>LR880968.1:745461274-745480743 GCA_904067115.1 Aegilops sharonensis | reverse complement strand
TAATGATGTGATCCCATTAATCAAATGACAACACATGTCTATGGTTAGGAAACATAACCATCTTCGATTAATGAGCTAGTCTTGTAGAGGCATACTAGTGACTATCTGTTTGTCTATGTATTCACACATGTATTATGTTTCCGGTTAATACAAATCTAGCATGAATAATAAACATTTATCATGGTATAAGGAAATAAATAATAACTTTATTATTGCCTCTAGGGCATATTTCCTTCAGCAGCGCCTCCCCCCATCAAGCAGCCGCTCCCACCAGCGGCGCCCCCCTCCTTGGAGCAGGCGCTCCTTCCCAGCAACGCTGCCGCCCGGAGCTACGCCGGCGACCGGTCCGTAGGCAGGTAGCCACCACTCCTTCGTCCTTCCTCCCTCTTCCCTCATCCCCCCTCCCTCCTTCCTCTTGCATCCTCTGTTCAATTTTTTTTCCTGATTTTTTTTAGTGGATGAGTACTTGATGTAGATTCAATACTGTGGGAATATAATGATAGTTATTTCTTGCTTGTTGCGTGATTTTTCCAGAGCATGCTCAAGTTTACATGTGAAAGGATTGTGCTTGATAGGTGTTTGTGATAATGCCTCTAAGGGCAAATGTTTACAAATTGTAGGTTGAATATTTTTCATGAGCAAATGTTTTGGTTTAAACATGTTAGCAAATTGTAGATTAAGTTTTTTTATCTACAATTTGAGAGTGCAGGAGCTTTATGTTGGTTATACTGGCCGAAATTGGTTAACACATATCTTCCAGAGAGATCCCTGTTCTAGGATCTGAGCTCTCTCTTCTCTGAATTCAACTAAGGCATCGTTGGGGGGAGATAGCTATTAGATCCATGTCTTAGTAGTGGTAAACAATCGTGTAGGTCAATCTTGACTCTGATCTTGAACTACTGGGTTGCAATGTTTTGGCATCAACACTTGTAAGAAAAGAAAAAGCAGGAGAATGAAGATTATATTAAAAAAATGTATTAGTAGTGGTAAACAAGCATATAATCCCTCCCAGGTAGTAACAATAACTTTATGCAGGAGAGTGAAAGAAGAAGCATAGGCTTAATTGAGCTGTCTGTCCTCGTTAGTTACATGTATCTCTCTGTTTGTGTTTCTGCGTAACAGGTTCGATCACGGTTGGAGAAAAATTGAGGCGTTTGTTGGCTCCAAGACAGTGATACATGTATATACATGTGCTCTGCTTACTTGTTTGGTTTGCAATAGTGGTGAGCCTCCTCCACCCCCACCCATTCCCCCCTCTGTCGCAGAAAATGAAAACATAATGAGAGTGCCATTATATGGATGGCATATTTCTAGTTTTGGATCCAACCTCCGCACAAGCTGTAGCTCTGTAGCCGATTTTCTAACTACTGGCCATTCTGGAGCTGGTGTTTATCCACAATGATTTGGGCTAGCTCCATTTTGGTGGAGTCAGTCAAGATGGCCCAGTATGGTTGCAGTCTTGTAAATCCTAGCTACATAGTATTGTTTATATATATGGACATGTCTCTAAAGTTATGTAGCACATGCATTTCAAGTTCTTTGCTAGTCAACTTGGAATCCTTGATGGACTGTTTATTTTTTCTACTGTGAAACTGTGTTTCGTGTAACATTTATATTCTTAAAAAAATCTCTAGATGCTGGTTGAGAATGAGTAACTTGTGTAAACACAAGTAGGACCTTTGGCTGCTTGTGCTATTGGTAGCAGGTAAATCTTGCTTCAGTCTTCTTACTTTGTGATGTGTCTGGGTTAAGCTCTAATTTCTCCCTGATCAATAATTATGGCCCTATTGTTTCTTTCTAAACCTGAAATTACTGATGCATTAATTCATCCGTTAAAAACAACTCTCTCTCGCTTCATCTGGGCACTTTTAGTTGTTCTTTGAAAATGAAAAACGAAGGTCATACCGATCCTAGTTGGTATTATTTTCCTCAATTTTAAGTGTTGAATGAACACATAAACAGAGTGCTAAGTGATTTCAATATATCAAGTTTCAGAATAATATATAGGATTGTTGGTTTTTAACCTTGGTTGCCATTGTTTCTATTTGTAACGGTCTGAAGAATGGTTTGTGCTAACAATCTCTAAGTGAAACAACTAGTTGGAGTAGATTTGTGCACACAATAATCCTTCCAAGACAATTTGCTTCCAAGGAGTTGTTTCAGTAAAGTTTCAGCATGGTTTCAATATAGTTTCAGCATGGTTTCAGTTTGCTTCCAAGGAGTTGTTCTCTGTCTGGTCCAATTCTGAAGAAATAAAAAGTGAATAGTTTGTTTGTTCCCTGTGTGGTCACTCTATTTTTTGAGTACTGACATTAGTTATGTTTGTTAGCAGCAAGATATTTAAATGAAGCTTGTTCTTTTTCAACTGTTCAACCGATGCCATGAAACTGAATATAGTAGTTGAAAACCCTGTTTTCTTCCTGATCGTGAAAATTTGAAGTCCTGTTTGTGTTTTGGTTTTGTTGGTTGACAATTATGTTTAGTTTTTCATTTCATGGGTGCTGTAAAATGTGCAGGTGGTGAGTTGAGGCTCAGCATACAGCTTGTTTGGACTAACCAAGAGGACGAGGTATGTTGCTTGCCCAAGCTAAGTGACACGTACGCGCCAAGTTTTTTGTTATATAATTACCTGTTAGTGCTTAGTTAAACTGCATGATACGGCCATAGCAGATGGATGGTACTAGGTGTTGTTTTTTTTCTTACCAATGTATTCAGAGAGCAGATGTGCCACTGCAGATTTCTTTTCTTGAAGGCAGCTCACATAAGTTGAGCTACAAGTGAACAACTTGCTGATATTAGATCTGGAATGGAAGCTCACATAAGTTGAGCTGATTTTTGTCCATATGAAAGCAGAGGACCATATGGTCTGTGGCCTTTTCATCCATATGAAAGTAGAGGCACATTGTGGTGCTAGTTTGCTGGGTTTTGTCTCCGACCATCGTGTCGTGATGAATTTGCAGGTACCCCGAGAGGCCCTTGAGTTTGCCGGAATGTTGATTAACTTCCATTCAGGCAAATTCGGGTACTCCATATGTCCTATTTTCAGCATAGGTCATGCTGAAATTTTTCGTGAATTTTAGCATGACTTTGCTAAAAATAGGACATATGGGGTCCTTGCGACTAATGCATGGGCTGGGGTATCTTAGTACTTAATTAAGTAGGATCAACTGCCCCTTTATTCTTGCTGCATTAAACCATAGGTGGCAATAGAGCCAAGTGATTAGGCCCAACTTAGAATTCTCCTTAGCATCGATAAACCCTAGATGATAAACCCAACATATGTGGCAATAGAGTCAATTGATTAGTGCCAAGTGATTAGGCCCAACCTAGGGTGCCTCGGCATCGATAAACCCTAAATGATGAAAACTTAACTTGGCTGCCCTGGATGCATTGGTGTCGATGAGAACCTAAATGATGTACGCTTAGGCTTTTAGGGTGCCTCGGCGTTGACAAACCCTAAATGATGAAAGCTTAGGCTTTTAGGGTGCCTCAGCGTCGACAAACCCTAAATGATGAGACCATGATCTTGTTCCTTGACAATAACCAACCTTTTGACCAATTTTTTTTCCTATTTAGAGCGAAACATGGCCCACAACGATGAGGCCGGTGGTTCGGGCGGCAAGCAATTCTGGGATCTGTCCCAGGAGATGGAGGAACAACCTCACCGCTATGAGGACGCCGCGGAAGACACCGACCCTGACTACACGACCCCTAGTGGCGTCGGGGATGACACCACTGATGGTGCCGCCGAGGATGCCACCACTGATGATGGCGGCGCACACACAGATGGCAGCCAACCGAAGAAGCAAAGGAAGGACCGGCGCCCGAATGCGCTCCGCACCCTCAAGGAGGAATTCACTCAAGTGGACTCCGACGGGCATCCAACGGAGCCCAAACGTATAGTCAAGGGGTACTCGCTTCATCTCGGGTGCATTCTCCGGAGCACCGTCTCGATCAACACCGATAACCTTAGGCATAAGGACCACAGGAATTTGCACAACCTCCTCTTCACGAAGCTGCATGAACGATACAAGTTCCCCGCCGAATTTGAAAACACACGCCTCTTAGGGAATAAAGTGAACAGTGCCGCCCTCACGAGGATGAGCACGACCCTGTCTACTTGGAGATGCGCGGTGAAGAGAATGATTGATAAAGGTGATAGTTATGAGAAGATCAAGGCGAAATATCCTTTGATGAGCGAAGATGAGTACAAGGAGTTCAAGATCAAGTCCGGGAGCAGCACAACCTCCGAATCAAGTCAGTGGGGTAAAGAAATGCGGGAGTTGAACTTAGGGGAACACAAACTCGGTCCCGGCGGTTACAGTGTGGTGGAGCCTATATGGGACAAGGAGGACGCGGAGTGTGCCGAGCAAGGCCTACCGCCCCGCTTCGAGAAATACAGCGGTGACAAGCAGACCAGGAACTTTGTCAGGGCCCGGTACAAGGAGGACCCGATAACAAAGGAGCTTACCACGGATCCGAAGACCAGGGCGCTTGAGCTTGTTCGGGTAAGGAATACACCCCCGCGTAATTAGCTCCATATGGTTGCACTCTAATTAATCCCCAATATTTCTAAATGGTTCACGTTCCTTTCGCAGGACACTGAAAGCAGTAGCGCGGGGTCGTCTCAGAGCTCCCCATTCGACACCCCTTTAAATAGGGCGTTGAACGTAATGAAAAACAAGGATAAGCTCAGTAAGCCGACATCAGCTGGTCGTGTGGCCGGCAAAGGCTTGTCCACAAAATGGGGGTCATACTATACCGCTGGTGTGCGGAAGGAGAAAAAGGCCAGCTCGGAAAGCCAGACGCGCGAGGTTGAAGAACTCAAGGCACAAGTGGCGCGGATTCCGGAGCTTGTCCAAGAGCAAGTGGAACAACAACTGGGAATGAAGCTCAAAAGCCATGGTGCCTACTTTGATTCAGGGGCTGACGACGTGGATTGCGGGTGGCAAACAGGGGCCTCCCCCGGTTCCCAGCTTCACGGCCAGCAACTCGCACAGCACGCAGGCGGCGCCATTGGTGTCTCCGGCGGAGGCGGTATTCGTGTCTCCGGCGCCGGCACGGGCATTGGAGCTTAATGCACCCGGGTGTACGCCAGCCGACACCTCGCCAGCAAGCGTCCCCTCCGTCAGTTGCACGCCCGCCGTTGGCTGTGCCTCGACATTAGCCGAGCTCGACGGCATCACGATAACTAAGCCTCTCGGCCGATGACTTCATCTCCTTGCCTTTGACTGGGCATCCCTGACGCCCTGTACATGTTTTCGCAGGGCACCGCCGACGTTCCTTGCACTCTTCTGCACTTCGTGGGCGCCGAGTTGGTCGATGTCGCCAAGGGCACAATCGTTCAACCGGGCAACCCCATGTTCCACGGTAATCTGATGCCACCCACAGTGTATAGGGTTGAAGTGGTTCGGGTGCTGCCAGGCTGCGACGAGCTGTTACCTCCGATTCGACCCGCTGGGGCCGACGAAGAAGATGAGATGACCCTCAGCGCCTGCGTAAGCTGGCCCCTGCTTTGGCCGAAGAGCCAGATTCGTTTGGGGGCGGGGGACACCACCCCACAGACAAGAGCGCCAGTCGTGCCGGCGACAAGCCATGGCAAGAACGCCGCAACGCTACCGGACCTGCCGGACATCCCTATGGCACAGGATCCGGACAACCCTATGGCACAGGATCCGGACAGCCCTATGGCACAGGATCCGGACGGCGACGACAACGGCGACGGTACATTTACCAAAGTTGATAAGTACTCTGCCGAACATGGGTACGCTGACGAGTTCTGCGGGCCTCTTTCTCAAGAACCCAACCAAGACGACCGCGATCTAGCTGGTACGGCGGAGAAATCCAATTGCAACAGGCGTCGTCTGGCGTTCAGTTCTCAGGACACGCCTCCAGCTCCCGCCTTCACCGAGCCTCAGATAGCTGAGGTGCGAAATATTATCAGCCCCAACATGCTCAAGAAGGCGGTCTGTGAGCAGTACTCGGTCCCATTACAGGAGATCAAGAAGAAGGGACGGAAACGAAAGACTAAAAAGGGCGCCGGTGCGAGCCAGCCGGCACCGAGTTCGATCCGTGCTCAGGACGGGCCACCTTCACCTAAGGATATCTCAAGGAGTGTGCATGTGGTGGGTAGGGCGATGCTACCGCCAAATATGCTGAATGCTGCAACCGGTGGTATGCGGAGTCTGCACGACAGTGTTCTTTCTTTGGAGAAGCGGCGTATCAGAGAGAAGGATGTGGCATACCCGGTTTTCGTGGCCAAGGTGCCAGAGGGCAAGGGCTTTGTGGATGGAGACATCGGGGGTACGATCGTCCTACGGTTTGATGACATCTTTGCTATGTTTAACCTTCTTCCGCTGCACTACACCTTCGTTCAGCTGTTTTCGCTGAGTATGGAGATGCGGATCATTAGAGACAAGACCCCGGACATCGTGATAGTCGACCCCTTCTACATGCGTGCCAAGCACTTGAGCAGCGCTGGGGACCGCCAAGTTGCGAGTTCACACCTCGAAGGCGTCATTCTGGCAAACCCAGATAAGGATAACCTCCTTGTGGCTTACTTTCCCGAGTAAGTCATCCCTTAACCGCCCCGTAACATATGATTTCTTAGATTTCGATCGTTCTTTTTTTTTCTAACATTCCGTGTTCTGTGCAGTGACACACATTGCACACTCATCCTCTTAAGCCCGAAATATTCCATGGCCACGTATTTCGACCCGAACCGTAACTCCAAGATAGACTACACAGATGTCAAGAAAGTTCTTGATGATGTTCTCCCCGGCTACGCCAAATCTGGAGGCACCTTCACCAGGGCAGTTCGTAAGTACGGCAAGCACATGTTCTCACACAATACGAAGTTCTGCTGCATCAAGCAGCCGCCTGGCGGTCAGAAGGATGCCTACTATGCCCTCCATCACATGCGGGCGATCGTAAGGGACCATCATCAACTTCTGCTACCAGATAATCTCAAAGATTGGGCCGCGAGCTTGTCGGCAGTCCAGGACACAGACCTCAGACAAGAATTTTTTCGCATCCAGTCGGAGTTTGCCGACATCATCCATCAAGATGTCCTTCATACCTCGGGGCAGTTCTTCCTCAGATATCAACCGTCCAACAGTGAGATAGATGAAACGCTACAAATGCAGGGTGACAACAACCGTGATTTCATGACCATCACGACAGACGGCGGCTTCATCCACGCTCCTGTCCGATGAGTTGAGTTGAAAGTAGTGATGTGTAGTTCTGAAACATTGATTGGCTCATGTTGTCATTATACTTTAGTGAATTCGTATGTCTCTTTGGTTTGGACAGTCGTTCAACTTAGATGTAATCGATGCTATTTATTAGTAGGACCATGAATTGTGCTATTAATGTCTTGCTTTTCTCTTCCGATCCTTTTGTTGCATACTTACATATTGCTTATGTATTGTCTGTTGTTTGGATTGTGCATAGAGATGCCGTCGTATGTCGTATACAAGGGTAAGGTTCCCGGAGTCTACGACGACTGGGAGGAGTGTCGGAGACAGGTTCACCGTTTCAGCGGTAACAGTTACAAAGGGTACACCACTAGGGCGGAGGTCGAATCTAGATACGCCCGCTATCTAGCGGGAGATAGGAGGGAGCGTTGGAGGAACCGGATGAAGACCAGTTTGATCGCGATGATGCTCATCGTGATGACCACAGCTCTCTTCTATGTGATGGTAGTTTAGATGATCGATATCGACTTGTAATGTGAAGACAAACTCGATACTCACGGTCTTGAGACTTGTAATGTTTTATCTTTGTTCGGTCTTTTGAATTCGGAGACTAATATGATGAATTGTATTCAGAGACTAATCTTCTATTGTATTCGATGAATCTGATGTTGCTGTGTGCTTCTGTTTATATTCTGTGCAATAATATATTTTGTAACCTGTGCAAAAATCAGAAAAGAAAAAAACCAAATATTCATACTAATGGCGCATCACCACCAGGTGCGCCATTAGCATGCCAAAGGATACTAATGGCGCATCAACACAGAATGCGCCATTAGTATGACAAAGCACATGCTTACTTATGGCCCCCGGGAGGCACACTAATGGCGCATGGTGTTACATACTAATGGTGCACTGCTTGATGCGCCATTAGTATACGAGATACTAATGGCGCACCGGTGGTGCGCCATTAGTAAGAAATACTAGTGGCGTGCTACTAATGGCGCACTGGTAATGCGCCATTAGTAGGCAAAACTAGTGCACCATTAGTAGGCCTTTTCCTAGTAGTGTAAGTTGTGGAGATTGCCCCAACCTTGTTTGTAAAGGTTCGGTCGCCGCCTCCAAGGGCACCAATAGTGGAATCACGGCATCTCGCATTGTGTGAGGGCGTGAGGAGAATACGGTGGCCCTAGTGGCTTCTTGGGGAGCATTGTGCCTCTACACCGCTTCAACGGAGACGTACTTCCCCTTAAAGGGAAGGAACTTCGGTAAAACATCCTCGTCTTCACCGGCTCCACTCTTGGTTATCTCATGCCTTTACTTGTGCAAGCTTATTTCTGTTATATCTCTTGCTTGCTTGTGTGCTTGTTGTTGTTGCATCATATAGGTTGCTCACCTAGTTGCATATCTAGACAATCTACTTTGATGCAAAGTTTAAATTGGTAAAGAAAAGCTAAAAATTGTTAGTTGCCTATTCACCCCCAGTTGGGGAACGTAGTAATTTCAAAAAAAATCCTACGCACACGCAAGATCATGGTGATGTATAGCAACGAGAGGGGAGTGTATCTTCATACCCTTGAAGATCGCTAAGCGGAAGCGTTATGACAACACGGTTGATGTAGTCGTACGTCTTCACGATCCGACCGATCCAAGTACCGAACGTACGGCACCTCCGAGTTCAGCACACGTTCAGCTCGATAACGATCCCCGGACTCCGATCCAGCAAAGTGTCGGGGATGAGTTCCGTCAGCACGACGACATGGTGACGATGATGATGTTCGACCGGCGCAGGGCTTCGCCTAAACTCCGCGATCATATGACCGAGGTGGAATATGGTGGAGGGGGGCACCGCACACGGCTAAGGAACGATCACGAAGATCAACTTGTGTGTTCTAGGTTGCCCCCTGCCCCCGTATATAAAGGAGGGAGGGGGGAGGTGCGGCCGGCCCCCTAGGGGTGCGCCTGGAGGAGTCCTACTCGACTCCCCCATCTTGCCTTGGTGGAGAAGGAAAGGGGGGAGGGGAAAGAGGAAAGGGGGGCGCCGCCCCCCCCCCTTCCTTGTCCTATTCGGACTAGGGGGGGAGGGGGCGCGCGGCCTGCCCTGGCCGGCCCTCCTCTTCTCCCTCATGGCCCATTAAGGCCCATTAACCCCCGGGACGGTTCCGGTAACCCCGCGGTGTTCCGGTAAAATCCCGATTTCACCCGGAACCATTCCGATATCCAAATATAGGCTTCTAGTATATCAATCTTTATGTCTTGACCATTTCGAGACTCCTCGTCATGCCCGTGATCACATCCGGGACTCCGAAGAATCTTCGGTACATCAAAACTTATAAACTCATAATAAAACTATCATCGTAACGTTAAGCGTGCGGACCCTACGGGTTCGAGAACTATGTAGACATGACCTAGAACTATTATCGGTCAATAACCAATAGCGGAACCTAGATGCTCATATTGGCTCCTACATATTCTACGAAGATCTTTATCGGTCAAACCGCATAACAACATACGTTGTTCCCTTTGTCATCGGTATGTTACTTGCCCGAGATTCGATCGTCGGTATCCAATACCTAGTTCAATCTCATTACTGGCAAGTCTCTTTACTTGTTACGTAATGCATCATTCCGTAACTAACTCATTAGCTACATTGCTTGCAAGGCTTATAGTGATGTGCATTACCGAGAGGGCCCAGAGATACCTCTCCGACAATCGGAGTGACAAAACCTAATCTCGAAATACGCCAACCCAACATGTACCTTTGGAGACACCTGTAGTACTCCTTTATAATCACCCAGTTACGTTGTGACGTTTGGTAGCACCCAAAGTGTTCCTCCGGTAAACGGGAGTTGCATAATCTCATAGTGCTAGGCTAACAGAATGGGTCATGTCAATCACATCATTCTCCTAATGATGTGATCCCATTAATCAAATAACAACACATGTCTATGGTTAGGAAACATAACCATCTTTGATTAATGAGCTAGTCAAGTAGAGGCATACTAGTGACTATATGTTTGTCTATGTATTCACACATGTATCATGTTTCCGGTTAATACAATTCTAGCATGAATAATAAACATTTATCATGATATGAGGAAATAAATAATAACTTTATTATTGCCTCTAGGGCATATTTCCTTCACCCCCCTCTAGTCAACTATATCGATCCTAGTGCTTCATAATTAACAGCACGACTCTCAAAAGAAAATTACAATGAAAGGTAGATACTCTAAGGTTTATCTCCGCAATGATCGCTCCATACGTCCCATGTGACTTCCTGTTGATATCTGATAGGACTTGCTGGCAGTCCGAGGCGACAACAAAGTTCTGGATGCCCATATCTTCTGCAAGGGATAGAGCCTCCCGGCACGCTACAGCTTCAAGGGTGGCCAGGTCTACCAATCCTTCAACAACTAAAGTCGGGCTGCCCATATAGTTTCCCCTTCGTCTCTGCATACTGCCGCAGCTGATCCTCCTCTTCTTGTCATTACCCCGGCGTCAACATGAATCTTCCAATAGCCAACATGTGGTTTTTTTGGTCGGCGCTGACCAGGTTGAGCCAAAACAGGAGTATTACCCCACCCGGGTTCCTTAGTTCTGATTGTATCTAGTTCAGCAATGAACCAAACAATGAAACTGTAGGTAGCTTGGGGGCTCTGAAATATGGATTCATGGATGGCCTTACATCGCGCATGCCATATGGACCAAAGGGTGACTGCTGTGAGGACAAACTGCTCATGTGATAACATTTGCATGAGTTTAAACAACCACTACCTTGCGCTCGGTTCCGTGTTCTCTATGATTTTATGTGTGATATCCTCGTCATTCAGAGCCCATACACTCCTTGATGATGAGCACTCCAATAGAGAATGATGCCACGAATCCCGGGATCCGCACAGCCCACACTAGTCGGAGTCGGCCATGTGACGGTGTGCCCTAACATCATTTGTTGGAAGGGAGTGTTTTGAAAGTCTCCATAAGAACATACGAATTTTCCCCGGCACTTCTGTCTTCCACAATATCTTCCAGGATCCCTCCTCTGCAATGGAGTTTGAGGGTCCTGCCGACCCTTCTAACCATGCATGCCTTCTTAGTTTAGTAGCAACCAACATCTCGTACATAGATTTGACGGAAAAAACGGCATGTTTCTCATAGTGCCAAGCCCAGAAGTCGCATATGTTCCTTGTACACAAAGGAACTGAAAGTATGACCTGTGCGTCTATTGGCATAAAATTTTCTTCGATCACTTGCCTGTTCCAAGAAGCTGTTGCGCCTATGATGAGCTCAGATAGTCTGGTGGGTGGGTTTGGTGCAATGCTTCCGAGAGGCCGGAACATCCCCTCTCGAGGCAGACAATTTTGAGTCCAGATATTGGTTGAATCCCCGTTTCCAATTCGCTTGATTATGCCTTGCCTTAGGGTGTCCCTTCCCTCAATGATGGCGTGCCAAACCTGGCTAGGGTGACTCCCAAGTTCGGCAACAAGTATGTCCGAGTTAGGGTAATATATGCTTTTCAAAATACGTGCACTCAAAGTCTCTGGATTCTGCAGCAGCCTCCATGCTTGTTTCGCCAACATTGCTAGGTTGAAGAGATCAAAATCTTTGAACCCTAAACCCCCCATGCCCTTGGGATGTGTCATTGTTTTCCAGGATACCCAATGAGGCTTCCGCTTTCCTTCCTTACTACCCCATCAGAACTTTTTGATAAGCATATTCAGGTGTTCACATAATCCTCTTGGAAGCTTGAAGCAGGACATAGAGAAAACTGGTACTCCTCAGGCAACGGATTTGACTAGCACTTCCTTTCCAGCTGAGGAGATGGTGCGTTTGATCCAGTCCTGAACCTTACTCCATAGTCGATCTTTCAGGTACTTAAAAGCACCATTCTTTGAACTCCCTATATCAGATCGCATCCCCAAATACTTCTCATTAAGAGTCTCATTGGGGACATGGAGTGTCGTGGTTTTGTCACGGCAGATGTCCTCGTGAAAGGACTTAGTTGTGGATCCATCACGATGGGTTAGCTTAAAGGGGTTAAAGCGAAGAAAGGACGCAGAGAGTTTATACTGGTTCGGCCCCTTACGGTGAAGGTAAAGGCCTAATCCAGTTGTTGTGGAATTGCTAGGGTTTCGATGACCAGGGAGCGAATCCGCTATGCCTGGCTCTCGAGTTGTTTTTTGTTGTCTCTAAACCGCCGCCGGGTCGTCCCTGTATATACATAGGTTGACACCCGTCGGTTTACAGAATCCCGAGGCCGGCTCATAAACGTGTCCGGCCCGGTTTCTACTCTTTCTATCTTACAACACAAGTTTACATATCAATGGCGGTTTATGTCTACAGGCTTTAATCCACCTTTGGGCCCTCGGCCTTCGTAAAGCGCCATACTCCTTTTCTTCATGGGCTTCAAATATAAATAACTCATTTTGGGGGTAACCGGGCCTCTCCTGGCCGGTTTATACCCAGTAGTAATATTCCCAACATTAGGCCCCAGATTGATTAGAACTAGTTCATGTCAATCTTCAACACTTGAGAAAAATTCGTCCTTCATCACCTTCACATAAATCTTGAAACCGCCATGACGCCATCTTCCAGGATCATGATAAACCTCCATGACGTCACCTGTTATTAAAGATTGCGTATAGCTCACCTTCATTAATGAGCCTCCGACAATCAAAGCGACAGCTCTGTCACATATCCAACTTTTGGGCTCCTTGATTTTCGCGCCTATCACTTATCCCTTTGCCTTTATAAATAGGACCAGGGGTCCTTCCCATTTTCCCCCCGTGCCTCTTTTCTTCTTCTTCCTCCTCGAGACGACCTAACCCTCACGTGCGGCCTCCGTCGTCAAGCTCCGCCCTCGACCTCAACTCTGGCCGCTGCATCAATCTGAACGCACCAGAGAAACGCGGCGCTCCTCCGCTGCTCCGTTAGCATCATTAAGTTTTCCTTTCCCTTGCTCTAGATCTATCATTAGGGTTTCGGTGTACCTTGAGGCCTGAAACTATTCTTCCCAATTCTTCTTCATAGCGTAAATGATGACCTCAGATCTGCCACTTTCTTACACAGTTGTAGTTATATCCCCTTTTTCATCCTTAGATCATCTGCTTTGTGTAGAAAAAACTCATCTGGATCTGTTAAACTGCTTAAGCACCTGCGCTTTAGGTCGGAATATATTTTGATTTACCAACACACTGCAGATCTGAAATTACCATGTCAATCTGTGAAACTTGTTTTTCCCTCACTTAGGCATCTTAGACCTGTACCTTCTATACCAAAGTAAGCGGTTTGATTTTTTTTAAATGATGATCCGGTAGGTACCATTAGTCCCCTGTTAAACCACCAAGCCGTTTTATCTTTGTACCTTCTCCAATGTCTGACTCCGGTTTAACAATGTGTATATACCTTCTCCAATGTCTTCTTATGATCTTGCGTCGCTTTCTACTTGTCCATTATAAATCTTAAACCGGCAATAACCATGTTTCATCTTTCCATTGAAATGGCCAAACAAGTTTACGAGTGCAACTGGGTTCCTTCCCGGGTTACTGAAGAACAACTAGACAGATGTGTCGCAGCCGACACTTTAGGAAAGAAAGTAGTCATCCACTGGAGGGTCCCTGGTCCGGAAAATCCTCCTGAACCCAAGGACAGAGAACTAGTCGTGTTCGCTGACCATCTGGGTCGAGGCTTTAGCTCTCCCGGTTCAAAAAATTTCCGAGATGTGCTTGCCAGCTTCCAACTCCACCCTCAAGATATTGGACAAGACTCTGTGTCCAATATTTGCAATTTCCAAGTATTTTGTGAGGTCTATCTTCAAGAGGAGCCCACAATTGAGTTGATCACAGACTTATTGTACTTCAACCGACGTACTGAGTTTATAGATGGGCCCAATACTGAACTTGGTGGAATGGCAATCCAGAAGAGGAAAGATGTCAGCTTCCCTCACGCCAAACTTCATAGTCACTGCAAGGACTGGAATCAAACTTGGTTTTATTGCCGAGACACGTCTCCAACTGATGAGAATCCTCTGCTGGGTTACCGTCCTCACCGGCTTAGCAACACTCACCCATTTCCTCAGAGGCTGACTGCCAAGGAACGGGCCAACTATGCACCACAACTGTAGCGACCAGACCTCAAACAGTCTGATCTTTGTGCATAAGTGTCATCCCTGGATCGGTATGCTGACACGCACAGTACTTGAAGGATTTATAACAGAGTAGCAATCACACACTTATTACATCGAATGTCTCAGAAGAGAACTTATTACAATAAATATGGCTTAAGGCCATCTAATACGATAACAGCGGAAGGCTTGGAAGATAAACTGAGTCCATCAACTCCAACGGCATCACTGAGTGAAAGACCACGAGCTAAGGCTCCTTACTTGTCGTTTGAAAAGTCTGCAACATGATTCGTTGCAGCCCGAAAACTGGTCAGCACATGGAATATGCTGGCAATGTAACACAAGAGAGTAATGAACCGAATAAAGCTATCACTATATGCATATATGGCTGGTGGAGGCTGTATGGTTAATATGTTTTGCGAAAAGCCAATTTTCCCTACAACAAAGGAATACATTTTTATTTAACTATCATGGTGGTTGTTAAACATTGAGAAGGTCCACCCAACTCAATCCCAATTAAGCATCATCATTAAACCCAATCAAGTTATATTAAGAGTGATGAGATCCACATGATAATCCAAGAAACTAGATACTCAAGACGTCCATAACCGGGGTCACGACTAACCATGATTAGTTTGTACACTCTCCAGAGGTTTGGGCACTTTTCCCCACAAGACTCGATCTCCTCTGTTTGATTTCTCGCACTACATGATGTTTGAGAAACGGATGACCGAGACACAGTCTTTTCGAAGAGGTACCTTTAACCGATAGATAGGCCTGTACACCTAAAATCCCCTACATCTGCTAGCCCATCATGGAAAAGTTTCCCACAACTTACTCAACTATGCCAGAGCCCATATTGGCATGTGGCTGCACATGGAAGTTTCTATCATGAATAATCTTATGATCCCTTTGAGCCTGGGTGGCAGTCCATAGGAGAATCACACGGTACCCCGAGATTTCCAAAAAAAATACAGGCAATCACTGGAATTCCCCAGGTGCCTCAGTCCACCCAGATGTGTATTAAAGTTGCCACCTTAAGTTAACCATTAATTAACAATACTCACATCTTTCATGAATACACTCAAACCCAATCCACGTCTACGAGCATAGCATAGCAGTATAAGCAATGTAGAAGTAACTCCCAAGGTTTGATAGTAAACAGGTGAATAGGTACTACCTCATCTACTTCCCAAACCCACAATTTAAATCAGATCCTAACCATGCAATTGTTTGAGGATTGATCTAATGCAATAAAACTGGGTATGAAAGAGGTATGACCAAAGTGTTACTTGCCTTGCTGATGATCCGCGAAACCTAGAGACTCGTGGTAGCACGCTTCACACTCCGGGTACTCTATCGCAAACAAACAAGCATACATTAAGCAATCAAGCAAGGGCACGAGTAAAACTTAAATAAGAGATCTAACCAGAAAGTTCAACTTAGGAACTCCGGTTTGCAAAAAGAATCAAATCAAACGAAGCAACAAAACTCAAAACGGCGAAGAAACAAGCTTCATTTACTAATCTGGACAAAAGTCAAATTTTACAGTAGCAAAATCTTGTTTAAGTTGGTTAAACAGAAAGATGGCTTCGAGACGAAACTCTAGGAGCTTGAATCGCCTGATTCCGATAAACGAGCGAAAAGTTAAACTAAAACGAAAACCGGATCAGAAACCGCGATAAAAAATAATCGCAGATAATCCGAGAAAAAGAAAAACTGACGAACAGGCTAACGAACGAACGTTCGCTATCTGCGGCCAAACAGTGAAAACCGTTCATTAAAACGAACGTATGAACAGGCGTTCGCTAAATAACTAAACCGAAAAAAACGAACCGGATCTAAAAAAACGGATCTAGGGTTTACAGAACAAAAACGTTTTGTTTTCTTGCATAAACCAAGGCGGCGGCGGCGGCTACCTCCGACGACGACGGGGCGGCGGGGCGGCGGCGAGGTGCGGTGGCGGCACGGGGCGGCGGCGGCAGCGACGCGGGCTAGGGTTAGGGTTTAGGGTGGCGGGCGCGGGTGGGCTGCGGGGCGGCGGCGACTGGGCCTTGGGGCGGCTCGGGCGGCGGCTTATAAAGCCCCCCAGGCCGAGTCCCGCTCGGGTATGACCCGGAGTCGGTTTCTCTTTTTTTAATAATTCCAACGTGCAGAAAAAGAAAGAAAAGAAAAATAGACATAAAAATTCCGAAATAAAAATTCCCCGTCCTCTAAAAATAGGCCGGACAAGGTGAACATTTTTTTGGGCCTAAAATGCAATTTTCAGAAACGCATATTTTTCCTAATTCAAATAAAATAGCGATAAAACTCCGAGTAAAAATCCTATTTGATTTTAATATTAAATCTCCAATATTTCTTTATTTTTGAGGAAGTCATTTTATCCTCTCTCTTTTTATTTTTATAAAAGAAATATTCGAGAGAAAAATAATTAAAATCAAACGATCCTCTTTTCAAAATTCGAGAAAACTCGAATATGAAAATAATGAAATCCCCAACTCTCTCCGCGGATCCTTGAGTTGCGTAGAATTTGTAGGATCTAACAAAAATGCAAATAAAATATGATATGCAATGATAATCTAATGTATAACATTCCAAATTGAAAATTTGGGATGTTACAAACCTACCCCCCCCCCCTTAAGATGAATCTCGCCCTCGAGATTCGGGTTGGCTAGAAAATAGGTGAGAGTGATCCTTCCGTAGGTCTTCCTCTCATTCCCAGGTGGCTTCATCTTCAGTATGGTGAATCCACTGAACTTTGCAGAACTTGATTACTTTGTTGCGTGTGACACAGCTGGCAAAATCAAGAATCTTAACTGGCTTCTCCTCGTAGGTCAAATCGCTATCCAACTGTATCGCTTCCAGTGGTACTGTATCTCTCAGAGGAATATCAGCCATCTCTGCGTGGCACTTCTTCAACTGAGAAACGTGGAACACATCATGAACTCCGGACAATCCTTCGGGTAATTCCAACTTGTAAGCAACTTCTCCCATACGTCCCAAAACTTTGTATGGTCCCACAAAACGTGGCGCTAACTTTCCCTTAACTCCAAAGCGCTTCACTCCTCGAAGTGGGGATACACGAAGATACACTCTGTCTCTGGCTTCGTAAACTGTCTCCTTGCATTTATAATCCGCATAACTCTTCTGCCCGGACTGGGCTACCTTGAGTCTATCGCGAATCAGCTTAACCTTCTCTTCAGACTCTTTAATCAAAACTGGTCCAAATAACTGTCGGTCTCCAACTTCGTCCCACAACAACGGTGTTCTGCACCTTGTTCCGTACAATGCTTCGAAAGGGGCAATCTTCAAACTGGCTTGATAACTGTTGTTATAAGAGAACTCCGGATACGGCAAATTATCGTCCCAACTAGATCCATAATCTAGTGCACAAGCTCTCAACATGTGCTCTAGAATCTGATTGACTCTCTTAGTCTCTCCATCTGTCTGCAGGTGAAAAGTTGTATTGAACTCTAGCCCGGTTCCCAAAGTTTCATGCAACTGATTCCAAAACTTTGAAGTAAACTGGGTTCCTCTATCTGCTACAATGGTCCTCGGAACTCCATGTAGACATACGATCCTGGTCATGTATATCTTTGCCAACTTAGCACTGGTGTAAGTGGCCTTCACTGGGATGAAATGAGCGACTTTCATCAAACGATCGACTACAACCCATATCGAGTCATAGCCTGAACGAGTCCTGGGTAATCCCGTGATAAAGTCCATGCCTAACTTATCCCACTTCCATTCGGGTATCGGCAATGGCTGTAGCAATCCTGCTGGCTTCTGAAGTTCTGCCTTCACTCTCTGACATACATCACAAACTGCTACATACTCCGCAATATCCTTCTTCATTCCAGTCCACCAGAAACTATCCTTCAAATCCAGATACATCTTGGTATTTCCTGGGTGAATCGAATATGGTGAATCATGGGCCTCTTGCAGAATCAACTTCCTAGTCTCCTGATCATTTAGCACATATACGCGGTCCTCAAACCATAAGGTATCGTGCTCATCCTCCCGAAATCCTTTAGCTTTTCCTTTGCTCATTCTTTCCTTTATCTCGGCAATCTCCTTGTCCATCTTTTGAGCTTCTCTGATCTTATCCATCAAAGTAGACTGAACCTCCAAAGCTGCTACATAACCTCTCGGAACTATCTCCAAACATAGCTCGCGAAGGTCTTCTGCCAACTCCTTGGGTAATACTCCGGTCATGAGTGTATTGACATGACTTTTTTGGCTCAATGCATCGGCTACTACGTTAGCCTTCCCGGGATGATAATGTAATCTCATATCATAATCCCTAATGAGTTCCAACCATCTCCTCTGCCTGAGATTTAACTCCTTCTGCGTGAAGATATACTTCAAACTCTTGTGATCCCTGTATACCTCACAATGGTTTCCGATGAGAAAATGTCTCCATGTCTTCAGCACATGTACTACGGCTGCTAACTCCAAATCATGCGTAGCATAATTTAACTCATGGGGTTTAAGCTCTCGTGAGGCATATGAAACAACTCTTCCCTCCTGCATAAGTACGGCTCCAAGTCCTCAAAGAGAAGCGTCGCAATACACTTCATAATCCTTGCGTTGATCTGGCAGAATAAACACTGGCGATGTAACCAAGCGTCTCTTCAACTCCTGAAAACTGGCCTCACATTCCTTAGTCCATTTGAATTTGGTGTCCTTCTTTAACAACTTCGTCATAGGCTTCGCAATCTTTGAGAAATTTTTAATGAACCTCCGGTAGTATCCTGCGAGTCCAAGAAAACTCCGGATCTCTCAAACTAATGTGGGTGACTCCCAATTTGTCACAGTGACAACCTTGGTGGGGTCTACTGCTATTCCTTCTCTGGATATAACATGTCCAAGAAATCCAACTTCGTTCGACCAAAACTCACACTTACTGAACTTGGCGTATAACTGATTTTCTCTGAGCTTCCCAAGTACCAAACACAAATGCTCTTTATGCTCTTCTTCATTCTTTGAGTAGACCAGAATGTCATCAATGAACACCACGACGAACTTATCCAAAAACTCCATAAACACCTTGTTCATCATGTTCATAAAATAGGTAGGTGCGTTAGTCAGGCCAAATGACATAACGGTATACTCATATAGCCCGTACCTCGTGGTAAAAGCTGTCTTAGGTA
>LR880968.1:745446213-745459406 GCA_904067115.1 Aegilops sharonensis | reverse complement strand
ATATAACCTTTATCCAGTAACTCCTTAATCTGCTTCTTAATTTCCTCCAAATCCTTTGCGGGCATTTTGTATGGTCTCTTAGATATTGTCCCTGTGCCTGGCAAAAGTTCGATAAAAAAAACTCAATGTCTCTATCCAGTGGCATGCCTGGCAACTTTTCTGGAAATACATCTGGAAAATCCTTCACCACTGGTACTTCCTCCTGTACAACTCCTGATAAGGAATTTACTTGAGTCCTGCGGGGATACATACTTGATCCTTCTTCCTTCTAGGGTGGTGAGCAAAATCGTCTTACTGGCGCAATCGATGTTTCCTCCATACATCGATAGCGAATCCATACCCAGAATCACATCCAAACCTTGCGACTCCAAAACTATCAGATCTGAGGGGAAAACATGCCTACCTATGGTCAATGGCATGTGAAAACATCCCTGGCTTGCCATATACTCTGCTCCTGGCAAGCTTACTAACAAGGTGTACTAAGAACTTTGGTGGGCAGTTTATACTTATCCACAAATCCCCTTGATATGTATGAATGTGATGCACCAGTATCAAAAAATGACTGCAGTAAATGACTTAACCAAAAACTTACCTATTACGGCATCTGGTTGAGCTTCAACCTCCTCCATGTTAACGTGGTTCACTTGTCCCTTGTTGAAAGGATTGGGCTTCTTCCCAGAGCTTCCATTGCCGTTTCCATTCTTAGCTTCAAGACATTCATTGGCGTAATGTCCGGTCTTCTGACACTTGTAGCAAGTAACGTGGCTTAGATCTTTCTTGGCGGGTGTTGCCGGGTTGGAACGGTTCTGTCCGCTACTTCCTCCATTACCATTCCCATTCTTGGGGCCACTATGGTTGTGTGAACTTCCTCCATTATGAGTGTGGCCTCCATGGTTATGAACAAGTCCTCCCGAGTTCGGGGTGAAATGGGGTCTCTGCTGAGCTCCAAAATTATACTTCCCTTGTCCATACTTCCTCTTGCGGCTGTCAATCTGTTGTTGCTTCCCTTCAAGCATGAGAGCTCTATCCACCAACTCCTGGTAGTTATTGAAATTTGCCACCATCAACTGCATGCTCAACTCATCATTCAGTCCTTCCAGAAACTTCTCCTTCTTAGCTGCATCTGTAGCGACGTCATCTGGGGCATAACGTGCCAGCTTACTAAAGTCATCCACATACTGGCCAACAGTGCGCCCTCCTTGTTGTAAGTTGCGAAACTCACGCTTCTTCATGGCCATAGCTCCTGCTGATACATGGGAAGTGCGAAAAGCCTGCTAGAACTGGTCCCATGTCACAGTGTCAATGGGGTAAGTGACTATGAAATTCCACCATGATGCTGCGGGTCCATCAAGCTGATGTGCGGCAAAACACACTCTCTCCGCATCTGTGCATCCTGCAGTAGTCAACTCCCTTTCAATCTTGCGGAGCCAATCATCTGCAACAATCGGCTCGTTGCTACTCGAGAACACCGGCAGATTCAGCCTAAGAAAATGGGCTAGGTGATGGTGGTGGGTTGTTGTTGTTGTTCCCCTGGTTCTGATTCTGGACTAGTATCTCCATCAATGCATTCTACTACTGGATCAAATGAGTGAGCTCCGGTGGGAAAGCAAATCCATTGTCGCGTCTCGGAGGCATCTGCTGGGTTTAGAAAAGATGAGAAAACAGAGTAGAATGAGGTCTAGGGGGAAAACATTACCCATATGCACATGAGACAAACACAAACATATAACTCAATCAAATCAAACAAGGGCATACGCTCGGTCTAGAACTATCGTTACAAAAGTGCTTGGACTATACTATATATATGGTGGAATAATACTACTGATATGGTGGTCGACTAGAAAAATTGATCGGTCGAAGACTCCATGAAATCTGCTCCAGCTTCATCTACATAGTCATCATCGCTATCGTCAGGGTCCGAGTCAGTGTTGTCGATGATGATGTAGTTCGTCAGGCAAGTGGAATCATCGTCTTCTCCTCCTGGCGCGGGATCTCCCATGAAAACTCCTAGCTTCTTTGTCAGGTCGTCATTCTTCTCCACTAGTACGACGATTTCCTTCATATAATCTTCGTGTGTAGCCTTGAGTTCTTCCTCCAGTTCTGTGATACTTGTCAGCGCCTTCTTCAAATCTGTCATGCCTGCGCACATCTGGTTCTCCCGGCATCGAATGTGCTGGTTTAACTCCTGGATGAAAGCTGCAATTGATCTATCCTTCCTGGTAATGATCATCTCCCATTGCTCATCTCGGCACCCACAAATCTGGTAGATAGTATCCTTGAGATCCTGCTGGTAAACTTCTCCAATGCGTCCCATGGTGATGTGAGCTGCCATACTCTTTCCTAGACTCCAGGTTGGTGCATCAAAGGAAAACTCTATGGGCTCAGTGACTAGCGTGAATGTCCTTCCTGGAACTTGAACTTGAATCATCCAGCGCTCCTCTTCTGGTAAAGTGGCGTTGTAAGTCCCGGTGAAGCTTGGTATTCCGATGTTCAGGTACCTAGTAACCTCCTTCAAGTGGTGTCCAAATGGGGTGTCTTCATCCGGTTGCATGAACTTGATCCTTGCATCCGCCATAATAAAGAGTAGAAAATGGAGAGGATTTAGAAATTGAGAAGAGAGTAGTGATCTAGGGCTTTAGCTTAATGGTCGTGTCCTACAGTCAGCGTGTGCTCTGATGCCATCTTGTAGCGACCAGACCTCAAACAGTCTGATCTATGTGCATAACTGTCATCCCTGGATCGGTAATGCTGACACGCACAGTACTTGAAGGATTTATAATAGAGTAGCAATCACACACTTATTACATCGAATATCTCAGAAAAGAACTTATTACAATAAATATGGCTTAAGGCCATCTAATACGATAACAACGGAAGGCTTGGAAGATAAAGTGAGTCCATCAACTCCAACGGCATCACCGAGTGAAAGACCACGACCTAAGGCTCCTTACTCGTCGTTTGAAAAGTCTGCAACATGATATGTTGCAGCCCGAAAATGGTTCAACACATGGAATATGCTGGCAATGTAACACAAGAGAGTAATGAACAGAATAAAGCTATCACTATATGCATATATGGCTGGTGGAGGCTGTCTGGATAATATGTTTTGCGAAAAGCCAATTTTTCCCTACAACAAAGGAATAAATTTTTATTTAACTATCATGGTGGTTGTTAAACATTGAGAAGGTCCACCCAACTCAATCCCAATTAAGCATCATCATTAAACCCAATCAAATTATATTAAGAGTGATGAGATCCACATGATAATCCAAGAAACTAGATACTCAAGACGTCCATAACCGGGGACATGGCTAACCATGATTAGTTTGTACACTCTCCAGTGGTTTGTGCACTTTTCCCCACAAGACTCGATCTCCTCCGTTTGATTTCTCACACTACATAATGTTTGAGAAACGGATGACCGAGACACAGTCTTTTCGAAGAGGTCCCTTTTAACCGATAGATAGGCCTGTACACCTACAATCCCCTACATCTGCTAGCCCATCATGGAAAAGTTTCCCACAACTTACTCAACTATGCCAGAGCCCATATTGGCATGTGGCTGCACACGGGAGTTTCTAGCATGAATAATCTTATGATCCCTTTGAGCCTGGGTGGCAGTCCATAGGAGAATCACACGGTACCCTGGGATTTCCAAAAAAATACAGGCAATCACTGGAATTCCCCAGGTGCCTCAATCCACCCAGATGTGTATTCAAGTTGCCACCTTAAGTTAACCATTAATTAACAATACTCACATCTATCATGAATACACTCAAACCCAATCCACGTCTACGAGTATAGCATAGCAGTATAAGCAACATATAAGTAACTCCCAAGGCTTGATAGTAAACAAGTGAATAGGTACTACCTCATCTACTTCCCAAACCCACAATTTAAATAAAATCCTAACCATGTAATTGTTTGAGGATTGATCTAATGCAACAAAACTGGGTATGAAAGAGGTATGATCAAAGTGTTACTTGCCTTGCTGATGATCCGCGAAACCTAGAGACTCGTAGTAGCACGCTTCACACTCCGGTACTCTATCGCAAACAAACAAACAAGCATACAATAAGCAATCAAGCAAGGGCACGGGTAAAACTCAAGTAATAGATCTAACCAGAAATTTCAACTTAGGAACTCCGGTTTGCAAAAACAATCAAATCAAACGAAGCAACAAAACTCAAAACGGCGAAGAAACAAGCTTCATTTAC
This sequence comes from Aegilops sharonensis, assembly GCA_904067115.1. NCBI lineage: Eukaryota > Viridiplantae > Streptophyta > Magnoliopsida > Poales > Poaceae > Aegilops > Aegilops sharonensis. Next base: position 745,455,189 of record LR880968.1, on the reverse strand, counting down.
TAATCTGGACTAAAGTCAAGTTTTACAGTAGAAAAATCTTGTTTAAGTTGGTTAAACAGAAAGAGGGCTTTGAGACGTAACTCTAGGCGCTTGAATCGCCTGATTCCGATAAACGAGCGAAAAGTTAAACTAAATCTAAAATCGGATCAGAAATTGCGATCGAAAATAATTACGGATAATCCGAGAAAAAGAAAAACTGACGAACAAGCTAACGAACGAACGTTCACTGTCTGCGGCTAAATGGTGAAAACCGTTCGTTAAAATGAACGTATGAACAGGCGTTCGCTAAATAACTAAACCGAAAAAAAACCGAACCGGATCTAAAAAACGGATCTAGGGTTTAGAGAGAAGAAACGTTCGGTTTTCTTGCGTAAACCGAGGCAGCGGCGGCTACCTCCGGCGACAACGGGGCGACGGCGCGGCAGCAGGTCGGCGGCGGGGCGGCGGCACGGGGCGGCGGCTGCGGCGGCGGCGGCGCGGGCTAGGTTAGGGTTTGGGGAGGCAGGCGCGGGTGGGCCGCGGGGCGGCGGCGACTGGGCCTTGGGGCGGCTCGGGCGGCGGCTTATAAAGCCCCCCGGGCGGAGTCTCGCTCGGGTACGGCCCGAAGTCGGTTTCTCTTTTTTTCTAAAAAATAATTCTGACATGGAGAAAAAGAAAGAAAAGAAATACTAAACGGTCTCTAAAAATCCCGAAATAAAATTTCCCCGTCCTCTAAAAATAGGCCAGACAAGGTGAACATTTATTTGTATAACATTCCGAATTGAAAATTTGGGATGTTACAACAACTGTCAAAGCTCAGAGCCTTTATGGCAAACAGTTTAACGGGTGTTGACTTTGTTCGCTGCTGGATATCTTGGAGCGTTCTGCCTTTAAGCCGGTGCCCCGCTTTAATGTGTGAGTACACAGGGGATTTAAAAGACCCTCAATGACATATCGACATTAAGCTAACAGAAGCTGAAGTTACTGAGGCTGTCAAGAAAATATTGAATGAACCGGAAGCTGTCTGTAGCCAGACCGGGTTAATTCCTTTTTGCGTTTCCAATAAACCGCCAACTGTAAGAATCACAACTTATTTGTTTTAGCTTGCTCCTTTTTAAATACTCTCTCAAAATTTTGTCCATCTTTGACAGGGCGATGATCCGTTCTGGAAGAAGAAACCATAGGATAAACCGGCCAAGACCCCTCGCTCCAAGACCAAGGTTATTAAAAAACCTACCAAGAAGAGGACCACTGAGTCTTCCGAACCAAATGCTGATGCTGATTTGGCTAATCCGGACTCTAAGGTAGAACTTGACTCTCTTGGTTCATTTTTCATACACCTCATTGACAATGACTATTATCAGGACGTCGCTGAAGGCAGCCAAGCTGATGATGTAGAGGTAATTATTCTTACCTCCAGTTCAGATCCTCTGCCAACACCGAAAATCCGTCGAGCAAACCGGAAAGTAAAATTTTCTCACCCCCTTGCTCACTTGGACCCAAACTTTCTTTTGAAGACACAGCAACACGAAGCTCGCCGCACAACCCGGCACAGCGGCCAGGTGGTTACCTCCGCCGGTTTACCGAACACTCCAGTCCGGAAACGCCGATCCGAGGTCTCTTACATTCCTGATACTTCTTGCCCCAAGGCGGATTGTTTTCGACAACCTCTTAATCCGTCTGATTCAAATTATCTGGGCACACCTCACTCATCCTCTGGCGAATCAACGGCCACACAACTTCCACCCCTCAAGACAGTTCCTGGGTGAGTTATGTTTTTAATTTTATCCTTGATATCTTATATTCACTTGATGTATTGACCTTTATGTTTGTTCTTCTCAGTGCCAAGCCTAGACCTAGCAAGAAGGCTCGGCTAAATAAACCGTCTGACGATAATATCACTATTGAACCGGAAAAAACTCCAGATCCGGTACAAACAAATGCTGACGCTCTGCTTGATGATCCGCCACCACAAGATTATGACTTCGTTGTTGAACAAGTAGAAGTTGCCCCATCAGGCCAACTCAAGAAACTGACAAGCCCGGTCCAAGACACTGATAAACCGACAAGTCCAACTAAGGCTACTGATAAGCCGTCAACTCCAGTGAAGGCTGCTGGTGACAAGGAAGATGACATTATGATTACTGCTTTGGCCACACTGCTCCTGGCAATCCTGTCGCTTTATCCAAGCATAGTGCCAAGGATGAACTTTCTGCTATGGGCGAAGGCAAGTGGAACACAGACTTGTCAAGCTACGCCCATCTCAACACCCAAGACATTCACTCTGGCTTCTTGAACCGTCTGTACAAAAGCCGCGACTATGAGGCCGATTTTGTAAACTTGATGAAAGAGCGATATGAGGTAACTAGTGCTTAACTCTGCATAACTATTTCACTCTTATATCCAATTCTATATATCAACTACCGTAGCCCCGAAGTGACGGTTTATGATATCAATCTAAACTGGGACTTTGTAATATCTCAACTTTGCATGCTTAGCCTCCAAGGGCCGGGTTATCTTTTAAAGATGAACTGGTACTTTAGAATTATAATATTGTAACTTTCGCTGGTGTAGTCTCCAAGGGCCGGTTTACTTACGAAGATGAACCGGGACTTTTAGAAGAATACCCCTAATCTTACTTTGAGCAAACACACATTAGCTCCCAAGTGCCAAGAATAATACTTGTATTGTGCTTGGGACTTGCAGAAACTTCTGATAACGAGCAAATAAGCATTAGCCCCCAAGTATCAGGTGCATAACTTGTTATGTGCTTGGTACTTCAAATATGTACTGTCAACTCATAATATGTCTGTCTCTTATAGGCTGAGCTGAGCAAAAAGGAAACTCAAGCCGTTGATCTGCAAGAAAACATCAAGTCCCAGGAAGAAGAAACCTCCAAAGCCAAACATGAACTGACTAGTGCCTTAGCCGCCATGGAAAAGTTGAAGGAGGGTTTCAACAAGGAGCGGGCGGATTGGGACATAGAAAAATCCGCATTGCAAAAAAGAGCTGAGGACGTAGAAGCAGCTCTTAAACCGGTGGTAGACGAGCTGACTGGTGTGAAGCAGCAAATACATGCCATGACTGATGCTGTGTTTGGTAAATATCCTTGCTTTAAATTTTTATCATATCATCCCATACAGTGTTGGTTTACTGATGTTCACAATGATGTAGGAACTCGCATTAGTCATCTGGGCTCTGCCATACAGAAGAAACTGAAGGCTGCCTACACCCTTATAGAGCAGTTATATACCGGCGCGCAACGGGTCATATGCACTGCTTCTCATAACAAGCCGCCACCAACCTTGATCAAAGAAACTTTAAAAAGGTTGTCAATGCTGCCTACACGGGTTGAAGAACTCAAAAGATCGGCTGCAAGGGCAGGTGCTCTAACTGCACTAACCCGGGCGAAAGCATGGGTGCCTGATCTTGATCCGGTGGATGTGGGTAAGGGCTTTCCGAGCTTAAAGGAGGACGAATCAGAGTTTGACAATGATGCTCTCCGAGTCATAACCAGGGAGATGCGTCCACTGGCCAGCCAATTGGCTGAAGAAGCTGACCTTTCATACAATCAGGCGAGTTATGACGTCAACAACAAACGGGTAGCTGCACCAACTCCTGAGGCTCAAAATATTATCCCACCAATCCATAAGCACACCTATGCCCCTGACGTTGAACCGTCCACACTTATAAGCGATGAAGCTGTATTCCAAGCCCTAACTAGGATCGATTGGGCAACTGTTGACTTCTAGCCACTGGATAGAGAGGAAGAGGATTAACCGGTGAAAGATGATCCACAGCCGTCAGATCAGCCTGGTGACGAGTCATGATCCGGAGGCCGGTTTAATCATATGTGTGCTGCTACACTTGCTGAAAACAATTATTCTTTTGGGCATTAAGAGTGCCTTGTAATAGGCTAGTTCAAACTTTTGGTCTGCTATGCCACCGCGCATATTTATGTTGCCTGACACTATTAATCCGCCATGCTGAAGATATATTATGTTCATAATCCATAGCAATTTATCCTAGCCTTACCTGCGTACATGAAGTTTGAAAATGTCCTGGCGGTTTACCGCCGGACGGGTCATGATGCCCAGATATATAGCCAGGGTTTATAACCAAGGCTGTAAGAATATAATCAAATATAAAAATAAATGATACCTGTGATACTGAATTACCTCGTTGTTTTACCGAGTTTTTGCAGTAAGGGCTATAACCCTAATCATGAGTACTGATAACTCCTTCCATATTGTGCCGGTTTATGATAAAACCGTACCGAGTTGTGATAAACACCGGATTAATCATATACAATACTGGCGACTTATAGCTGAAACCAGGCCAGGTTAATAAAAAACTTCCGGATTATAATTGATTATACACTGACAACTTTTGTAGCTGAAAGTCAAGCCGGGTCAATAAACGCCGGCATACCAAAAAATATTATAAATCCCATCAAAAAAACTTTGCAAATAAAAGCATATAAAAACTTGTAGTCGAGGCTTTTCACGGGCTGCCAGGCCCCAAATCAAGGCTTTTCATGGGCTGCCAGGCCGCTGAGTTAAACCATTTTACAAAGCCTTTTAAGATGGACCTCAATCTTTAACCAGTCGTCGTTTTAACTTCGACAAGTTCAGGGTCTATGAGATTGACTCGTCAAAAGTTCGGCGTGTCATACCAGGTTTACCTGCACGGAGTGGCTTACTTAAAAAGCCAGGATAACCCGGGGTTTTAGGTGAATACACCAGGCTTCCAAGCCATGGCTTGATAGCCTATTACAAGTGTAGATTCTTTGTTCATTGCGAAGCAAAGAATCCCCAAGCAAGATTTGAGCTATGCTTAGTGGGTGCCTATGTTTGAGTTGTGCTTTTGCAACACTCTCTTTGGACCCTAAGTAATTTTCTTTTGGCCTTGAGTCGATCAAGAGGTGTAGCTATGGTTCGAATATGACCAAGCCCCCAAGTGATTTTCCTGGTGGCTTTGCACCGATCAAGAGGTGTAGCTATGGTTCGAATACGACCAAGCCCCCAAGTGATTTTTATATAAAGCTTTATAAGCTGAATCAAGGGATAAACCGGACTCCGCTTTATGAACAGAAGCCCCCATGTAACCACACATGATGTAAGAAAAACAACAGATACCCCGCTTTAGCTGAGGCTCCGGTTTATTATATTGACCATAATATATACATTGTCATAACTATGTACATAAGCAGAGCATGTGGCTCAAGTATAATAAGGCCAAAGATGAGCTATATTCCACGGCCGGTGGGTCTCCTCCTCCGATTTACGTGAGTCTTCGTGCTCTCGAACATCTATAAGGTAGTATGACTCGTTATGCAGATTCTTGCTGACCACAAAGGGCCCTTCCCAAGGCGGGGATAACTTGTGCATATCAGTCTGATCCTGGATGAGTCGGAGCACCAGATCGCCTTCTTGAAAAGTTCTGGTTCTAACCCGGCGGCTGTGATAACGACGCAGATCTTGCTGATAAATCGCCGAACGGGCTGCTGCAATGTCACGCTCCTCATCTAACAGGTCAAGTGCTTCCTGTCGCGCCTTCTCATTATCAGCTTCGACATAAGCTGCCATACGAGGCGAGTGATGACGGATGTCACTAGGGAGAACCGCCTCTGCTCCGTAAACCATGAAAAAAGGCGTGTAACCCGTAGATCTGTTGGGTGTGGTATTGATGCTCCATAACACAGAAGGTAACTCCTCCACCCAACAACCCGACGTCCATTGCAAAGGTACCATAATCCGGGGCTTGATACCTCTCAAGATCTTTTGATTAGCTCTCTCCGCTTGACCATTAGATTGGGGGTAAGCCACTGATGATACGTCAAGCCGGATATGCTCACGTTGACAGAACTCTTTCATAGCACCTTTGGATAGATTGGTACCATTATCAGTTATAATGTTGTGTGGAAAGCCATACCGGAAAATCACCTTCTTGATGAATTGAACTGCCATAGCTGTATCACACTTACTGACTGGCTCTGCCTCCACCCACTTAGTGAACTTATCAACCGCTACCAAAAGGTGGGTCTTCTTGTCCTTGGATCTCTTAAAGGGCCCAACCATATCCAGCCCCCAAGTTGCAAGCGACCAAGTGATTGGAATCATCCTCAATTCTTGGGCCGGAACATGAGCTCGTCGTGAAAATTTCTGACAACCGTCGCACTTTTTTACCAAGTCCTCCGCATCCGCATGAGCCGTCAGCCAATATAAGCCATGAAGAAAGGCTTTAGCCACTAGGGACTTTGAACCGGCGTGATGACCACAATCCCCTTCGTGGATCTCACGCAGAATCTCGCAGCCTTCTTCAGGAGACACGCAACGCTGAAACGCCCCTGTCACACTGCAATGATGTAATTCTCCATTGATAATAGTTATGGACTTGGACCGCCAGATTATCTACCTGGCCAAGGTTTCATCCTCCGGTAACTCGCCCCGGTTCATATATGCCAAATAGGGGACCGTCCAATCTGGGATGATATGAAGTGCTGCCACCAACTGAGCCTCCGGATCAGGAACAACCAGATCCTCCTCTATGGGGAATTTAACTGGATTTTGTAGTACCTACTGTACATATGTTATGCAGCACATCCAGAAAGACGTTGGTACTACAAAAAAAATACACTTCCGTGATGATACGTGTTTGTCACAATAGGTCGCGTTTTTTGTCATGCATGTACATCCATGACAAATTTATGACAGAATCAAGATAGTCATACATGTGCTGTCGTAGAAGTGTTCCATGAAATTACCAAAATTATCATCACGGAAGTGTCCCCTTCCATGACGATAAATCGCACGTCACAGAAGTGCTTTCGTCAAGGGTGACCAACACGTGGCATCCACCGTAACGGAACGCCGTTAAGCTATCAGGTCGGGTTTTGGATCCGATAACCCGTTAACAGCCCCGACCAATGGGGATTTTCCACGTGTAAAATCGTCATTGGCTGGAGGAAACACGTGTCGGCTCATTGTTGGGACAGATGTCATCCACTCATTGGACAGAAGGCGCCTATGACACGTCGACACGTGGCACGGTCCAACAGAGGCCCATTCCTGTGAAAAGGCTGGCCCGTTTGACTTGGTCAAAAGGTGACGGGCCGGCCCATGGAAAGCCTGTTAACGGCCTATTCGCATATAGCCCATTTACAGCCCACTAACCCAAGGCCCTTACACCCTACCCGAATTAGGCCCAGTAGCGTCATCTGGGCCATCCAATATGATTCCAGCCCGTTTTCACTTCTGGCCCATGTATGGCCCATGACGTCTTTCGGCCCATATGAGGCCCTATGTAACTATTGGCCTATTAACGGCCCATGGTGAAATTGGCCCGCAATGAACAGTGTATCACTTTAGACCCATTAACGGCCCGTGGTGAAACTGGCCCGTAATGAACAGTGTATCACTTTATACCCATTAATGGCCCGTTATTCAGTTGGGCCGTTTCTAGCTCATGTTATCTTTCGGCCTTCTCAGAGCCCATTTATTCTTGGGCTCATTTCGAGCATTCGTTTACTTACGGCCCGTTACTGTCATTTTCTGCTTGTGGGTCAAATTCAGCCCGTGATTACAGTCGGCCCGTTTGTGGTCCGTTAATACATTGGGCCATTTACAGTTAGAACATCAATCTAGTTAAAGAAATAGGTTTAAAACATACCTGTTGCGCCATTGGAGTTTCAATTGGATCCTTCAAATTCGAAAGTAGTTGGTATGAGTAAATACAGTGATGCAACAGCAAAGGAGTATGGACCATAGCTACGGAATCTGACCTGAGAATAGTTGCTCTTCTGCTTTAAATGTGGAGTTTGGGTTAGCTGTGGTGGTCTTCGTGCTTTGGGCACTGCAGTAGCTTTACAAACTGCTCGTGTGGGGGTACTCTGTGGTGGACATGGTGTTTTGTCAACTACAAGTGGGTTACTATCCACTGGGGTTGCGGTTAGATGGGTTGTAGCAGGTTCTCTGCCCAACGGTGTAAGTGCGCAATATGGAAGAGTCTCGATTATGTGTGGTGGGGCTAGTTTGTGGGCCAGTACAACCATGGTTCTATCTGCATTGACGGGTAGCACTGTCTTTTGTGAAGAACGGGTTTTTGCTCCCTTAGATGCTGCCATCGCCCCCTCCAATTCATATGGCTGATAAACAAGAAAAGAAATTGAACATACAGACATTGTATGATAGACAGATGAGGTAATTCACATATATGTTGTCTAACCAAACAGGACAGCATGACACAATTTCACATATATGATGCCTAACTAAGCAGGATAGCATGACAGAGTTTCAGATATATGATGAATAACTTAACAAGATATAATGGCATAATTCAACATATGATGAGTACCTAAACAGGATGACATGACAAAACTATATGATGTCTTTCCAAAATAGGTTGGGATGAAATAATTCACATACATGTTGTCTAAGTATACAGGATGGCATGATATAATTGACATAATTGATTCATATACTAAGCAGCTGGCACTCGCATGTATGATCTCTAAACTAAGCAGATAGAATTCAATATTGTGCATATGATATCTAAACTAAGCAATGCAAGACACCATATGCATCATATGAGAAATATAAACATTGCAACTTAGAGCATACACCTCAGGTGGGATATAGGACTGGTCATCTGTCTCTGGATCCTCCTCTGAGGAGCTCCCTGTAACCATCGAGATATATGCTTCAACAGGTACCATTGCCTGCTCTGAAGACCTTGTTTTCACTCCAGATTTTTCCATAACCGTCTCAAATGGCTGATACACATGAAGAGTAGTTCAATATACACAGATTGTCGACAAATAGAATACGTAATGAAAAAAAACATGGCATGAGATAATTCACATATATGATGCCTGGCTACATGGCGGTGCATAATTCACATATATGATAACTGGCTGAAAAACATGGCATTGCATAATTCACATATCTGATATAGAAAGCAAACATGAGGCATTCACACAAAGCATGTCTAATCTAA
>LR880968.1:745407324-745418573 GCA_904067115.1 Aegilops sharonensis | reverse complement strand
CAGTCGGGCGTCTGAGCGACACCACATAAAGGGCTTTAAAAGAAATACCACAGTCGGGCGTCTGAGCGACACCACATAAAGGGCTTTAAAAGAAATGCCACAGTCGACATCCAGGAGGTAGAACCATCCCAGGGATATTCACGAATACCAGAAAAATATCACGGGTTAGTCCACATCCAAAATAGTAATCATAAATTATCACAAGTCACAAACGTACTACCAGGTTTAATAGTTTCACCTCCGAAGACCGACACTAAGACCGACACTTGACCCATCCCAAACTGTAATCCTTAACCATGGACACGGCTATTCGAATAGGTTTAATCTCTGCAGAGGGTGTACTCTTTACCCATGAGTAACGGATTTCTTTAGTCCATCGAGACTAATTCCGTCTACGGTCTTTTTGTTGAAAACACACCTAACTTGCACACACCAGCTTAACTCACATGTGTCTGGAATCACCCACAACACCTGTTAAGCAAAACTCTAAGTGGGGAGGCTACAACCTCGACGTAACATGGGATCACAAAATTTATACCGCGCGCAAACTAGGGAGCTACCCCCTTTCGGCTACAACCGAAACACCCATGCTCCCGGACCCGGTGGTATGACTTCCGGATGCCTCCAGTATCTCCCACCACGGCCTCTCTGTATGGTGTGTGCTAGGAAAGGGTTGACAACTTACTGAACCGTACCCTACTTGGTGTAGAGACGAGTGGTAGTACGAAGCAAGTATGGGGGTTACAGGCACAAGACTCGATCTACGGTCGACTCAGGAGGTTGTAATATTTCCTGCATGATTAGCACAACAATGCATATATCTCAAACAACAGATGAAAACATCACGCGACATCCCCTCATGTCATACCGGACACGACCGTATCGACAGAGGACTAGGGACAAACCCGTGTCTACCCAAGATAGAGGCCTTCCCGTCTTTCCTTCTGGTATGCATGAAAGACGTATGACGGTGATTTCCATCCCAAATCATGTCAAATTCATTAGCATAAACTTATTAATATGTACCCATGAATAGGATCTCATCCTCACATAAAATGACGCATGTATATGTCGGAGTGGTGTTGCCACCGTGCTATGCAACACACACACAAAATTCACCAGGGTTCAGAATGCTTGCCTTCAGGTCATGGGAAGGAAAGGTGCATCCAAATCATCATGAAATCTTCAAAAATCCTATTTAAAGATAATATATTTGAATTAACACACAAAATAAAAACAGCACAAAAGTTGTTTTGAAAAAAATTCAAATAAATATTAAAATAAACTAGACAATATTTGAGAGAGGTGGCAAAAAGAATCAATTCATTTGGAGTTGTATTTAAAAAGTTATCGACAGTCAAAGTTCTGGTCAAATCTGATTTTAAAATAAAAAAGAAAAACAGAAAAACGTTTCGGTTATACGTACACGTCGAAGGCGCTTCCACTTATCCAGCGTGGATGGCGCCTGAGTCACTGCCAGTGGGTCAAGGGGGCCCCACTGGTCAGGTTTGACCAGTCTCCTTCCCTCTCTTTCCTCTGGCCGAACGGAGGCGGGAACTCCGGCGATCTTCGCCGGCATTAGGAGGCTCCTCGAGGGCATCCGAGTGCAGGGATGGATCCGCCACTCCTAGGCGATTCTTCCGGTGGTCGTAGGGTAGCCGGGGGTGGAGGGAGTCGCCAGCGGCGAGCTCCGTGGCGGAGGGGGCATTCGGGTGGATAGTGAGTTTGGGGCTGCGGTGGTCTCCGGCCAAAATTGAGCGAGGGGTTGTGCTCGCGAGAGGAAGGGGGAGTTCTTGGTGGAGAGAGTGGAGAGGGGGAGGTCTTGGTGGCGCCGGAGTGGCTGGGGCAGTGGCGGCGGCAGGAGTTGCCGGAGACGGGGAAGAGAGCCTTCCCGGGTCGATTGCGAGCTAGGGGAGCGCCATAGGGGTGGCCTGAGGTTGCATGTGTGCTGGTTTGAGCTCGGGGCCTCTTATATAGGCGATGGAGGTTGGTTTGCGGCGTCCGGGGATAAGCTTGCCGGCGACCGCCGTTCTGTAGTTAGGGCGACGTGGCGGCGACGCGCGCTAGAGGACGGAGCTGTGGATGAGCACGCACTGCTCCAGGAGGCAGGTGGCACGCGCTGGTGGCTTGGGCGGCGCCGACCACGGTCGGGCCTGCTAGCGGCGAGCAGCTAGCCGCCACGGCCATCCTGGCGGTGGCGCTGTGGGGTGCCAGGTTGGTCGGGGTGGTGTGGCGGTGCAGGGGAACACGGAGTGCAGGCTGGGGCCGAGTTTTGAGTGCGGGGTGTGACGCGGTGACTCGGGTGCAAGCGGGTGCCAAACGCACGCTCTGGGTGCCCAGAGCACGCCCGGGACATGCTCGACGAAATGCTAGGGCATCCTAGAGGCTGTGGTTGAGGCTGGCAATTAACAGGACTAGTCTAGGCTTAGCAAGGGGACTGAGGGACATGGTGGATTGGTCAGGGGCTCAACTTCACCATGTAAACTTGAATTCATGCCAAAACTGGCTGTGCACTCAGAGTGTTTGACAAAATGCCAAAGGCACCTAGGTAGTTCTTGGAGTGGCCATATTCTCCAGAGCAGTGTCTCTATGGATACAAGAGAGGGTGGTGAAGTTGGTTTGCAAAAAGGAGAAACTTGCTAGTGCAAGTTTTGCAAAACTTCAGCTCTCGGCAGGGAGTGAGTGGCATCATATCATGGACCAAAAGTGTTCCAAATAGAGCATGCTCCTGGATTTAGGGGTTTTGCAAGGTTTACTACAAGTATGGGAAAACACAAGGTCATTAGAGCAAGAAATAATTAAGTTGTACTAGAAAACACAAGTCTGGTCCAGAATGAAAAACAAGTTGATGCACTCAATTTCTTCAAAGAACATCACGAAGTTTTTGCATAAAGTTGAATGGTATGCTATTACTGATATCCCAAAATTTTGGTGGAGGCTCTAGGGAAAAATTTAAATGGGTTGTAGTGTAAAAGTGTCCACTGGACCAAATTTGAAAAACAGGTGTAAAACTCAAAATATGTCAAGAAATAATTATTTTAATGCACAAAAGTGATTTGGAGACCTCACATGACATCTCCAAATTTTGGTTGAAATTTTAAGTGATTCCACCAAAAGGTTGTAGTTCAAAAGGAGCTCCAAAAATTTAATATAGTTCATTTTAATGAATAAAGCTCAAGGTGAAATAATTTAATAAACAATTCTACTCATTTAGAAATTGTTTTAATGAGATGGCAAAGAAGTCCAATGCGTTTTGGAAAGCTCTACTTGGGAAAAATACAGAACTCCTTAACAATAAAAGAAGAGTTCTGAAATCAACAGAAATAAAGATTTTTAAACCCCTTGGCAAAAAATTTAAATATTGAAAACTTGGCAAAAAATTTGGGGTGTTACAACATGTAGCAGTGGATTCGACACTGTAGAAGCAGTAGTAGTAACATCATTATTCGTATTCTCGAAGAGGCGAAGAGCCGAGCGCAGACTGAACGTTGCAGTTGCGAACATTGGAGCACGCATATAGCCAGGCTCTTGCATGAGACAAAATTGCTATGTGAGCCCACTATTGTACTAGTATGTACAACTACTTGCTAGTATAGCCCTGTAAACCAGAAAGGAGTATTTGCCCTTCTAGAGATTTCAACAAGTGACTAGACTACACCGAGACGGAGTACATATGGAGCAAAATGAGTGAATTTGCACCGTAAATAAATACGTACTAGTTCTATCATTTTCCTCTACGAGGTGCACAATATTGAATATACTGACTAGTCTCTTTTCGACACGCATTTACATTTTTTTTGACACAGTACAGACGCAAGCGCTCATATACACACGCATACACTCACCCCTCTGAACGCACACACGCACGGTACTATCATCTTGAAATTTACGAAGTCGCCATAGGCACCTCGTCATCGACGGGTCCATAGGTGCTTGAATGCCAAGGAGGAAGAGGGTAGCGGTTCCCGAGACGTTGAACGGTCAATGATGCATCCTCAATTACATGTAGAGGGAATTAATTGGAGAAGCAGACTAGAGCTAGCACGATGTGAATGCAACAGAGTTTGGACTCTCATATAATAAAGGCGCCCCACCACTCCAATCCATCTACTCCCAAGTCTTTGCGCAACACTGCTCACTCCAATCCAAGACCAAGTGACCAGAAGCCACAAGCACCTATGGAGGCGATGGACACGAGCAGCAGTCGGCTGTGCCAAATCATCCAAGGCGCCGGCCTGCGGCCCCACACCGCACAACGTTTCCAGACGGTGCTGGCGACCGCAGGCATCGTAGCCCTCGCCGACACCGGCTTCGCCTCTCGCATGGACGACATGATGGTCAACTCCATCCGCAAGTTCACCGCCGTCAAGAAGCGCGCGGACGACCTTGCCATACTGCTCCAGCCCGCGTGCCCAGGCTCCTCATTGCCTGCCACCCTCATCTGCCTACATGGTGACGAACTATTTCAAGCCCTGGTGGCCCTACAGGTGCCGTAGGTCGCGACGAAGAATGTGCACCTCGAGGCCGCGCTCGCCGCGCAGCGCCTCGCCATGCAAGAAACCGTCAACCTGCACATCCACGTCTATGAGGAAATCGTCTACATAGGCCACTACAAGGCAAGCGAGGACAGAAAGACGTTGGCCTTCTTCCAGCGGCTGGAATCTTTGGACGCCATTGTTCATAAGCACGTCGACCTGGCCACGAAAGCCGCTGCTACTTAGGCGCCGTTAGGTGGGCCGGCACCCTGAGTCGAGGAGGTGGATGTCGTCGATGGATGCATCTCTTCTGCTTGCCTCCTGTAACCAGCACTGCATCGCCTCGTGGCCTTAATGTTTTATTAGTATAGTACTCCCTTCGTTCCCAAATATAAGTCTTTCTAAATATTCCAGCAAGTGACTACTACATACGGAGAAAAATGAGTGAATCTACACTCTGAACTATGTCTTCATACATCTGTATGATGTATTCCATTTGAAGTAGTATCTAAAAAGGCTTATATTTATGAACGGAGGGAGTATATGGCATTTTCTATTCCAGTCATAACGTTTTCACTATGAGGTGTGGCCGCAGTTGAGCAAACCCACCCACCCACCGGGCGTCGGCCGAGTTTCGAGTTAGAAGAGAGAAACGAGGGAGGAGGGCTAGCTGTAGCACGGACGCTGTTGTTAGATGGGACTCGTGTTTATAGAATAGGAGTACTGAGCACTCGTGCCTCTTTTTTTTAGGGAAAAAATAGTTGTATGTCTAGTACCACTAGTTGGGTGCGTGCGGCCTATAGCTGTCATCACTTTAGGTCTACTTTTCGAACCGCGGCTACGCTTCACAGTACATATTTTTCACGCATTTATCCTCCTATATGTACTCCTAGGCTATTTCCACGTGCTCCCATTCGCCGACATGTGGGACATAGAGCATCTGGTTCGTAGTGCATGCACGACTCGGAGCATATGCCGGGGTACTTTACATTTCAGACCTCGCGAATTACATGCAAACCCCCCGCAGAAGAATAAATAAATCAATGAATTACTACATGAAACCGGATTATTTTCATGGAAACCGGAGCACGTTCATTAAATTTTGGACATAACACGTTTATAAAAAATGACCGGACCTAAACCAGTCTAAGGGCCTCTGATTTTTCCCGAAAAAAAAGGGCCTCTTTGAATCGCAGGATACTGAAAACACAGGAATGGGGAAAGTATGATGGCGATGAACCGAGATGAGGAGAACTCTAACTCAGTTAGAGGTTAGAGTTAGATTCTAACCCTGAACTAACTCTAAACCAAAGAGGTGTATGGATGGCAGGGTTAGATTGACAATAAATGCTCTATCTCAATCATTTGACTACTTTGGACCCTATTTTTAGTCAGACTAAAATAAGTCCCTTGGATCCAACCACCCTCTTGGTGTGGCCGGCTCTTCTGTGGCCTCCTCCCGCTCACAATTGATATAAACGAACCATCTATACAATCAACCATGCAAAACATGATAATTTTTACTTTGTCCATACAAATGAGATATCCCACTTAATCATACAAGTCGTCAATCAAGCTTCACAAAATAAAAAAACACTTCATGAAACAAAGAATGAGCTAACTCATCATGGAAGTTGTTCACGATAGGGAGGGAGCCCGGAGCCCCTCACACACCGAGGGAGGAGCTCGGCATCGTCGCTCTGGAGGAAGGCTCTGTAGAGCCCAAGCCCCGGGAACCCCTCCGACGGTGGCCCTTGCGAGTTGAGGTCGACACCGGCATGGGTAGCAGGGCCGCTTGCCGCCAACTGTGAACTTAATCTTTGGGCCTCTAGAAATAATGCAAGCCTGTAACTAAAATACCTAGAAAGGTGAACTGAATCTTTGGGCCTCTAGAAATAATGCAAGCCTGAAACTGAAATACCTAGAAAGGTGAACTGAATCTTTGGGCCTCTAGAAATAATGCAAGCCTGAAACTTAAATACCTGGAAAGGTGAACTGAATCTTTGGGCCTCTAGAAATAGTGCAAGCCTGAAACTGAAATACCTAGAAAGGTGAACTGAATCATTGGGCCTCTAGAAATAATGCAAGCCTGAAACTGAAATACCTAGAAAGGTGAACTAAATCCTTGGGCCTCTAGAAATAATGCAAGCCTGAAACTCAAATACCTAGAAAGGTGAACTGAATCTTTGGGCCTCTAGAAACAATGCAAGCCTGAAATTTGAAATACCAAGAAAGGTGAACTGAATCTTTCGGCCTCTACAAATAATGCAAGCCTGAAATTGAAATACCTAGAAAGGTGACCTGAATCTTTGGGCCTCTAGAAAGATTCATTACCTCCTCAAGTAGCATCAAACAATTCCACGCGTGCACCACAAATCTATAGCAAGTTTGATTATGATCTACTTTTCCAAATCAGAATTAGCGCTAGAGAAAGCAAGATCAATGATATGGTCGTGAGATAGAGAAGGAACAAACAAACTCACCCCTCTCGCGACCTCCCTGGTAGATGCGCCACCGCCGCGCACGACAGAGGGAGAAAAATGACTGGTGAAGGGAGAGCGGGGCGACCTTCTAAGGTCGGAGGGAGAGGGCGGCCGGAGTAGGGCGACGGAGGCCGAAAGGAGAGGGCGGCCGGAGGAGAGAGAGGGCGAGCGGCGCTTGGGCGGGCGGCCCTATGGGGAACAGAGAGGAGTCGTGCGAGAGGGGGGAGCGATCTGGTGCGGGCAGGTGAGATTTTTTTAGGGGAGCTATCTGGTGCGGGCAGGTGAGATTTTTTAGTTCTCTTTTAGTGGGCCCAGGATAACTAACCCAATTAGAACCTCTCCACTGGGCTAGTTTTTTTAGCTGGGTTAGAGCAAACTAGCTCAAACTAACCCCTCTTGTTTCGATAATTTGAGGCTATTTCAACCCAAACTAGCTCTAACTCAGGGATCCAAACAAAGAGGAGTGTTACTGTACATGCTACAGTGTGGACCGTAGCACATTGTTTTTTATGGCCATATCACCACATAATTTTTTCTACTGCTGGTTCACTGGGCTACCGGGGTTCGCACGGCTGGTCGACTGGGCTGCCGTGGTTCGCACTCCTCCGACCTGAGTAGAACTCCCTCCGTTCCTAAATATAAGTCTTCGTAGATATTTCACTGTGGACCACATACGGATGTATATAGATGCATTTTATGTGTAGATTCACTCATTTTTCTCCGTATGTGGTCCATAGTGAAATCTCTCCAAAGACTTATATTTAGTAACAGAGGGAGTAGTATAGTACTAGTATATACCGCATCATTATTTGCTCCTTCTTACTACTCCGACATGTGGGAGAGCCAGCATCCGGGTCGACGTGTCATGCACCAGATTAGAGCGCGAAACGGAAGGGGGGCATCACCCCGGTCGGAGCGCCAGTAATTCATGACTATAGTGAGTGGTCATATCACAAGTCTTTCTAGCAGTAACGCGTCGTCAAATCGCACAGCCCCACACGCTCACCCTCCTCGCCTCTCTGTCAAACCGCCTACCCGAAAACTGCCGCGCATACTGCCCGGGAAAAGCCCCGCCCTCAACTTTTAACTACGCGAAAATAGTTCGAGCTTGTTTGTTCTATATAAATACAGTACTTACTGTATGTTTAGAGGGTGCTTGGATCCAAGGGACTATTTTTAGTCTGACTAAAAATAGGCTCTTTTAGAGGCTAAAGTTACAAGCACCCCTGACTAAAGAGAGGCTAGGACTAGTCTTGAGGCTAAAATTTTTTACTCATAGGAAACCTACTAAAAATATGTATTAGCCCTTTCTCTCCTCATTTAATTCATCTCCTTTAACACATGCAAGTTCTGGATTGGAGGGTTTGGAGGATAATAAATGCTCAATAACTTGATTTTAGTCTCTTTAGTATTTGGATCCAAGCATGGGTGAGGCTAGCAAATTTTAGTCCCACTACTTTTAGTCATGGGACTAAAACGTATCCAAGCACCCTCTTATTCACCCGTGGGGTTGTTCAATGAATGGAGGGGCGGGGAGCACAAGTGAACAATACTGCCTCTGTCCGGGTTTATTGGTCCCCATTGTATTTTGTGCCAAAATTTGACCATAGATTAAACTAAGAAAATGTTCACGCATGTCACCAAACATTATATTTTTCAAAACTATGTTCAAATACGAATCCAATGAGATAATTTTTCTTGACATGCATTAACATTTTGTTAGTTAAATCTTTAGTCAAAATTTGGCACAAACTATAAAAGGGACCTATAAACTAGGACGGAGGTAGTACTGTAGTAGTAAGTAGGAGTCGTAGAGTAGTCACCTTAAATAGAGAGTTTCTTTTCTTTAATGCCACGTACACAAATTGAAACACTTGTTGTGAAGAGAAAAAATACAATCACTCCACTATATATGGACGCAGGGGCCTGAGCGCTTGCTTTACTAGAGTTGCTCTCTTCATTCTCTCATCCTCTCCAGATATAAACAAGACAACGGTAGCGACATTTTCTCTCTGCTCACCGCTGGTCACAGATCCGGCCGGATCCCTTCGGCCGGTGTGTGTAGAGGACTAAAAGGTGCATCGTTCACGCGGTCATCACCGCCGAGGGGGGAAACCCACAGCTGCCGGAGGGGCCCGATCCTCTACCTGTGCCATTCTCTCTGACACAGTGCCGGCTTGGGAGGTCCCCCGACCCTTCTTCCTCCCTGCCGTATTGTCCGCAGATCCGACCTGCTGTCGCCGACATCCTGGTGACCCTCAGGTATAAGTTCTTCGAAAGCGGCCTTGCTCTACTGCCCCAGCTCCCCTCGTGTCTGCATGTGCATCTTTTTCTACTCCCATTAGCTCTTCCAAAGCCACCTAAATTTTTAGTATTATTAGAGGTAAAGCTACTTCATGCATTCGAATCTAGGGCTTTGTTCAAACAACGAAGAAAGGGGGGAAAGTTGTAGCATGAATCTAGGACTTGATTCAAAGAGGAGATAATATGGTGAAAGTAGTAGAGACCGGATACCCAACCGGTCTCTTGGTTGAAAAGGGAAATAATGGGAAAACGCAGTACAAACTGGATAAGGAACAGATCTATTATTGGTTGAAAAAAGGATAGAAAGTGGCGGCTGGTGGACATGTCAACAGAGTATGTCCAGGATTAGATTTGCTGCCATCACATAGTAAAAGGTCTCCAGGATTAGATTTGCTGCCCTCACATAGTAAAAGGTCTCAGGATTAGATTTGCTGCCCTCACAGAGTAAAAGGTCTCAGGATTAGATTTGCTGCCCTCACATAGTAAAAGGTCTCAGGATTAGATTTGCTGCCCTCACATAGTAAAAGGCCTCCAGGATTAGATTTGCTGCCCTCACATAGTAAAAGGTCCCCAGGATTAGGTCTGCTGCCCTCACATAGCGTGAACAAGCTCGGCATCACCACTTTATGCCTCCTTGTAGGTACATTGTGCTGATGCGTCCACTGTCGCATGTCCTTATACCAACCTTTTGCTGTTTTTTTGCGGTAAACCAACCTTTTGCTGTAAGGGCGCATGTAAAATGAAGCGATCACACTGTTACCTTAGGGACATGTCTAACCAGTGTTATTGTTAATCTAATGCCTCCAGCGATAAGATGCAATTAAACTGTGTTACAAATGGCACTCCTGCTATTTTCCCCAGTATGATAAGTAAGTTGCTCCTTTACGTTGCTGAGTGTCCTGGTGTCCCCATGGTCCCATGCCCTTAAACCAACTCTTTAGCTGCTGTTGATTTACTGTGTCTGGTAAACAAGCAATGCCACCATTAAAGTAATCCCATATCTGAGGAATCTCATTGTTGATCGTAATGCTTCTGGTAACATGAAGCATTGCTGACGTTTTAAAATTTCTACTGTCCTTGCGTGATTTCCATGAACATAATTAAGATGCTTCTTTTCATTTTGTATATGTTTTGTATATTCTTATTGACCAGCAACTGTTTACTTTCTATCATTTTGTGCAGATAGGGATATCCATTTCACCTTGTTGCTATTGTGACCTTTTGGTGAACTGCACAAAACACTTCTTTTTGGAATGAGTGTCTTGTGCAGTTCAACTAAAATGTCACGTGGGTAACATCTCTCAATTTTGGTGGAACTTCACAAAATGATTAAACTAAAGTGAAACCATGCTCTCATGTCTCCTTGTTTGTGCTATGCAAACATGATGTGCAAACAGGAATACTCTACTACAGATGTTGTGACGGTCAAGAGCAACATCTCTCAATTTTGGTGGAACTGCACAAAATGGTTCAACTAAAGTGAAATCATGCTCTCCTGTCTCCTTGTTTGTGCTATGCAAACATGCTGTGCAAACAGGAATACTCTACTACGGATGTTGTGACGGTCAAGAGCATTCGCCAAGTTCTTCGATTGTATGACATGGCGAGCCAAGATGGATTTAATCCCGATATTCACTTTATCAAAAGGCTCTAATGGGTTGGTTCTGAATCTTGCAAGCTGGGAATCCGTGAGATGTGTAGGCATCTTTGTTGTACTTATTATTTGAATCTTATTTGTTGGTTCTGAATCTTGCAAGCTGGGAATCAATGAGACGTGTAGGCATCTTTGTTGTACTTATTATTTGGATCTTATTTGTTGGTTCTGAATCTTGCAAGCTGGGAATCAATGAGATGTGTAGGCATCTTTGTTGTACTTATTATTTGGATCTTATTTGTTGGTTCTGAATCTTGCAAGCTGGGAAACACGGCATGATGATGCAGAGGACAGCAACCATAACAAACAGTTCAAACTTGGTAGTATTATCTT
>LR880968.1:745374496-745389470 GCA_904067115.1 Aegilops sharonensis | reverse complement strand
GGATGGTTGCGGACAGGTGCGTGGTCATGTTGTTCATGACGTTTGTGACCCGTCGTGGCACCCGACATGGCACATGTACCGGACTGGAAGCACAGACGTTTGTGCCAAGAGGGAACGTTCCTGTGGCCCGACGAGGACGTCGGTTCCTCTGAGTGGGGGTGTATGTGATAGCCTGGCTTATTAGGGATGATAGACTACTCATATCAATAAGGAATTCCTTCTTTTCCGGGAACCCATTCAGACAGAACTCCAAAGTTAAGCGTGCTCAGCTTGGAGTAGTGTCAGGATGGGTGACCGACCGGGAAGTTGCTCCCGGGTGCGCACGAGTGAGGACAAAGTGCGCAGAAAAGACTAGTATTGATCTGTGGGGCCAGTCTAGATCCCGCCAGGAGTAACGACCACCGGCGGGTGTGTCCGGGGCGTTACAAGAAATGTCGCCCTTCAACACATGATCACGAAGAAAATGATGACGAATCTGAATGTGCTTTGTCTTCGAGTGTTGAACTGGGTTGTGAGCAATCTTGATGGCACTCTCATTGTCACAGTAGAGAGGCATATTCTTCATGTTGATGCCATAATCCTTGAGAGTTTGCTTCATCCACAGCAATTGAGCACAGCAAGAGCCAGCAGCAATGTACTCAGCTTTTGCAGTAGATAGTGATACGCAGTTCTGTTTCTTCGAGGACCAACAGACCAAAGATCGTCCGAGGAAATGACAAGTACCAGATGTTGACTTGCGGTCCACACGATCACCAGCATAGTCAGAGTCAGAACATCCAATGAGATCAAAAGCAGAGCCCTTGGGGTACCATAGTCCTAGTGTTGGTGTGTGAGCTAGATATCGAAGAATATGCTTCACAGCCTTATGGTGTGATTCCTTCGGTGTAGCTTGAAATCGGGCACACTTGCAAACACTAAGCATTATATCTGGCCTAGATGCACATAAGTACAATAAAGAACCAATCATGGACCGGTATACCTTGTGATCAAAGTCAATACCATTTTCATCAGTGCATAGATGGCCATTTGTGGGCATAGGAATTCTGACGCCTTTGCAATCTTGCATGCCGGATTTCCTCAGAACATCCTTGAGGTATTTCTCCTGAGATATGAATATGCCATTGCGCTGTTGATGAATTTGAAGACCTAAAAAGAATTTCAACTCTCCCATCATAGACATTTGATATTCTTCACTCATCATATAGGCAAATTCATCACTATAACGTTGGTCAGTACAGCCAAAGATAATATCATCAACGTATATTTGGCACACAAATAGCACCATCATAAGATTTAGTAAAGAGAGTGGGGTCGAGTGAACCGGGTGTGAAACCATTCTTCTTGAGGAATTCCTTCAAAGTATCATAACACGCCCGAGGGGCCTACTTGAGGCCATAGAGGGCCTTGTTGAGTCTGAAGACTTTGTCAGGATTCTTTGGATCTTCAAAACCTGGGGATTGAGCAACATATACTTCTTCCTCAAGCTTACCATTGAGGAATGCACTTTTCACATCCATTTGATATAAAGTGATATCATGATGGTTAGCATAAGCAAGTAATATGCGAATAGCCTCAAGTCTAGCAACAGGTGCAAAAGTTTCATCGAAATCAATTGCTTCAACCTGTGTGTAGCCTTGAGCTACGAGTCATGCCTTATTACTCACCACAAGGCCATTTTCATCTTGCTTGTTGCGGTAGATCCACTTTGTGCCAATATATTATGCTTGCGAGGATCTGGATGTTTGACCAGTTCCCAGACGTTGTTGAGCTCGAACTGATATAATTCTTCTTGCATGGCCTGAATCCACTCAGGCTCCAGAAATGCTTCATCTACCTTAGTGGGCTCTGTGATAGAGACAAAAGCACAGTGCCCACAAAAGTTAGATAAATGTGAAGCTTTTGAGCGTGTGAGAGGACCTGGTGCTTCAATGTCATCGACGATCTTGTCAACTTGCACTTCTTTTGCAATGCGAGGATGAGCTGGTTGTCGTCGAGGAATTTGATCAGCATTTTCTTCAGCACCATTTTCTTCAGCGTTATCTTCAGATGCATCAGCTCGACGTTCTTCATGTTCTGGAATGAATTCTTCAGCAGATTCTTAGGAATGACATCCTCAGTCTCCTTGAACTTGATAGAGTCCTCAGTTGCTGGTTCATCTATCACAGAAGGTAGGTGCTCTCTTTGTGAGCCATTAGTTTCATCGAACCGCACATCTACAGTTTCAACAATCTTGTGAAGAACATTGTTGAAGACTCTGTAGGTGTGCGAGTCCTTTCCGTAACCAAGCATAAAACCTTCATGTGCTTTCGGTGCAAATTTAGCGTTGTGATGAGGATCTCTAATCCAACATTTAGCACCGAAGACTTTGAAATAACTCACATTCGGTTTCTTGTCAGTGAGAAGTTCATAGGGAGTCTTCTTGAAGAATTTGTGAAGATATACCCTGTTGATGATGTGGCATGCAGTGTAAATTGCCTTTTGGGAACCCAGATTTTCTTCATAGGGGAACCGTTCCTGCAGTTAGTGCCAACATATCTAGCAAATACTTCACCATTCTGATTTTTGAACAGTTTATAGTTGGAGTCAAATGACTCATCAGAAGAATGAGGAGATTCACATGTAAAGCCAGATAAGTTAGATGGATCAACTGGTGGTCCCTTTGCAGCAACCCATGAGGTTTTGGGGTACTGCTCAGGCTTCTAGTATGTACCATCAGCATTGATTTTCCTCTCAAAGGCAATACCCTCTTTCCTAGGGTTTCTGTTGAGGATATGCTTTTTAAGCACATCATAAAGAGTGATGCCCTTTGAGGCTTTTGTACATGCCTGTCAGGTACAATTCCTTCAGCCCTGCATCGTTAGTGATACTAGCAATGTCCTCAGATGAGGAATTAGTGATAGCAGAGGCAGGTGAAGAATTTGTAACAATAGAAGCATTTGAACATTAAGGTGAAGAATTAGCAGATTCACGTTCAATGCACTTTAAGCATGGAGGAACAAATTCTTCCTGAGAAGCGCTGATTTGTTGAGCAAGTAATGAATCGCGCTCCTTCTGAAGATCTTCATAACTCACTCTTAGTTTCTCAAGATCTTGCTTTCTCTGAAGAAATTCATAAGAAAGCTTCTCATGATCAGATAAGAGATTGTTATGTTGATCTTGAAGGATGTCATACTTAGTATGAAGTCTCTGAAGACTTTCAGCCAAAGCTTTTGATTGATCCATTTCTTCACCCAACATATCATTGCTCTTATTTAGCATGTATTGAACTTTTTCTAGAGCTCTTTGTTGTTTAGTGGCAAGGGAAGCAAGTTTGACATAGCTGGGTCTAAATTCATCACCAGATTCATCATCACTTGACTCGGATAGGTAGCATTCAGTTACCTCAGCACTTTTTGCCATAAGGCATGATGAAGAGGATGATGATTCTGGTTCGAATGTCATCGCTTTGAGAGATTCCTTGAAGTCCTCAAACCAAGGATCATGACGAGTTTGATGACCTTCATAGACCTCAGAGAGACGCTCCCAGATAAGCTTCGCATGATCGAGATGCATGATATTCCTGAACTGATTTTGAGACAGACAGGAGTAGATGACGTCCTTCGCCGTGCGGTTGAGAAGAGTGTACTTGCGAATGTCATCAGCCCCCGCCGTCTTGCACAGATCGGTAAGACCAATCTCAGTGACGGTCCACAGTTCGCTGTTCATCGCCATGAGGCGCTTCTTCATCATGGCCTTCCACTTGGGATACTCGTGACCGTCAAAGATGGGTCATGTCACTTTCTTCATAGTTGCGGTCGACATAATTAAAACTCCAGGCGGTTAAACCAAAATCACACAGAACAAAGGAGTACCTTGCTCTGATACCAATTGAAAGTGCGTTATATCGACTAGAGGGGGCGTGAATAGGCGATTTTTATGAATTCTTCACTGAGGAATTTACCGGTGAGGAAATTCCTTAGTGAATAACTACTTGCAGCGGAATAAGTACTCAGAAGTAAGCATAACAGAATACAGGCATGGTCATCATGATGAGATGAAGACAAACACAGAGTACAGAAAGCGTAATCACAGGATAACACAAGATGAAGACAAACAGACTAAAGAAATTGAACTGAGGAAATTGAGAAAGTCTTCAGTCAAAGTCTTCAGACACGGATATGATGAAGCACTTAACACCGTAATGAGGAAATGAAAGAGTTGAGGAAATAGAACCAGTAAGGTTGGTGAAGACAATGATTTGGTAGACCAGTTCCAACTGTTGTCTCAGTTGTACATCTGGTTGGAGCGGCTGAGTATTTAAACTCGAGGACAAACAGTCCCGGACACCCAGTCCTGAGCACGCAGCTCGGGACACCAAGTCCTCACCATATTCTCCTTGAACTAAGGTCACACAGACCTCGTCCAATCACTCGTGGTAAGTCTTGAGGCGACTTCCAAACCTTCACAGGCTTGGTCACTCGGCGATCCACAATTCCTCTTGGATGCTCTAGACCATGACGCCTAACCGTCTGGAAAAAGCACAGTCTTCAAAGGTAACAAGCATTGGATCCATGCAGGATCAATCTCTTCAATGATGCTCAATCACTTTGGGTTTGTAGGTGTTGGGGTTTTGGTTTTTCCTCACTCGATGATTTTCACTCAAAGTCCTCGGAGGATGGGATGCTCTCAATTGACAAGTGTCAGTTTCTCTCGGAGCAGCCAACCAGCTAGTGGTTGTAGGGGGCGGCTATTTATAGCCTAGGGAGCAGCCCGACATGATAAGACATAAATGCCCTTCAATGATATGACAGTTAGGTGGATAAGATATTTTGGGACAGCTGGCGCATAGCACAGCAACGGTCGGAAATTTGAGGTTCAAATTCCTCAGGGCTATCGTGTTCCTCACTGTGTAGGCAATCCGCACTGGCGAATTCCTAACTCCTCAGTCAGAACAAATTCCTCAGCGACCAGAAGAACTTCGTCTCTGTCACTGAAGAAATTGACTGAACTGTATGAGATTTCCAATGGCTTCACTCGAAGGGATTGGTAGGTGTAGGATTTTGAGTTGAGCATCACATGGAAATTTTCCTTAGTATTTCCTCGACCCCCTTTAACAGTACGGTGTTTCCTATTACTCAAGAAAGAGAATACGAAACTACGAAAACAAAAGTCTTCACGCTTCATGTTCCTCAAATGAATACCAAGTCTTCAAGGTCACACCAATTTCTTCACTTTCAATGTCTTCAGAAAGTCTTCAGAATACCAAAGTCTTCAGTCGAAGAACTTCATTTTTGGGGGTCGACTTTCTCTGTAAATATCAAACTCCTCATAGACTTATAGACCTATGTACACTCATAAACGCATTAGACCCTTAACCTATAAGTCTTCAGTACACCAAAATCACTAAGGGGCACTAGATGCACTTACAAGAGTGTGCTCAGCGAGTTCCCTCGGTACACCTGGCATGTCAGAAGGTTTCCATGCAAAGATGTCCAGGTTCTCACAGATGAACTTGATGAGCGCGCTTTCCTATTTCAGATCCAAGTTAGCGTTGATGCTAAATTTCTTGGATGAATCGCCAGGCACAAAATCAACCAGCTTGGTCTCATCAGCCGGTTTAAACTGCAGGGCCGGATCATGCTCCGTGGTTGGCTTTTTCAAACAAATCATATCTGTGGGATCAACATTGTCCTTGTAAAACTTCAACTCCTCAGTTGCACAAGCTGACTCAGCGTAGGCTACATCACCTTCTTCACATTCCAAAGCGATCTTACGGCTCCCATGTACTGATGGTCCCCTTATGACCCGGCATCTTGAGCTACAGATAAACGTAACATGGCCGTGGCATGAACTTGGCATAAGCCGGCCATCCAAACAGGGTATGATATGGGCTCTTGATCTTTACTACTTCAAAAGTCAATGTTTCTGATCTCGAGTCATGCTCATCTCCAAAATCCACCTCTAGAGCTATCTTACCAACTGGATACGCCGATTTACCCGGTACCACACCATGAAAAATGGTGTTTGACGGTTTAAAACTTTTATCTGTTAACCCCATGCGACGGAAGGTCTCATAATAAAGGATATTGGTACTACTCCCTGCATCCATGAGTACCTTGGTGAACTTATACCCTCCAACCTGAGGCGCCACCACTAATGCCAGATGACCCGGATTATCAACCCGGGGTGGATGATCCTCTCGACTCCGCACGATGGGTTGTTCAGACCAACGCAAGTAACGGGGCACCGCCGGTTCAACGGAGTTCACTGCCCTTTTATGAAGCTTCTGATCGCGCTTGCACAGGCTTGTGGTGAAGACATGGTACTACCCACTATTCAGCTACTTCGGGTTTGCTCTGGTAACCCGACTGCTGCTGTTGCTGCTGACTCCCCTGGTGATTATAACCACATTGGTTGCCCTGATTGCCTTGATTGTCTTGATTGCCATGTACGCTCTGATTACCGTGAAAACCTGAACCGGAACTGGCTCCACCGTAACCTGGCCCATGAGATCCGGGGCCTGAACCGCCGCCCGGTCCATGGTCAAACCGAAAAAATCTGAATTTTTGAACTCCCACATAATGTAACAATCCCTCCAGAGGTGCGTGGCCGGTTTATCCCGCCACCCGTGCTTTGGGCAAGGCTGGTTTAACAGGTGAGACAGGCGCTCCGGATTGGGACTTGGTCCTCCGCCACGCGGGGGCGGTTTACCCTTACGACGCTGGCCATTATCCTGCGCATTGGTGTTATCCACAAAATCTAAATTGTTATCCGTTTTACGCTTACCGCTATTTCCATGACCCACCGGGTTATGTTGCTGCCCTTTGGTGCTGCCGCTCTTATTTCCCTTCCCTGTCTTGTCGTCGTCAGACTCGGGGTCCTTGGTACTATCAGAGTCGGCATACTTCACCAGAGCTGCCATAAGTGTTCCCATGTCATTGCAATGACGTTTGAGCCGTCCCAACTTCAACTTCAGAGATGCAAACCGGCAATTGCCTTCCAACATTAAAATTGTTGTATCAGTGTTGATGCGGTCTGATGAATGCAAAATCTCCGAAACCCAGCGCACCCAATGGGTTGTAGATTCTCCTTCCTCCTGGACACAGGCAGCTAAGTCCACAATTGACATGGGTTGCTTGCATGTATCCTTGGAATTCTGGATAAAGCGGGCCCTTAACTTGGCCCATGACCCAATGGAGTTAGCTGGCAGGTTTTTCAACCATGTGCGAGTTGTTCCCTCCAACATCATGGTGAAGTATTTAGCACACGCCGCATCATCCACATCTAGCATCTCCATTGCCATCTCATAGCTTTCAACCCACGACTCAGGGGATAAATTAGCAGTGTAATTCGGCACCTTACGTGGGCCCTTGAAATCCTTGGGCAGCCGTACATTACGCAGCGCTGGGACAAGGCACGGTGTCCCCAAAGAACTGGAGGTAACCCCTGGTTCCACCGAAGTTGTTGGACGAACCGGAGTAAGCTGGCGGGCTTCATGCCGCGCCGCTAACTCGGCCTCTCGACGAGCCCTAGCACGATCCACCACATCCTGAGCATCACCACCACCACCCGTCGGGTTATGGCCACGGGGCAGATTACGATTTCGCGCACTGCTCGACACGGCCGGTTCATCCATATGCCTGCTATAACTCCGGCTCGGGTGGGGAGTAGAATGAATCCTTTCGCAGCTGTATGAATAAGCCTGCTGCTGAGTCAAGGCTGTCTGAAGGAGCTCCCTAGCCCGTCGTGTCTCGACCGCCACCGGGGATTCGCCTTCAATCGGGAGAGCTGCCAATTGTGAAGCAGCGGCAACAATGTTATCCAACGGGTTGGAGTAATGACCCGGTGGTGTTGGGACGTGCTGTGGCGGGACATTGTTCTGACGAGGCGGATCCATCAGGCGCGGTTGAACCGGCGCCCTCGCTCCAGGTGCCTCCACCCGGTTTACTACTGGCTGATTACTGGCTCCTGCTCCTGGTGTGTTAAAGAGATTTCTTGCCTCATAAACCGGAGGCAGGTGAGATCGGTACCTTCTCCTCATGACATCATTCGACGCGCTTTGATCTAACATAAGACGGCAGGCATGTGCATCCAACTCAGCCCGCTCTGCAGCCATCCTGGTATCCTCAGCTGCTAGGTCGGCCTTGTCTTGAGTTATCTGATCTTTCACCTTCGCGATTTCCGCATTATGCTCATCCTGATTTGCTGGGTTAACTTCCGCCATCAGTGCTGCTAAAGCATCAAATAAGTCGGATAAAACTTGAGCCAGCGGTCGCGCAGGGCCTCCTGCCCCGGCTGCTGTCGCCGCTACTGATCGGGAAACCATCGCCGCTGCGGTCGAAGAGTGGTGCGCTGGCTGTGTACCGGCCATGAAGATCGCAACCCGGCTTGGCGGATCAAAGGGGTCCGGAATACTGTCGCCATCGGGATAGCCCCCAATCCCGCCATCTTGCAGCTGGTACAATGACTCGGTCTCTCTGGTCGATAACTCGTCATCCGAGTAAACAACGGTCTCACCACCACATACCGATTTAACATCAGATTCCGCTCTGTGGATGACGCCCATGAAGGCGCGCTTCATGGCAGGTTGAAACCGGGCAGGTCTCGCACGCTGAGCCGTTTCGACGATGTCGGTGCAGATGTCCGGCTCAGGGCCCGGTTCGTTGTTCTTTCCAATGAAAACGTGAATGCCACCGAAGGGGACCCGGTACCCGTACTCAATTGAGCCGGCCTCGGGGCCCCAGCCTGCATCGTCGATGTAGAGCTTGCCGCGACGACTCTTATTCATCCGGCCCACAGTGTATCCCTTGAGCCCTTTGAAGCTGCCCTATAAGAACTCGAAACCATCATGTGATAGCCCCACGGTGGGCGCCAACTGTCGTGGTTTTGTCACGGCAGATGTCCTCGTGAAAGGACTTAGTCATGGAGCCATCGTGACGGGTTAGCTTAAAGGGGTTAAAGCGGAAAAAGGACGCAGAGAGTTTATACTGGTTCGGCCCCTTGCGGTGAAGGTAAAGGCCTAATCCAGTTGTTGTGGAATTGCTAGGGTTTCGATGACCAGGGAGCGAACCGCTATGCCTGGCTCTCGAATTGTTGTTTGTTGTCCCTAAATCGCCGCCGGGTCGTCCCTTTATATACATAGGTTGACGCCCATCGGTTTACAGAATCCCGAGGCCGGCTCATAAACATGTCCGGCCCGGTTTCTACTCTTTCTATCTTACAACACAAGTTTACATATCAATGGCGGTTTATGTCTACAGGCTTTAATCCGCCTTTGGGGCCAGGGCCTTCGTAAAGCGCCATACTCCTTTTCTTCACGGGCTTCAAATATAAATAACTCATTTTGGGGGTAACCCGGCCTCTCCTGGCCGGTTTATACCCAGTAGTAATATCCCCAACATGGAGTCTATCTTTAATCTCTTGTCTTACCGTGTCAGGAACCCCCTTACTAAAATATATAGAATATTTTGCATGGTTTATCCGCTGCCCAGTCGCCTGATAGCAGGTCTCCAGAACATGGTACACCTCGTTAGCACCCACACCATTTGCCTTGAAAAACAGCAGGATGTCATCAACGAATAAGAGATGGCTCACTGGTGGCGGACGGAGCAACCTGTAGACCACTCAAGTTGGATGACTCATTTTTAGATTTCAAAAGGCACGACAGGCCCTCTGCTGCTAGCAAGAACAAGTAGGGAGATATCGGTTCCCCTTGTCTGATCCCTCGCGAAGGTTTGAAATGTTGTATCTTCTTCCTGTTGAACAACACGGAAAAACTAACCATGGTTACCATGCTCATAACTATATCAACCCGCCTGGTACTGAAACCCAGTTTTAGCATTATAGCTTTAAGGTACGGCCACTCCACCCTATCATAAACTTTCATCATGTCAAGCTTGAGAGCACAAGACTGGTTTTTCTTGGCCTTGTTCCACTTCATGAAATGTAAACACTCATAAGCTATGATGATGTTATTTGTGATCAATCTTCCTGGCACAAAAGCTGACTGCTCCTCTGATATAATTTCAGGTAGAACTGCTTTCAGTCTATTAGCGATCACCTTTGAAGCAATCTTATACAAGAAATTGCACAGACTGATTGGACGGAATTGAGACAGGAGCGTGGGGTTTTTTTACCTTTGGGATTAGAACCAACACAGTATCATTTATGCACTCCATTGATTCCGTGCCTTCTACAATCCTCAAGACAGCCTTAGTGACGTCTCCCCCACACGTGCCCCAATGGTGCTGAAAAAAATGCGCTGGGAAACCGTCCGGACCGGGTGCCTTAGTGAGGTACATCTGAAATAGAGCTGTTTTAACTTCCTCTTGATTGTACAGAGCATTCAGGGACTCGTTCATTGATGTGGTTACTTTGGTAGGAACTGTATCAAGGACCTGGTCCATATCATGCACTCCCTCTGACATATACAAGTCCCTATAAAAAGTGTTGGTCATATTTTCCACCTCCGTCACATTATCAGTAATATGTCCATCCGGTCTCTGGAGTGCTTTTATCTAGTTCTTTCTTCTTCTGCGACTCGCTCGGAGGTGGAAAAAGTATGTATTCTTGTCACCGTGCATTAGCCATTCGAGACGGGCTCGCTGGCGCCACAAAATTTATTCCCTATGATATAATTCGGTAAGCCTCCCAATTAATTTAAGCTCAATATGCATAGGGCTGAATCTGTTTGGGGATTCCCGCAGCTCCTATAGCTCCCTTTTCAGGCGCTGGATGTCGCGCCGTACATTCCCGAAGTGGGTCCTATCCCAGGTGGACAGATCCGATGAAAGTGACCTTAGCGTATCACTGACTAACCGAACCGAATCCCTTGCTCCATTCCCCCATGCGTTCTGGACAACAGGCTGCAGCCCAGGGTCTCGTTCCCATGCCACTTTATATTTAAAAGTTCGTGGGACCCACCTGCATGCATCACCATGCATATATCTCACGTAGATTGTGACGTGATCGCTAGTGGCTGTCGTTCTCTGCTCAAGCGTAGCTTATGGAAATGCAATAGACCAGGCTGGATTAGCCACTCCTCGGTCTAGTTGAACCCGTGTATATGTACCTCCTGTTACTTTTTTCTCAAAGGTCCATCCTGTGCCCGTGTAGCCTATATCCATGAGGCCACATGTATCAAGCGCATCCCTGAACGCATCCATCTGGGCTTGGCTCCTGTTACCCACTCCATCATGTTCATGGTCATGCAGTACTTCATTAAAGTCTCCGAGGACCAGCCAGGGTATATCGCTTGCACCCACAATTCCCCATAGCATATCCCACGTCTTGTATCTTTCGTTTACTTGTGCTTCTCCATACCCAAAGGTAACCCTTGTTTTCACATCTACAAGATCATCAATCACGACATCAATGTGGTACTGAGAATAACCGACAATCTCAAGCTTTATTTCTTCGTTCCAAAAAAAAATCATAAGCCACCGCTTCTGCCAGAGCTACTAACTGCAAAACTCTTATTATAACCTAAAGAACCAACCATACTCTCGACTCTAGAACCCTCTATTTGAGTTTCCAGGATACACAGTACAAATGGGGCAAACTGCTTTGTTAGGTCCCGAAGCTTTCGAACTTTCGCTGGTTTGCCAGCACCGCGACAGTTCCAACAAAGGAGACTCATTGCGCTAGGCGCGACCCCACTTGGGAGCCCACCAAACGTGCATCAAAGTTTTTATTTGCGACTGTGTTCTTCCCGTTGTTTTTCTCACTCATAGTCAAGATTGGTTTGTTCCTTTTCTACTCTTGTTTTGAAGATGGGCTAGGTGGAACCTCTTGAGCAATTGGTCACGGAAGTAGCAGCACATTATTGCTTGCAACAGCCCCTGGTGCCGAAGAACCATCCATCCCGGCGCCCCTATTTCTGTTCCTTTCTGCTTCCTGCATGGCGACATCCCTGTCCTCTTGCTCTCTGTCAGCTTCAATAGAGTCTTCCGATGTACTGTGCTTTGTGGGACCGCGCGCACGTCTGCGGCGTCTTACCGATCGGCCTCTGCCACGACCGCATCTTGCTCCATTTCCTTCAGATGAGCTACGCCTTTCTCCTGGCCCATTGCCCGGGCCTTTGAAGCAAGTAGCTTTCAGGTCCTTAAAGACTAGGGCTTTAGGGGGTGAACTCCATCACCGCACTCTTTGAACAGATGGCCCATGTACCCGCAAACTGCACACCAATACGGGAGGCGCTCGTACTTCACCCTAAAGATCACCCTCTGGACTGCATCTTTCTTCTTAATTAACAGCAACACAACATTCTTTAGAGGTTTTGTGACGTCAAGCCTCAGTCGAACCCGTGCAAAATTCCCCTCGAAGTTCTGTGATTTTGGCTCTGCATAGATGAACTCTCCTACTATTGCGGATAGGGCCTTGATTTTGGGGGAGAATCCATCTGGAAGATCGTGGATCTGAATCCATATATCAATCTTATTCAGTTCTATTGTCGACGGCTTAGTGAAGCCATCTTAGTGCGCAAGGACCACTGCCTTCCCTTTGAACATCCAAGGACCTTCATCCATCACGCATTCCCAATCGCCGAGGCAGCCAAACTGCATCGTACAGAGGTTATATTCCATGGGGCGGATCTTCACCTCCTTTGCCAAGTGCCATGCAACCCTCATATTCCTGAAGAACCAGTACTGGT
The DNA here is from genome assembly GCA_904067115.1 of Aegilops sharonensis. Classification (NCBI taxonomy): domain Eukaryota; kingdom Viridiplantae; phylum Streptophyta; class Magnoliopsida; order Poales; family Poaceae; genus Aegilops; species Aegilops sharonensis. The sequence goes on along the minus strand of LR880968.1, from coordinate 745,376,839 downwards.
TGTAGGGTTTTTCTGTGTGAACCCTAGCAGTTGCCATCCACCGGGTCGATTCCACCGGTAGTTCCTCGTCCTCAACCACAACATCTTGGAGATCATCCTCTTTCAGCCCTAATTCCTCCATCATCGCCTCCAGATCGGAGACAACCTGTCCCGACCCCGAAGCAGTATCCTCCATGGTCTCTTGCCCGAGAGTTTTCATCCGCGGGCGGTCAGAACCCAAATACGGACCCTGTCTCCCACCCACTGGAGGAGCCCCATGGACCCCTACAGTCATCGGCGGGAAGAAGAGGTCAGGGGAGATCAAGTCTCTATGGAGGAAACGAGACCGCCACCGCCCGAGAGGATAAGGAGAAACCCTAACGAGAGGGGGAAAACGACCATCCGATCAGGTCTACGTGACTATAGGTGATGGGATAACTATCTATATGGGCTGACGGGCTAACTATCTATATGGGCTGACGGGCTAACTATCTATTGAAGTAAATATGCCCTAGAGGCAATAATAAAGTTGTTATTTATATTTCCTTATGTCATGATAAATGTTTATTATTCATGCTAGAATTGTATTAACCGGAAACTTAGTACATGTGTGAATACATAGACAGTCAGAGTGTCACTAGTATGCCTCTACTTGACTAGCTCGTTGAATCAAAGATGGTTAAGTTTCCTAGCCATAGACATGAGTTGTCATTTGATTAACGGGATCACATCATTAGAGAATGGTGTGATTGACTTGACCCATTCCGTTAGCTTAGCACTTGATCGATTAGTAGGTCGCTATTGCTTTCTTCATGACTTATACATGTTACTATGACTATGAGATTATGCAACTCCCGAATACCGGAGGAACACCTTGTGTGCTATCAAACGTCACAACGTACCTGGGTGATTATAAAGATGCTCCACAGGTGTCTCCGAAGGTTTTTGTTGGGTTGGCATAGATCGAGATTAGGATTTGTCACTCCGAGTATCGAAGAGGTATCTCTGGGCCCTCTCGGTAATGCACATCACTATAAGCCTTGAAAGCAATGTAACTAATGAGTTAGTTGCGGGACGATGCATTACGGAACGAGTAAAGAGACTTGCCGGTAACGAGATTGAACTAGGTATTGAGATACCGACGATTGAATCTCGGTCAAGTAACATACCGATGACAAAGGGAAAAACGTATGTTGTTATGCGGTTTGACCGATAAAGATCTTCGTTGAATATGTAGGAGCCAATATGAGCAACCAGGTTCTGTTGTTGGTTATTGACCGGAGATGAGTCTCGGTCATGTCTACAAAGTTCTCGAACTCGTAGGGTCTGCACGCTTAACGTTCGGTGACGATCGGTATTATGAGTTTATGTGTTTTGATGTACCAAAGGTTGTTCGGAGTCTCGGATGAGATCAGGGACATGACGAGGAGTATCGAAATGTTCGAGACGTAAATATCAATATATTGGAAGGCTATATTCGGACATCGGAAAGGTTATGAGTGGTTCGGGTATTTATCGGAGTACCGGAGAGTTACGGGAATTCACCGGGTAGTATATGGGCTTTATTGGGCTTTAGGGGAGAGATAGCGGGGCTGCCTAAGGTGGGCCGCGCGCCCCCAAGGCCTAGTCCGAATTGGACTAGGGGGAGGGGCGGCGCCCCTCCTTCCTTCTCTTCTCTCTTCCCCTTCCTTCTTTCCTACTCCTACTACTTGGAAGGGGGATTCCTACTCCCGGTGGGAGTAGGACTCCCCAGGGCACGCCATAGTATGAGGGCCGGCCCTCCCCCTCCTCCACTCCTTTATATATGGGGGAGGGGGGCACCCCATAGACACACAAGTTGATCATTGATCTCTTAGCCGTGTGCGGTGCCCCCCCTCCATCATAATCCACCTCGGTCACATTGTAGCGGTGATTAGGCGAAGCCCTGCGTCGGTAGCTTCATCATCACCGTCATCATGCTGTCGTCCTGACAGAACTCTCCCTCGAAGATCTACTGTATCGTGAGTTCGTGGGATGTCACCGAGCTGAACATGTGCAGATCGCGGAGGTGTCGTACATTCGGTACTAGGATCGGTCAACCGTGAAGACATACGACTAAATCAACCGCGTCGTCATAACGCTTCCACTTATGGTCTATGAGGGTACGTGGACGACACTCTCCCCTCTCGTTGCTATGCATCACCATGATCTTGCCTGTGCGTAGGATTTTTTTTGAAATTACTACGTTCCCCAACAGTGGCATCCGAGCCAGGTTTATGCATAGATGTTATATGCACGAGTCGAACACAAGTGAGTTGTGGGCAATACTAGTCATACTTCTTACCAGCATGTCATACTTTGGTTCGGCGGTATTGTTGGATGAAG
>LR880968.1:745343677-745366022 GCA_904067115.1 Aegilops sharonensis | reverse complement strand
TTGAATCAAAGATGTTAAGTTTCCTAGCCATAGACATGAGTTGTCATTTGATTAACGGGATCACATCATTAGAGAATGATGTGATTGACTTGACCCATTCCGCTAGCTTAGCACATGATCGTTTAGTATGGCGCTATTGCTTTCTTCATGACTTATACATGTTCCTATGACTATGAGATTATGCAACTCCCGAATATCAGAGGAACACCTTGTGTGCTATCAAACGTCACAACGTAACTGGGTGATTATAAATATGCTCTACAGGTGTCTCCGAAGGTGTTTGTTGGGTTGGCATAGATCGAGATTAGGATTTGTCACTCCGAGTATCAGAGAGGTATCTCTGAGCCCTCTCGATAATGCACATCACTATAAGCCTTGCAAGCAATGTAACTAATGAGTTAGTTGCGGGATAATGAATTACGGAACGAGTAAAGAGACTTGCGGGTAATGAGATTGAACTAGGTATTGAGATACCGACGATCGAATCTCGGGCAAGTAACATACCGATGACAAAGGGAACAACGTATGTTGTTATGCGGTTTGACCGATAAAGATCTTCGTAGAATATGTAGGAGCCAATATGAGCTTCCAGGTTCTGCTGTTGGTTATTGACCGGAGATGAGTCTCGGTCATGTCTACATAGTTCTCGAACCCGTAGGGTCCGCACGCTTAATGTTCGGTGACGATCGGTATTATGAGTTTATGTGTTTTGATGTACCAAAGGTTGTTCGGAGTCCCGGATGAGATCAGGAACATGAAGAGGAGTCTCAAAATGTTCGAGACGTAAAGATCAATATATTGGAAGGCTATATTCGAACATCGGAAATGTTCTGAGTGGTTCGGGTATTTAGCGGAGTACCGGAGAGTTACGGGAATTCGCCGGGGAGTATATGGGCCTTATTGGGCTTTAGGGGAGAGAGAGAGAGAGGGGCTGCCTAGGGCAGGCCGCGCGCCCCCAAAGGCCTAGTCCGAATTGGACTAGGGGAAGGGGCGGCGCCCCCTCCTTCCTTCTCTTCTCTCTTCCCCTTCCTTCTCTCCTACTCCTACTACTTGGAAGGGGGGATTCCTACTCCCTCCGGGAGTAGGACTCCCCAGGGCGCGCCATAGTAGAGGGCCGGCCCTCCCCCTCCTCCACTCCTTTATATATGGGGAAGGGGGCACCCCATAGACACACAAGTTGATCATTGATCTTTTAGCCGTGTGCGGTGCCCCCCTCCACCATAATCCACCTCGGTCATATTGTAGCGGTGCTTAGGCGAAGCCCTTCGTCGGTAGCTTCATCATCACCGTCATCACGTCGTCGTACTGACGGAACTCTCCCTCGAAGCTCTACTGGATCGTGAGTTCGTGGGACGTCACCGAGCTGAACGTATGCAGATCGCGGAGGTGCCGTACATTCGGTACTACGATCGGTCGAGTGTGAAGACATATGACTACATCAACCGCGTTGTCATAACGCTTCCGCTTACGGTCTATGAGGGTACGTGGACGACACTCTCCCCTCTCGTTGTTATGCATCACCATGATCTTGCATGTGCGTAGGAAATTTTTTGAAATTACTATGTTCCCCAACATCTATTTCTTATACATCAGAGAAAAATAGATAGTTTCATTGGGCTGGGCGGGGGCAATGCAGTACATGCTAAACCTGGTGTACAAGGGCGGAAAAAACGAGTGGGGGCTTTCGCCCCCACAGCCCACAAGGTAGATTCTAACAATGACAAGGGTTTCTTCCGGGGAAAACATTTGTTTTAATCCGGATGATTACTCGCAGAGATCCGTCGCCTTCGTAGCCTACCACATGTCCACCTGAAACTGTTGCTATTTGAAACGCGCCCAACCCACTGCAGTTGTTTCGCTCGACTGGCTTGTTTGTACCTGCATGTGGACACCTTACTTGTGCGGAGCGCGGCCTCACCCATGTACCACCGACCCCCACCAACTTCTTGTTCTTCATTTTACTGAGTTTGACTGCATTTTTTTGGGATGCTTGGAAAATCCTAATGCAATCTATGGTGCGTGTTGCAAAGTACTCCCTCCGTCTCAAATAAGTGACTCAAATTTGTATTAGGTTTAATACAAAATTAGTACAAAATCGAGTCACTTATTTTGAGATGGAGGGAGTATCTGTCTACCGTGGTTGTACTAGCACACATGCACCCGTGGGTAGCTAGTACTAGTAGTTACTACAGACCATCAAGTGACAACAACCATTAACTCAATAAGCCAAGGCAGAAAAATAAGAGACTGCTATTAGCCGTCAAAGCATGATATTTTTGAAAAGAAATTGCAAACATGTGTGTATTTTTTTTTTTTTGCTAGCACATGGGGGTGACATGCTGCGATGGACTGTGTTGTTCTCAAGGATTATTTTTATTTTTAAGAAACACTCGATCGGTTAATAATTGGATGTGTGTTGACCACCTCCACGACCTTTTTCTGGTCAGCCTTTGATCGTGTGGCGCACAACAACCCTCCGACACACACACGCGCGCGCGCACACACACCCACACACACACGCGCACACACACACACACACACACACACACACACACACACACACACACACACACACCTGCTTTGCAATGTGGGTCGTGTTGCAAGGCAGCCGAGCGAAACACGGCATGTGTTGCAGACCAACTAGGTCAAGATAGTTTTTCCAACATGAGCGCAACATGGATCATGTTGCAAACTATCGAGCGTAACATGACACATGTTGCAAACAGTCAATGGAGTCTTTGCCACGCGAGTGCAACATGGATTACGTTGCAAACTCCCAAAGCGCAACATGGGTCATTGTTGCAAACTTTCGAGCGCAACATGGGTCTTGTTGCAAACGGTCAGAAGCAACACGGCTTATTTTGCAAACTACCAGTGGAGTCTTTGCCATGCGAGTACAACATGGATTGTGTTGCAAACTCCCAAAGCGCAACATGGGTCTTGTTGCAAACGGTCAGAAGCAACATGGCTCATGTTGCAAACGCTTGAAAACTTGGACATCCGTGGAGTACTTTTGCGATGTGAGCGCAACATGGATTATGTTGCAAACTCACAAGCGTAACATGGGCCATGTTGCAAACTCTCGAGCACAATATGGGTGAAGTTGCAAATGGTCAGAAACGCTATGACAGGCAAGCAGTGTTTCTAATGCAAGTGCAACATGGTCATTTTGCAACCACCCGAGCGCAACATTTGCCATGTTGCAAACAACGGGTCACAGCTAGACGACTGACGCAACACGGATCGAACGTCCGATGCAAGAATGCAAGTCAGACAAGTGATAGTCAAAGCTAGCCCACCCTGCTGCAAGCAAGCGCCACTATTTTTTTTGCAAAGCGGACGGGCATGTTGCAAAGCATGTTGCGCTCTTGCAATGTCTGCCGAAGAATCGTTCCCAAATAACATGCAACATTTGCTGTATTTTTCTAGATAAGAGTTCCAAAAGTGATTTGATTGGTGTTAAGCGACCCGAGTTAACTTGTTATGTTGTACACACACAAAAAAATTGAAAGATGTTGCAACCTTTTCTATTTTTTAGTAATTTTGTACATGAGAGTAACAGTCACAACTGAGGCGTCTTTTTTGAGGGAAAAAGAGTGAGAAAAGGAGATGTTCTGGGTCGTAGTGGTGGGCTCCACCAACCTGCAGATGGACCTACCTACGTGACGCCCGTCTCCCTAGACTAGTTGCAGCGGCGGTTCACTGGATTGAAAGGACAAGCCATCCCACGTGATCGACCCCCACGTGATCTAGTACTAGATAATCAAATGGTTTACCTTTGCCTGATCGCACGGCCCGCAAGGCGGCTTAAAGTTCGCGAATATCAACCCCGACTGATTTGTAGTGATCGCCTTCTTCCAGCGCTTAGGAACTAAGTACTCCCTTCCCTTCGTCTCATAATATAAAAATATTTTTTAAGCTAACATTGCTTGAAAAACGCTATTATATTATGGGACAGAGGGAGTACTTTGCAACTTGGACGGATCCAAGGGCATTTCTTAGATTTTTCCTTGAGTCGAGCAACAATGAGCATCACCTTATCGAAAGGGTCTAGCTAGGTATGAGTATGACCAGAAACCTACTTCTTCTAAATATCCAACAAAAGTAGTGTGGCTAAATATATGAGCACCTTCAATTAAACATTTTGTGCACCATCCAAATCCACCAATCCATGATCAAGGAATCATTACTTACTCCAAGAATTAGGATAGAGATGGTGGAGGCCAAATCAGGGTTTAATTGTTTTCCGAATTATGATATATAAGCGATTTTTTAGGGAATTGTGAGCAACATTTGGAAATATTGTGCCACCACTGACTCCAACTCCGGCTTGCAAAACCGAGTAAGGCCACGGTTTGGCCCATCCATCGCGTGGGATGGTCAACCATCCAAATCCTATTTTGAGTAACCGGTTTCATGAAGAACTTGACTCTGAATGTAGCCGTCCCTACGATGGATTGTGGTGGACTTCATGAGACGAAGGAATTGAATCTTGTAAGCTGAGGCCATGGAATAAGTGACGCCCTCCGTCCTCACAGTAGTGAGCTTATGTTTGTTTGCCACATTGTCTTGAAAGTGCCTAAACGAATTTGCATGCATGATTTGGAAACAAAATTTGGTTGGGCCTTGTGGTTGAAAGAGAGAACCTGGGATACCGCAAGGGGAAACCTGAGGAAGGCATCCCAAAAGGGGTTGGAAGGTCATTGAGGCGAAGAGGTTGAGCCCATCACATCTAAATGTCTAATATGCACCACTAAACGTCGACTGAAATTCCTTAACAGGAACCACCAAATGTTTCACGTAGTTGATATAAATTCCATGGCATGGCTGAACTACCCTAAAATGCAAAAAAAATATCTAAATATCCTCTTTAATGGGGGCGACAAAGACGGTTGAATTGTGTGCGTATAATGATGTTAGAATATTTAGAACACAATTCCATGATTAGTGGAGTTTTACTTATACCTAGGTAGTTACTATACGAGGGACATGATGAGGGGATCCATAGCAAAGACAAAAAGAAGCTGTGAGAGCTGATCCTCTTGACTTAGCCCTCTACCATGTGTGATGTGGTCTCCCATCATATGTAATACATATGCTCACATATACTTCCTCCGTTCCGAAATAGATGACCCATCTCTATTTTGGAACGGAGGGAGTACGTATGTGTGCAGGGTATACATATATTTGTGTGCATTTGAACCCATGTCGTGCGGGGTTTTAGGGTGTACAACCCACTCTTTCGAGGTTCTCGAAGCACCCATCTATGCTCTTGGTATGATCGCATGCATGGGACCGCTGCATACCTTAAGGCCTCTACTTGCTACCATCGAGAAATAAGGGATTCAGTCATTCCCGCGCCTCCTTAGAGTTCAGGCGAATCTGGCCGTCCATCTCGTTTTCCTGATGCGATTTTAGCCGTCGGATCAACCCCCCGGATGATCTGGGCCGCCGGATCAAAAACGGCGCTGTAGCAATGAATAGTTACTCTTCCCTTGCGATCTCGCTCACTACGTGGTTACCGGCTGGGTCTCGCTGACCTGTGGGGTAGCGCGCCCGATGGGCCCCGCGTGTCATTCTATGCGTGTGTGACGTGTCCCGTGCATCCCATCCACGCTCCCCAGCGGTAAAGATCTCGTTGCCACCGTTGAAATTCTCGTCGCCCGCCGAGGGCATTTTCGACTTTTCACGTACCCTACGCCAGATGGCTTTCCCTGGTTCGCATACTCATCCCCAATCGGGTTAGACGGCTAGGGTTTTCTCACCCTCGCTCACTTCTCTCTCTCCCTCGCATCTCTCGCGCAGCCGTCGCTCTCGCTCCCCTCCTTCTTTCGGCCCGAACCGCCGCCGCTCCTCTATGCCTCCCTGCTCCTCCTGGCCGTCCCTTGTGCTAGCCCCTCGCAACCATGAAGGGCGGCGGAGCCATCAGTAGCGGCGGCGGTCAGGCTCTTGGGGGTGAGGCTAGAGAAGTCCAGGCAGAGCACGCCACCGCCGTTGCAACAAGCCGCGCCTTGGGCGACGCCGACGAGCTCCAATGGTTGACGCCACCAACATGCTTCGGTGGATCTATCCGGTGCCAAGGACCGTCCCAGCCTTGTTGCATCTCCGCTGCCGCCCCCTCCCCTTCCACCCTACCCGCCACCCTCATCGTGCGACTGCGAACCCGCCCTCCCGCCCCACTCTCCCCACCGTCCTCGGTGAGTTATTCTGTTCTTCTTTTCTGCATTTTTCCTCTCTGCTAGAGTGAATAGATGTAGGTAGGTTGTTATGGATGGGTCTTGGGGGTGTTTGGATGTATGGGCTGCCTGGATCTTGTTAGAATCCTTTGGATTCATTAGGTCTGGTTGGACCCCCTCGGTTTTTTCTTGCTATGCGGGAGACAGTGCGGCATTGCTAGATTCCTCGAACGATTTTTTGTTGCATTTCTTATTTTGTTCGGTGGCTGCGGGTTTGGCATTGGCTCGTGTTATTGAAATTTGTCTAGATAAATTAATTGCCTGATCTGTTTGTTAGTCTGGGTTAATCCTTGATTTAGGCCTTTAGCTTAAGGATTAAACAAATCACATGACTGGTTACAGATAATTGCAGGGACTATGCATGGCATGGTAATCAAACCACCATTGTTAGCTGTTTGGTTGGCGATTTTGATGGAGAGAGGGGGGATAGGTTGTAGACATGTCAGGTGGTTAGTTACAAAGAGAGTGGAGATTTATGCCTATTGTGGTTGCAGTTTTGTGAACCAAAGCGCCATTCTTAAATGCTAGATTAATTTGGTTGTCTCATCTGTCACCAGATTCCAGTTTCTAATTAGCGGTCAAGGAGTAGATAACTGCACAACTTTGGACATGCATGAGGTGAGTATGCATGTAAATCTGTCTCAATATTAACTGATAGGGCAACTAATGTGACCGTTTTGTTTTGCAGGTAGTGGTTGTTAAAAAGATAGATGACTGTAACAAATAATGTGTGAGAACAAGGAGCCAAAAATATTGGAAAAAGACCACAAGATAGATAGCGGATTCAGTGATTTGGTTATTATGGAGGTTGATGGAACTTGGTCTACTGTCGGAATTCAGAGCCATAAAGCATTGGACTTGGACAAGGTAAGTGCACTTGCAGAATCTCCATCTAGAATATCTATTTTGGGTACTAATTACGTGATTGCTCCATGGTTCAGAGCTCTTCCATGGCAGCAACCAGCAGTCCAAGGCCAAGGTGAGTTCCCCCTTTTCCTCCTCTTGCTGAGATCCCTCCTTTGCCCGCCATTTCCCTCGCTATCTCAGTGATATGGTTATATGCGCTGCTAGAAGTGAGGATTTGACTATATTTCCGAAGCGAAATATAACAAAGGGAAAATTGTTCCAGAGATCTGGGAGTTGTACTACTACTTCTGTTGTGATGTGTCTTGCTTTCGTGTTTGTTTACAATTGGCAAGTTTTAGGCTTTTACTGTCTTTAGGCCATCCTAGCAATACTTTTTACAGTTATACTGCAAGGTCTGCACTATTTGTTCTCTTCTGAAAATATGACTCTTGATGAAGTTTTACTTCATTGTTGGCATCTCCTCTGTTTGCTGATCTACAAATGTGTTTTTGTTTTTATATTGATAGACAAACTTTTAGTCGTACTTTCTAGGATCATAGTTTGTTGTCAACTACTTCCACTCATGGCTGATATATGTGAGTATTTAGGCTGGATAAATATACCATGGCCTGGACTGGTGGATTGAGTATAGTTGGTCCATACAGATTCTGTTAGACATAACTATCTTTTTTTTAATCGGCCATGTGACTGCTTGCTAACAGCTTGAATTGACCCACTCCTACATATGAAATTGTAATTTTGTTGCTCATGAGCACTTTTGTGTGTGTGTGCTCATGAAGCTTCTCTTCTCCATGGATGAATCTCAACTGGAAACAGCAAGCTATCTCAAGGGAGGGGATTCTCAGGTCACCCCACTTCCAATCCATGGATGCTATCCACAAGGACCAAGATGACGACGACCAGGAAGGAAGGAGCCCACGCCTGACCCCGACGACGGCGGTTCCATTTGTGTGCCGGCGTCGACCACAACCTCCCTCACTATAATATGGTTGTGCTTTATTTTAATTGAAAGAAGTTCATTCTCAACTCACTCTGCTTATATCATAATTCAGCACCGACTCTTTCAGTCTTTCCTGCCTCCTAGCATGCTTTTACTCTGCATCTGCTACTTGATAGTTATTGTTACTGTAAAATATGTTTGAAGCCAGTAAGTGATTACACTTTTAGTCCCATATTCTCAAGGACTTCCAAGAAGTTGAGGTTCTGAATAAGTTATTAGTATCTAACCATGTTGATAGCAATTAGCTTTGTCCACTTACTGAGCTGTCCTTTTAGTGTTCTGAAGATATACTTGAGTTTTCTTTGTTATAGAAGGCCTCCCAAAAATCTAACTTTCCTTGACAAACATATATATATCTCTCCCTCTCCCTCTCCCTCTCCCTCTCCCTCTCTCTCTCTCTCTATCTACATATATCACACCAGCTGTTCCAGGTAGAGTAGTAGTGGCCACAAAATTTTACTGAAATAATCATGCGAGATTACCAGCAAACAAAAATCTCATAGTAGGATAGAATGTGGGTATATATATTATAATATTGGTGTCAGATATGTTTACTCAGATGATCCAAGAATTGAATAAACCACTCGAATAAAATACCTCTCTATTCGCTTTAAAAATTCTACAGTCAACATGCTAATATTATTTGCATCTACATAACGGCTTGCAGAACAGTGGGGGGCGTCTGAGCCTGCAGTCGGAGTAGCAGCTGACGTAGCATTTGCAGAACACCGACGCGGCATCAGCCACCGGCAGCTACTGGGCAGACAGCAGGACGGCAAGGAGCACGCAGACAACCACAACCTTCACTCTCTCCTTCTTCCCGGTCCCCTCCATTGATAATGTATTCTTCCTCTTGCCTGTGACAACTTTTGTTGGGTCGACGGCCCCTCTTTATACTTAAGGCAAGCTTCTGTTGCTGCACACACTATTGATTCTTGAAGAAGCGTCTGCGATTCTAGGAGAAGCTTTAATTTCTCTCCAGAGATGAGCTTGATTATCTAAGAAGCTTTTCCTTTTGCAGAGATGATCGTACTTATGGAAACTCAGATGCCTTGCACTGCTGCCGGATCAAGGATGGAGTTAACTAAAACACTTTGCTATTACAACTAGCCCTCCCTGTTCCATGAATCGACAGGTAAGTTCTGTCATCTGTTTCTTATCTTTGTATTGCACACATATGTATAGAGAGTAGTGTGTAGTACGCAAATTGTTGTTGTTCAAGCTATGTATATGTACGTGCATCTTATATAGATATAGGCTTGTATGCTCGTTTGCAGGGTCCCATTTCTGATCCATAAGCCTCAATATTAGGCATACTTGTACAATTTTACACCGGTGGCACATGATTATAATTGCGTTTTTGCTCAGTCAAATATATATCAAATAGTATACATGAGGGAATGTTAGTAACTTTTTCTTTGTGCTTGGGATGCTAAACTTGATTGTTTGTTCCTGACCATTAGGGGAAGAATTGGCAATGCTAAATTGGTGAGAATAGAGCAAGAGGAAGATGATGAGTTGACATGGAAAAGGTTCAGATTCCTTTACTGCATGTACCCCCATTACACCCACAACCCCACCTTTGCCTTAATTATTGTACTAATATGTTGATGGATCTTCTTTCTAATTATAATCAGTTCAAATTTAGGTTGTGAGAACACTGAGTTTTCAAAAATTTAGGTTGTGGGTATACATGTTACTATAAATATATTGTTTCGTCAGATGTGTTTGCTCAAATTATAGAGGGTGGTATGGATCCCTCCTCCCATGCCGTCATCACGAGAGGAGAGGGAGAACGGCCGCACTATGTTGATGTGTAGAAATTTCAGGATTTCTGGACACCGAGTGCTCCCCCAATTGCACGATATGGGGAGGTGGATGGCATCCCTGTGGATTACCATCTACGAAGAATGGTCTACATGATTTTTTTTCTTCATCGTGTGTTTCTGTGTCCAACAAGAATCAGTGATTGCTTATCTGCTGGTTAGCTGGTACAGATGGAGTCTATTTTTATTCTCAGTAGTGAGAGTTCAAATAGATACCACTACTATATATTTAGTTAAATTTGGCCGAGTAACATGTGTGTTGCACCTCTGATGGATTACGAAGAGCATAAATGGGGCCGATAGTGTGCTACAAACATGCATGCATCTCAAGGTTGTTTAGATGCAATAGGTACCATCCGAATAAAAGAATTCATTGCTCTCTTTATCTCATGTCAATGCTTGGCTTATGTGGTTGCAGTGACTTGCGATATGTTCAGCGGATCACCATGTCAAGGAATGAGCAGTAAATTAAGAGTCTTTTCGACAAAAGTAAGGTGAGATTTATTTCTGTTCATCTTGGTTGGATTTAAATAAGATGTGGCTACATATAATAATTAATATTCAACTAATGCAATTTCTTTGTGAGTCCTATGCTCACTATGGCAAATGTCCAGGCTGACAAATGAATGGCAAGTTCTTTATGCATATAGAACTATTACATTATATTTTTGCATGCAATTTCAGGCCACTCGATCTATCCGTGGAATACATGTTTGTAGCATATTTTGTGATATTCGAAAGAACCATTTTATCTTATATTCGCATTACCTTTATGGAAAATATATACAATAGTGTGCCTGCTACTTGATGCAATTTTAATATCTTCCTAAGAATACACAACTCATGTTTTGTACGAGTTATGAGAGAATAGTCCTTGGCAGGGGCCAAGGTTCGGCTTTTTTTCTCCTGCTATTGATATTCATGTCAAACTGAACAAAATGCTTCATGTTGTGATTTGAACTGGTTTGTCCTAATAATTTTTTCTTATATTTCCATCTTCGGTTGTATCTCAGATTTCTCATCACCCTTTCTTTGAACATATAGTGCATTCTAATGGTGTTATTTGCCTATTCAATGCCATGCTTTAGACATCTGTGATGGTAGTGCTTTCACTAAAGTAAGTGATCTAAACGATCTTATATTTGTTGCAGAGGGAGTATTTCATAACTGAACATGTTTTATGTACAATCTGTTACTGACTGGCATTGTGAAAAACGCAGAGGTACTACCTGCACATGTAAATTTAACTCCATATTTGTGTTATCGTGCTACTGTTGTTTAAGCAGTTACACTCTTCCTTTCATTTCTTGGAAAATTAGGAATTAACGGAAGCTTGTATTGTTATATTATTTCATACTATAAGAGAAATTACTCATGTATCACTAAAGCTTGCATTATTAGTGTCATCGGAAAAATGAAGCCTGAGGACGCTATCAGCCTTTCCTGTCAAGTATTGGCCACTACTATCTGCATTAGCTTCACCTCAGAACATGCCCTTTTTCACTTGGAAAGAGGAAGTAGGAGTTCTCAGTGATGATCATCTACAAGATACCATACATGTTTGTTGATTGACTAACAAAGACAAAGGCCGTACCGTTATTGATGTTTCTATAGCATTGTTTCCAGCTGCTGTAACACCTGTTTTTACACTTGCGAGTATGAACTATTTGGCTATATTTTATAGAACTTATGTACCGATGTAGAATGATATATCATGCTTTTATACTTTATGATATACCTTTTTGTTGTAGTATTTTGGAAAGTTGCTATGCTCAACATTTGTATAGACTTCTATCAGAATGATCCTCTCCTTGCCAGTTGCCAATGATCTTTTTTTTATCATTGCTCATATGATCTTATCAATGTTGAAGGTACATATGTTTAGAAACACTCTTTTGCATCAGATTATTGACTAATAACATCATATTGTCTCTCATAAAGTAAAAACTTAAGTAAATGATTTATCTTTACTTTATTTTGATATCCCTTCTGAATGGGCATTACTTGCTTGACCACAACGTTTGGACCGGTACCCTCGCACCCAGGCATGCCCGTCAGATCAGCCCCTTACGTGTGTACCCGGTGTGCTTGGGTCTTGCATGAATCGTAGGAGGTCGTCTTCGATGTGGACAGTGCATAGTGTTAAGCACGCATGCCGTGTGTACGAGTGGCTACTAATCAAGCCGACGCGTGGACGGGTCGAGGAATGTCAGAAAAGGCGGCGGCGCGCTCGCACACCATCGAGGCGAAGGTGACCGGCCCGGCCGGCGGCATGGTGTCAGTCAGGGCCCGTATATACCGTTCGTGCAAACGTGGGGAACAAAATGCCGCGAAGCCCACCACGGCGGCCTGTCGTTTTGTCACGGCTCGCGAACAGCCATTCTCCCGAGCTATAGGAATCATGCGCATGCGTTACGACAGGAAGGAGGCACACGACACGATCGGCACGCGCGGCCGGGCACTCGCTACTGGAGACGCGCGGCGGGTGGTACGAACGATGGACCGCGCGCGTCTGGGATGGGTGCATTCGCACCGTGGCCCCCTTCTCTTCCGGGATAACTCGGCTTAAGTTAACGTCAGCGACGGCGTATGATCGAGCAGCCAGCAGGTGCACAGGTTGGTTGTTCACATGATGCCGGGGTAAAGGATATTCGTCACATCCACATCATCCTATACTTCTCAGCATGTCTTAATGCTAGCATATGTACATTTTGCGTTTGTCTGTTACTACTACAGTACAGTACGTATTACTTTTTTTAAAAAAACAAGGCAAAAGACTTGTCACTTTCATTAATTAAGGAGAAGGTTTAGACAAGAGCCGCAGAGCAGCAATAAAGAAAGATTACTCTCGCGACATAAGCTCACTCAGGTGGTTGGCTCCCGCCAACACGCAAAGATGGGCCTCCTCTTTGATCTTGGCAACAATAATGGTGGTCGATGAAGCCGTGTTGCGAAAGACTCTTGCGTTCCGCTCCTTCCACATTTCTCACATGACAAGCATGAGAACAGAGGCAACGACTTTCTTGATGTGCCCTCCAGAGTTTATCGTCTTGAGCCACCAATCTTGAACCGTGTCTTCATGGCGACAAATCAGTGGCGAGTGGTCCTGCATGCCGAGCCAGGCGACCACCGCATGCCAGACACGGGTAGTGAACCTACACTGGAAGAGGAGATGGGAGGCGGACTCTTGGACTTGTTTGCATAGGGGACAAGGTCCACAGTTTGGCAATCCTCGCCGTTGTAATCGATCCGCCGTCCACACACGGTTTTGGATGATAAGCCAAGTGAAGACCTTGCATTTTGGGGGAGCCCAACTCTTCCAGATTGTGGGAGCAGTTGGGCTGAGAACTAGGCCCTCGAATTGTGCCATGTACGCTGTAGCCGTCGAATATTCACCACTGGAAGTGAATTTTCAGGAAATGGTGTCCTTCCTATCCGGATTGAGAGCAACTTCAGTAACCAATTCCCATAAGGCCGCAAACTCCTGGATATGTGCCAAAGTGAGCCCCTGTAAAATGTCAATTTGCCGGACCCAGAAATTGTTGTCAAGAACCTTACAAACCAAACATGCCTTCTTTTTGGATATTTCGAAGATTTTAGGAGCGATATCTTTAGGTCGGAGGCCATTGAGCCAAGATGACTCCCAGAATTTTCCTTTTTTGCCATCACCAACGGTCACAATCGTGGATGCTGAAAAAAGATCTCTGTCAGTATCAGTACAGGGTGTTTCCATCCCCATCCAAGTCTTGGAAGGGTCAGCCCATTCGAACCAAAGCCAACGAAGACGAAGGGCGGTCGCAAATTTCTCAAGATTGAGCACACCCAGGCCACCGAAGATCTTGGGCTTGCAAACATGCTCCCAATTAACCTTACACTTTCCACCAGACACCTTGTCACAACCAGCCCAAAGATAAGCACGTCGCAGGCTGTCAATCTTTTTCCACACCTCAGCAGGGAGCTCCATCGGCGTGAGATGGTAGATCGCAATGGCTGTGAGGACAGCTTTGACCAAAACAATGCGTCCAGGGGTCGCAACATGCATAGCCGACCAAGGCGGCAGCTTGCCCGCAATCTTGTCCTCAAGATACTGAAAGTGTATGCGCTTGAGTCTAGTGACCGACAGGGGAAGGCCAAGGTACCGCAAGGGGAAAGATGTCCGGACCGCCGGGAAAGCCTGAAGGATGTCATCAAGGTCCAAGTCGGCACAACGGATGGGCGCAACTAAGCTCTTGTTGCAATTGGTGACTAATCCAGTGACTTCACCAAAGGCAGAAAGCGTTGAAGCGAGGAATTGTATATCTTCCTTAAAAGGAGCCGTAAAGATGGCCGCATTGTCAGCGTATAAGGAGGCCCGGATGGGGTTGCCACGGAGTGGATGGAGGTTGCCTTGCGCGGTAGCCTTGGCTAGGATATGGTGCAGAGGATCAATGGCAAGGACAAAGAGCAGAGGGGAGAGAGGATCCCCCTGCCGAAGCCCACATCCATGCGTGATTGGATCGCCAACAACACCATTGAGTAGAACTCTGGAGGAGGCCGTGGAAAGGAGAGCAGATATCCAATCACAGAACCGGCTTGGGAAGTGATGGTGGCGCAGCAAGTCCATAAGGTAATCACACCTAACCGAGTCGAAGGCTTTCTTGATGTCTAGCTTGAGAAGCAAAGTAGGGGATTTGGTACGGTGGAGTCTGCGGGCCAAGTTGCGGACATATATGAAGTTGTCGTGGGTACTTCTTTTCCTAATGAAGGCACTTTGTGTGTTGGAGACGAGCGCGGACATGTAGGGGGCTAGCCGAGTAGCCATCATCTTAGCTATAATCTTTGCAACCGCGTGAATGAGACTGATAGGCCGAAAATCGGAGATGTCTTCAGCCCCATCTTTTTTTGGGATGAGGGCAATGTCGGCTGAGTTGAGCCAATGGAGGTTGTTCACATGCAGATTAAATTACCAATGGAGCCAACGTACTACTTATGCCCTCTGGCGTCAGATTAAGGCAACACTCGCCTGTCCAGCTCTTAACTTTCCGTCTCCATCAGTATGATCAGAACACTCGAACTTACGGCAGAAAAGAGAACGATTACCCTAACCTAAGACTGATTTCTTGGCTGCCGATCGACGCACTCGATTTGAATTTGCGCCGCCAATGAACAACCGAGCTGTATTCTTCAGTACGCCATCAGATTTCACGTGTACGGCGGGGTAGAGGTGCTATATTAACATGGCAGGAGGATCGCTTTTTTTTTTCGAAACGGAGGCAAAAGATTTGCCTCATCCATTAAATAAGAGGAGAATAGAGTTTAGAGTTTTTACAAGCGCCCTTACAAAACGGCATGGCAATTACTCTCGTACAACAATACACCCTAGTTTCTTAGCACCTGCCGTAACCCACAGTTTTGCCTCGAGCACGATATTTTGGAGCAGGATAGGCGGCGGCGCACTCTTGTTACGAAACACCCGCGCGTTTCTCTCGTTCCAAATAGTCCAAGAGACGAGCATGGTGAGGAAGGCCATCGCTCGTCTATTGGGGTTTCACATGTCGGTCCTTCTATCCCACCATTGCATGAGGGAATCCTCAAGGTGCCAATTGGTGGTGTCCATGTGCACAAGACCAAACTTGTCGATGACCGATCGCCAGAGCCTAATGGAGAAGCGGCACTTAACGAAGAGGTGGATGCCCGATTCTTGCTCACGTTTGCAAAACGGGCAAAGCCCACAATTATCCCAACCACGCCGCTCCAACCGGTCGGCGGTCCAGTTCCGGTCTTGCAAGGTCAACCAGGCGAAGAATTTAACCTTAGGGGGGGCCCAAGCTCTCCAGACCATGTGGTGAATGGGCGAGTGCGTCAGGCCAAGGAATTGCGCCTTATATGCTGTGGCCGCCGAGTACTGCCCATCATCAGCATGTTTCCAAACAATGTCGTCCTCAACATGATCGTCAAGATGGAAGTCATGCACAAGAGCCCAAAGCGAGAAAAGTTCCCGGATGTGTGCGACGGAGACAATAGTGGCATGCTTGATGTGGGTCATCCAAGCGTTCCCTCGAAGGGCCTGACGAAGCGTCGATCTCTTCCTTTTTGAGGCTTGAAAAATAAGCGGAGCAATATTCTTGGGCTTGCGACCAAGCAACCACGCGGAGTCCCAGAACGGTGTTTTTGCACCATTGCCAACTATGATTGTGGTGGAGGCATAGAAAAAATCCATATCTTCCTCGGTGCACGGGTTGCCCAAGCCAACCCAAAGCTTGGTAGGCTCCTTCCATTCATACCATGGCCACCTTAGTCGCAAGGCCCGAGCAAACTTGTCGGTGTTGAGGATCGCTTTTAGAACGTGCGGGCTTGTAGCATTAGTAAATTATAAACCTTCAAAGTCTTGTTCCATCAGCCTTCAAGTCACAAGTCCAGCAAAAGATATTATCGCAGGCGGTCAAGAGATTCACCGACCGGAAGTGAACAAGAGTACGTTCTCTCCTTCGCAATACAATATTCCAACATAAAACATTATCTTGACCAAAGTATGATTCGCGACACGGACGTGAGTCATTTGCGTTAGCTGCAAGGAAAGGAAAGGCTGGGCAGTGCAAATCAGCAAAGTACTCCGCATTAGATTATGTGGAACCGTCACGTCATGCAGATCGCTCGATCGGGTTTATTTCACTATTCTGTTTGGGCTCATGGACATAAGAGACAATTAGAAAGACTGTTATCTTGTTGATTCTATCCAAAATCCCAGACAATGGAAGTAAAGCGTGTCGGCTTGACCTCTAATTTGGCTGTGATGCAGAACACAGCTACCGCATGGAGAAGAGAGAAGAAAATGACGGATGTGATCAGTGCAATCTGGAGAACGTAATCTAGAAAACCTGGCTAGCTAGCTATTCGTGCCTGCGTTGCAATTATTAATTTGTGTTCAGACAGACGAGACGCCGCATTTCAGTGTGAGCAACCAATCCAACAACAACGTAATCACATTCCAAGAGATGCGAGGATTAGTCACCTACTAGAAGGTTGGACGCTCTTTGCTGCACCGTTCTTGCTGTTGGGTTTTCATAATTTTATTTATTTAGTATTGTGGATGCCGATGTTTTTGGTTGTCGATTGATTCGAAAAATTGTTAATCCAGTCAAAAGCATAAACCAAATTCAAAATTTGATAACTCAATCAAATTAGGGGCTCCAAAATTAGGGAGCATAGTGAATTAAAAGAACTAAACAAGAGAGCTCCGTGAGAAGAAGAATAATATAGTTGACCTGGTCAAAATCGGGTGACCCAATTTTAAATTGGAGACCTCAGTTGATTGTGAGACCTTAACATTAGGGAATTCAGGATGAGAATGGACCGACCCGGGCCTGGCCTTGGAGCCGGCCCCTGTGGCCCCAAGACCAATTTGAGAGGCCACTGGTCGACCCGTATAAAGAATAGGCAGGGGCAGCGTTGGTCCAATGAATATTTCGGGTCGACCCAAATTTTTGCTTTACATTGCCTTATGGACAAATAAGATGTTACAATTATACGTGTTTCAATGAAATCCAACTAGTATAAGAACTAATAAGATTTTTAATACATGATTGATAGAAAAATTCAGATTAAGTCTAAATTGTTGAGTTTTCCGTAACCAGTTACGTCACAATTCGAGAAGCGTGTGCTTCTAAAATGACGGATCATGATTGCAACGGTTGCATAAGACGTTCGTCACATTCGGAGCAGCATGATGTACATCTAAGATTAGTTGAAGAGGAAAATCGTATGCACCGAGATGAAAAGGATAGGAGTAGACACCATCCCTAAAAAACATAGAGTGGACATCGGTACGTGGTATGTTTTCGAGTGCTTTCATATGCTATTGAGCAGCGTAATAAGGAACAAGAAACGTTCTGATACAAGTTGCTATCTAAAGCATATGTCAGAGTTTTATTTGTATTTATTAGTTTCCTTTGTTTTGTGGTTTCTGTAGGTGCATTGACATGTTCATGGACTTGGCACATAAGAAGGACCAAGTTGGGGCTAAACCGGAGAAGTTCCAGACACCATATTCGGGCCCTATGGAGAGTTAGATATTATGACATTTTTGAAAGTGTCCAAATTGAAGATCCTATACCATGGGTGCATCGGACTTTCCGAGACAAATCTACGAGGCCAAGAACACCCAAATTGGAGTTTGTATGAAGCAATGGCGATCAAAATATGAAACACCTACACAGACTCCAGAGAAGAAGATGGCGTGCGGTATGACCATGGATGGTTGTACCAGCACTCGCACTAGCCTTCGGAGGATGCGAAATCAGCCATAACTTCCATGATTCTTCACCGATTATGTGTTGGCTTGTTCCTACGTGATCCTTGTGACCAATGGGGGTATTCAGAGAGGATAAGGCTCCCCTAAAGCCCTTAGATGAAGGGTTAGGTGAAGGATCTATGAAGAAGACGCAAGGAGGCCTCCTATATATTCACCTTCAACCCTAGTCGCTGTGATTCATCTTGAAGAACTCCAGGCAGCTGTTGGAGGGCTTTCCCTCTCATCCAGACGGAAGCCTATCCTACATAGCTTCATCTCCATCTCCACCACCACAGAGGCCACACAAGAGGAGTAGAAGGAGGCGTAGCCGCCACCACCATTGCCGGCGTCGGCCACCGTCTCTATCTTCCTACTTGCTCCTGTAATTTGTAACTTTGAACATGTTCATGACATTAATTAAGCATTCATATGTGTGTCTATATTCATCTATGTTTGAGTAACTAAATCGGTTCTAGGTTGAGGTATGATCTAGTGCGCACTACTAGTCTTTGTGGCATCATCTAGTATTACTCTATTCGTGTTGTACATATGATCTTGTGAGGACTTGCACATAGACACAAGTGGATTGATAATTTTATGTGACCCCTAGGTCTATTGTGTATTATTGACACCCATGTATGACCTTGGCGTGAGGTTATTGAAGGAAATATGCCCTAGAGGCAATAATAAAGTTATTATTTATTTCCTCATATCATGATAAATGTTTATTATTCATGCTAGAATTGTATTAACCGGAAACATGATACATGTGTGAATACATAGACAAACATATAGTCACTAGTATGCCTCTACTTGACTAGCTCATTAATCAAAGATGGTTATGTTTTCTAACCATAGACATGTGTTGTTATTTGATGAATGGGATCACATCATTAGGAGAATGATGTGATTGACATGACCCATTCCATTACCCTAGCACTTGATCGTTTAGTATATTGCTATTGCTTTCTTCATGACCTATACATGTTCCTGTAACTATGAGATTATGCAACTCCCATTTACCGGAGGAACACTTTGGGTGCTACCAAACGTCACAACGTAACTGGGTGATTATAAAGGAGTACTACAGGTGTCTCCAAAAGTACATGTTGGGTTGGCGTATTTCGAGATTAGGTTTTGTCACTCCGATTGTCAGAGAGGTATCTCTGGGCCCTCTCGGTAATGCACATCACATAAGCCTTGCAAGCATTGCAACTAAATAAGTTAGTTTGAGATGATGTATTACGGAACGAGTAAAGAGACTTGCCGGTAACGAGATTGAACTAGGTATTGGATACCGACGATCAAATCTCGGACAAGTAACATACCGATGACAAAGGGAACAACGTATATCGTTATGCGGTTTGACCGATAAATATCTTCGCAGAATATGTAGGAACCAATATGGGCATCCAGGTTCCGCTATTGGTTATTGACCGAGAATAGTTCTAGGTCATGTCTACATAGTTCTCGAACCCGTAGGGTCCGCACGCTTAATATTACGATGACAGCTTTATTATGAGTTTATAAGTTTTGATGTACCGAAGTTTGTTCGGAGTCCCGAATGTGATCATGGACATGACGAGGAGTCTCGAAATGGTCGAGACATAAAGATCGATATATTGGAAGCCTATGTTTGGATATCGGAATGGTTCCGGGTGAAATCGGGATTTTACCGGAACACCACGGGGTTACCGGAACCCTCCCGGGGGATAATGGGCCTTAGTGGGCCATGAGGGAGAAGAGGAGGGCCGGCCAGGGCAGGCCGCGCCCCCCCTCCCCCCCTAGTCCGAATAGGACAAGGAAGGGGGGGGGCGGCGCCCCCCTTTCCTCTTTCCCCTCCCCCCTTTCCTTCTCCAACAAGGCAAGAGGGGGGAGTCCTACTCCCGGTGGGAGTAGGACTCCTCCAGGCGCACCCCTTGGGGGCCGGCCGCACCTTTCCCTCCCTCCTTTATATACAGGGGCAGGGGGGCACCCCAGGACAAACAAGTTGATCTACGGATCGTTCCTTAGCCGTGTGCGGTGCCCCCCTCCACCATATTCCACCTCGGTCATATCGTCGCGGAGTTTAGACGAAGCCCTGCGCCGGTAGAACATCATCATCGTCACCACGCCGTCGTGCTGATGGAACTCATCCCCGACGCTTTGCTGGATCGGAGTCCGGGGATCGTCATCGAGCTGAACATGTGCTGAACTCGGAGGTGCCGTACGTTCGGTACTTGGATCGGTCGGATCGTGAAGACGTACGACTACATCAACCGCGTTGTCATAACGCTTCCGCTTACGGTCTACGAGGGTACGTGGACAATACTCTCCCCTCTCGTTGCTATGCCATCACCATGATCTTGCGTGTGCGTAGGAAATTTTTTAAAATTACTACGTTCCCCAACAGTAGCATCTGAGCCTGGTTTTATGCGTAGATGTCATATGCACGAGTAGAACACAAGTGAGTTGTGGGCTATACAAGTCATACTGCTTACCAGCATGTCATACTTTGGTTCGGCGGTATTGTGAGATGAAGCGGCCCGGACCGACATTACGCGTACGCTTACGCGAGACTGGTTTCACCGTTGCGAGCACTCGTGCTTAAAGGTGACTGGCGGGTGTCTGTCTCTCTCACTTTAGTTGAACCGAGTGTGGCTACGCCCGGTCCTTGCGAAGGTTAAAACAACACTAACTTGACGAACTATCGTTGTGGTTTTAATGCGTAGGTAAGAACGGTTCTTGCTCAGCCCATAGCAGCCACGTAAAATTTGCAACAACAAAGTAGATGACGTCTAACTTGTTTTTGCAGGGCATGTTGTGATGTGATATGGTCAAGACGTGATGCTATATTTTATTGTATGAGATGATCATGTTTTGTAACCGAAGTTATCGGCAACTGGCAGGAGCCATATGGTTGTCGCTTTATTGTATGAAATGCAAACGCCCTGTAATTGCTTTACTTTATCACTAAGCGGTAGCAATAGTCGTAAAAGCAATAGTTGGCGAGACGACAACGATGCTACGATGGAGATCAAGGTGTCGCACCGGTGACGATGGTGATCACGACGGTGCTTCGGAGATGGAGACCACAAGCACAAGATGATGATGGCCATATCATATCACTTATATTGATTGCATGTGATGTTTATCCTTTATGCATCTTATCTTGCTTTGATTGACGGTAGCATTTTAAGATGATCTCTCACTAAAAATATCAAGAAGTGTTCTCCCTGATTATGCACCGTTGCGAAAGTTCTTCGTGTTGAGACACCACGTGATGATCGGGTGTGATAGGCTCTACGTTCAAATACAACGGGTGCAAAACAGTTGCACACGCGGAATACTCAGGTTAAACTTGGCGAGCCTAGCATATACAGATATGGCCTTGGAACACGGAGACCGAAAGGTCGAACGTGAATCATATAGTAGATATGATCAACATAGTGATGTTCACCATTGAAACTACTCCATCTCACGTGATGATCGGACATGGTTTAGTTGATTTGGATCACGTAATCACTTAGATGACTCTAAGTGGGAGTTCTTAAATAATATGATTAATTGAACTTAAATTTATCATGAACTTAGTACCTGATAGTATTTTTGCTTGTCTATGTTTACTGTAGATAGATGGCTCGTGTTGTTGTTCCATTGAATTTTAATGCCTTCCTTGAGAAAGCAAAGTTGAAAGATGATGGTAGCAATTACACGGACTGGGTCCGTAACCTGAGGATTATCCTCATTGCTGCACAAAAGAATTACGTCCTGGAAGCACCACTGGGTGCCAGGCCTGCTGCTGATGCAACTGACGAGGTTAAGAACGTCTGGCAGAGCAAAGCTGATGACTACTCGATAGTTCAGTGTGCCATGCTTTACGGCTTAGAACCGGGCCTTCAACGACGTTTTGAACGTCATGGAGCATATGAGATGTTCCAGGAGTTGAAGTTAATATTTCAAGCAAATGCCCGGATTGAGAGATATGAAGTCTCCAATAAGTTCTATAGCTGCAAGATGGAGGAGAATAGTTCTGTCAGTGAACACATACTCAAAATGTCTGGGTATAATAATCACTTGATTCAACTGGGAGTTAATCTTCCTGATGATAGTGTCATTGACAGAATTCTTCAATCACTGCCACCAAGCTACAAGAGCTTCGTGATGA
>LR880968.1:745296995-745329164 GCA_904067115.1 Aegilops sharonensis | reverse complement strand
GGGTCAACCTTGCACGGAAAACGAGGCACGTCGGAGATGGAGCGGGTCGGGCCGGGTCGAGGCAGAGGAGAGCCCGGGCGGCGAGGCGGCGCTGAGGATGCGGCGGCCGGCGATGGCGCCCGGGGCGGCGCCGGGCTGGGCGGAGCGGGACGACGGCGAGCGGGGTCGGCCATGGCGGGGCCGGCGCGACCCGTCGGAGGCGAGGGCAGCGCGGCGGCGCAGGAGGCTCGGGCGGCCGCGCGGGAGGTCCGGGCCGCGGCGGGCGAGCGGCGGCGACGTCCGGGCCCGGGCGGGCCAGATCCGGGCCCCGGTGGGCCGCGGGAGGTGGGAGGCGGCGGCGACAGGTGTCGAGCCCTGATTGGGCGCGGGCGGCGGCGGAGATGCGTCCGGCCGGGGTGGACATGTCCGGCGTGGAGAGGGGAATTTTTAGGGTTTGGGGGTGAGAAATCATCCGCGAATTTCGGAGGGGGAGGTGTTTATATAGGCATAGGGAGCTAGGAGACTCCAAATGAGGTGCGGTTTTCGCCCACACGATCATGATCGAACGACCGAGAGCATGGAGAGGAGTTTGCTGGGTTTTGGGCCACTTTGGAAGGGGTGTTGGGCTGCAAAGAGAAGGGGCTTTTGCGGTTACCCGGTTAACCGTTGGGGTACCAAACGACCTCCAAATGGCACGAAACTTGACACGCGGTCTACCGGTGCTATACCAAGGCCGCTTGACAAACCTCAGTCCATTCCGAGACCGTTTAACACCCGCACGTGAAAAGAGGTAAAAGGGAGCGCCGGGGAGCATAGGAGTGCCGGATTGCAAAACGGACAACGGGGAAAATGCTCGGATGCATGAGACGAACACGTATGCAAAATGAGATGCACATGATGACATGATATGAAATGCAGATGATGACATGGCAAAGTGCAACACGCAAGCACATGACATGGCAATGCTGACGAATAACTGGCGGACACCTGGCGCATCAGATCCGGGGCGTTACAACACTCCTCCACTAACAAGAGATCTCGTCCCGAGATCTTAGGACCGAGACGGAAGGGAAAAGAGGTGAGGTGAAACAAGAAACGCAAGAGAGAAGAGGCAAATAATCGAGAGCACTTGAGAAGAAGAGAGGAACGACGAGAATGACGAGAATCGAAAGCTCACGGAATCAAGATAGACTCTGAAAGCACTCCGGTTAGAACAAGATAAGAAACGAATAAGATTGAAAGCATTTAGGTAGCACTCCGGCTGAAACATGGAGGAATAAAACACGAGCTTAAGAAGATGGAATGAAACTTGATGAACTCTTGAAGAATGAATTAAATCATGAAGAACCACCATGAAGAACTCCGGTGACAAAAAGGATGATGAGATAAAATGAAGGATGAAAGAATAGCTGAGCGTTGCGATGATTTAGATGGAGGTTCCGACGAGATGGTCGAGGGAAATTTTGAACTCCGGAAAAGAAATGATGAAAACACTTGGAACTAGAATTTATTCAACAAGAACAAACTCTGAAGAAAAAGATTAATCGCTTGGATGAAATAAGAATAAGATTTATTGTATGCTTATCCTTCATCAAATTAAATTGATGACAAGCAATGGATTTTTGCATACTACTTATTCTTCTTGAAAAGGATTGAGAAGTGACATATCGCAAACTTGAGAAGGTCTTCATGAACCACCGGTAGGATTGGAAAGAACGAATGAATTAAAATGATAATCAAGGAAAAAGAATCTTGAACGAACCACCGTAAGAATTTGGAAATTACTGATGAAAGAGAGTGAATCACTTAGAAGAATTAGAAGAACAAATATGCTTGAGGGTATATAGATGCACAAGAACGAAGAGATCGCGAACTGATTGAAGAATACTTGAACGAGGCACCGGGATAAATAGAGAACGACAACTGGACTGATGAGGGCGAAGAATTCTTCTGGAATGATGGCCTCTGAAAAACAACTGCTGACAAACTCCGGATGGATGAAAAGAATTTGCATGACTCGAAACAATTAGATAGGATAACAGCGAGCTAGCACCATGAATCTCCGGGAGAACGGACAAGATTTAGAGGAAAGACTCTTCTTCGGTCTTCAAATGACGACGAGAAACACCATCGAAATTACTGAGATACTCCGGGAGAATGAAAAGCAAAGAGGTTGAGCCAACAATGAAAATGATTTGGAATCCATCTTGGAAAAGGCATGTGACTGATGTGATCCATTCTTACGTCACACTCCGAAAAGAATTAGGAATGGCTCAGGAATAATTAGAAGAGTCGGGTAAGATCCTGGGAAAAGACCTGTGGGTTAGGGCCCACTAAAAGAAAACACCGTTGGAAAGGGATGTTGAACAGATAGATGATGCACCGGAACAATTGAAATATTAGAATGAGGTGACAACCTCGAAATAATAGAATGCGAACATGAATATTCTGAGATGTCTTGAACACTCCGGGATAAAAGAATGGCGAGAGGAGGAACGAGCAAAGGGAAATATTTGAGCTGATGGAAAGAATACGATCGACAACCAAAAACTTGAATTGAGTGCACCGGAAAAAGAAAGAGAGATGAAGAATGTCGAACAAAACGAGAATTCACCAGTTGAAATAAATGAGAGAAGACTGAAGAGGCTCCACACGAATGGAATTGATGGTCGGAAGAAACTCAAGCTCCGGGAAGAAGAGGGTGGGAGGGCGGGAAAAAAAGGCAACTGGAGGGGAGAATCGACGAATAACTTGAAGAGAAAACACCGGTTGAAATCATTGAGGAAAGAAAGCAAAGACTTCTCACGAGTAGGATGGATACTCGATTACGGACTCCAGTTCTGAGAAGAAGAAGGGTGGGCGGGTGGGAAAATAAGACAACTGAGGATTGAATTTGCAAAGATGAAGGGGCTCGAGTCAACTTGACGAGAAATGCACCGGATGAAAAGAGCTGAGAACCAACTACCGGAAAACCAACTGCGTGAACCTAAAGAAAAATTTGAAGGGGAAGAGGAGTAATTCAAAACACATACGTCAAGATTCCTCACCAGATCGACGAAGGGTCTGAGGAGTAAAAAGAATTCCTACTCTCTGATATAACTAGACTCAGAAATCAGTTTTATTCTAGACTCAACAACGGCCAAACTACACGATCAATCAAGGGGGCTCCTAGGGTCGGTCGAGGCTCTGATACCAACTTGTCACGCCCAATATGCGACCCTATCGAAAAGGAACTCGACGGTCCCACCAAGGATAGACCCGCATATTGAAACGCTTTTGCAAGGTGGATATCATTACATCAACATTACATAATAGTGGGGATACATCCAATACATACAAAGTCACATGAATACAACAATACAACATACAAGAACAACATCCGTCTACAGATGGAACATAAACAGAAACTCAAACGACAACCACCCTGCTAGCCCAGGCTGCCGACCTGGAACCTATCCCCTGATCGAAGAAGCAGAAGAAGAACTCCAAAACAAGCAAACATCGCGTCATGATCATCGCAACCTGTACCTGCAGCTAGTGGTGTAGTAATTTGTGAGCCACGAGGACTCAGCAATCCCATTACCATGGGTATCAAGACTAGCAAAGCTTAATGGGAAAGGAAGGGGTAAAGTGGTGAGGTTGCAGTAGCGACTAAGCATATATGGTGGCTAACATACGCAAATGAGAGTGAGAAGAGAAACAAAGGAACGGTCGTCAACTAGTAATGATCAAGAAGTGATCCTGAACTCCTACTTACGTCAGACATAACCCAGAAACCGTGTTCTCCTCTCGATCAACCCCGAAAAGAGACACTCACGGTTACGCACACGGTTGGTGTATTTTAGAAGAGTTTGCTTCAAGTTTACTACAACCGGATATTAACAAATTCCCATCTGCCACATAACCGCGGGCACGGCTCTCGAAAGTTTATATCCTGCAGGGGTGTCCCAACTTAGCCCATGATAAGCTCTCGCGATCAACGAAGGATATTCCTTCTCCCCGGGAAGACCCGATCAGTCTCGGAATCCCGGCTACAAGACATTTCGACAGCAATAAAACAAGACCAGCAAAGCCGCCCGATGCGCCGACAATCCCGATAGGAGCTGCACATATCTCGTTCTCAGGGCAACACCGGATGAGACTAGCTACGAGTAAAACCAACCCTCAGGTTGCCTCAAGGTGGCCCCGCAGGCAGCTCGGTTCAGGCCAACACTTAGAGAAGCACTGGCCCGGGGGGGGGGGGGCTAAAATAAAGATGACCCTTGGGCTCCGGAAACCCAAGGGAAAAAGGGCTAGGTGAGGCAAATGGTAAAACCAATGTTGGGCCTTGCTGGAGGAGTCTTATTCAAAGCGAACTGTCAAGGGGGTCCCATAAATCACCCGACCGCGTTAGGGACGCAAAATCCGGGAACATAATACCGATATGACGGAAACTAGGGCGGCAAGAGTGGAAAAAAACACCAGGCATAAGGCCGAGCCTTCCACCCTTTACCAAGTATATAGATGCATTAATTAAATAAGATATANACCCGACCGCGTTAGGGACGCAAAATCCGGGAACATAATACCGATATGACGGAAACTAGGGCGGCAAGAGTGGAAAAAAACACCAGGCATAAGGCCGAGCCTTCCACCCTTTACCAAGTATATAGATGCATTAATTAAATAAGATATATTGTGATATCCCAACAAGTAAACATGTTCCAACAAGGAACAACATCTCCATGTTCCAACAAGGAACAAACTTCATCTTCACCTGCAACTAACAATGCTATAAGAGGGGCTGAGCGAAGCGGTAACATAGCCAAACAACGGTTGCTAGGAAGGGTGACAAAGGTTAGAGGCTGACATGGCAATTTGGGATGGCTTGATAAACAGGTAATAGGTAGCGCAACATAGCGATAGAACGAAGCAACTAGCATAGCAATGATAGAAGTGAGATCCAGGGTAGCGGTCATCTTGCAGGAAATCCCGCAAGGAAGAAGAACGAGTCCATGAAGAAGACGAAGCCACGAAGACGAACCAAGCGTAGACGAACGAATCCTCACGATCGCAACAAAACGGGAACTATCGAGAAGAAGCACACAACATAGTAAACACACCACACATGAACAAGACATGATGCTCAACCAAGTATGATGCATGACAACGCTAGATGAGGCTACTCATGGCAAAAGATGATGCATACAAGACCAACACATCAAAGCAAGTTTAAATGAGGCCGGAAACAACATAGAACAACTCCGGTAAGTCCTCATATGCAAATTTCGAAATTGGTCCAGATCTGAATAAACCTTATGTTCAAGTTGTTAAACAGCAAGTTAAGATGCACCACGATGATCTACACGAAATTCTAGTCAAGTTACATATAAAGTTCATTAGATTCGGAGCTACGGCCTAGAAGATATGAGCAAAACAAGATAAACATGGCATTGATGCAAAATGCATCCAAACATCAAGCAAACACCTCAAAACAAGTATGCAACATGATAATATGAGACAACATGCAAAATCAAGCAAGTTTCATATAGAGCACACTCAAAACGGAGCAACGGTTCAACACATACACCCTATACAAGACATGACAACAATCTGTCCAAAACAGCAACTAGACATATTGCAAGCATCAAAACAACATGCTACAGCATCTCAACATGAGAACAAAAGGCATGGGCATGATGTACAGGTAAAGCTTGACAAAAGATGAAAACTGATCTATCTCCAGAAATCACTAGAACATGCTCAAACACACATGG
The DNA here is from genome assembly GCA_904067115.1 of Aegilops sharonensis. NCBI lineage: Eukaryota > Viridiplantae > Streptophyta > Magnoliopsida > Poales > Poaceae > Aegilops > Aegilops sharonensis. Next base: position 745,323,429 of record LR880968.1, on the reverse strand, counting down.
CAAGATTGCAAATAATAACAGTTCAGACTTTAGCAGAAATAACATCAGGTTGCAATGTTTAGAGCTATCAAACAACATGCTACAGGAACTTATAATGGCAAACAAAGGCATGGCATGAATATACTAATTGCATATAACAAAAGTCCTTTAGTGACCATGAGCCAAAAAGGATCAGAAAATATGATGGCACCCATGTAAACATGGCAAGTTATATTACAGATTCATACATGGCAGGAACAACAATAAGTAGGCATGTTGGTGAGCTTGAACGACTCACCACAGAGAAATACATGGCATGGCAAGGCAACTCACAGTAAGAAGACATGGCATAGAAGCTATACATGGCAAGAACAACATCATAGCATACACGGATCAACTACAACAACCTTGGCAAAATTGAATAACATGTAAACAATCTGCCAGGAAACATTTTATAGCAAAAGTAGAGCTCGATTGACTCAATCTATGGCACTCCATAATTGCAAAAAAGGGCATGGATGGATATAGAATAACCATATGTTCAAAACATCCTTACTGAAGTATCTCAAAATAAGCATGGATCTCTCGGTAGCATCAAGTTTACATGGCATAAAAATATCAGCAGAACGGGGGCTGAAATCAGCAACATCATGAAGCCTAGTTTGCATGCTTGTGCTAGTCACCACAGAGATCACAAAAATACAAGGCATATACCCCTGTAAATATGGCATGGCATATTGGAAAACACATGTAGGACTCAAGTTCATAGGGTGCACACATCAATCATGGAAAAAATGACAAAAGTGCATGTTCTGATAAGAATCTGAAACTAACATCACATAGCCCTCTTCTAACAGCATTTCGGGCATCAAGATGAGATCAAATGTAAATGATACAATGAGATGAAATGATGTACTCGTCGAGGCGAACAATTTGACATATTACACGCACGAAACGGAGCAATATGCAGAGAGTTATGGCATGATGAAAATGCAACAAAATACTGACAGAAAATGACTTAGAGGAAAATCGGGCGGGGGGGGGGGGGGGGGGGAAGAAGTCAACCCTTGGTGGAAAAGGGGGCGGGTGGGGGGGGGGGGGGGGGGGGCGGGGGGGGCGGGGGGGGGAGCCCGGGCGGGGGGGGGGGGGGGGGGGGAAGAAGTCAACCCTTGGTGGAAAAGGGGGCGGGTGGGGGGGGGGGGGGGGGGGGCGGGGGGGGCGGGGGGGGGAGCCCGGGCGGGGGGGGGGGGGGGGGGGGAAGAAGTCAACCCTTGGTGGAAAAGGGGGCGGGTGGGGGGGGGGGGGGGGGGGGCGGGGGGGGCGGGGGGGGGAGCCCGGGCGGGGGGGGGGGGGGGGGGGGAAGAAGTCAACCCTTGGTGGAAAAGGGGGCGGGTGGGGGGGGGGGGGGGGGGGGCGGGGGGGGCGGGGGGGGGAGCCCGGGCGGGGGGGGGGGGGGGGGGGGAAGAAGTCAACCCTGCATGGAAAACGAGGCACGTCGGAGATGGAGCGGGTCGGGCCGGGTCGAGGCAGAGGAGAGCCCGGGCGGCGAGGCGGCGCTGAGGATGCGGCGGCCGGCGATGGCGCCCGGGGCGGCGCCGGGCTGGGCGGAGCGGGACGACGGCGAGCGGGGTCGGCCACGGCAGGGCCGGCGCGACCCGTCGGAGGCGAGGGCAGCGCGGCGGCGCAGGAGGCTCGGGCGGCCGCACGGGAGGTCCGGGCCACGGCGGGCGAGCGGCGGCGACGTCCGGGCCCGGGTGGGCCAGATCCGGGCCCCGGTGGGCCGCGGGAGGTTGGAGGCGGCGGCGACAGGTGTCGAGCCCCGATTGGGCATGGGCGGCGGCGGAGATGCGTCCGGCCGGGGTGGACATGTCCGGCGTGGAGAGGGGAATTTTTAGGGTTTGGGGGTGAGAAATCATCCGCGAATTTCGGAGGGGGAGGTGTTTATATAGGCATAGGGAGCTAGGAGACTCCAAATGAGGTGCGGTTTTCGCCCACACGATCGTGATCGAACGACCGAGAGCATGGAGAGGAGTTTGCTGGGTTTTGGGCCACTTTGGAAGGGGTGTTGGGCTGCAAAGAGAAGGGGCTTTTGCGGTTACCCGGTTAACCGTTGGGGTACCAAACGACCTCCAAATGGCACGAAACTTGACAGGCGGTCTACCGGTGCTATACCAAGGCCGCTTGACAAACATCGGTCCATTCTGAGACCGTTTAACACCCGCACACGAAAAGAGGTAAAAGGGAGCGCCGGGGAGCATAGGAGTGCCGGATTGCAAAACGGACAACGGGGAAAATGCTCGGATGCATGAGACGAACACGTATGCAAAATGAGATGGACATGATGACATGATATGAAATGCAGATGATGACATGGCAAAGTGTAACACGCAAGCACATGACATGGCAATGCTGACGAATAACTGGCGGACACCTGGCGCATTAGATCCGGGGCGTTACAGATACAAAGCCCCACACATGTTGTGCCACCACACAATCAAACATCAAATGTTGCACAGATTCGAACTCCGCACAAAAAAGACAGGAAGGGTCCTCCACCTCCCTCCTTTTAGCAAGATTATCCCTAGTCAGGATTTTGTTATGAGCACACAACCACAAGAACACATGTATTCTATGAGGACACATAATTTTCCAAAGGTCATCTTTGATAGCAAAAGCTATCCCCCCAAAGTTGATGCTTTTGTAGAAGGATTTCACAGAGTATAAACCATTAGATTCCAAAGACCAACTTGGCATATCATATTCATCTGATAGGGTACAGTGCTGAACAACCCTCAACAATAGTTCCCATCTATCAAGTCCACTTTGGTCAACGCATCTCCTAAAAGTTAACTTAAGTTCACGCCCGTCCCACACCTGAGCCACAGTACACTCCGTTTGGTTACAAATATACTATAAATCCCAGAATTGTACCTTCAGGGAACATTCCCCGACCCAGGTATCGTGCCAGAAGCTAATTAACTCACCATTCCCCAATCTCCATCTGTAAAAGTTTTTCGCAGCAACTAACGCCCAGGTGATGCTCTTCCAGAAGGTAGAACCACCATCACCTTTTGCCCAAACTAGGTTAGGAGCATTCACTCTATATTTGTAACGGTGATTTTTTCCAATCTGAATCAGGCTCATCAAAGAACCTTTTGCCCCAGGAAGCTAGCAAGGCCATATTATATTCTTTGATGTTAGGAATCCCCAAACCTCCATACTCTTTCCTCCTAGTAACAAAACCCCAATTAGCTTGGTGGTATTTGTGTTGGTCCCCAATATTCCCCTAAAAGAAGTGTGCCATTTGGGAATTGATGGCATTAATTGCCCACTTGGGAAATTTAATGACAGACATGAGATAAGCAGGTATGCTGATCAAGCATGCACAAAGCAAAATAATCTTGCCTCTATATGTGAGATATCTCCCAAGCCATCCAGAAATGCCCTTAATAATTCTGTCAATAATGGGCTGAAGATCCTCCCTCTTCAATTTGTCATAATGCAAAGGCACACCTAAATATTTAATAGGAAAGCAACCTTTTTTACAACAGAAAATCTGGGCAAAGTCATTAGCCACTTCCTCGTCAATATTGATGGTCATTAAGTCACTTTTATGAAAATTAATTTTCATCCCAGAAAGGGATTCGAAACACGGTAAAACCCATTTGAAGTTTCTAGCTTTGTGAACCGAGTTCTCCAAAAAAAAGGTTAGTGTCGTCTGTGTATTGTAGACTCACCACACCCCTTGGAATTATATTGGGCAGAAGCCCAGAAATTAGGTCTTGGGAGGCAGCTTTTTTTGCATTTTTGTAAACACATCAGCTACTAAGTTAGACAACAAGGGGGAGTGTGGATCTCCTTGTTTAAGCCCTTTCCCTCCAACAAAATAGTTCCCATTAGTATCATTAATTCTCACAACAAAGGTACTGTTAATTAATGTACATTTAATCCAAGCAATCCACTTGGGGCAAAAAACCCTAGACTGTAACATTTCAAATAAGAAATCCCAGTTAACCCGGTCATAAGCTTTTTCATAATCCAACTTAAGCACTAAGCCTTGAGAACCAGATTTTTTGACCTCATGAATCACTTCATGTGCCATGACAACACTCTCTAATATATATCTCCCTTTAATAAAGGTCGTTTGGTTTGAAGAGATTAATCTACGACCAACAGGGGAAAACCTATTGGTCATGGCTTTAGAAAAAAATTTAATACCATAGTTGCTCAAACTAATTGGCCTGAATTTCTTCAAATCCTTGGCGTCAGGCTCTTTAGGAATAAGGACTATCAAAGCAAAATTCATTCTCTGCATATCTAGCTTGCCTTCTTCAAAATCTCTCACTAACGCCATAAAATCAGTTTCGATAACATCCCAAAAGGTTTGATAGAAAAGAAATAACAATCCATCTGGTCCAGGTGCACCATGTGCATACGAACCAAAGATCGCCTCCTTGATCTCCTCCTCGAAGAAGTTACTTTAGAGACGTTCATTCTCTTCCTCGGTAACCAAGTCACCATCCTCTCAGAAGGAAGGCCCAAGATGTACACGAGGTTTTTTCCAGCTCCAAATAGGTTTTTATAAAAGGTAGTAGCTACTTCCAGCATCTCCTTGGTGCTATAGACAGGGCCATTATCACCATTAAGCTCAGAGAGGTGATTCTTTCTATGTCTATGATTAGCTACAGCTTGGAAGTAAGGATTGTTCTTGTAACCATCAACAATCTTACGGTCTCTGGAGCGTTGCCAGAAAGCAGTTTCTTGTTTACTCCAAATACCAGCTAGTTCCTTTTTAATCTCCTCCATCCTGCGCCTGTCTACGTCATTAATTTGATTCCTCTCTGAAAAAACATCAAGGATATCAAATTCGAGCAGAAGCTCTCTCTTCCTTCTCTTAATGCCTGCCCCAATATTAATGCTCCAGCCTTTTACTTTCTTCCTAAAAAGTCTACTTTTATTCATCCAAACATCCATGGTCGTCTTGCCAGGGACTGGGGTGTTCCAAATTTTACGCACTAAATCTTTGAAATCAGGTTGGTCAAGCCACCACTTCTCAAACCGAAATATCTTGGGGGAGGTAACCCTCCGAGCACCAGTGTCAATAAGTAAAGGGGTATGATCACTCCCAACACGTGGGAGAGCTGTCACTACAGACAGAGGGAATTTAATATCCCAAGAACCAGAAGAAAAAACCCTATCTATAGTGGCAAAAAAAGGATTATTCTGGTTGTTACTCCAAGTAAATTTCCTATTAGCACTCTTGATCTCCATAAGAGACCACTTATTGATCCAATCATTAAACATATAGGAAAACTGGTTATTAATAATCCCATTATTCTTATCATTAGCCGATCTAACCAAATTGAAATCCCCGCCCAGTAAAACTGGATAAGTAAGGTTATCCATAGTGTCATGGAGTTCAGCAATAAACTCTAACTTTTTATCATTATAAGAAGTGCCATAAACAGCCACTAGATGCCACATAAAACCATCACATTTATTTTTAACAGTAGCCACAATACAAAACTCTTTATTAATAAAGCCTATCACCTCAAATAATTCACTCTTAAGACCCACAAGGATCTCCCCAGCAGTGTTCACAGCCGGTAAAAAATGCCATACAAATTCCTCCTTACCAGATATATATTTGAGAACACAATTATCAATATTTTCTTTCTTGGTTTCAAAGAAACACACAAAATCCACATGATTGTTACTAACAAAGTCACCTAGGCACTGATTTTTCCCAGTCTAGCCCATCCCCCGAATGTTCCAAAAGGCCCCTATCATTTAATCTTAAATGGGTGCGACAAGCCACAAGGCTTTTCTTTGTATTCATGACAGGGCTTTCCATTAACGGTCTAGCAGTGCCATCTGAACCATTTGTTAGTAGCTTTGGTCTCATCGACCATCGTTTCTAAATCTAGATTCTCAGGGAGAACAATCTCCGGATTATCGTCAGCAAACTTAAGGCAACGATTTTTCTCCTCATAAATCATATCCATGACAATAGCTACTTGTTCTTTGATGTTACTACCAATGCATAAATCAACCTTACTATGATTTACCTTTGAAAGTAGTGGGAATTTCCAAGTTCTTCCTCTTCATATATGCAACTGCTTTGTCCATGATCTTAATGTCTCCATGATTCCTAGTTATTGGTTTGCTTGTGAGCACTGCCCCCAAACAGGAGAATTTTTGACACTTGGTTTTTTCTTCTGCACCGATTCCACACTATCCGGAGTTTCCAGCAGAGATCTCTTAACAGATCCCATTGCCAGAGCCAAATCCTCAGGGAGACATTGCATTTCATCCACCAAATCTTCCTCCTCTTCATCAGTCTCAACCATTTCAAACCTGCTTAGTTGTTCAAAGCAGTATTCCAGATGTGCTGACATGGGATCAGATCTTTCAGAAGGAAAGGGTTTTGCAGGAGTGGTTTTTTCATTATCTGCCTCCTTATTCTTCTCAGGGGTTTTGCTCCTAATTTCTTCCACAAAATCCTCATGAATTGTATCCAGCATGTTGGGAGGGTGGAATTCCACTGCAGAAGCAGCTCTCTGTGAGTTTGACTGACTAGAACTTGCAGCCAGAGTATTTTTGGGAGGGAAATTTTCCTTGTCCAGCTCGTCAATAGGTTCTCCCATGTCTTCTCCTTGAGATTTATCCTTGTTAGACATGTCTTCGTTGTTATCTTCATCCTCTTTCTCCATATTGTCCAAATCTGGGTCCAGATCATCTCCATCAGAGTCCTCTCCCAGTTGTTCAAACCCTTCAACAGTGAAGAACAGAATGTATAGCTTCCTTTTGTTAGCAAACATTCTAAAAGTGTTCGTGAATATGGAAACATGTTCAAGAATTGATTTGCGAATGCCTAAAATATGTACAAGGTATCAAAAAAAGTTTGCGAATACTAAAATTATTCGAGTACTTTTTAAATGATCACGAACTCAAAAAATGTTCGTGAACTTGAAAAAAGTTCAGAAATCTGACTTTTTATGAATTTAAACAAAGTTTATTGAATTTGATAAGATGTTCATAGATTTGAAAAAGGTTCACAGATCTAAAAACGTTCACAAACTTGAAAAATATTTACGGTTTTGATTTTTTTTTTCAGGAATTTGGAAATTTTAAAACAAAAAAATAATATAAAAGAGACTGAAAGAAGGAAACTTTAGAAATAGAATATGAAAAATGGAAGCAAACAAATAATAGAAGAGGAAAAGAAAAGAAAAATATGAACATATGTTCGGAAGCTTCCTAAAACCGATGCGAAGGGAAGTCTACATGGGCCGAAACATCTAGTTTTTATGCTACCTAAATGGGATGACCCATTCAAGCGCCCGCTTCGCTTTTGCCGTGAGAAAGTCCGACTATTTAATGCAAATTGCGTCAAATAGTATTTGCCAGCGTTATATGCACCAAATAGGAATTCCATGACACTTTGTGCATCATGCAGGAGGGTGGTGACACATGAACCATATATGGGCGTCGGCCTAGTTTGCTTTGTCGCTATTGTCTTTACCGAGCGGAGCGAGGTAGCATTTATCCATTTGTTTTCCTTTTTTAGTTTAATTTCTTGGTTTACTTTTGTTTTTAGTTTTATATGAAAAATAAAATAAAAATTTAGACAAAAAGCTGAAACAGTTTATGAAAAGTTTTAACATACTCTTGAAAATTGCGACCATTTTTCTTAAATTAAATAAAAGGAGAATAATGAGAAAATATAAGAATAAAAAAGGAACAAAGAAAAAGACATAAAGAAGTAAGAAACACAGACAAGAAATCTCATGAAATCCTGAGTTCTGTTTTGGTAAGTGTGAGCTGCTTCCAACAAATAAACACAAAATAACTACTTGTGCAGATGCATTTTTGTTCGGCGTAGCAATTTTAGGTGGCATGAAATCATTATCGTTTCTTCTCTCTTTTTTTGTACTGATGGAAGCATCCTTTTATGGTGCGACTGAAACATATATTTGTTTAGGGGTCGGAAACATATTTATCTTTTTTTTAGACAAGGAAACATATTTATCCTCTTTTTTGAGTCGAAGGAAACATATTTATCCGATCGTGCGTGACAAGAAAATGGCCGGCTTTTCCAAGGCAGAAGTAGGCCGGCCCATAAGGTGCAACAGCCCTTGCCGGTTTCCTAGCGTAAGGGACATAAATTCGGAGACGAAGAGTATCGACTAAATATTCACAGTCTCTCTCCTTGCGCTGGTTCTTCCCCAGCTGGGAAAAAACGAGTCTTTTCCTGCGCCTCGCCGCGCCGCCGCCAAGGGGACGCCAAGCCTCCGGCTGAAGGAACTCTGAGCCCGCAGGACGCGATTCGACCCCGCCTTCCCATCGGTAACGGATTATCCCTTCATTTTTTTTGTGAATTCTTTATATTTTTTCATGGTCGACGAGGAACCAGATCCCCTTCTGCTCTAGTATAGTATTTTCACCCTAGACTAGATCCGAGCTGTTTGATTCCATCAGTCGAATGAGCTAGCTAATACCGATAGCAGTGATTTTATTTTTGTTATTTTCCCCATGTGTTGATTGCATCTCAGACCTCGATTTTTTCTAGGGTATCTCAGACCTCGATTGGGCGTTGAAGATGGATGGCAGCAGGGGGGAGGATATCATGCCGAGGGAGGTCAACAAGGGGAGGAGAAGGGGGGTACACATGGCCACTGCACGAGATGGTTGCGCGGCATCGCTTCCGTACGAGATGATCATAGAGGTGCTGCAGTGGCTCCCCATCAAATCTGTCTTCCGCTTCCGGGCAGTTTGCCGCAGCTGGGCTGCGCTGCTATCTTCCTATGAATTCCGCCGCCTCCACATGGCAGCAGCTAAGGATGCAAGGCGTCCGGCGCCACCAGCCAAGCTGATGTACATCTCGCCTACCGCCACATTCGACTCCACCGCAGTCTACTCGTGTTCCTTCTCGCGGTCATCATCATCAGGCCGCCCCAGAGATCGCGGGGACTTACTGTTCACCATCGACGGTGCCCGTGGCAACTGTGTGGAAGTAGTGACGCCCCCACCGTGCCATGGCCTCACGCTTCTCTATGATGCTCTCGACACAGCCTACTACATCTGCAACGCGGCCACACGGGCTGCCACACGTCTGCCACCACCTTCCGCTGTACGAGGATCCAAGTCCACCGCTGGGCTGGGGTTTGATGCCCACACAGACGAGCACAAGGTGGTCAGGTTGATCAATGGGTTGGTTCATGAGAGAGACTTGAAGTTGGTGAGGTGCGAGGTGTACACGACTGGAGGCTGTCTTGGGGATTGCTGGAGGCCTGCTGCCAGAGGAGTACCCCCCAACCTGCGTGAATTTGCACGCGCCGCTGTTAGTAATGCGTCTACCAACAAATTATCTCCTGTGTTTGCCAACGGTTGCCTACACTGGTTGATGAACCCTTCCTATCTCATCACGACTCCAAGTGTTGCCATCATGTCCTTTTCGGTTGCAGAGGAGACCTTCACATGTATCCATCCGTTCACCGCCCTTCTGGGTACCAGGAGCGCCGCCGGCCTCCTGGTTGGCCTCATCAGGAGAGCAACTAATGGAGATGGATGAGCAACTATGTTTGGTTCGCAACAGAATCCCTCATGGTAGTAACACTTTGGAGATCTGGAAACTGCTGGACTATAGCTCTGGTGACTGGTTTCTGAATCATCGAATTAATTTGTCGGGGCACCTGGCAAGAGATTTGCGCCAGTCACAAATTCTGAGAGTTATTGGATCTTTTCGTAGTTACAGGTCGCCAATGAAGAAGATAATCATCACTACTAGCATGCACAAGATTTTCAACAAGTATCAGAAAATGGTTCACACCTATGACCCTAGGTCTGAGGCTTTGGAAACCATTCTTTCAATCACGGAGACACACTCAATTCCACAATATGCTTGTCCTAGTTCAAGGTTCGGTTTCATTCAAGAGACCCTTGCTCCCGTGCATAGAACAGATGAAGCCTTGTCATCTGACCTGGCAAAGGTGACTAGAGAGATCCTACTCCGCCTCCCAGCTAAATCAGCCATACAGTCCAAATTTGTCTGCAAGCAGTGGTTCAGATTGATTGAGAGTGAAAACTTCATTCGGTCGTACTTTCAGCATAAGAACATGGACAAAAGACCTAAGGTCATGCTTGTGGTCAAGAGCACTGGACAGTTGGGCTTCAGTTTCGCTCCATTGAATAAATGCCTACAAGAAGCTCCTAGTCACAGTACATTGCTTGATACGAAGGTGGTTTGCTCTAAGCCTTGCCATGGGCTCAACTTGGTAAGCACCGAGACGAAGGACTATCTCTGCAATCCATGTACAGGTTTCCACAGGGTGTACCGTAACCTGGGGCCAAATTTGCACCTTCCCTCGAGAATGCCTAAAGCAGAAGGGCATGCTTTTACAGTCGGCAATAAAAATGTTGGCTTGACTTTCAGCCCTTCGACTCGTCAACATGTTATCGTGGAAATATTCTATCACCAGAAGGATTTCAAATATCGTCAGTATGACATGACATGCGCGTTATACTGGTGTCACTCTTGGAGTGCTGCCCAACAAATCTCGGTACCTCCTCTGCCTGTGAATGATATGCCACCGTTCTATGTTGAAGGAATGTTGTACTGGATGAGTGAACCAAGGTTGGGACAGTGCTGTGAATGGACCATTGTCTCTTTCAATCTTGCTAAAAGAATGTTTGATGTTGTCCCGTGTCCTTCGTGGTTTGCAAGATGGAATAGCAGAAACCGCTGTCATGCATTTGTTGTTGAGCTTGAGGGAGTATTATGCGCTGTCCTAGCAGATCCAGTGGCAGACAAATTAGATGTATGGAAGCTAGAGCATGGCCAATGGGGCAGAGCATACACAATTAACCTGGAAGCATGTCCTGGCTATTCCCTGAAGACAAGTGTTGTGATGCCATTAGCTGTTGATCCTGATGATGGGAGGATCCTGCTCAACACTGGGAGGAAAATAGGGCTATATGATCCAGCAGAGCAAACAATTCTAAATCTGTATTCACTTGATCAGGTGCAGGTTGCCAGTAGTCCACACCTTGACATGCCTTCAACTTCATCAGGGAATAGTTTGACATGCTCCAAAGAAGAGTCAGCCGCGCAGATGAATAGAATGGACTCTGAAATTATTCCTTTTGTTCCTATGTTATATGAGGAGAGCTTAGCATGTTACTCCAGTGTGCGCAAACCAAAAATGCTGTGGTGAGACATTTTCAAGGCACGTACTCTACCTTTTTACTAGACCATAAAGGCGCGGCCATCTTAAGAAAATATAACTCAAAAAAATCCGAAAGAATGATAGAAATGTTCTGGAAAACCTTGATTTTTTTACTATTTTGAAACATCACAAATTGAGTTATAGCTCCGGCCAGGATATTGAAATCTTCCAAATACCAGAAATAGAGTGCCGGTCCGTCAATTGTTAACTGCCATGCCACACAACTGAGTTGGTTACACGTGCAAAAGCTGGACAAAATGAACCGATACAACAGTACTTGTCTAATTAAGCCCACAAATGATCTTAAGTAACCAACGAATTATTTAATTGTCCATAAGCATGCAGGTATGGTTAACTGGCATTTTCTGCCTATTGATGCAAGGGGTATCAGTAGGAATAGTACATCACACATACTCGCTCTGCATCAAAATATAAGACGCTTTTTGACACTATGATTCGGACTAGCTAGCTCGGCAAGGTTGGGGTCAGGGATTTGCAAATGTTTAACTTAGCCATGATTGCTCGGTAAGGTTGGCGCCTCCTGCAGAACCCGGACTCCCTTTGTGCAGCAGTCCTGAAGGCCAAAGTATTTCTCTCGTACGTCCATCCTGGAAGCAGAACCGGTACCGAACATGCCATATACATGGAGGTGATAGACATTTGGCAAGACCCCTGGTTGCAAGGGGAACCACACGCCGTCCATGGTCCCTCAGGGGCCAGGCCTTGGTCCACAAGGTTGCGGAGCTGATCGACCCAGCCTCGAAATAATGGGACGTTGAGCTGGTTCGTGATTTATTTGACCATGAAAATGCAGAGACCATTCTTGGAATTCCATTGAGGGAAGGAATGGAAGATACTATGGCATGGCATGATGATACTACGGGGATTTTCTCAGTGAACTCACAAGTCATCTTATAAGCTGGGAGGTGCAAATAAGAGACAGTATCAAGTGTAGAGATGCATCATCGTCGAGTACGGCCGCCCTCTCGCCGCAGCAGAATCTCGGACTTGCAGCTGCCTGGTAAGAGCGTTTCCAGCCGTTTGACCCCCAGGACGCCGAGAAAACACCGTTTGGGGCCGAACTGGCGTTTGCTTTCGGCGTGGGGCGATTGCGTTCCCAGTCGTCGTCCTCAAAACCACGCAAACTCGGTGAGCTGATATAAATCTGGTACAAACTCAGCGACTTTTCATTAAAATTTGTAAAAAAACAGAGAAACATACAAACTACGCCTAGAACTATGCCTAGCCCTACTACGCCGAGGCTGTCGCCCGCCTTCTACATGCCGAGGAGCCTGTAGAACCAGGTGTAGTCGCCGCCGCCGCTCTGCGCCCCGCTGGAGCCGCCACCTTCCCCATTGCACCCCTGACCAAGGTCAGCGACGCGCGGGGGGTTGGACGGCCCGGGCTCGTCCTCCTTGTCGCTGATGAGGACGACGACCCCACCCTCCTCGCGTCCGCGGCGCCGGGCCTTGATCTCCGAGTACGCCCGGCGCTAGCGCACCACCTGCTCGCAGACGTAGTCCGCCTTCGCCCACTTGAGGGCGGTCTCGTCGGCAGCGGACATCTTCGGGTGCTCCAGCTTCACGGGGAGCAGCCCCGGCTCGGTCTTCGACGGACTTGATGACGCGCCGCTGCGGGTGCGGCGCCCAAGCGGCGTCTCCTGTGGCTTCGGCTTGACGGGGCGGAGCGCCGGCGAGCCGGAGCCGGACGATTAGGAGGTCCCCACCTTCATTCGCCGCGGCATCCAGGAGCTGCCACGACGGCGAGAGAACGACGGGCGCGGCAGGTACTCGAGGCGCGGCGTGTTGCCGGTCTCGATGTGGTCGAGGACGGCCTCGAGGGTGCGGCCGGGCACGCCCCATCACTTGAGCCACCCGTCGGCGTTGAGGCGGCCGCGAGGGATGATGCCGTTGGCGGAGGCGATCTGGTCTTCGTGGTGGCGCTCGAAGTACATCGTCCACAGCGTGTGGCTGTCAGTGGTGTACCTTGGCTTGTTTCGCTGCGCCTCCGACAGAGACGAGCTGATGCGGGCGATCTCGGCCCGCCGTTCAGCCCCGGTGGCCAACGAACGCCGCCGGCGCTCAACTTCCACGAGCCCGGCACCCGCATTTTTGGCGGCGCCGGATAGTTGGCCTCGTAGAGGAGGCACGCCTCGTCCTCGTGGAGATGGCGTCGGCCGAAGCCGTTCGCCGTCGCGGAGTCGCCGGGGTACCGCTCAGCCATTGCTCGTTGGCGGGGGAAGAGGGGGTGGAGAGGTGGCTTCTGTGTGGAGACGAGGCGAGAGAAGACGAGTTGTGTCGAGTGTGGCGTTCACTGGCGGGAGGTCGGCTTTTATAGCCGAGCGGGGTTGGTGAGAACCTGCATGCCGGGCGACGCGCGGCGGGAGCGGGTGGGACGCGCGTCGCGGCGCGTTCACTGCGCCGCTCGTGATGCATCAATGAAGGTTGACCGGTTCCGCAGTGCGGCAGTCTTGGCATTGATTCCCGCGGGAACCGAGGCGATGAGGACGACGAAGCGTCGTGTCGCTGACTCGGCGGGCCCGTTTCAGTTCGCGCCAAAATCGCTTTCCCCGGCGCCACCAGACGCCCCTAGCGCGCCAGGTTCGGCCTGGGTTCGCTGGTGCCTGTTTTGGCCCAAACCAGCAAAAAACAGGCTCCTGAAGACGTGATTGGGCTGATTTTTAGACGCCGACGGTAAAAAATGGCTTGGAGGGCTATTTGGGGTGTGGCTGAAGATCTTCATCTCGCGTCTGGATGAGGGCGGTGGGCACTGCTTCTTGATGGGTGAAAGCTTGCTGGCGGAAATTGGGCCTGGAAGACAAGCGACTATTTGAGTGCTCGAATTCACAGACTCGGGCGGAGACCATCTGGGCAATGCCGGCTGATGTGCAAAACAAACCAGAAGTGTGCCACCTGGTGGAGAAGCACTGTGGAATTTTCGGAACAGGCCACCGAACATATCCATTGTGCAGCGATGGCTGCCACCAAGTGAGGGCTCAGTAAAAGCGAATTTGGATGGAGCCTTCTGCAAGGAGACTGGAGAGGGCGGCTGGGGCTACGTTATTCGTAGTAACACCGGCGAGTTTATTACGGCAACTGCTGGCAAGCTCACAAACCCGACGAGCGTCCTTCATGCGGAGTCAATGGCCTGTGTGCATGCTGTTTGAAGGAGCCATTGCCAACTCCCCGTACAAGGTGACGTTTGAGTCTCACAGTCTTACTCTTATTCATACTCATCCATACTCTGCAGAGGAAATGTTTTGATCTAGGGGAGTTTGGGAGTCCTCACTTTGAAGGGTAAGAGCTTAGGGCATCTCCAACGCTGACTCTCAAGTTGGACACCGTATCTGTTCATGGACCGGTAGGAATCAGTCTACAAACACTGATGCGGGAGCCGGCCATCCAACCGTGCCTGCATATGAAACCAAATTTGAATAAACTTGATTTATTATATCAAACACGATGAATTTCATTAAAGTCTGGACATAAGTTACATAAAACGGCTGATATTTTGACCCTTTAACTAAGAAGTAGAAAAATAATAATGATGCTAAATTGTGGCGGACGACGACCTCATATGCTTGGCCACCCTGCCCGGTTGCATTGTCATCTCAATCTGTCCATTGTCGTCCTTCCAGTAGCGGAAGGGCGTGGGGCCGCGGCCAAATCCGACGACACCCACGGTGCCCTCGTGGCGTCCTTGCCCCTACTGGCATTGGCGGTGGTGTTGCTAAGCGGCCATTCCTCGCCGATCTTGACGAGGGCGGCGCCCCACGACCGTCTCCACCGTGATGACAGAGCAATCGAGGGCCCAGGCCGCCATCAGGCCGGGGTCCTTGAGGACCTAGGCCGGCGCCGCGTTTGACTTGAACTTGACGAAGATGGAGCAACGGGCAGCGTTGCATCGCTCCTGCCATGCTGCCTACCTCGCTGCCCTTTCCTCGACGGACACGGCGAATAGGAACTGCCGCCACTGAGGTAGGGGAGGATCGTCCGCGTGCCTTGCCAATCGCGGGCGGTGGTTCCTCCTTGCCTTGCCTGCGGCAGTTGCGGCAGGGCGGCGATGTCGGCTCATCTATCCGGGCTTACCTGTTGTCGGGTGGCGATTACACCAGCTCGTTGTTCACGCAGTGCACGATTTGTACATTATAGTTGTGTGCCGGCGATGTCGGCTCCTGCTTGATGCGGCATCCAATTTGGATGCCGCGGTTGTGTGGAGGACGCGGCCTCCTCCTTAACGCGTCGGAGAGGTGACATCGGCTTGTCCTTGACACGATAGCGCAGCAGGGATGCAGATACTCCTTCACGGGATGTGACTGGGAGGACAGTGTCGGAGAAGAGACCTCTCTGTCCTGGTCCCCATCTGAAGAATGAATTCCTCGTCCATCAGAGTGGCCTCGGCGAGAAGGCGCCGATGCTGCGCCACCGACGCTTGGTCCTGCTTGTCGCTGGAGATGACGATCTCTTCCTTGATGGAGCCGGCGATCGTAGAGCCCTGGGGCCCTAGGGAGCGAGGTGGCTAGGGCAAGAGCAGGCTGAAGATCCACTCGCACCGTCGTCGCCTGCCAGCACGGAGAACTGGGACTTCGTTACCATCGGGTGAGGATGAGCTCAGAGAGGAGGAGATCCGGAGGTGTGGATGTGCATCACTTGGATAGGTTGGATCATGAAGACGTTCGACTACATCAAGCGCGTTACTAAACGCTTCCGCTTTCGGTCTACGAGGGTACGTGGACACACTATCCCCGCTCGTTGCTATGCTGCTCCTAGATAGATCTTGTGTGATCGTAGGCACTTTTTTTGAAATACTACGTTCCCCTACAGTGGCATCCGAGCCAGGTCTATGCGTAGATGTTATATGCACAAGTAGAACACAAAGAGTTGTGGGCGATAATATTCATACTGCTTACCAGCATGTGATACTTTGATTCGGCGGTATTGTTGGATGAAGCGGCCCAGACCGACATTACATGACCGCGTTCATGAGACTGGTTCTACTGCCATGCTTCGCACACAGGTGGTTAGTGGGTGTTTGTTTCTCCAACTTTAGTTGAATCGTGTGTGACTACGCCCAGTCCTTGTTGAAGGTTAAAACAACACACTTGACGAAAAATCGTTGTGGTTTTGATGCGTACGTAAGAACGGTTCTTGCTAGAAGCCCGTAGCAGCCACGTAAAACTTGCAACAACAAAGTAGAGGACGTCTAACTTGTTTTTGCAGGGCTTGCTGTGATGTGATATGGTCAAGACATGATGATATATAATTTATTGTATGAGATGATCATGTTTTGTAACAATGATCGGCAAATGGCAGGAGCCATATGCTTGTCGCTTTATTGTATGAAATGCAATCGCCATGTAATTGCCTTACTTTATCACTAAGCGGTAGCGATAGTCATAGAAGCAATAATTGGCGAGACGACAATGATGCTACGATGGATATCAAGGGGTCAAGCCAGTGATGATGGTGATCATGCTGGTGCTTTGGAGATGGAGATCAAAGGCACAAGATGATGATGGCCATATCATATCACTTATTTGGTTGCATGTGATGTCTATCTTTTTATGCATCTTATTTTGCTTAGCGGTAGCATTATAAGATGATCTCTCACTAAATTTCAAGGTATAAGTGTTCTCCCTGAGTATGCACCGTTGCTACAGTTCGTCGTGCCGAGACACCACGTGATGATCTGGTGTGATAAACTCTACGTTCACATACAACGGGTGCAAACTAGTTTTGAACACGTAGAATACTCGGGTTAAACTTGACGAGCCTAGCATATGCAGATATGGCCTCGGAACACTGAGACCGAAAGGTCGAGCGTGAATCACATAGTAGATATGATCAACATAGTGATGTTCACCATTGTAAACTACTCCATCTCACGTGATGATCGGACATGGTTTAGTTGATATGGATCACGTGATCACTTAGATGATTAGAGGGATGTCAATTTAAGTGGGAGTTATTGAGTAATATGATTAATTGAACTTTAATTTATCATGAACTTAGTACCTGATAGTATTTTGCATGTCTATGTTGTTGTAGATAAATGGCGCGTGCTACTGTTTTGTTGAAATTTAATGCGTTCCTAGAGAAAGCTAAGTTGAAAGATGATGGTAGCAACTACACGGACTGGGTCAGTAACTTGAGGATTATCCTCATTGCTGCACAGAAGAATTACGTCCTGGAAGCACCGCTAGGTGCAAGACCCGCTGCAGGAGCAACGTCGGATGTTATGAACACCTACCAGAGCAAAGCTGATGACTACTCGATAGTTCAGTGTGCCATGCTTTACGGCTTAGAAGCGGGACTTCAACGATGTTTTAAACATCATGGAGCATATGAGATGTTCCAGGAGTTGAAGTTAATATTTCAAGCAAATGCCCGGTTTGAGAGATATGAAGTCTCCAATAAGTTCTACAGCTGCAAAATGGAGGAGAATAGTTCTGTCAGTGAACATATACTCAAAATGTCTGGGTATCATAATCACTTGACTCAACTGGGAGTTAATATTCCGGTTGATAGTGTCATTGACAGAGTTCTTCAATCACTGCCACCAAGCTACAAAAGCTTCATGATGAACTATAATATGCAAGGGATGGATAAGACAATTCCCGAGCTCTTCACGATGCTAAAGGTTGTGGAGGTAGAAATCAAGAAGAAGCATCAAGTGTTGATGGTTAACAAGACCACTAGTTTCAAGAAAAAGGGTAAAGGGAAGTGATACGTCTCCAACGTATCTATAATTTTTGATTGTTCCATGCTATTATATTATCTGTTTTGGATGTTTAATGGGATTTATTATGCACTTTTATATTATTTTTGGGACTGACCTACTAACCAAAGGCCCAGTGCAAATTGTTGTTCTTTTTGCCTATTTCAGTGTTTCGCAGAAAAGGAATATCAAACGGAATCCAAACGGAATGAATCCTTCAGGAGAGTTATGTTTGAAACAAACGCAATCCAGGAGACTTGGAGTGGACGTCAAGGAAGCAACAAAACGACTACGAGGTAGGGAGGCGCGCCCCCCATCCTCGTGGGCCCCTTGTGGCTCTACCGACCTACTTCTTTCGCCTATATATACTCATATACCCTGAAAACACCAGAGAGCACCACGAAACCCTATTTCCACCGCCGCAACCTTTTGTACCCGTGAGATCCCATCTTGGGGCCTTTTCCGGCGCCCCACCGAAGGGGGAATCGATCACGGAGGGCTTCTACATCAACACCATTGCCTCTCCGATGATGCGTGAGTAGTTTACCATAGACCTTTGGGTCCATAGTTATTAGCTAGATGGCTTCTTCTCTCTCTTTGGATCTCAATACAAAGTTCTCCTCGATTCTCTTGGAGATCTATTCGATGTAACTCTTTTTGCGGTGTGTTTGCCGAGATCCGATGAATTGTGGGTTTATGAACTTGATTATCTATGAGTATTATTTGATTCTTCTCTGAATTATTATATGCATGATTTGATATCTTTGCAAGTCTCTCTGAATTATCGGTTTAGTTTGGCCTACTAGATTGATCTTTCTTGCAATTGGAGAAGTGTTTAGCTTTGGGTTCCATCTTGCGGTCTCGTTTCCTAGTGACAGCAGGGGCAGCAAGGCGCGTATTGTATTGTTGCCATCGAGGATAAAAAGATGTGGTTTATATCATATTGCTTGAGTTTATCCCTCTACATCATGTCATCTTGCCTAATGTGTTACTCCGTTCTTATGAACTTAATACTCTAGATGCATGCTGGATAGCGGTCGATGTGTGGAGTAATAGTAGTAGATGCAGAATCGTTTCGGTCTACTTGACACGGATGTGATGCCTATATTCATGATCATTGCCTTAGATATCATCATACTATGCACTATTCTATCAATTGCTTGGCAGTAATTTGTTCACCCACCGTAATACTTGCTATCTTGAGAGAAGCCACTAGTGAAACCTATGGCCCCCGGGTCTATTTTCCATCATATTAATCTCCCGTCAACTAGCTATTTCTGTCGCCGTTTATTTTTGCAATCTTTACTTTTCAATCTATACCATAAAAATACCAAAAATATTTATCTTATTATCTTTATCAGATCTCACTTTTGCAAGTGGCCGTGAAGGGATTAACAACCCCTTTATCGCGTTGGTTGCAAGGTTCTTATTTGTTTGTGCAGGTACAAGGCGACTTGCGTGTAGCCTCCTACTGGATTGATACCTTGGTTCTCAAAAACAGAGGGAAATACTTACGCTACTTTGCTGCATCACCCTTTCCTCTTCAAGGGAAAACCAACGCATGCTCAAGAGGTAGCATCGCCACAACAATACACCACCCTGAATCCTGTCTTGTCTTCCCTACGAGATAGTGATCCAAAATACTCACACTTATCTAGATAGTTTTAGTGTGACCGTTAAAGTTGTCTATGAACAATATAAGCCTCCAATTAGTCCTTATCAGCAGATGCGGCTATTCAAATGGATCAATGTACTTCTTCACACACTGTTCACCACTTACCACCATGTACTCGGGGGACTTCAAGCGAAGCCAGCAAGAGTGTCGGCCACAGCCGTTAACCTATCATAACTCTAGTCCAGGGATATCGCCTATTTGAGATTGAACCCACAATGGAAGTTCTACCAAAGTTTCCAAAACGGCCCCAAAAGTTGTGTGCAGGGTTTACAAGCCCACCACGCTGGATGGTACTTCGCTTGCTACACCGTGCCACGTGATATGACCCAAGCTCGTCTCATCAGACAGTATCCGCTGTTGGGGAACGTAGTATTTCAGAAAATTCCTACGATCACGCAAGTTCTATCTAGGAGAAGCATAGCAACGAGCGGGGAGAGTGTGACCACATACCCTCATAGACCAAAAGTGGAAGCGTTTAGTAACGCGGTTGATGTAGTCGAATGTCTGCAATCCAACCGATTCAAGTACCGAACGCACGGCACCTCCGCGATCTGCACACGTTCAGCTCGGTGACGTCCCTCGATCTCTTGATCCAGTTGAGGCCGAGGGAGAGTTTCGTCAGCATGACGGCGTGGTGACGATGATGATGAAGTTTCCGGCGCAGGGCTTCGCCTAAGCACTACGACGATATGACCGAGGTGTGTCTCTGTGGAGGGGGGCACCGCACACGGCTAAAAGATCAACTTGTGTGTCTTTGGGGTGCCCCTGCCTCCGTATATAAAGGAGGAAGAGGGAGAGGCAGCCGGCCCTAGGGGGCGCGCCAAGGTGTGGAGTCATACTAGGACTCCCTAGTCCTAGTAGGATTCCACCTCCCACACGGAGTAGGAAAGGGGGAAGGGAGAAGGAGAAGGAAATGGGGGCCGGCCCCTTTCTCCTAGTCCTAATCGGCCTCCTGCCCAAGGGGGGTGCACCAGCCCCTTGTGGGCTGGTGTGCTTCCCTCTTATGGCCCATAAGGCCCATAACTTCTCCCCGGGGGTTCCGGTAACCTCCCGATACTCCGGAAAAAATGCCCGAATCAATCGGAACCATTCCGATGTCCAAATGCAACCTTCCAATATATGAATCTTTACCTATCTACCATTTCAAGACTCCTCGTCGTGTCCATGATCTCATCCGGGACTCCGAACAAACTTCGGTACATCAAATCACATAACTCATAATACAAATCGTCATCGAATGTTAAGCGTGCGGACCCTACGGGTTCAAGAACTATGTGGACATGACCGAGACACATCTCCGGTCAATAACCAATAGCGGAACTTGGATGCTCATATTGGCTCCTACATATTCTATAAAGATCTTTATCGGTCAAACCGCATAACAACATACATTGTTCCCTTTGTCATCGGTATGTTACTCGCACGAGATTCGATCATCGGTATCATCATACCTAGTTTAATGTCGTTACCGACAAGTCTCTTTACTCGTTCCGTAATGCATCATCCCACAACTAACTCATTAGTCACATTGCTTGCAAGGCTTATAGTGATGTGCATTACCGAGAGGGCCAAGAGATACCTCTCCGATACTTGGAGTGACAAATCATAATCTCGATCTATGACAACCCAACAAACACCTTTGGAGACACATGTAGAGCATCTTTATAATCAACCAGTTATGTTTTGACGTTTGATAGCACACAAGGTGTTCCTCCGGTATTTGGGAGTTGCATAATCTCATAGTCAGAGGAACATGTATAAGTCATGAAGAAAGCAATAGCAATAAAACTCAACGATCATAATGCTAAGCTAACGGATGGGTCTTTTCCATTACATCATTCTCTAATGATGTGATCCCGTTCATCAAATGATAACACATGTCTATGGCTAGGAAACATAACCATCTTTGGTAAACAAGCTAGTCAAGTAGAGGCATAATAGGGACACTCTGTTTGTCTATGTATTCACACATGTACTAAGTTTCCGGTTAATACAATTCTAGCATGAATAATAAACATTTATCATGATATAAGGAAATATAAATAACAACATTATTATTGCCTCTAGGGCATATTTCCTTCAGTCTCCCACTTGCACTAGATCAATAATCTAGTTCACATCACCATGTGATTTAACACCAATTGTTCACATCGTCATGTGATTTAACACTCTATAGTTCACATCTCCATGTGACCAATACCCAAAGGGTTTACTAGAGTTAATAATCAAGTTCACATCACCATGTGATTAACACCCAAAGAGTACTAAGGTGTGATCATGTTTTGCTTGTGATAGAAGTTTAGTTAACGGGTCTGCCACATTCAGATCCGTATGTATTTTGTAAATTTCTATGTCTACAATGCTTTGCACGGATCTACTCTAGCTAATTGCTCCCTCTTTCAATATGTATCCAGATTGAGACTTAGAGTCATCTGGGTCAATGTAAAAGCTTGCATCGACGTAACCCTTTACGAAGAACTTTTTGTCACCTCCATAACCGAGAAACATATCCTTATTCCACTAAGGATAATTTTGATCGCTGTCCAGTGATCTATTCCTGGATCACTATTGTACCCTCTTGCCAAAATCATGGTGAGGTACACAATAGGTCCGGTACACAGCATAGCATACTTTATAGAATCTATGATTGAGGCATAGGAAATGAATTTTCATTCTCTTTCTATTTTCTGCCGTGGTCGGGTTTTGAGTCTTTACTCAACTTCACACCTTGCAACACAAGCAAGAACTCCTTCTTTGACTGTTCCATTTTGAACTACTTCAAAATCTTGTCAAGGTATGTACTCATTGAAAAAACCTATCAAGCATCTTGATCTATCTCTATAGATCTTGATGCTTAATATGTAAGCAGCTTCACCGAGGTCTTTCTTTGAAAAAAAATCCTTTCAAACACTCCTTTATGCTTTCCAGAAAATTCAACATTATTTCCGATCAACAATATGTCATTCACATATACTTATTAGAAAGCTCTAGTGCTCCCACTCACTTTCTTGTAAATACAGGCTTCACCGCAAGTCTGTATAAAACTATATGCTTTGATCAACTCATCAATGCGTATATTCCAACTCTGAGATGCTTGCACCAGTCCATAGATGGATCGCTGGAGCTTGCACACTTTGTTAGCACTTTTAGGATTGACAAAACCTTCTTGTTGCATCATATACAACTCTTCTTTAAGAAATCCATTAAGGAATGCAGTTTTTGACATCCATTTGCCAGATTTCATAAAATGTGGCAATTGCTAACATGATTCGGATAGATTTAAGCATCATTACGAGTGAGAAAATCTCATCGTAGTCAACACCTTAAACTTGTCGAAAAACCTTTTTGCGACAATTTGAGCTTTGTAGATAGTAACACTACTATCAACGTCCGTCCTCCTTTTGAAGATCCATTTATTCTCAATGGCTTGTCGATCATCGGGCAAGTCAACCAAAGTCCACACTTTGTTCTTCATACATGGATCCCATCTCAGATTTCATGGCCTCAAGCCATTTTGCGGAATCTGGGCTCATCATCACTTCCTCATAGTTCGTAGGTCCGTCATGGTCAAGTAACATGACTTCCAGAACAGGATTACCATACCACTTTGGTGCGGATCTTACTCTGGTTGACCTACGAGGTTTGGTAGTAACTTGATCCGAAGTTTCATGATCATTATCATTAGCTTCCTCACTAGTTGGTGCAGGCATCACGGGAAACGGTTTTATATGATGAGCTACTTTCCAATTCAAGAGAAGGTACAATTACGTCATCAAGTTCTACTTTCCTCCCACTCACTTCTTTCGAGAGAAACTCCTTCTCTAGAGAGGATCCATTCTTAGCAACGAATATCTTGCCTTCGGATCTGTGATAGCAGGTTTACCCAACAGTGTCCTTTGGGTATCCTATGAACACACATTTCTTCGATTTGGGTTCGAGCTTATCAGTTTGAAGCTTTTTCACATAAGCATATCAGCCCCAAACTTTAAAAACAACAGCTTAGGTTTCTTGCCAAATGAGAGTTCATACGGTGTCGTCTCAATGGATTTAGATGGTGCCCTATTTAACGTGAATGCAGCTGTCTCTAATGCATAACCCAAAAACGATAGTGGTAAATCGATAAGAGACATCATAGATCACACCATATCTAATAAAGTGCGGTTACGATGTTCGGACACACCATTACGCTGTGGTGTTCCAGGTGGCGTGAGTTGCGAAACTATTCCACATTGTTTCAAATAAAAACCAATCTCATAACTCAAATATTCACCTCCACGATCAGATCGTAGAAACTTGATTTTCTTGTTATGATGATTTTCCATTTCACTCTGAAATTCTTTGAACTTTTCAAATGTTCCAGACTTATGTTTCATCAAGTAGATATACCCATATCTCCTCAAATCATCTGTGAAGGTCAGAAAATAACGATTCCCGCCGTGAGCCTCAACACTCATCGGAGCGCATACATCAGTATGTATTATTTCCAACAAGTTTGTTGCTCGCTCCATTGTTCCGGAGAACGGAGTTTCAGTCATCTTGCCCATGAGGCATGGTTCGCAAGTCAAGTGATTCCAAAAGTCCATCAACATGGAGTTTCTTCATGCTTTTACACCAATATGACCTAAACGGTAGTGCCACAAATAAGTTGCACTATCATTATTAAACTTATATGTTTTGGCTTCAACACGATGAATATGTGTATCACTACTATCGAGATTCAATAAAAATAGACCACTCATCAAGGGTGCATGACCATAAAAGATATTACTCATATAAATAGAGCAACTATTATTCTCTGATTTAAACCGTCTCGCATCAAACAAGATCCAGATATAATGTTCATGCTTAACGCTGACACCAAATAACAATTATTCAGGTCTAAAACTAATCCCGAAGGTAGATGTAGAGGTAGCGTGCCGATGGCAATCACATCGACTTTGGAACCATTTCCCACGCGCATTGTCACCTCGTCCTTAGCAAATCTTCGCTTAATCCGTTGCCCCTGTTTCGAGTTGCAAATATGAGCAACAGAACCAGTATCAAGTACCCAGACGCTACTACGAGCATTAGTAAGGCACACATCAATAACATGTATATCAAATATACCTTTCACTTTGCCATCCTTCTTATCCGCCAAATACTTGGGGCAGTTCCGCTTCCAGTGACCAGTCCCTTTGCAGTAGAAGCACTCAGTCTCAGGCTTAGGTCCAGACTTGGGCTTCTTCACTTGAGCAGCAACTTGCTTGCCGTTCTTCTTGAAGTTTCCCTTCTTTCCTTTACCCTTTTTCTTGAAACTAGTGGTCTTGTTAACCATCAAAACTTGATGCTCCTTCTTGATTTCCACCTTCGCAGCCTTTAGCATCGCGAAGAGCTCGGGAATCGTTTTCGTCATCCCTTGCATATTATAGTTCATCACAAAGTTCCAGTAACTTGGTGATAGTGACGAGAGAACTCTGTCAATCACTATTTTATCTGGAAGATTAACTCCCACTTGATTCAAGCGATTGTAGTACTCAGACAATCTGAGCACATGCTCACTAGCTGAGCTATTCTCCTCCATCTTGTAGGCAAAGTACTTGTCAGAGGTATCATACCTCTCGACTCGGGCATGAGTCTGAAATACCAATTTCAGCTCTTGGAACATCTTATATGATCTGTGGCGTTCAAAACGTTTTTGAAGTCCCGGTTCTAAGCCGTAAAGCATGGCGCACTAAACTATCTAGTAGTTATCATACCGAGCTTGCCAAATGTTCATAACATCTGTTATCTACTCCTATAATAGGTCCGTCACCTAGCGGTGCATCAAGGACATAATTCTTTTGTGCAGCAATGAGGATAATCCTCAGATCACGGACCTAGTCCGCATCATTGCTACTATCATCTTTCAACATAGTTTTTCTCTAGGAACATATCAAAAATAAACGGGGAGCTACATCGCGAGCTATTGATCTACAACATAGTTATGCAAATACTATCAGGACTAAGTTTATGATAAATTAAAGTTCAATTAATCATATTACTTAAGAACTCCCACTTAGATAGACATCCCTCTAGTCATCTAAATGATCACGTGATCCATATCAACTAAACCATGTCCGGTCATCACGTGAGATGGAGTAGTTTTTAATGGAGAACATCACTATGTCGATCATATCTACTATATATATCATTCACGCTCGACCTTTCGGTCTCAGTGTTCCGAGGCCATATTTGCATATGCTAGGCTCGTCAAGTTTAACCCCAGTATTCTGCGTGTGCAAAACTGGCTTGCACCCATTGTATGTGAACGTAGAGCTTATCACACCCGATCATCACGTGTTGTCTCGGCATGAGGAACTGTCGCAACGGTGCATACTCAGGGAGAACACTTGTACCTTGAAATTTAGTGAGAGATCATCTTATAATGCTACCGCCGTACTAAGCAAAATAAGATGCATAAAGGATAAACATCACAAGCAATCGATATAAGTGATATGATATGGCCATCATCATCTTGTGCCTTTGATCTCCATCTCCAAAGCACCATCATGATCACCATGGTCACCGGCTTGACACCTTGATCTCCATCGAAGTATCGTTCTCGTCTCGCCAGTATTGCTTCTACGACTATCGCTACCGCTTAGTGATAAAGTAAAGCAATTACATGGTGATTGCATTTCATACAATAAAGCGACAACCATATGACTCCTGCCAGTTGCCGATAACTGTTACAAAACATGATCATCTCATACAACAATTTATATATCACACGTCTTGACCATATCACATCACAGCAAGCCCTGCAAAAACAAGTTAGACGTCCTCTACTTTGTTGTTGCAAGTTTTACGTGGCTGC
>LR880968.1:745279359-745296927 GCA_904067115.1 Aegilops sharonensis | reverse complement strand
AAGCAAAATAAGATGCATAAAGGATAAACATCACAAGCAATCGATATAAGTGATATGATATGGCCATCATCATCTTGTGCCTTTGATCTCCATCTCCAAAGCACCATCATGATCACCATGGTCACCGGCTTGACACCTTGATCTCCATCGAAGTATCGTTCTCGTCTCGCCAGTATTGCTTCTACGACTATCGCTACCGCTTAGTGATAAAGTAAAGCAATTACATGGTGATTGCATTTCATACAATAAAGCGACAACCATATGACTCCTGCCAGTTGCCGATAACTGTTACAAAACATGATCATCTCATACAACAATTTATATATCACACGTCTTGACCATATCACATCACAGCAAGCCCTGCAAAAACAAGTTAGATGTCCTCTACTTTGTTGTTGCAAGTTTTACGTGGCTGCAACGGGCTTAGCAAGAACCGTCCTTACCTACGCATCAAAACCACAACGATTTTTCGTCAGGTGTGATGTTTTAACCTTCAACAAGGACCGGGCGTAGTCACACTCGATTCAACTAAATTTGGAGAAACAGACACCCACTAGCCACCTGTGTGCAAAGCATGGTGGTAGAACCAGTCTCATGAACGCGGTCATGTAATGTCAGTCTGGGCCGCTTCATCCAACAATACCGCCGAATAATAGTATGACATGCTGGTAAGCAGTATGACTATTATCGCCCACAACTCTTTGTGTTCTACTCGTGCATATAAAATCTAAATTTCCTACGATCACGCAAGATCTATCTAGGAGAAGCATAGCAACGAGCGGGGAGAGTGTGTCCACGTACCCTCGTAGACCAAAAGCGGAAGCATTTTGTAATGCGGTCGATGTAGTCGAACGTCTTCACAATCCAACCGATCCAAGTATCGAACGCATGGCTCCTCCACGATCTACACATGTTCAGCTCGGTAACGTCCCTCAAACTCTTGATCCAGTTGAGGCCGAGGGAGAATTTAGTCAGCTTGACGGCATGGTGACGGTGATGATGAAGTTTTCGGCGCAGGGCTTTGCCTAAGCATTACGACGATATGACGGAGGTGTGTTTCTGTGGAGGGGGGCACCGCACACGGCTAAAAGATCAACTTGTGTGTCTTTGGGGTGCCCCCTGCCTCCGTATATAAAGGAGGGAGAGGGAGAGGCAGCCGGCCCTAGGGGCGCACCAATGTGTGGAGTCCTAGTAGGATTCCACCTCCCACACGGAGTAGGAAAGGGGGAAGGGAGAAGGAGAAGGAAAGGGGGGCCTTCTCCTAGTCCTAATCGGCCTCCTGCCCAAGGGAGGCACACCAGCCCCTTGTGGTTTGGTGTGCTTCCCTCTTATGGCCCAGAAGGCTGATAACCCACAAGTGTAGGGGATCGCAACAGTTTTCGAGGATAGAGTATTCAACCCAAATTTATTGATTCGACACAAGGGGAGCCAAAGAATATTCTCAAGTATTAGGAGTTGAGTTTTCAATTCAACCACACCTGGATAACTTAGTATCTGCACCAAAGTAATATGGAAGTAACGATAACCGTAACAAAAGTAATATTTTCGGATTTTGTAGTGATTGTAACAGTAGCAACGAAAAAGTAAATAAACGGAGAACAATATGTGAAAAGCTCGTAGGCATTGGATCGGTGATGGAGAATTATGCCTGATGCGGTTCATCATGTAACAATCATAACACAGGGTGACACAGAACTAGCTCCAATTCATCACTGTAATGCAGTCATGTATTCTGAATATAGTCATACGTGCTTATGAAAAAGAACTTGCATGACATCTTTTGTCCTACCCTCCCGTGGCAGCGGGGTCCTAATGGAAACTAAGGGATATTAAGGCCTCCTTTTAATAGAGTACCGGACCAAAGCATTAACATATAGTGAATACATGAACTCCTCAAACTATGGTCATCACCGGGAGTGGTCCCGATTATTGTCACTTCGGGGTTGCCGGATCATAACACATAGTAGGTGAATATAGACTTGCAAGATAGGATCAAGAACTCACATATATTCAGGAAAACATAATAGGTTCAGATCTGAAATCATGGCACTCGGGCCCTAGTGACAAGCATTAAGCAATGCAAAGTCATAGCAACATCAATCTCAGAACATAGTGGATACTAGGGATCAAATCCTAACAAAACTGTTGACGCTCAAAAATGGCATGATCGCAAAGAGTAACTTGAGTCTATAATGAGATGATGTCAAAGTCATCATTTCATGTCACCATTGGATGACTCTCTTCAAGCCGATGGGAATAAATATATAGATGGTCCAAAACGGAGCTCGGGTGCAAAAGTTATGACAATCTTAGAGATGCGTGTATTGACACCAGATTAGAAAATGGCATGAAACCTAACCAAGATGGCCTCTGATGGAAAAGTTACAACTGCAAAGTTCTTTGCCTCGTCAAAATGGATGATTTTGATATAAAGATCGTCCCCATCCGCGTTCGCATGCAAAAGTTACAGGCAAAACTGTGCGCTGCAGCAATGTTTGGCCGGATCATCCGGGCCGGGGTCCGGATCATCCGGGTAATTGGAGCATCAAGACACAGAAGGTTGGAGCTCAATCTGGATGATCTAGGTCCAGTCCCAGATGATCCAGATGGAGGCCGGACAGTCCTGGTAGAAGTCCGGACGTCCGGACAGTTTTTTCTGCTGCAGATGTTAGAAAACATCCCGAAACTCCCTCAAGATGACCTCAGATCGAAAAGTGTTCAACATGAGAGTTGTGCGTCTCGTCGAACGGATGATTTTGATATAAACCTCGTCTTAATACGAGTTCATATGAAAAAGTTACAACCCGATTAGTGGACTGCTGTCAGAAATCTGGGTTTGGCCGGATCATCCGGGCCTAGAGCCGGACATCCGGGCCGGAGGTCGTGAGAAGTCCGAATTTGGTTAGATTTTTGATGATTTGGACGGCAAGGCAAGTCCTTTTCTTGTACGGGAATTCCATCTGCCTCTTATATAGATAAGAGGTGACGGCCGATTGAACAACACACAAATGAACAAATCTATCTACATCTTTTACCTTTACTTTTCTTTCTCCCTTATTTTTCTTCTTCCTCGTTCTTCGTTCGTTCTTCTTCATTGCAGGGCGGCGAACCTCGAGGCCCTAGGGGTGGTTAGGCCGACCTAGGGCAGTCCATAGCCGCCGCGCGCCCTGACGGGGTCCCTCCCGGCCGTGGGGGGTTTCGGGTCCTCAAAAGCACCCGCCGAATTGTCTTGTGTACCGCGCTTCGGCGGGTCTCCTTCGACGTGAGCTGCGGTGCATCACCCCCGGCGTCGAGGGTACACGGTAACGTGTTCTTGTGCGAACACACTTTTTGGAGACTCCGCTGGGGACGAAGCTTTGAACGGTCTCCAGCCCGTTCTTGCTACGAAGAGATCGTCATCAAGTTGCTGCAATCTACAAAGGTAATATGAATACCCAATTCCCCTTTGTAGATGCAAATAATCCATATATTGTTGCTGGATCACGTAATGAGCATAATGTATTGGCTAGCCCTAGTTTTATCAATTATGTATCTAATTATGTGCAAGGGCCGATGCAAAACAATCTTCATGCTTCAAATTATTATGATTTTAGCAACGTACAACATAGGTATCCAAACTCTCATGCATCGGCAATCCCACAAATTCCTATGCCGATGAGAAACATGGTGGGTTTGGTTAATCAATTTGAAACACCTCATGTTAAAATGTCCAATAGCATACAAGAAAGTGTTTCACCTTTTTATTCATCGGCAACTAATTTGCAATATGTGAATCAAACCTTGCCGGTGGATGGGAGAATTGGCCATGCTACTACTAACTATTCGGCCAGTTACTCTCAACCATCATATGCTACACCTCATGTTAGTAATTTTTCAGCATCGTATGCAACTGTAGATGTTCATAATTCGGCCCCGCATATTCATGGTCATAGCCGAATAAGTGGAAATTTTACAGGAACACATGTGCCGTCATCAAATACTGTAGCATATAATGCATACTCTACACAATTCAAGAATTTCGGCAATACTCACGAATCATTGCCGAAAGAATCTGAAAATATTGCAGAGCAATCACTTCCAGAAGTGGTTGTGACTGCATTAAAAAAGAGCCTGGCACAAAACAAGAAAATTGGTGCTCTTTGCCTTGAACAATATGAAAAGGGGTTGTTTCCTGATTATGCCTCAATAAAGGCTAGAGTTTTGCAGGAAGATGAAACTTCATCAATTGATAGTATTGTTGAGAGAGCATATGGTTATCCAGCAGTGCATACACTTCCACCTAGTACTGCAGCATATTATACACCCCCTACACAATTGCAAAATTTCGGCAACACTAACACTTCATTGCCGAAAGATCCTAAAAGCATTGGGGGGCAAACTAATCCAGAGCGGGCTAAAATTGAGAGGGGAGTTAAAGCTTTGCGTGATAGGGTGCAAGTACTTCGCCAAGAGAGAATTGATAGGGAATTAGCTCAAAGAAAATAAGCCTTGCCAATTGATATAACTGGTGAAAAGAATGATTATTCAGAAACTAAAAGTGCTTCGGTTGAAAAAGCCGAATCAAGTAGTATATATTCCGAATCCATCAAATCCAAAGAGGCAAACATTGTTGAGAAAGGGCATGGAAAGTATTGCAAGACAGCCATACTTGACTTTTCTGAAGTTCATGGAACCTACTTCCTGCCCTATGAGTTTCGTGCCATAAAAATTGATGAGCTTCAAGAACAAGAACATGTGGCCGAAGAAAGCTTGGTGCATGAAGTTCTTTGAACTAATGATGCACAAAATCAAGAGAAATATGATGACATGGCGTTGGGCAGCTATCCAAAGGCGGAGCAGGATATTCTTCAAGTCGCACCACCATCACGCTCTCCCAACATATTTGAAGAGGTATGTCTAGCAACTAATTTACCTGTTTTCAGATTTGGTCATGACTTTGTTGTTGATGCATATATTAGAAAAATCTTCATAAGAAATATTGAGAGACCAATGAAGAAGGGTAATTTCTTTGTTAGCAATCAGATTGTCACAAAGCATATCGGTCAACACATTACACCATTCAGAAAGACTGATAGCGAAAAATTATTGCAGCCAAGGCTTTCCCCATTGCTTTATCTAAAGTTCATATCTAATTGGGTAGCTTTGGTCTCAATTGAGACATGTATGTTCTAACTATTTTCGTTTTAGAAATTTAAAGCCAAGGTTAAAATCTTCTGAGCAAACCGATGCAAGTATAGTTTCTTATCCAATGACATTGGTAAGAGAATGCGAAATAAAATTCATAGCCGAATGGGGTGATACAAAATCTGAACCATTCATTTGCTTAACTCCAAAGCCGTTCTCACAGCAAGATTGTCTAGAAAATAAAATGTTTGCCTTCAATTCAAGCATGTGTGATCAAATATTTGAATTGTTGCTGAAAAATAATTACATAAGAATTCTTGATCACCATGTCAAGCCATCAATTCAAGGACGAATGTATTGTAGGTTGCATCATTCGTTCAAACATAATTTTGAGGATTGCAATATGTTTCGTCAAATAGTTAAATCGGCCATTGATAAAGGATGATTGAAATTTCTTAAGATACCAAGAGATGACCAGTCTATTCCGATTGGTCCCGATGGCAGAAAGTTTTTGCATCGGCTGCTTCAAGCCAATCAACATGAAAGTTATGCGTCTCGTCGAAAAGGATGATTTTAATATAAAACTCGTCTTAATCCGAGTTCGTATGAAAAATTTACAGCCTTATTAGTGGACTGCTGTCAGAAATCTGGGTTTGGCCGGATCATCCGGGCCTAGAGCCGGACATCCGGGCCGGAGGTCATGAGAAGTCCGAATTTGGTTAGATTTTTGATGATTTGGACGGCAAGGCAAGTCCTATTCTTGTACGGGAAGTCCATCCACCTCTTATATAGATAAGAGGTGACGGTCGATTGAACAACAACACACAATCGAACAAATCTACCTACATCTTTTACCTTTACTTTTCCTTCTCCCTTATTCTTCTTCTTCCTCGTTCTTCGTTCGTTCTTCTTCATTGCAGGGCGGCGAACCTCAAGGCCCTAGGGGCGGTCGGGCCGACCTAGGGCAGCCCATAGCCGCCGCGCGCCCTGACGGGGTCCCTCCCGGGCGTGTGGGGTTTCGGGTTCTCAAAAGCACCCGCCGGATTGTCTTGTGTACCGCGCTTCCGGCGGGTCTCCTTTGACGTGAGCTACGGTGCATCACCCCCGGCGTCGAGGGTACACGGTAACGTGTTCGCGTGCGAACAAAAACTAACTCGATTACATGATAAATCTCATCCAACCCATCACCGTCCAGCAAACCTATGATGGAATTACTCACGCACGGCGGTGAGCATCATGAAATTGGTGATGGAGGATGGTTGATGATGACGACGGTGATGGATTCCCCTCTCCGGAGCCCCGAACGGACTCCAGATCAGCCATCCCGAGAGAGTTTAGGGCTTGGCGGCGGCTCCGTATTGTAAAACGCGATGAATCTTTCTCTCTGATTTTTTTCCCCGAACACGAATATATGGAGTTGGAGTTGAGCTCGGTGGAGCAACAGGGGGTCCACGAGGCAGGGGGCACGCCCAGGGGGGCAGACGCGCCCTCCACCCTCGTGGACAGGTGGAGGCCCCCTGACGTGGATTCTTCTTCCAGTATTTTTAATATTTTCCAAAAATAAGTTCCGTGGAGTTTCAGGTCATTCCGAGAACTTTTGTTTCTGCACATAAATAACACCATGGCAATTCTGCTGAAAACAACGTCAGTCCGGGTTAGTTCCGTTCAAATCATGCAAGTTAGAGTCCAAAACAAGGGCAAAAGTGTTTGGAAAAGTAGATACGACGGAGACGTATCAACTCCCCCAAGCTTAAACCTTTGCTTGTCCTCAAGAAATTCAGTTGATAAACTGAAAGTGATAAAGAAAAAAAATTACAAACTCGGTTTGCTCTTGTTGTTGTAAATATGTAAAGCCAGCATTCAAGTTTTCAACAAAGATTATGACTAACCATATTCACAATAGCACTTAGGTCTCATGTTTACTCATATCAATGGCATAATCAACTAGCGAGCAATAATAATAAATCTCGGATGACAACACTTTCTCAGAACAATCATGATATGATATAACAAGATGGTATCTCGCTAGCCCTTTCTAAGACCGCAAAACATAAATGGAGAGCACCTTTAAAGATCAAGGACTGACTAGACATTGTAATTCATGGTAAAAGAGATCTAGTCATAGTCATAGCCAATATAAACTAATAGTAATGGATGCAAATGACAGCGGTGCTCTCCAGCTGGTGCTTTTTAATAAGAGGGTGATGACTCAACATAAAAGTAAATAGATAGGCCCTTCGCAGAGGGAAGCAGGGATTTGTAGAGGTGCCAGAGCTCGGTTTTAAAGCAGAGATAAATAATATTTTGAGCGGCATACTTTCATTGTCAACGTAACAACCAAGAGATGGCGATATCTTCCATGCTACACACATTATAGGCGGTTCCCAAACAGAATGGTAAAGTTTATACTCCCCCTCCACCAACAAGCATCAATCCATGGCTTGTTCGAAACAACGAGTGCCTCCAACTAACAACAGTCCCAGGGGGAGTTTTTTTTTTTGCAATTATTTTGATTTAGTTTGCATAAAGCATGGGACTGGGCATCCAGGTTACCAGCCATTTTCTCGTGAGTGAGGAGCGGAGTCCACTCCTCTTGAGAATAACCCGCCTAGCATGGAAGATACGGACAACCCTAGTTGATACATGAGCTATTAGAGCATACAAAACAGAATTTCATTTGAAGGTTTAGAGTTTGGCACATACAAATTTACTTGGAGCGGCACGTAGATACCGCATATAGGAAGGTATAGTGGACTCATATGGCATAACTTTGGGGTTTAAAGGATTGGATGCACAAGCAGTATTCCCGCTTAGTACAAGTGAAGGCTAGCAAAAGACTGGGAAGCGACCAACTAGAGAGCGACAACAGCCATGAACATGCATTAAAATTAATAAACATTGAGTGCAAGCATGAGTAGGATATAATCCACCATGAACATAAATATCGTGAAGGCTATGTTGATTTGTTTCAACTACATGTGTGAACATGTGCCAAGTCGAGTCACTTAAATCATTCAAAGGAGGATACCACCCCACTATACCACATCACAACCATTTTAATAGCATGTTGGCACGCAAGGTAAACCATTATAACTCATAGCTAATTAAGCATGGTATAAGCAACTATAATCTCTAATTGTCATTGCAAACATGTTTATTCATAATAGGCTGAATCAAGAACGATGAACTAATCATATTACAAAAACAAGAGAGGTCGAGTTCATACCAGCTTTTCCCATCTCAATCAGTCCATCATATATCGTCATAATTGCCTTTCACTTGCACGACCAAACGATGTGAATAATAATAATAGTGCACGTGCATTGGACTAAGCTGGAATCTGCAAGCATTCAATAAACAGGAGAAGACAAGGCAATATGGGCTCATGGTTAAATCAACAATAAAGCATATAAGATCCACTTCAACAATTTAATCATGGTCTTCTCCTAACGACCCCCGAAGAAAAGAAAAGAAATAAAAATATTTACACGGGAAAGCTCCCAACAAGTAGAAGAAGAACAGGAAATCTTTTGTGTTTTATTTTAATTATTACTACTAGAAAGGTAAACTAGCTAAAGCGATTACTATTTTTTTTGTTTTCTTAAGGTTTATAAAACACACAAGAAAATAAGCGTAAAAAAGAAAATAAACTAGCATGGATATTACAGTGAAAAAGTATGAGCATCGACATCTAGCAATGAATGTGTGAACATGAATGTAATGTCGGTGGGAAATACGTACCCCCCAGGCTTAGGCTTTTGGCCTAAGTTGGTTCATTGCCACAGATGGACTGACGGATATCCATAGTTATAGTTGGGGTCGTACTGAGATGTAGCGGCTATTGCCTCCTGAGCTGCAGCGTGGCGGCGAGCTGCCTCCGCCCTCCTCTCGTACTCATCTGCCTCCTCTCTGGTAATAACATGTCTTCCTTTTGCCTGATAATCAAAGAAGGCAGGAGCAGGGAGAGTAATATGGACAGCACGACGTCTGTGAAAGATTAAGCGATACTGGAGGGACTGCTCGTTCCTCTCAAGAAAACGATGATGAACCATGGCATTATAATCTAAATAAACATTAGGCAGCTCAACATCATATTCACGTATAGATACCTCAAGAAAATTAGCTAGTCGGATTGTTGAAATTCCTCCAAAGAAATCTCCATTAATTTTATTATTATGCAACCTACATGCAACAATAGCTCCCAAATTATAAGATTTATCTCCTAACACAGCACTCCTAAGAATACTGAGGTCAGGGACACACATGTGACATGCTTCATCCTTACCATTTATGCACCTTCCTATGAAGAGAGCAAAATAATGTATAGCGGGAAAATGAATGCTCCCTATGGTAGCTTGTGCTATATCTCTAGATTCCCCCACCATTATACTAGCAATAAATTCTCTAAATTCAGATTTGCGAGGCTCGCTAGTACTACCCCATTGTGGAAGTTTGCAAGCAATGGTAAAATCCTCTAAGTCCATAGTATAAGAATTGTAAGTGCATCTAGTGCCCCTTAGTGATTTTGGTGTATTGAAGACTTATAGGTTAAGTGACTAATGTGTTTATGAGTGTACACAGGTCTATAAGTCTATGAGGAGTTTGATATTTACAGAGAAAGTCGACCCCTAAAAATGAAGTTCTTCGACTGAAGACTTTGATATTCTGAAGACTTTGAAAGTGAAGAAATTGGTGTGACCTTGAAGACTTGGTATTCATTTGAGGAACATGAAGCGTGAAGACTTTTGTTTTTGTAGTTTCGGTTTTCTCTTTCTTGAGTCATAGGAAACACCGTACTGTTAAAGGGGGTCGAGGAAATACTAAGGAAAAATTTCCATGTGATGCTCAACTCAAAATCCTACACCTACCAATCCCTTCGAGTGAAGCCTTTGGAAATCTCATACAGTTCAGTCAATTTCTTCAGTGACAGAGACGAAGTTATTCTGGTCGCTGAGTCTGACTGAGGAGTTAGGAATTCGCCAGTGCGGATTACCTACACAGTGAGGAACATGATAGCCCTGAGGAATTTGAGAGTCAAATTTCCGACCGTTGCTGTGTTGCGCGCCAGCTGTCCCAAAATATTTTATCCACCTAACAGTCATATCATTGAAGGGCATTTATGTCTTATCATGTCGGGCTGCTCCCTAGGCTATAAATAGCCGCCCCCTACAACCACTAGTTGGTTGGCTGCTCCGAGAGAACTTGACACTTGTCATTGAGAGCAACCCATCCTCCGAGGACTTTGAGCGAAAATCATCGAGTGAGGAAAAACCCAAAACCAAACCCCTACAAACCCAAAGTGATTGAGCATCACTGAAGAAATTGATTCTGCGTGGATCCGACGCTTGTTACCTTTGAAGACTGTGCTTCTTCCAGACGGTTAGGCGTCATGGTCTAGAGCATCCAAGAGGAATTGTGGATCGCCGAGTGACCAAGTATGTGAAGGTTTGGAAGTCGCCTGAAGACTTACCACGAGTGATTGGACGAGGTCTGTGTGACCATAGTTCAAGGAGAATACGGTGAGGACTTGGTGTCCTGAGCTGCGTGCTCAGCGACTGGGTGTCTGGGACTGTGTGTCCTCGAGTTTAAATACTCAACCGCTCCAACCAGACGTACAACTGAGACAGCAGTTGGAACTGGTCTACCAAATCATTGTCTTCACCAACCTAACTGGTTCTATTTCCTCAACTCTTTCATTTCCTCATTACTGTGTTGAGTGTTCATTCATATCTGTGTTTGAAGACTTTGACTGAAGACTTTCTCAATTTCCTCAGTTCAATTTCTTCAGTCTGTTTGTCTTCATCTTGTGCTATCCTGTGTTTACGCTTTCTGTACTCCTTGTTTGTCTTCATTTCATCATGATGACCATGACCGCATTCTCTTATGCTTACTTCTGAGTACTTATTCCGTTGCAAGTAGTTCTTCGCTAAGTAATTTCCTCACCGGCAAATTCCTCAGTGAAGAATTCATAAAAATCGCCTATTCACCCCCCTCTAGTCGATATAACGCACTTTCAATTGGTATCAGAGCGAGGTACTCCCTTGTTCTGTGTGATTTTGGTTTAACCACCTGGAGTTTTAGTTATGTCGACCGCAGGTATGATCAAGGTCTCAGCTGGGTGTCCTACCTTTGATGGGACGGACTACCCCTACTGGAAAACCAAGATGCGAATGCATCTTGAGGCAATTGACAAAGATCTATGGTATGTTGTGGAAAATGGTGTTCCCTCAGTCACACCTTCTCTAGATGCTGCCGATGTAAAGAGATTCAAGCAACTCGATTCTCAAGCGAAGAATATCATATGTGGCCATCTGAGCAAAGGACAATATGGAAGAGTGGGTGCTTTGGAAACTGCTAAGCTCATCTGGGACAGGCTGTCCAAAGTAAATGAATGAGTCTCAACTCAGCGTGACTCTCGAGTTGATGTTCTTCGCAATCTCTTCAACCGCTTCAAAAGACTCAACAATGAAAATGTTCAACAAACCTTCGATCGCCTCACTGACATCTCAAATGAGCTTCAAGCGCTTGGTGCCACTGACATCACAGACCATGAGGTGGTGAAGAAATTGTTGAGATTGCTTGATTCCTCATTTGACACTCTGGCACTGATGATACAAGAGCGTGCTGACTACAAGTCACTTGATCCAACTGATATCCTCGAGAGGCTGAATACTCATGAGTTCCAGCTTGCTGAAAAGAGAGATCTCTATAGTTCTAGCTATGGAAAATCACGTGCCCTGAAGGCCAAGGCTGTGTCTGAATCTGATTGTGAAGACTCTGGTAGTAGCCTTGGAGATCCTGAAGAATTGAGCCAGGAGCTAGCACTGCTCGTGAAGAAATTCCAAAAGTTCTCAAGACGTGGTCGCTTTGGAAAATCCTCAAGGAGCAGTGATTCCTCATCCAGTGATTATAAGAGAAGACTTTGCCACAAATGCAAGAAACCTGGTCACTACATTCAAGATTGTCCTCAGTGGGAAAAGGAATTAAAGAAGAAGAAATACAAGGATTACAGTTCTGATGACGCTAAGAAGAAGAAGAAATCGTCGAAATCTTCATCATCAAAATCCTCAAAGCCCTCTTCTCACAAGAAAAGCAGCTCCAAGAAGGCTCGGGCATTCATTGGCAAGGAAATGGACTCTGAAGCTGAATCTGAGGAACATGAGGAAGAGGAGGCATCAGAAGAATCTGAGTCTGGTGTGGCGAGTCTAGCTCTCGCTACTGCTTTCGTCAGCAAGTCCATCTTCAACTCTGAAGAAAATGACCTCACCAACAAAGCTGATGAAGATAGTGATGACTACGCTCCCACCTATTGCTTCATGGCAAAGGGTGCCAAGGTACTCAAATATACCTCCTTTGAATCTAGTGAAAATGAATCTGATGAAGATCTAAAGCCCAGCTACTCAAAACTTGCTAAGATTGCTGTAAAACAACAAAGGGCTTTTGAAAAGGTTCAAAACATGTTAGATAAAAGTGATGATATGTTAGGTGAAGAAATGGATCGCACTAAAGCCCTGACTGAAAATCTTCAGAGACTTCAGTCTAGGTTAGACAGCCTTCAAGGTCATCATAACACTCTCTTATCTGATCATGAGAAACTTTCTTATGAATTTCTTCAAAGAAAGCAAGATCTTGAGAAGCTAAGAGTGAGTTATGAAGATCTTCAGAAGGAGCGCGATTCATTACTTGCTCAACAAATCAGCGCTTCCCAGGAAGAATTTGTTCCTCCATGCTTAAAGTGCATTGAACGTGAATCTGCTAATTCTCCAACTGAATGTTCAAATGCTTCAACTGTTACAAATTCTTCACCTGCCTCTGCTATCACTAATTCCTCATCTGAGGACATTGCTAGTATCACTGACGATGCAGGGCTGAAGGAATTGTACATGACAGGCATGTACAAAAGCCTCAAAGGGCATCAGACTCTTTGTGATGTGCTTAAAAAGCAGATCCTCAACAGAGACCCTAGGAAAGAGGGTATTGCCTTTGAGAGGAAACTCAATGCTGATGGAACATATTGGAAGCCTGAGCAGTATCCCAAAACCTCATGGGTTGCTGCAAAGGGACCTCCAGTTGATCCATCTAACTTATCTGGCTTTACAAGGGAATCTCCTCATTCTTCTGATGAGTCATTTGACTCCAACTATAAACTGTTCAAAAATCAGAATGGTGAAGTATTTGCTAGATATGTTGGCACTAACTGCAGGAACGGTTCCCCTATGAAGAAAATCTGGGTTCCCAAGAAGTGCCTTGAAAGTCTTCAGGTGAATGTCCTCATGACACCACCTGTGAAGAATAGGAACTCCAGATCAAACTCTTCATATGGACCAAATTCTTCATATGGATCCAAGTCCTCATACGGACCAAATTCCTCACGTGGATCAAATTCCTCAAATGGATCAAAGTCCTCATATGATTATCATCATGCTAACAACTCTGTTTCGCAGGGTAGAGCTAAGGGCTATGAATATGTGCATTATTCTTCAAACCAATATGTTCATAAGTCCTCGAAGAATTTCTCTGCTTATTCATATGCTTACCCTAACCCCTCTTATGTGAAACGAAATGGATTGGCCTCTATGCCACCATTCTCATATGGTGCTCGCAGAGTGATGAACTCTTTGCCACCCCTTCAGATGTGGGTGGTGAAGAAAAAGAACTAACCTCTTCTGCAGGGTCAGGTCTCCAGACGTGCTTTAAACGTCTGAAGAATTTGCTGGGGGTCTGACAAAAATGCCTGAAAGGACGCATGCTAATCATGAAGAAATGAACTTTCATTTCACACGTCCGCATACCACGTGCCACATCATCAACAGAGTGTATCTTCACAAATTCTTCAAGAAGACTGCCTATGAACTCCTCACTGACAAGAAACCCAATGTGAGTTATTTCAAAGTCTTCGGTGCTAAATGCTGGATTAGAGATCCTCATCACAGTTCTAAATTTGCACCGAAAGCACATGAAGGTTTTATGCTTGGTTACGGAAAGGACTCGCACACCTACAGAGTCTTCAACATCGCTCTTCACAAGATTGTTGATACTGTAGATGTGCGGTTCGATGAAACTAATGGCTCGCAAAGAGAGCACCTACCTTCTGTGTTAGATGAACCAGCTCCTGGGGAATCTATCATGTTCAAGGCAACTGAGGATGTCATTCCTACTGAAGAATCTGCTGAAGAATTCATTCCTGTATGCGAAGAACGTCGAGCTGATGCACCTAAAGATAATGCTGAAGACAACGGTGCTGAAGAAAATGATCAAATTCCTCGACGACAACCAGCTCATCCTCGCGTTGCAAAAGAAGTGCAAGTTGACAAGATCATCGATGACACTGAAGCGCCAGGTCCTCTCACACGCTCAAAAGCTTCACATTTATCTAACTTTTGTGGGCACTATGCTTTTGTCTCTATCACAGAGCCCACTAAGGTAGATGAAGCATTTCTGGAGCCTGAGTGGATTCAGGCCATGCTAGAAGAATTACATCAGTTCGAGCTCAACAATGTCTGGGAACTGGTCAAACGTCCAGATCCTCGCAAGCATAATATCATTGGCACAAAGTGGATCTACCGCAAAAAGCAAGATGAAAATGGTCTTGTGGTGAGGAATAAGGAACGACTTGTAGCTCAAGGCTACACACAGGTTGAATGAATTGATTTCGATGAAACTTTTGCACCTGTTGCTAGACTTGAGGCTATTCGCATATTACTTGCTTATGCTAACCATCATAATATCACTTTATATCAAATGGATGTAAAAAGTGCATTCCTCAATGGTAAGCTTGAGGAAGAAGTATATGTTGCTCAACCCCCAGGTTTTGAAGATCCAAAGAATCCTGACAAAGTCTTCAGACTCAACAAGGCCCTCTATGGTCTCAAACAGGCCCCACGGGCGTGGAATTCTTCGTGAAGAATGGCTTCACACCCGGTTCACTCGACCCTACTCTCTTTACTAAATCATATGATGGTGAACTGTTTGTGTGCCAAATATATGTTGATAATATTATCTTTGGCTGTACTGACCAACGTTATAGTGATGAATTTGCCTATATGATGAGTGAAGAATATCAAATGTCTATGATGGGAGAGTTGAAATTCTTCTTAGGTCTTCAAATTCATCAACAACACAATGGCATATTCATATCTCAGGAGAAATACCTCAAAGATGTACTGAAGAAATTCGGCATGCAAGATTGCACAGGTGTCAAAATTCCTATGCCCACAAATGGCCATCTATGCACTGATGAAAATGGTATTGACTTCAATCACAAGGTATACCGCTCCATGATTGGTTCTCTATTGTACTTATGTACATCTAGGCCAGATATAATGCTTAGTGTTTGCATGTGTGCTCGATTTCAAGCTACACCAAAGGAATGATACCATAAGGCTGTGAAGCATATTCTTCGATATCTAGCTCACACACCAACACTAGGATTATGGTACCCCAAGGGCTCTACTTTTGATCTCATTGGATATTCTGACTCTGACTATGCTGGTGATCGTGTGGACCGCAAGTCAACATCTGGTACTTGTCATTTCCTCGGACGATCTTTGGTCTGTTGGTCCTCGAAGAAATAGAACTGCGTATCACTGTCTACTGCGGAAGCTGAATACATTGCTGCTAGCTCTTGTTGTGCTCAATTGCTGTGGATGAAGCAAAATCTCAAGGACTACGGCATCAACGTGAAGAATGTGCCTCTCTACTGTGACAATGAGAGTGCCATCAAGATTGCTCACAACCCAGTACAGCACTCGAAGACAAAGCACATTCAAATTCGTCATCATTTTCTTCGTGATCATGTGTTGAAGGGCGACATCTCCATCGAGCATGTGAAGACTGAAGAACAACTAGCCGATATCTTCACAAAGCCCTTGGATGAGAAGAGATTTAGCAAGTTGCGGTGTGAGCTAAATATCTTAGAATCTTCGAATGTTCTTTGAAAAGGACACACATCCTGACACTTATGCAAAATTGATGGCTTAGATGTGCAACACATGAAGAAACGTTTTTCTTCAATCAATGAAGAATAACACTCTAAGTGTGAAGAAATTAATGAAGAATTTAATTCTCAGAACCCTACGACAATTGTACGCGGTGTCTGAAATCATCATTCTTATATGGTGGGTCACGCCACCACCAAAGTTGAAAATCTTCAATTTGAGTTTTTCCTCAGTTTTTGAAATTCTTCAGTTTTTCAAATTCTTCAACTTTTTAAAATCTTCACTGTTTCCGTCGTTTTTCTTCATTAGCTATGTATATATATGGGTTTATGTCCTCTACAGCATTCACTTATGGCTATTTCTTCAAGTCGCTTTTTCTGCTAAGTGAATGTGATCGGACCCTTCCCCCTCTATGCTATACTCAACCCAATCTATTCACAAATTCTTCATGTGTGTTCTATTTGAAACTCGTTCAAAATCTTCACTGTGTCCTAGTCAGCTGAAGAAATTGCGAACGGAACATTAAAACTAATCTTATCCAAACTTTCGTTTTTGCCGCTCAAACCGTTCCGCATTCCACGATAGATTTATCTATTCACCCATGATCTAACACAATCTCCACTTTTCAGTACGTGGGTGACACATGTCAAGCGAATGAGAAGGGTCAGGGGCACGTTCGTCCCAAATCTTCGGGCGAACAGTTTTTCACCGTGGCTATATATACCCCCTCTCCCCTTCCTCACTTCCTTTACTCCGCTCGACCGCTCTCTCTCGCTCGAGCTTCTCAAACACTAGCGCCGCCGCTACTCCATCGTCGCCGGTGAGGAAAAGCTTCACTGCCTCGACCTCGTCGCCGACGTACTCGCGCCGACCGCGGAAATCTTCACTCCGTCGCCGCCGTAGCTGTCTTCCTCCGCCAAGTTAGGGCGTGGAAGATCTAACCTGACGAACTTCCCATCTGTTCTTCTCAGTTCGTCGTGTTCTTCACTTCGGGTAATTAAAAGTTACTTTTATTACTCGCTTTGATTCTCAAACCTTCCTGAAAATCTTCAAATCTTCACACATATGAACACCTCAAACAAAATATGCTCTTGATTCGTTTCTCTAAGCAATGATTTTCTTCAAGATTCCTCAATTGTATGGATCCTCGATCTATACAACTCTGGAACCTAAGACAAAGATCGCTTAGTGAAATTCTTCAAGGCTCATCTGGTCAAATTCCTCAAACTAGTTCTTTTTGAAAAACCTTCTGAGAACGCATATGACCTCTCCAAATTCCTCGCAACTATACTCTGTTCACAGGTACTCATGTCCGCTGCTGAATCACTAGGTTCTCATCAACTTAACTCATTTGCAGCGTTCCTCGAAGAAAAGTTGCATACTTCTTCAGAGAATTCGTTTGTTCAAATTCCTCACCTGAAGAATATGGCAGAAGGAAAGAAGCCACAGAAAGGAGGAAAGAGGCCTGAGGTCATGACTGCGTTTGAGATCCCTGAGGAAATATATG
>LR880968.1:745253996-745264728 GCA_904067115.1 Aegilops sharonensis | reverse complement strand
ATCAAATGATAACACATGTCTATGGCTAGGAAACATAACCATCTTTGATAAACGAGCTAGTCAAGTAGAGGCATACTAGGGACACTCTGTTTGTCTATGTATTCACACATGTACTAAGTTTCGGGTTAATACAATTATAGCATGAATAATAAACATTTATCATGATATAAGGAAATATAAATAACAACTTTATTGTTGCCTCTAGGGCATATTTCCTTCGCTTGGTAAGCCACAACACATGTCTATCAAAGACCATAAACTACTTGCAACTCTTGGACAGAGACTGGGTGAGTTAATAAGTCGAGAGGGGTCATGTTACTGGAGCCCAATGTGTGGTAGATACAAGCACAGAACTCAGTTCCTATGAGCGGTATCAATGAGAAAGCTCTCCATGTACTCTTACATGACCTCTCATCGCTACCTTTACAAAAACAGTTCACACACTGAACTCTCACACATGAGAACATGATCACTACCACTTCGAATTCATCACCCATGCATGATGAAGGGTCGCAACATGGCTTCAAGCAACTCCTAATCATGCTACTAACATGGTGAGCTTTATACTGTGACAATGTCAGGTCATGCAAAGGAATGTGTTCAACTAGCGATAACATGTGACGGTTGAATCGTGATGAAGGGTCAGAACATGCCTTCGAGCAACTCCTAGTCATGCTAGGAACATGGTAAGCTTTATATTGTGACAATAAGGAATGAGTTCAACTAGCAATAAAATGTAATAGTTGAATCGTTTCATCCTGCAGCCAAGCGTGCAACCAAGCAAGTTGGGCCGGCCCAATTT
Source organism: Aegilops sharonensis (assembly GCA_904067115.1). Classification (NCBI taxonomy): domain Eukaryota; kingdom Viridiplantae; phylum Streptophyta; class Magnoliopsida; order Poales; family Poaceae; genus Aegilops; species Aegilops sharonensis. The sequence continues at coordinate 745,263,926 of LR880968.1, read as the reverse complement.
ACGCTTCATCGCGTACGCCACTGCAATTATTTTTCTATTGTGTGTTTGTTTTGTTGTCTTGTTTTTTCCTTTCTGGGTTTTATTTCTTTCTCTTTTTTCTAGTTTGTTTTTTCTCATGGTTTTTTTTTTGCACCTCTCCATTTTAAGCTATACTATAAAGTTATTTCAATATTCAATGATTTTTCTCCAAGTACTCACGGAACATTTTTATAATTTTTTAATATTTTTATAACATGGAATTTTTTTTACCATACAATGAATATTTTTAAACTACAAACTAAAATTCTTTTAAATGTATGGTGAGTTACTTTTAATATACACTGGACATTTTCTTAACACACACTAAATGAGGAAAGAATCAAAGAGAAAAGAACCCAACAAGCAGTTTTTCGGGGAAAAAATATTTTTTTAGGGGATAGAAAAAAAAATATGAAAACCCCCTGCTCAAGTGAGCTCGCTAGAGTGGGCCGACCCCTTTTCCGCTCACTTGCAGGCGTCAGCTGGAGTATTTGACGCCAATGGGCATCCAATAGGAGGACTCAATACAAAGGTCAAACAAACAGACAACCTACTCCCTCCGTTTTTAAATATTTGTCTTTTTAGAGATTTTAAATGCACTACCACATACGGATGTATATAAACATATTTTTTTTGCGGGAAAAACTTCCAATCTATTCATCTTCAATCATGGTAGTACAACGAATACTAGAAATAATAAAAATTACATCCAGATCCGTAGACCACCTAACGACGACTACAAGCACTGAAGCGAGCCGAAGGCGCGCCGCTGTCATCGCCCCTCCCTCATCGGAGCCGGGCAAACCTTGTTGTAGTAGACAGTCGGGAAGTCGTCATGCTAAGGCCCCATTGAACCAACGCACCAGAACAGCAACCGCCGCAGATGAAGAGTGTAGATTAAAAGGATCCAACCTGAAGACACACGAACGAAGACAAATGACGAACAGATCCGAGCAAATCCACCAAAGACAGATCAGCCGGAGACACAACTCCACACGCCCACCGATGATGCTGGACGCATCACTGGAACAGGGGCTAGACGGGGAGACCTTTATTCCATCTTCAGAGAGCCGCCGCCGTCTCGCCTTCCTGAGCAGGATGCAAACCCTAACAAAGATTGAAAAAAGATCTAAAAACGGAGCCCTCCCACCGGCAAGGGGCGAGATCCACTCCGCCTCCATGGCCCTAAGGCCACTGGAGACGGGACGGACCGGCGCCGTATATAAACATATTTTAGAGTGTAAATTCACTCATTTTGCTCCGTATGTAGTCACTTGTTAAAATCTCTAAAAAGATAAATATTTAGGAACGAAGGTTACTTACTCCCTCCGGTCCTTTTTACTCTGCATATTAGGTTTGTCTGCAGTCAATCTCATGCAACTTTGACCAAGTTTATACAAAATATTATTAACATTCACATAACAACACCAATATCATTAGATCCATCTTGGAATATATTTTCATATTATATTTATTAGATATTATAGGTGCTAATAATTTTTAATATAAATTTGGTCAAACTTAGCAAAGTTTGACTTTCGGCAAATCCAATGTGCAGAGTAAAAAGGACAGGAGGGAGTACTAGGAAGCTTTAACAGGCTGAAGCCCCCTCTCCAAAACAGTAAAATTAGTTTTTAGACTAATGTCAAGGCCCAGCCCAACCACTTGCAGCCCAGTCCAACGTTGTAGATGCTCCTAAACAGTGAGAGGTAAATTAGACACAATCATGAGGCATCTGAAAAGGCTAAAGGTCACTGCCATGAAAGTACACGAGCACGGGCGTGCAAGAGACCAAACAGTAGAGAGCAAGAGCAGACAAGCCAAGCCACACCAACCCCGGTGCCACTGTCACCGCCACCGTTTAGCTAAGCTAAACTAACATCATGGCGTCGCTGCAGCTGCAAGCTGTCGCTGCCGTCCTGGCAATCGTGGCCGGCGCCGGTGCCGCGCACAGCTTCGAGTTCCACGAGGCCACCGTCGAAGCCATCCAGCTAGGGTTCAGCAACGGGACTCTGACCTCCACGGCGCTCGTCCGGTTCTACCTGGATCAGATCGGCCGCCTCAACCCGCTGCTGCACGCCGTCATCGAGGTGAACCCGGACGCGCTCCGGCAGGCCAAGCATGCCGACGCCGAGCGCCGCCGCGGCACGGCCACCGGCTCGCTGCGCGGCGTCCCCGTCCTGCTCAAGGACAACATCGCGACCCGTGACGCGCTCAACACCACGGCGGGGTCGCTGGCTCTCCTCGGCTCTGTGGTGAAGCGTGACGCCGGCGTGGCGGCTCGGCTCCGGCGTGCGGGCGCCGTGGTGCTCGGCAAGGCCAGCCTGTCCGAGTGGGCCAATTTCCGCCCAGTCGAAGCCGGGTGGAGCGCCCGCGGCGGCCAGGCGCGGAACCCGTACGTGCTGTCGTCTACCCCGTGCGGGTCGAGCGCCGGGTCCGGCGTGGCCGTGGCGGCGAACATGGCGGCCGTGACGCTCGGCACCGAGACCGACGGCTCCATACTTTGCCCGTCGTCGTTCAACTCAGTTGTCGGCATCAAGCCGACGTTGGGGTTGACCAGCCGGGCCGGCGTCGTCCCCATCACCCCGTTGCAGGACACCGTCGGGTAACCCTTCCTTCTTCTTCTTGCTGTTGTTCCATATTCATTTAACCCGAAAATCTTGGTGCCGCTCGATGGAAATAAAATGCAGACCGATGTGCCGGACGGTGTCGGACGCGGTGCACGTGCTGGATGCCATCGTCGGCTACGACGCGCAAGACGCCGCGGCCACCGGAGCAGCATCCAAGTACATCCCGCACGGCGGGTACACGCAGTTCCTAAAGAAAAATGGGCTAAAAGGCAAGAGGATCGGCGTCCCCAATGGCTTCTTCCAAGGATATGACCAGACGCAGTTGAATACGTACAAGCAGCACCTCGCCACAATGAGGTTCCTTCGTAGTGACGGTTTACATTTCACTGTCCATGGATGAATATGACAGGCAGCTAACAATTTGAATACTATAAATATATGAATTGATTCTTGATTTTTTTTTTCCAAAGGAAACTTGGAGCAGTGGTGATCGAGAAGCTGGACGTCGCTGTCAATTTGACCGCTCTATTCGTTGAGATTTATTCCAAGGAGGGGATTGCGATGCAGGCAGAGTTCAAACTGAGCATAAACGCGTATTTGGCAGACTTGGTCTACTCCCCGGTCCATTCGCTAGCAGACATCATAGCATTCAACAACAAGCATCCTGTGGAGGTAAGTGCACCAAAAAACCAACTGAATCCATATTTCGGGGGATTAGATTATTTACAAACACTTTACCATGGGTCAGATGATTTGCCCTGGTTGTGTCCAAATGTCCAATGGCAGGTGGTTCACATCTTGTTAATCAAACAATATAGATCTATGTCTGTCAAAAGAAATTCTCAATTTTTCTTATAGACTCCTGATGCATAGATCATGAGGCAATAAAACACCTGAAACATAGGTAGAATCGACATGGTAGTTAATGGAACTTATTCTTTATGTAGGCTCTTACAAAATTTATTAACATGTTGGTGCAGGAGAGGCTAAAAGATTTCGGGCAGCCTGATCTTATCGCTGCCCAAAGCACAAACGGCATTGGGCCCGTAGAGAGAGGCGCGATCCGCCGCCTGAAGGAGCTGAACGCGAATGGGCTAGAGAAGCTAATGATGGAGCGCCAATTGGACGCAATCGTGGCGCCTAACAGCGATATTTCTAGCCTTCTCGCCATAAGCGGCCACCCTGGCATCGTTGTGCCGGCGGGGTACGATGAGAAGGGGTTCCCCTTCGGGATATGCTTCGGCGGGCTGCAGGGGTATGAGCCGAGGCTGATCGAGATGGCCTATTCTTTCGAGCAGGCTACCAAAGTGAGGAGGCCACCCATGTTCAAGCCCTAGCTGAATATAACTCTTGTGTAGCAACAATGTAACACGACGGCTCCACTTACACTTTTCTCGTTACATGTCAAATAATAAACCCTGCAAGTATTACTTATCGGGTCAGGAAGTAACTCTGAATAAACTAGCAATGTGGCCTTACTAAAGGTGAAACAATGTTGTTTCGAAAATTGCAAGGCGTGGACGAGCTCGCGCGATCCTGGTATCGTGACGCGTTTGTTCGCCTAGAGATGCGGGACGGCCGTGGTATTTCAGGTGGTAGACGAGGTGTTAATTAATGCGTGTACGCAATGGCAAGTGACACAATGGGAGCCGATGTTGGCGACGGGCGTCAAACAGCGATGACGGTGTTTTGTGCCGGCTCGTTAGTTCTCTGTTATGGTCGGATGCGTCAAACCTGGCTTTGCCCCACTGGATCCCTCGCATGCAGCACGGGCATTGACTATTCCATGGTCTGGGTGTCCAGCGAAGCAGCACAATTTAATATAATGCTTAGGGCCACCACTCGAACGGCTAATGTCGTGCTTAATGTGCTCCCGGCTTGACAACATCTTTTCTTAATTTACATGCAAGAAAAAAAAATCATATTTCCTTAATTTGTTTTTATATCAGCACAGGTGGCCGCGCGAGGGAGTGTTTGGGTGAAGTGCAAATACTGGGCTGAACTACTTCTGGTGAATTAGCTGCCACGTTTTATCATTTACCACAGCAAAATTGTTTTTAGCAACTTCGGTATGCCTTCACGCCAAAATTAAATCAAATTAGGAGGCTTGTAATTGTTTTTGTAGTAGTGAGAAATTTACGGTATTATGCACCATGCGAACATTTTAATTACGGCTTTTTTGGCACCAAGAGCGGGAAGGCAAGTGTAAATAGTGGGGAAAAAATTGTACTCGCATGTACTAAAAAAGAAACACGTCACTTGTTGTAAATGCTAGTGTTAGTGGAAAGAGCGTACATGAAATTTTCAAAGGGGGAGCAGGCGTATATTGCTGGTTGAAAAACAAATTAGGAGATATTTTTTTCCTAGTAACAGTTGATGTTTGAATTCATTTTGTTTTTTCGCATGTGGAAATATCACGTGTTTTCGTCCTGAATGTTTGTACGTAGCAGTTGGATGCGCCAAACAACGCAAAGTTTTTTTTTTTTTTTTTTTGCCATTATTTTCAACATTGGAAAAAAAACACCAAGGAAAAATCAGCAAGTGTACATACAGGGATGGTTATTATGTGCGTGTTTCACGTGCTTATGATCCTTGTTAGTGTTGTTATGACCAGAAATACAAGGTTGTCCAGGCAAACAAGGGAGAAACTAGTTGACGATCGCTCTTTCGGGAGCCTCACAACAATCACATAGGGCGCGCTCTCAGCCGTCGCTACATGTCACGCTCTGGGCACTCCCTCCAGATTTTATTATTATATATTATTTTTCTGCACGCGTTTTTTGGAATTTTGAATGATTTTTTTCCTTTTTTTTATTTTTTGGTTTTTCATCGGTCTTCCTTAGGTTTTGGACAAAAAGAATTGATTTTTTTGCGTGAAAGACGCGTTTTTTTGCTTCCGCGAGAGGTAGGGTTTTGCTTTTGTGAGAGGCACAACCATGCCTCACGGAAACGGGAAAAAATGCGTTCTTTTTCCCCTTCCGCGAGAGGCACGGTTTTGCTTCCGCGAGAGGCACGATTTTGTTTTTGCGAGAGGCACGATCGTGCCTCTCGAAAACAAAAAAAAATCGCGTTTTCTGATTTTCTTTTTCCTTCCGCTAGAGGCACGATTTTACTTCCGCGAGAGTCACGGTTGTGCATTCGCGCCTTTCGAAAACAGAGAAAAAAACATGTTTTCTATTTTTTTTCCTTCACAAAAGGCACGATTTTGCTTCCTCGAGAGGCATGGTTGTGCTTTCGCGAGAGGCACGGTCGTCCTTCTTGGAAAAAGAAAAAATGTGGTTTTTTTCCTTCCGCGAGAATCACGTTTTTGCTTCTGCGAGAGGCAAGACTGTGCTTTCGCGAGAGAAACTGCCGTGCCTCTTTCGGAAANTAGTGTTGTTATGACCAGAAATACAAGGTTGTCCAGGCAAACAAGGGAGAAACTAGTTGACGATCGCTCTTTCGGGAGCCTCACAACAATCACATAGGGCGCGCTCTCAGCCGTCGCTACATGTCACGCTCTGGGCACTCCCTCCAGATTTTATTATTATATATTATTTTTCTGCACGCGTTTTTTGGAATTTTGAATGATTTTTTTCCTTTTTTTTATTTTTTGGTTTTTCATCGGTCTTCCTTAGGTTTTGGACAAAAAGAATTGATTTTTTTGCGTGAAAGACGCGTTTTTTTGCTTCCGCGAGAGGTAGGGTTTTGCTTTTGTGAGAGGCACAACCATGCCTCACGGAAACGGGAAAAAATGCGTTCTTTTTCCCCTTCCGCGAGAGGCACGGTTTTGCTTCCGCGAGAGGCACGATTTTGTTTTTGCGAGAGGCACGATCGTGCCTCTCGAAAACAAAAAAAAATCGCGTTTTCTGATTTTCTTTTTCCTTCCGCTAGAGGCACGATTTTACTTCCGCGAGAGTCACGGTTGTGCATTCGCGCCTTTCGAAAACAGAGAAAAAAACATGTTTTCTATTTTTTTTCCTTCACAAAAGGCACGATTTTGCTTCCTCGAGAGGCATGGTTGTGCTTTCGCGAGAGGCACGGTCGTCCTTCTTGGAAAAAGAAAAAATGTGGTTTTTTTCCTTCCGCGAGAATCACGTTTTTGCTTCTGCGAGAGGCAAGACTGTGCTTTCGCGAGAGAAACTGCCGTGCCTCTTTCGGAAAGAAAAAAAAAATATGCTCCCGGTTCGGTTTTTTCGTGAAAAAAGTTTCGTCAAAATCTATCAACATGGGATCTAGTTTTGAAGATCTCAATGCGGAGAATCCAATGATAAAATGATTAGAGATTTAGACGCACGGTTTAAAAGGTAAAACATTTTGAATAAACGGATATACGAAAAGAGAGAAAATCTTTTACAAATTAAGCAGTATATGAATAAGATGATGGTCTAGATGCATGAGCTAGCACAGAGAAGGGAAAATGGGTTTGGCAAAGTTTACCTGTCCATGAGCTTCTCGCCTTAGGCCACGCCCCAAGGGAGATGATAGATTTGCTTTTACTTTTCAGCGTTAGTCGGGTGACCATGGTTCCATAATCTGGTACACACTTATCCATTTCGCACATAGGTCTGCCCGCGTTATTCCTGGACATAAGTAGTCCGCCTGTCTTCATACACTCGCATTGAATACAGTACATGACGCGTCATCGATTGGTTCATCGCTAGCAGGAGCGCGCGAGCCCGTCCACCCCATCGCTACTCTCCCTACAGGCATCTTCTACAGTAGCCAACGTTGCCGCAAAAGAAAGCACGCCCATCTCCTCTTTTTTTGAGGGGAATGCCTTCATGGCTAGCTTTATTAATTTAAATAGCACTTACATCATTCGCTAAAAACTGCAACAGAAAATTTGGGGGGTTATCCGCCCACACAGTCGGTGGATTACCTCTCCCGAAACTAGCTAGCTCATGTGCAACACAATTAGACTCTCTATTACCGAAATCTAAGTAGACCTTCCCGAATTCTTTCAGTAACACTCGACAATCATTAAGAATTGGAGCAGCAACCAATGAATGGCCTTCATTATTCTTTAAAGAGTCCACCACAATAACGTTATCAAATTGTATAAGGACCTTGCTGCATCCTAGGCTTTGCAAAAACAATAGACCTTGTCTCATTGCCTCAGCCTATTTGGAGACCACATCAGGGACATGCTCCATCGGTGTTGTACAAGCTCCAATGAATCCACCGTTGTGATCCCTCACTATAGCTCCACAAGCACCTAGGCCATCTTCCACAGAAAAAGATGCATCCACATTCAAAGCTTGAAAATCTGACATTGGCTTCCTCCATTCATTCAAGCGAGGTACTTGTCTGGTTTGTTTAGATGCACGCACAAAATTTAGAGTCAGAGCCAGCAAAGATAGAGCAGTTCGGGGTGGAGACTGAACTTGTTCTCCCCTCACCATCTCTCTCCTTTGCCACCATACGTACCAGCATGTAGCCACAACAATCTCTGGAGTATCCACTACTCCATCATATGTTTTCTGAAATTTAGTATCACAAAGCAGGAACTCAAGGATTGCAGCGCCCGATCGGTCCACCAAAACTGCCTCATCTATTATTTCAATCAGACTGAGTTCCCTCCATATCATCTTCGCTCTGCTGCATGTAAACATAGCATGTCTTACATCTTCGGCTGCACCTTGACCCATGGGCATTCATCATTTATAGGGATGTGGCGATTTGCTAACGTGCTCCAGAAAGGGATAGAATTATGAAGGCATCTCCAAATAAATATTTTGACCTTGCATGGCATCATAAGTCTTCAGATTTTCTTCCACACAGGATGGTTCAGGCTACTTGATTGTCCTTCATTATAGCCGATTTTTGCTCCTTACGCTTCACTAGGACAAGAAAGCAATTGTTTTAAAGATCACGTTGGACTTGTCGCACCAGCACCGATTTGTTTTTTTTTTGTTTTTTTAATAATTTTGATAAAAGGAGCATCAGCCCCCCAATTTCATTTCATCTGAAATTGATAAGACAGCCAGATCCAAAATCAGCTGAAGGGGAACTCTACCCCAGCCAACTATGCCTGCTTATTAAAGTTTCTGAGTTTCTGCATACAAGACTGCAAGTCTTCTACTTTTTTTCTGTTTGAGATTGCTTTTACCACGCTTACCACGTGGTGACTGCGAGTCTTCTACAAAGAAACAGAAAGCAGTACATCCTACATCAGGGCTTCTAAACTATGGCGACGACACAACGTTACATATATAACGACATCCGCAGCATCAGTCATTCATTCTTTGTCCACCGTACCAACTTTATTATCATCTCTTACTCCAATTTCTATGTTACCTAGGGCTGGTATTGGATAAACCTTTCTTGTATTTCACTTCATTTTACATATGTACTTTATTTAATTACTGTATGAAAATACCATAGAACAATTGTTCTATGGTTCTAGGCTTCAAAAGAAAAAGCAGGGTGGGTGGTGTAGAAGCCAACTATACATAATAGTGTGAGTCCATCCCATGCTCTGTCTTAAGCCTGCAGATTACGAGGCTACGTGGTGGCGGCGGCGCTCGGACTCTTCGAGCGGTTGGACAGGACGACATAAGTGAGATGAGGCGTCTGTTTTTTCTTGTTGCTGCCATTGGATAATCAAATTAAGTAGGTATATAGATGCTTTAATAATGAGACAATATTCTATTACAAATTAAGTAGATACATAATATGTTTTAATAATGAGATTTTTTGCTCTGGTTTACACATTAATTTTCTTAAAATTGGTTATTTGCTTCCTAATTAATGTGATTGGACGATTTAAGGTAAGGTTAATTAACTTATATTTGATTTTAGAGATTGGTCGTGATTGGTCCTTTCACATAAAAATATTACTAAATAATTTACGCCAGTATGGAAAGTTCAGATTTGTTCAGATTTTTTACGGGATATTTTATTAGGCTGCGTGCGTGGGTGGGGTGGGGGGAGGGGACGAAAAAATTCAGTCTAAAAAAACCGGACAAAAGTGATGGGACGAAAAAAAATCTGAACACAATCCTACCAACTGCTCCATTATGAGTTGAGATAAATATGTCTGAGTGATCTGAAAGAACTTATAAATATTTGAGTTTTCTTTTTAAGGGTTGGTTCCAACGTTTTGCTTGTTCCAACCCTGACAAGTGGGCCCATGCAAATATATAAACCTAGAAGCAAGGGAACTATCCTAAATCGTCATATTTCATGCACAATCATGTCCGATGCCTCCCTCCACCGGTCTCCGGTCTCCATCTACCTGGTTCAAAATTTAGGTCCAACTAGTAGAATGCTCGTGCGTTGCTATGGGCCTTTTAGTTTGTTTTCTCGATTACACCTATAAATACATTGCATATATGTTTCTTGCACCACCTCCCCCCCC
>LR880968.1:745229895-745253227 GCA_904067115.1 Aegilops sharonensis | reverse complement strand
AGAATGAATAGAACAACAGATTAAATAACATAGATAAAGTTAATGGAACTTCTGTACTAACAACAATGATGTCCGCATATAAGATAAGTACAAAACTCGATGGCTTCCATCACCAAACTTCTTCGGAAAGTAGGTGATGACGAAAGTAAACAGAGACAAGGCCTGCAATCTCCATTTCAAGATGGTCATCATAAGAAGATCCATGCGCACAATAGTACTTGACTCAAACACAAACTTCATATCATGGACTTACAACATCCACATTTTAACATTTCAACAAATCAGTAAAAAAATGATAGCAAAATGTTGTAGTTTCTCCTTTAAGACCGCTCCATTCATCCCCATCTCCTTGTTGTTCTCAACTTCGAGCGCAGCCACGAGGGCCTCAGCCCAGTTCATCTGCTCTTTAATGCCCCCACCTTCCAAGTGCCCCACTTGTGAAGAGCATTTGTACTGGTGTAAAACAACTGTTAGCTCTTCCATCTTGTTCCAGTGAATCCAAAAATAGTGGTTCATACCCAGAAGAAATGAAAAGCATGTCATAATTAGTAAACAATTACAACGGAAAATGATAAATAACAATACGATCTTAAAACCAGAACCTCCACCCGCACAAGTAAATTTTACAACTACAGACGTCTCCCACTCCTCACATTTGTTTACAAAATAATTCAGAATATACACTACCAATCCAAAAATTTGACTCCAAAAGAACTGGATCCTCCTACATCATTGGCTAAGTTGCCTGCATGCTGCCGAGATACTGACTTCCTCATTTTCATATTTAAGAAGATATCATGCAAAAGAGATACTTTGGTAGGGCCAAAATTAGTAGCATCAACTGGACAACAGAACCTTACGTCCATTGATCCTACAGTACTACATATTGTTAACAATTACAGTTCAGAAAGAACAGTAGGTGTCAACGAAGAACTAACAATAAGTATATCATGCAGAAGAGATACTTTGGTAGGGCCAAAATTAGTAGCATCAACTGGACAACAGAACCTTCTGTCCATTGATCCTACAGTATTACATATTGTTAACAATTACAGTTCAGTAAGAACAGTAGGTGTCAACGAAGAACTAACAATAAGTATATCTTGTATTCTTTGACGATGGTTCGTAAAGAATATTAAAATAGTTAAGATATTGCTATTATGTACCTGATGGTCTGCACAAACCATCAGATTGTTGGAAAATGATTACCTACAAAAATGGTATACTCGTAATACTCAAGTTCTCACAAAGTTCCACAGGCACACCACCAAATAAATGCAAACCTGGGAATTGTCACATTTTAAAATGCTGCAATCAACAAGAATTTATGCATCATGTTGTATAGTTTAGCTCCACCAAAATCTAAATACTCTCATATTACTCGAGGATGTAACTTATTAGCATTCTATGAATATCCAATGTCAGCAACCGCCCATGATTTATTATGATTAACACATTTACTAGATGATGTGGCCTATGTGTCATCTAATATTGAATATTGATGTTCTACATAATTACTAAAAGAAAACAAGGAAACTTTCTGCATATAGATAACTGAATCTGCGTATTATTATCTCTATATACTCACAAAACACAAAGGTGCATTGAAGTCAGGTAGAGGTGCATGGGCGCCAGCCATAACATTTCCGTTGTCGCTGGCCTTGCTCACTGCTGCTTGAGCCCGATGAGCAGGGCCATCTTTCTGAATCAACAAAAATTGCACCACAAGGAAAATAGAAAATCATTGTACGACAACAACAAATAGATTTAACAATCAAGTGATTCAAGCAAAGATTCAGATGTGGAAAATAGCTTAAATAATAAAGTGAGATGCTAACTTGTTTGCTTACTTGTCAAATCATCTGCATAGTAAATGTACTACTATTTATGGAAGAAGTCTTCCTTTATTAGTTCACCTGTTTGCTGATAAAAAACAGAGGTTATATATTTGATGTCTAAATCAACTAAGGAACAAGATAAGCTTCAGTGTAACCCACAAATAACTTAGTACCACATGTGGACACAGCCTCCCTCCCACGCGCCGCCCCTCCCGGCAGCCTAACCCTCCCTCCCTCCTCACCACCACAGGAGACGCTGTCGCCGGGCAAGCCCGCGGTGCAGCCGGGGATTGTGGCTCTGAAGCTTGTGCTTTTCCTGTCGCCGGGCAAGCCCGCACACACTCTTGAAGGCGATCAGGGAGAGGTCCATATAGGTAATGCCGCCGCCAGCGACGCCAGAAGCTCCAACACGTGTCGCTAGTTGCCGCACCTGACCTCAAGGATCTACAACACATCAACCCGCAACATATACTCAAATTAGTAAATGGCAGATCAAGAGTCCCACATGAGCCACCTCAAGAATCAGTGATGATGGAGAGTATGCGTAGGGATCGAGGCATTTCGAGACATAACTATCACAACCAAGGATTCCATGGATTTTTGTAATAATAGCCTCAGAGCTAAATTATACTCCTTAAAATATTTCTCAAGCATTTTGTTCAAGTACCTTGTAGGCAACTGCAATGAATCAAATTATTTCGCAAACAACCTAGCTTGTATATACTGCTTGTGCATTCTCTTGACTACACGAAAATCCCAACCAATCATTACAGAGGTTATGCAAAGAATTGATAAAACAGAATCAGGACTTCAAGAGCAAAAGTGTTTTAACCTGAACTTCCAAGAAATCATCAAAGCAGAAGTGGCTTCCTTCCCGTCAATAAACTTCCGGGTGAACAAGAGAAGCACGACAATAGAGTCATACCTGAATAGAGTCATAAATGTCCTGGAAATTGCATCTCCCTCCCTCCCTCCCTCCCTCCCTCCCTCCCTCTCTCTCTCTCTCTCTGAATACAAAATTCAGAAAACTCTAGTATATTTTTTGCATAAAGAAAATAAAATTCAGGGTCTCTATGGTGGCCTTATAGTTTAATAAAAAAACAGAGCTCAAATAGACGTGCACACTCTGATGATTTAGTATATGAAGGACAAAATGATATATCATTTTTCAGTGTTGAACACAACTAAATGGAAAACCTTGTGTACCCCCAGGGCATCAAAACCAGAATACTGAAATGCAATCTAAAGGGAAGTTGATAGGTCACATCACTCAAATAAACAGTGCTATATTCTCTCATTACCAATAGGTAGGATGCGAAGAATAGTCAACATTTTCTCTCTGTTGTGTACATGGTTATATTTTCTACAACCAAGAAAAATGGGATGTGAAAATTACGACATCAACCACTTCAATCAATTCATAAAGTTGCTTCACCAATGAGTCGCTCTTTACCATATTGCTTGTCTTCTCCTCATTGTCAACAAAGTACTTGCTTGTCACTCCCTTCACCTGATATGGTCAAGCCTGACATAACATGTAGTTGATGCTCCCTAGAAAACCAAAAAACATCTTCTTTTAGATACAGTTAAATTCAGAAGATTTTATACAATGATAGATATTACTTACTTGAACACAAGATCATTAGAGTATGGAAGAATTTGGGGTACAGTCTACAGGTGAAAATAATAATTCATAATGTTGTGGAGAAATAAAGGCATGAAACTGTTGTATAGCTTAAACTTGACATTTACTCCCTCCGTCCGGAAAAGCTTATCCCTTAAATGGATGTATCTAGCACCAAGTTAGTGCTAGATACATCCATTTGAGGGACAAGCTTGTGACAAGTTTTTCCGGACGGAGGGAGTAACAAATATATTCAGAAGAAAGATTTTTTTTTCGAGAAAACGCAAAAGACTTTTGCGTTTCATTGTATTGAAAAGAAGGGGTTTGGTACAATCCTCCTAGGAGGCAGATTTACAAGGTACATGCACACTAGTGGACATCCCAGGTCTGCGGCAAGATGGCCTGGAGCCCCAAGGCGCCAGCTCTGGCCCAGAGTGCGGCCTCTTCCTTAATCCTAGCAGTCAGGGAGGTAACCGACGGTGTTGCGCCCTCAAACACGCATCCGTTGCGATGCTTCCAAATCATCCAAGGGACGAGCAAGGCAGCGGAAGCCAATCCCTTGTGCATAGGTTTAGGGGTGTCATGTCGTGCAGAGCTCCACCAGTCGTGGAGAGTGGCATCGTTATTGGGCAGCGGGCAAGAGAGGCGCATCCATGAAAGGATCTCGTGCCACACTTCGCGGCTGAAAGGGCACTCCAGGAGAAGATGATGAATCGTCTCTGAAGCCTGATCGCAAAGAGGGCAGCGCTGTGGGTGCGGCAGGTTGCGTCTCGCGAGGCGGTCGGCCGTCCAGCACCGATCGAAGTTGGCAAGCCAGTGGAAGAAGCGCACCCGAAGCGGTGCCCAGCACTTCCAGGTAAGCTTCCAAGCCTGGCATCTAGTGGAGCCCTGAAAAGTGGCAAGGTATGCGGACTTGGCGGAGTACTCGCCATTCGCGGTCCACTTCCAGCAAAAGCAGTCCGGTGCGTCCGTGAGGGCAGTTTCAGCGAGCATGTGCCATAGGCGCAGGTATTCTCCAATCTCCGGGATGACAATCATGCCGTGGATGTCCGTGGCCCATTGGTTCGCATGAAGGCCGTCCGCTACAGTTCTGGACTTGCGACGCCGTTTGGGGATGAGAGCAAAAAGGAGAGGCGCGATCTCGCGGATCGCACGCCCGTTGATCCATCTGTCCTCCCAGAACAGGGTGCGTTGGCCATTGCCAATAGTCATGGTAGTGGAGGCGAAGAAGAGCGCGCGCTCCTCGGGCGCGAATTGCAGGTCAAGGCCGCTCTAGGCCCTGCTATCATCGACTCGGCTGAGCCATTGCCACCGCATGCGAAGGGCGAGGCCAGTGCGCTCGAGGTCATGAACGCCAAGGCCACCGAACTGGATAGGTCGGCAGACGCGCCGCCAGTTGACGTGGCAATTGCCTCCATTGGCCTCGGCGCGGCCAGCCCAAAGGAATCCTCTTTCAATCTTCTCCAAGAGCTTGATGGTCTTCTTTGGCGGCGCAAGCACAAGGAGCTGATGAATGGGGATCGCGCTCAAGACAGCCTTGACGAAGGGAAGGCGGCCGGCTTTGTTCATGAGCCAAGCCTTCCAGAAGGGCAGCTTCCCAGCGACCTTGTCGACGACGGGTTGGAGCTGGGCAGCAGTGGGGCGACGCAGCGTGAGCGGGATGCCCAAGTAAGTGAGCGGGAATTCGACGATGGGGCATCCCAGGTGCGCGACAACATGAGCAGCGTCCACGGTGTCGCAGCGGATGAGGGCCGCAGCGCTCTTCTGGAAGTTCACGTGCAGGCCAGAGGCGCGCCCAAAGAGCTGCAGGATCTCCTTCACCGCCGCGATATCATCCGGCGAGGGGTGGCACAGGAGAATTACGTCGTCTGCGTAGAGGGATATGGCAGGTGAAAGACAAGATTGATTGACCACACGATTGTGGGTTTCCTGTTGTCTCATATTAATAGAAGAGTTTACAAGACGTACATGGAAACTATCAATACAAATCCTACCCATAATGGCCTGATTATATGGAAACATACAGGCTCCAAATATGGTAGAGTATAACCAAATATACAGGCATATTCGGTTTGCCTAACATCCCCCCGCAGTAACAACGGGAGATTCTCGGACGCTGAGACTGGATCGAAAATCCAAGAACAAAGGTGATGGTAGGCCTTTGGTGAAAATGTCTGCGAACTGCCGGGAAGAAGGCACATGAAGAACTCGAATGTGCCCAAGCGCAACACGGTCGCGAACAAAGTGAAGATCAATCTCGATGTGTTTGGTGCGTTGGTGTTGAACCGGATTTGTGGACATGTACACCGCGGAGACATTGTCGCAGAAGACAATGGTGGCACTAGGGAGAGGGCGATGAAGCTCGTTGAGAAGCTGACGAAGCCAACTAGCTTCAGCAACAGCATTAGCAACGGCTCGATACTTGGCCTCGGCGCTAGAGCGAGAGACGGTGTGCTGACGCTTGGAGGACCAAGAAACAAGATTGTCACCAAGGAACACACAATAACCCGAAGTCGAACGACGGGTATCAGGACAGCCAGCCCAGTCAGCGTCAGTGTAGGCAATGAGACGGCCCGTGGTAGACGGCACAAGCTGGAGACCATGGTGTAAGGAGCCCTTGACGTATCGTAGAACACGCTTAACCAAGGACAGGTGTTGCTCACGTGGGTCATGCATGTGAAGACAGATCTGCTGCACGGCGTAGGCGATGTCTGGACAAGTGAACGTCAGGTACTGGAGAGCACCGGCAAGACTCCTGTATTCTGTAGGATCATCCACGGGAGAACCAGCTGCAGCAGCAAGCTTAGGTGATGTGTCCACGGGTGTAGATGCAGGTCGGCAAGAGCTCATGCCAGCACGCTCGAGAATCTCGAGAGCGTACTGCGTCTGGGAGAGGAACATCCCACTGGAGTCACGACAAACGGCCAGACCGAGGAAGTGGTGTAGCTCACCCAAGTCAGTCATGGCAAACTCGGCGCTGAGAGCTGTGATGACACGCTCAAGCAGAGTCGATGAAGATGCTGTGAGAATGATGTCATCGACGTAGAGGAGTAGGTATGCCGTACCAAAAAGACCATCCAGGATGAAGAGCGAAGTATCCGACTTGGAGCAGGTGAAGCCGAAGGCGGTGATGAAAGTCGCGAAGCGTTGGTACCATGCACGGGGAGCTTGTTTCAGACCATAGAGCGCACGGTTAAGACGGCACACATGATTAGGCCGGGCAGAATCAACAAAACCCGTGGGCTGGTGACAAAAAACCACTTCGGAAAGTCTCCCATGAAGAAAGGCGTTCTTGACATCAAGTTGACGAATCTTCCAATTGAGGGAGAGAGCAACAGAGAGAATAACCCGGATTATTGCCGGTTTGACAACCGGGCTGAAGGTCTCTCCAAAGTCCACACCGTGCTCCTGAGAAAACCCGCGCAACACCCAACGTGCTTTGTAGCGATCTAGGGTGCCATCGGGCTTGAACTTGTGGCGAAATACCCATTTGCGAGAGACAACGTTGGCATTGTTGGGAGGATGCACAAGATCCCAATTGTTGTTGGCGAGAAGAGCACCGTACTCTTCGGTCATGGCGGCGAGCCAGTTTGGGTCCTTAAGAGCACCCCGAACAGACTTGGGAATCGGCGATGGAGAGGCGATGGTGTCGACGTGGAGGTTGAGGCGCTCGGGAGGACCAATCATCTTGCCGGCCCGACGGCGCGTCACCATCGGGTGAGCAGGGACGGCCGGAGGGAGGTGACGACCGTACGAGGAGGGTTCAGGAGAACCGGCCAAGTCGTCGTGCGGTGAAGACGGGACTGAGCTCAACGTTGGGGAGCTGGGAGGCGACAAAGTAGCTGAACCCAGCCTGGAAGATGCGCCGTAGGCTGGGTCGTGAGCCGATGCAGCCAGTGTTGAAGACTCGCGGCCCGTTGATGCAGCAGACATTGGAGTCTCGGCGGAGGCCCGCGCTGGAGAAGCGGGGGCGGGCGAAGCCTGTGTGGAGGAGGCCGATGCAGAGCGTCGTGGCCCAACTTGTTGAGTCCGACGCGGTCCAGCATGCATGGGCTGCATGGGGACCGAGGCGATGGTGTCGATCGGATCGTCGTCGAGCGACGTCGGAGAGGGTTCCTGTGGCATGTTAGAAGCAGAAAAATTCCGTGCAAATAGAAATTGAGTTTCATCAAAAATCACGTGACGTGAAATAATGATACGGCGAGACTCAAGGTCCATGCAACGATAACCACGATGGTTGGAAGTGTATCCGAGAAACACACATGCTACCGAGCGATGCGACAATTTATGAGGCATGGTGGAGGCAATGTTGGGATAGCATAAGCAGCCGAAGGTGCGTAGATGGGTGTAGGTGGGTATGGTGGAAAAGAGAGCAAAGAAAGGAGACGGGACTGGGATAGCTTTGGTGGGTAATCTGTTAAGGAGATATGTAGCCGTATGGAGTGCTTCCACCCAAAAATTAGGAGGCATGCTTGCTTGGAATAACAAGGTGCGAACTATGTCGTTGACAGTGCGAATGATGCGTTCGGCTTTACCGTTTTGCTGGGATGTGTAAGGACACGAGAAACGTAGAAGGATCCCATGCGCGGCCGAGAGATCTTGGAGCGCGCGGTTGTCGAATTCACGTCCGTTATCACACTGAATGGCTTGTAGAGATAGAGAAAACTGTGTAGTGACATAATTGCGAAAGTTAGACAAGTGAGAAAAAGCTTCAGATTTACGCCGTAGAGGAAACGTCCACAAATAATGAGTGAAATCATCTAAAATGACAAGAAAGTATATGTAACCAGAAACACTCTCAAGAGGCGAAGTCCAAAGGTCACAATGTATTAATTCAAAAGCACGGCGAGTACTAGTGGTAGACGAAGAAAAAGGTAATTGTACATGACGGCCAAGTTGACAAGCATGGCATAAACTAGAATTTTTTATCACTTTATTGAACGGAAGAAATGATGATGATGCGAGGCGTCGGAATGCATCATGGCCAGGGTGACCGAGACGTCGGTGCCAAAGGTCGGAGTCGGCATGGAAGACGGTGAAGGCGTGCGGCGAGGAAGAGAGCGGGTAAAGATCACCCGTGCTACTGCACCTGAGAATCACGGCCCCTGTCTTGAGATCCTTCACAGAAAAACCCCAAGGATCAAATTCAACCGAACAGAGATTATCAGTGGTAAATTGCCGAACAGAAATTAGATTCTTTACAATACGTGGAGTAACAAGGACATCACGAAGAGTCAGACTACGAGTGGAATCAGAAGTAGGAAGGAAAACATGACCGGAGTTGGTGACAGGGATGGAGGAACCGTCACCAACAATAACATGCTTATGAGGAGGATTGGAGGAGAGTGAGTTGAGGTTGCCAGCGTCCGAAGACATATGAGCAGAAGCTCCTGTGTCCATGTGCCAGTCTGTTGGCGCGTGGAGGCTCATGGTGTTGAAGTAGCTCGCAAGGGCGGATGGATCCCATGTCGGGGCAGATGCAATGCCGTATGGAGGGTAGCCGGGATAGGAGGCCGTCGCGTGCTGGAGCGGTGCAGGTGGCGGTGCAGGCAGCGCCATGTAACCCTGGGCAGGAGTGCGGGGCACCGGGGCTGGGGGCCGTGGCCCCAGGAGACCGGCGGGATTGCGATACCCAGCCGGGGAGTAGGTGGTCGCGCCGTATCCATCGCCGACCATCGGGTACATGTGGATGGCCCCGGTCCAGGGGTTCTGCGGGCTCGGGAAAGGAGGGGCACCGCCGCCACCGTTCTTCTTCTTCTTGCCCTTGTACTTGCTGGTGCCGTGGGGGTGGGTTGGTGGAGTGCCATAGCCAGAGTTACCGGCCTGAGTGTACTGCACGGGAGGGGCAGGGGCGTCGCGATGGTGACCTCCAGTGGATGGAGCAGAGAAGAAAGCTGTTGGGGAGGACGAGCGCGCGTTGGACGGCTTGAGCTCCTGGAGAAGGAGCATGTTCCTGAACTGAAGGAAGGTAGGGAACGGCGTCAGGAGTGGCACGAGGGAAGCCACGCCCTCGTACTTCTCGTCAAGTCCCTTGATGGTGTTCCAGACGAGTGTGTCATCGCTGACCGCGGCACCCACGTCCGCGAGAGCATCCGCGGTTGTCTTTTGCTCGAGGCAGTAGGCGGTGATGGTCTTGTCGCCTTGCTCGATGTTGCGGAATTTCTGACCGAGGTAGCCAGCACGCGCCTGCTGGTTGTCGCGGAAGAGGGCGGTGATGCTCGTCAGGACAGCATAGGCCGTGGTCGTCTCCTCCATGACCATGTCTTGGATGTCGGCGGCGATAGACCCGTACAACCAAGAGAGGACGGTGGAGTCTAGCCGCAGCCATTCTGCATCGACCGGAGGGGCTGCCGTGACGAGGTGATCGGCAAGGGCGTACTTGGTCACGGCGACGGTGAGGAAGTTGCGCCACTTGGTGAAGTTGGAGGCCTTGAGATCAAGCGTGACGGGCAGGGACGAACCCAAGGGGGGACGAGGGGGGGCGAGACCCCCCTGACGATCACATTTTCCCTTGATAGCGATTAGGCAGATCCTGATTAGGCACCCGTTTTGACTCAATTCGCCCCCCCTGTGTGACGCATCGTGAAGCTCTCCTCAGGACTCCTCCCCAAGCCCCAGCCCATGTACAATAGTTACAGACTACTTGCGAAGGAAAAAAGCCCAATATCAAACGCGAAGCCCAGCAGGCAGCAGAAGCACACGCAGCCCCTTTGTTTCCTGGCAGTTAGATCGACATATTTGACCGCGGATCATGGCTTCGTGCGACCTTCCTACCCATCGTCCGCTAGAGTCTCCGCCTACCGCCGCCCGGATGAATTTTCTCCAGCCTTCAAGCAAAAGATCAGAAGGGGACTGATTAAGGTCTAGCGCGGCTGCATAGGTGATGGTTAACCCTAACTCCTTGCTTGTCTCTTGATTTTTATTTTGTTAAAATCTGCGCTGTTGTGCCATTAAAAAATCTACAAACATTAGAAGTTAATTAGGAAATACTTGATTGTCTAATTCTATTTTTGTAGATAAGAAGAGGAAGAGAACAATGAAAAAAAGTTGTCTATGGGCATTTGCGTCCAACCATTAAAGCTTCAATCCACAATTGCTCATATCATCATCAGCCAGCATAAAGATGATTAGGGAAAGCACCATACACCAAGAGAAACCACGGATCTGACGACGTACCACATCCAATAATATGCCTATATGGTAAGTCCACTCTGACAGTTAGCCTCAGTTTCAAATCTCAGATTTTTGTTGTCTATATGAACGATTGATTGACTCGAAAACTAGATTCGGAATCAACTCGTTCTAGTACCATGCACTAAAATTTTCTATATAGCAAATTCGAAAACTATTTTTTTCTAAAAAATCAATAATTTTGTAGTATTTTTTTGTGTTTACATCAGTGAAAGCCTGATTTCAGGCCTATGCTTTTTGCATACTTTAAATTGTTTTTCCACTTGGCCAGTGCTCATTAGTCCGTAAGAGAGCGTAAGTGTGGAACTCGCCCCCCCTATACAAAATTCCTGGCTCCGTCCCTGGTGACGGGGATCAGAGACTTGACGCTTTGGATGGCCGTGGCCTGCGCCCAGAGAGCAGCGAGGGGGTTGGTGCCGTCATCGGACATGGCGGCGGAAGGAGAGGTGTGGCGGTGTGGGCGGGTTGGAACCCTAGGGCGCCGGCGGTAGTAGAGAGGTGCGAAAGCGTGAAGTTGGGAGGAACGCGGAGCTGATACCATGAAAGACAAGATTGATTGACCACACGATTGTGGGTTTCCTGTTGTCTCATATTAATAGAAGAGTTTACAAGACGTACATGGAAACTATCAATACAAATCCTACCCATAATGGCCTGATTATATGGAAACATACAGGCTCCAAATATGGTAGAGTATAACCAAATATACAGGCATATTCGGTTTGCCTAACAGCAGGGATGGTGCGGCGCGGGTGGAGCTGCTGCATGACTCGGAGCTCGACCGCGCGATGGAAGAGCCTGCCTAACGTATCGATAGCAAGGACGAAGAGCTGCGGGGAGACAGGATCACCTTGACGCAGTCCACAGCGGTGCCAAATTGTGGGTCCAGGATTGCCGTTGAGGAGGACCTTGGTGCTGGCCGACGACAGGAGAAGGGCGATCCAACCAAGGAAGCGGTTGCCAAAGCCATGGCATCGCAGCACCTCGAACAGGAAAGGCCATGAGACGGAGTCGAAAGCCCGCGCCAAGTCAAGCTTCAGAAGCACGCGAGGGGCACCAAGCTGATGCAATAGCTGCGCGGATTGACGCACAAGGATGAAGTTGTCGTGAAGACTTCGCCCGGGGATGAACGCGTTCTGTACATTGCTGACAAGGTTGTTGAGCTTGGGAGCTAGGCGGAGCGAAAGCAGCTTGGCCAGGACCTTGGCGACAATGTGAATTAGGCTTATGGGCCTATAATCTCCCAGGCCATTGGCATCGGCGCACTTGGGGAGGAGCGTAATTAGCGCCTGGTTAAGGCAGCTAAACCCTCGTCCACGCAGCGCGTAAACCTGGTCGAAGACGCATCGGAGGTCGTGCTTGATTACCGGCCAGCAGGAGCGGAGGAACTCCGCGGTGAAGCCATCGGGGCCAGGCGCCTTGCGAGACGGCAAGCTTTTGATGGCTTGCCAAATCTCATCTTCGCTGAATGGCGCATCGAGGTCTTCCAGGTTTGAGGGCTCAATGAATTGTGACAGGTCAATGGTGCAGTCACGCTGCACGTCCATCCCAATCCGGCTGTCAAAGTGCTCGAAAGTGGCCGTGGCCATGTCGCTAGGAGCAGTGAGCACGGCACCGTCGACAGAGATGCCATGGATCCAGTTCTTCTGCTTGCGGTATGAGCACTGGCGATGGTACAACGTAGTGTTCGCGTCGCCATCTTTGAGAGATGCAATGCGTGCGCGCTGCCGGGCGATCGTCCGCTCAAGAGAAGCAAGGCCAAGGTAGGAGAGCTTGAGTTGACGACGCATCCAGTCTTCATGTGGAGATAGGGCCCGTTGTTCTTGCGTGGCGTCGAAGCGGAGCAGCATCTCAAGAGAGATCGCAAGCTGGTCACGCACGTTGCCAACGGAACGCGCGCTCCAGCCGGTGAGCTTACGCGCTGTGGCCTGCATGCGCCGCATGAACCGCCGGAACGGGTCGGCGTCATCCACCGAATGCCACGAGGTCGCCACGATCTCCGTGAAGCCGGCGAGACGGGTCCAGTACTCCTCAAAGTGGAACCGCCGGTGCGTTGATGGGAGAGGCGAACAGTCGAGCAAGAGGGGGAGTGATCCGAGACGACCGAGGCCAGGCAACGCAGATGGCATTCGCCGTGCAGCTCATCCCAGTCCGTAGAGCACAACACTCGATCGAGATGGAGCAAGGTGGGTGGGCTCTGCTCATTTGACCATGTATAGCGCCGGCCGCTGAGGTAAATCTCCTTGAGCACGAGGTCGTTGAGGACGCTTCGGAACCGCCCCATCATTCTCCGATTGAGATTGTCGTTGTTCTTGTCTTCGTCACGGTAGATCATATTGAAGTCCCGGCAGATGAGCCATGGGCCGGGGCATGCGTCGCGGACGTCACGGATCTCCTGCAGAAAAGCGATATTGGCGTTGTTGTCCTGGGGGCCATAGACGATAGAGAGCCACCACGGCACGCTCGTGCTATCAGGGGTCGAAACCCGGGCGGAGATGGTGTTGGTGGTGAACATCGGGTCCGTGATCGTCACGTCCCAGCTCTTCCAAGCCAGCAGGATCCCGCCACGGGTGCCGTTCGCTGGGAGATAAACATATTCATCAAACTCAGATCCCAACGTCTCAAGGACAGTCGACGAGTAGACGAATTCCATTTTAGTCTCTTGGAAGCAAGCGATCAAAGCGCTAGAAGTTACAACGAGCGAGCGAACTGCCGTACGTCTGGCACGGGCGTTGAGGCCGCGAACGTTCCAGTTGAGGATTTTGAGGCCGTGATCCATTAGGCAGAGGTCGACGAAAGGGCACTCGTCGGCGCGGCTAGGCCTCGATCGGGCTGCCCGAGATCACCGTGGTGACAGGCGCCGTGGACGGGTCGACGGGTAGCGCGCGGCCAACGAGCGCGGCAATGGCCGTCAGCACGACATGAGAGAGGGGCGCAGCAAAGACCCCATCGTATGCCTTCATGGCCTCGGCGGAGATCACCTGATTGGTGCCGATGATGCCAAGGGTGCGCAGTATCTGGACCTGCGCACGGCGCTCAGCGGTGGGCGGCACGCCGGGCTTGGCCTTCGCAGCGGTGGCAGATCATCCGCGGCGCGGCGAGAAGTTCAGGGGCTGTCGGCGTCGTTTGCGCGCAGGGTTGGGGAGGGCAGAGCAAGTCTGCTTTGTTGCCGCGGCAAGGAAGTCCCCAAGGGTCCAGGAGCTGACAGAGGCCGGCTGTCTGGTTCGTCGCAGGGTGATTGGCGGCGTGGCAAAACGCCCTGCGCTGCGCAACTGAGGCGCATGGGACGCAGGGTTGGATTGCAGCGTTGACGGGCTTGGGGAAGCGGGCCTGTTGGCATGGGCATCAGGAGGCATGGGCCTTTGCAGTATGCTTCTGGGCTCTTGGGCCGCGGGGGAGGGGCAACCCAAGTCAGAGTCCCCGATGGCGGCGGCAGGAGGGGGCGTTGGCGCGATGGATGGAATCACATGACCCGCGTCCCACGTTGGCAAGGAGGGGGTGGCATGCAGATCAGCCAGGGCCACGGGGGTGGATGAGGGCGCTGCATCACGCGTCGCAGTGGCGGGGCCGGCATGCAAAGCAGCAGGTACTTCATCAGCCACAGGAGCTGACGAGGGCAAAGCATCGCTTTGCCCCGACAGCGGATCAGCCTCGGGAGCCACAGGGAGCGAGTCCGGGACCTCACTAGAAGAGGATAAGCTGTCCGGATCCCTAAGCGCGCAAGCATTGGCCGTGGTGGGTCCATCGCCAGAGAGGCTGTCTCCCAGCGCACACGGCGACGCGCAAGACCGGGTCGTTGCGGGCCCGACTACGGGTGGAGGGCGGGCGGGCGCCAATTGGCTGTTGCCAACTGTTGGGGTGGCAAGCACCAACGTTGGGGTGCGCAACTCGATCGGCCTGGGATCCGTTGCAGCTGCAGCTTTGGCCAGCGCAGCCTGAATCCTGGCGTGCTTTTTCTTTCCGCCATGCTTTCCTCTTTTGGCTTTGTGACTAGGCGGGTGGGCCCCAGCCTGCGGCCATGCATCCATGCATCTGGCATGGGACGGTACAGGCGGAGGCGCATGCGCAGCCGCGGCGGCGCGGGACGCCAGCCAGCCAGGGTCGACCGCCTCGCCATCGGCCCGTAGGCGGCCTCTGGAGCAAGTCCAGCCGGCGGAGTCGACCGCCATGCCGTCGGCGCGTCCGTCGGGGGCGGAGGTTGGGCGGCGAAGTTTCCGGCTACGACGGCGTTGCTGCCCGCGTCCATGACCACGGCCTGCAGGGTCGTGTGTGCTGCCATGAGCCTCGCCATCGCCATTGCCATCGCCATTGGCAGCATCATCAACCGCCCTGGGAAGGGCAGCAGACCTCAGTAGCCGGATGGAGATGGGGTACTCCAGGGTGCGGACGGCTGGAGGCAGGTCAGGTCGGATGCCGGGGACGTGCTCGACAATCTCCAGGATGGCATCCCGGCGAATGGTGGCCAGGTCCCGCACGCGCCCGGTGAGCCGGAATGTGGCAAGGTCAGCGCGGGAACGCGTGTCCGGGTGCAGCCGCTCAACCCAACAGCCAGTCCCAAGAATGTGCTCGGCCGTGGACAGGTGCCATGCCTGCGCTGGGATGCCGCGGAGCTCGAGCTGCACAGAGTATGCAAAGCTCCCAGCAGTGGCGTGGGCGAGCTTGCACCAAGGGCGGAGCAGCAGGGTGAAGCGGGCGGCGTTGATGAGGTGGTCACCGGCCATCCGGTCCATGATCAGCCGCGAGGAGAAGATGATGAGAAAGTCCTTCGGGGCGTGCTTGTGCACAGTGAAGTCGCCGGGCTGCAGGTCGAACATGGCGTGCAAGGTTGTCTCCACGTCGGTCGGGGAGACAGAGGGCCTGGTGCCGATGATGGTGGCCACCATGCCGCGCGCAAGCACCTCCTCCGCCTCCTCCATCTTGATGGAACGAGCGATGGTGACACGCGCTGGCGCAGAGGCGGGTGGTAGGGGCGGTGTGGTGTTGCGTGGCGGAGCGGCGTCGCGGGGGAGTTGAGGAGGGGGGTGACGGTGAACCGCCGGAGGCTGCGCACGGTGGTCACCGGGCAGCAGCGTCTCGCAACAGCTGGACTCGTGGCCGGAGATGAGGCATCGACGGCAGCGCACGGGGTTGGTGCAGGCCCGCACCCGATGTCCGGCTTCCAGGCACCTGAAGCACAGGCCGGCGACTTCCTCGGGCGACGGGCTGCGACGACGGCGCTAGGAGGGAGGGGTGGCCGCGCGACGCGCGCGCGGGCGACGGTTCCTCCGCCGCGGCTGCTGGAATCCATCGGCGTCGAGTACAGGGCCTCCAGAAACGCGATGGACCTCCGAGCGTGGACCCAAGCGGGCGGCGGCCGGCGCGGTCGAGCGGAACGACACCAGGGCCGAGGAGGCAGGGGCCGGGCGCGGCGCGGCCGGCGAGGGAGGGGAGCGCGGGGCCGGCGGGGTGCTGACGACCTCGCGGTAGGAGCACGAGTCAGAGGATTCGCCCGCAGAGGCGCTCCAGCGGATGCGACCGTCGGGGCTGGAGTCACCGGAACGGGCATCGGTGGAGGCCATGGCCGGGGGGAAGGGAAGGGGAGGGCTACCGGCGAGGATTCGACGGCGGCGAGGCTGGTGGGCAAGGCTAGGGAGCGGGGAGGGGAGCGGGAGCGGGAGGGAGCCATCTTTCTCAGAAGAAAGAATTAGCTCGAGAGCTTACTCATCAGAGCAAAGGAGAGCTCATCAAATTGATCATGATTAGTCCAGGATGAACACAATCAAAGCGCGATGGTAGCTCCTTCCTTTCTCAGTAAACTAACGATTTATGGAACATCAAAATAGCCGGTAAATTTTTAGACACTCCCAATTAATATGAGCCCTTAATTATGTGTCATCGTGATGCTACCTCCAGTGAATAATGTTGTTACGAATTGATTCTTTTTAGTATTTTATCAACCCTTGACATGCACTTGATACAGGAAACATACCTCTAAATTCAATCTTTCCAAGTGCAGTTGCTAGCAACCTCTGTCATTTAGTGAAGAGGTGGTAGTTGTGGTGTCACTAAAAAATTCAAAAGAATAGTGCATTGATGTATTGCAAGTTCTTGTGACCAATATGATAGCTTTTAAGATTTCCTACACCAATCGTGGTCTCATGGCAGTCCAGACGTACTATTTAGATGAAGCAAGAGCAACCATATCCTACAAAAGAAAGATATATCAGATCCACAAAGGTACTCCTAAAAATATCACAATTAAACATACACATCTCTCTAGGGTACTACTTCTACATATTACTTCTGTATTTCTAATTTTTTATACCAATTCTTAGCAAAAATGCAATATTTTTGGGATTACTTTTCAACACAATTTAACACATATAAGTTTCAAGTTTCCGACTTAAAAATTTAAAAGAACATCAATACTAATTTGTTTTTAAGGCTGATTGTTTCGTACAAAGCATTACATTTCGTGGACAGGAAAGAATACATGTTTAGAAGAACAATTCCTTGAATTAACTTGCGATGCTGCTCGGTGTGTCAAAAAAGTCAAGAAAGATTGAGGTGTTCCAATAAATAGATTTAAGCGGGTGGTGAGCAATCGAAGCTAAGTCTTTGGCATTGATAGCAGATTGATATGATTCAAGGTGAGAGGACCATTAAGTGGACATAGGTCAAGGATTAGTAGTATTGTTCATAGAATTAACTCACATGGACAGTCAAAGGTTACAACTTTAATAGCATCTGGATCATCTTTCACGACATATCCTTCCAGCAAGAAGAATAAACTGTCAGTTTAATATAACCAGATAGATACCAAACATAGCAGATGTATATATGTTACTGTTCCCAACTCAATTAATTTTACCAAGGTAGAGTTCAATCAAGCAAATGAGGGGCATTTTTACCAAATAGGATCAATTGACTTAAGTATACTGTGTAATATGTTTCTGGAGGAGGACGACCCAATCCACATTATTCCATCAGTACCAACATGTCCTCGCCTTTTCCCCGGTGCTCCTGGCATCGGTCGTTGTCAATGATGGCTCCAGCCGCCATGTGACATCAGGTCATCAATCTATCATGGTCCACGCCCCAAGGTTGAATCAAATTTACAACAGAATTAAATGTTAGCATTACCTCTTGTTTCTGAAACATGCAGAGTTATTTTTATTAAGCAAGATAGATAAATAGCAGACATAGTTCTAACTAAAAAGAAGGTGTACATCACCGTCAGGCCCAGTGCATGCTAACTAAAAAGAAGAGTTAACTGATAGGCAACATTTTATGAGGAAACAAATAGGCTTTTCCTATCAGCATCACAGCAAATGCTAACCCAGTGCTCCAAAAAACTGTCGATGGCAGATCTATATTGCATTTTGGGGTAAACAAAAAATCCAAAATAGACTAAGCACATGCGTCTAGTACAGATGCTTTATGTACAAGAGGTGTTATCTAAGTAATATCAATATATATATATATGAGTTCCGTAGCCTATTCGTTCTAACATAACGTGCAAGAACAAAAATAATTCTGAAATAAGAGAAATTCTAGATCGTCTTCAGTAGTGTTATTCGCCAAGGCACAAAAAAACTCTAAAAGTATCTTTGATCCATTTTTGTATTATTCATTGCAGTACTAAGTATTTACAGAAATAAATACAAAAGGAAGCAATGGATCAGTCCCAGTCTTTACCTTGATCGCCAAAGGTGGTTTTGCACGGCAGCCGGCAATTATAGTTCTAGCATGACGCGGCAAAGCACATCTGATTGAGGTGGTTTTTCACATTTGCCATTGAGGTAGGCAGGGGAGTAAAGAGACCACACACACAAAAAATCAATTTCTGACAATCTTACACATGTGGCACGAGTACACCTAGACGGGCCTTCTCATCCATTTCTCCACTATCCAATCGCTGCTTGATACTACCGCGACCTCCATTGTATGCCTACAAGAAACTAAAATGGCTTTGGTCTGCTCGTTCGTTGTCCTTGACACCCTTGGTTCAGAATTCGATGACTACGCGTGCCTACCGGCCCAGGGCACGCGGGGTGGCATACTGCTCGCGTGGAAGAGCAGGGCCGTGACCATCACAGATCCTATGCTCACCACGAACGCCATAACGGCCAAGGTGACCACGGTCACCGGCGCGCCGTGGTGGCTAACAGTGGTCTATGGCCCCCAAGAAGACGCTGACAAGATCTCCTTCATGCAAGAACTACGTGAGATACGCACAGACTGCCCTGGGCCTTGGATGTTATGCGGTGACTTCAACTTAATTCTGCGCGACGAAGACAAGAACAATGGCAACCTATGCCGCCGCATGATGGGCAGATTCCGTCGCCTCGTCAACGACCTCGCGCTGAAGGAGATGTACCTCAATGGACGTCGATTCACTTGGTCCAACGAGCAGTCCCCGCCCACCCTCGTGCACCTGGATCGTGTGTTTTGCACATCGGACTGGGAAGACGCACACGGCGATTGCCACCTGCGCTGCCTTGCCTCTGTCGTGTCAGACCACTGCCCCCTCCTCCTCGACTGCTCGCCCACGCACGCGGCGCACCGACGCTTCCGCTTCGAGGACTTCTGGCTACGGCTGGATGGGTTCCATGAAACGGTGGCCGCAGCCTGGGGATGGGTGCAAGACCCGGATCCTTTCCTGCACTTGGTTCTCCGCCTCCAGGCCACTGCCCGCAAGCTGACCAGCTGGAGCGCGAGGTCAAAAGGAAACATCCGCGACAAGATGGCCATATCCCATGAGTTGATCTCGCGATTTGACAAGGCCCAGGAGGATCGGGTGCTCTCGCCCCCCGAGGACTGGTTGCGGAGGCAGCTGAAAATATCCTATCTTGGGCTTGCGTCGTTGGAACGCACGATTGCGAGGCAGCGGGCACGCATCACCACGCTCAAGGATGGAGACGCCAACACGACATTCTTCCATCGACAGTGCTCTTTCCGCCGGCAGAAGAACCACATCCATAGCCTCACCGTTGATGGACACATGATCGCGGACCAGGATGGGATGGCGCAGGCGGCTTTCTCTCATTTCGACGAGCTGCTTGGCTCGGCCCCCACCCGTGGCCACTCGCTGGATCTATCGCAGCTCATTGAGCCTCGCGACCTGACTTGCCTCGACGCCCCATTCAGCCCCGAGGAGGTATGGGACGCCGTCAAAATCCTCCCAGCACGCAAGGCGCCTGGGCCCGACGGATTTACAGCCGAGTTCTTGCGGGCATGCTGGAGTACGGTCAAACAGGACTTCCTGGACATCTTCCATCAGCTCTTTCTGTTGCGCGGTCGCGGCTTCAGCAAACTTAACCAGGCCCTATTGACCCTGCTCCCGAAGCGCGCCGATGCCTGTCAGCTCCGCGACTACCGGCCGATATGCCTGATACACCTCGTGGCCAAGATCTTCGCGAAAGTACTCTCGCTTCGCCTTGCGCCAAGGTTGGACGACCTGGTCAGCTGCAACCAGAATGGATTCATCCCAGGACGGAGCCTCCACGACAATTTTGTCCTGGTCAGACAATCCATGAAGCTGTTGCATCAACTCGGGGCCCCAAGAGTCATGCTCAAACTTGACCTCACGCGAGCCTTCGACTCCCTATCTTGGCCCTTCCTCTTCGAGGTGTTGGACCGGCACGGGTTCGGGCCTCGGTTCCGGGAGTGGCTTGCGATACTGCTTTCGACCTCGAGCACCAGGATCATGCTGAACGGCGAGCCAGGGCCGCCGATTTGGCACCGATGCGGACTGCGACAGGGCGACCCCGTGTCGCCACAGCTCTTCGTGCTCGCCGTGGACACCCTCGGACGCCTCATCCGCCGCGCGCACGAGTCCGGCATCCTGCAACAGCTGCACCCCTGACGAGCCATCCCGGCCATCTCCTTATACGCCGACGATGTGATGCTCTTCTGCCACGCCACACCGGGAGACATGGAGGCCATCAAGGGCATACTCACACTCTTCGGTGAAGCCAGTGGCCTCCAGGTGAACTACGCCAAGAGCTCGGCCACCATCCTCCATGGCGACCCCGACACGGCCGCAGCGATCGCCCATGTCGGATGCAGGACGGCCGACCTGCCCATCACCTACCTCGGCATTCCGCTCACATTGCGCTGTCCCACGGCCGCCCAGCTCCAACCCCTCGTGGATGCAGTGGCAGCCAGGCTTCCAACTTGGAAAGCATGGCTCATGAATAAGGCTGGACGGCTCGCATTGGTCAAAGCGGTGCTCGAGGCCATCCCGGTTCACCAACTGCTCGCCTTCGCCCCCCCCCCCCCCCCAAAGAAGACCCTGAGGCAGCTGGAGAAGATACAACGGGGCTTCCTATGGGCCGGACGTGCAACTGCCAATGGTGGGCACTGCCACGTCAACTGGCGCCGCGTTTGCGCCCACTGGAATATGGCGGCCTGGGGATACGGGACCTGGAGCGCGCTGGCCTGGCACTACGGTTGCGATGGCTGTGGTACACTCGCACGAACGACAACCGCGCATGGCAAGGGCTTGACTTGCAGTTCACCACAGAGGAGCGTGCGCTGTTCTTCGCCTCCACCACCATGACCCTCGGAGACGGATTGACGGCCCTATTCTGGGATGACCGCTGGCTCCAGGGGAAATCCATCCGCGAGATCGCCCCTGCGCTTTACCAGTGCATACCCAAGCGGAGGCGCAAGGTGAGAACGGTGGCGGAGGCCCTAACAGGCAACGCTTGGGCACGAGACATCCAGGGAGTTCTTGGGATACATGAAATTGGGCAATACCTGAGACTTTGGCAGGCCGTGCAGCGCATCACCCTCACAAATGCTCCTGACCAAATGCTCTGGAGGTGGACAGCAAACGGCACTTACACGAAGCAGTCCTGCTATGCTGCGACCTTTCATGGATCCACGAGATGCCCCTCATGAAAGCTGACATGGAAGAGCTGGGCGCCACCCAGAGTCCGATTCTTCCATTGGCTGGCCAGCCTAGACCGGTGCTGGACAGCTGAACGGCTGGCCCGTCGCTGCCTGCAACACCACCCCAGATGCCTCCTCTGCGATCAAGAGCCGGAGACCATCCAGCACCTACTCCTGACCTGCCCTTTCGCGCAGCAAGCCTGGCACGCCACCCTGGACTGGACGCGCATTCCAGCACAGCCACCACACAACGACCCCTCACTCACAGATTGGTGGCAGCGAACGAAGGGAGGGACACCGCACGCGCTGCGCAAAGGATTGCAATCCATCGCCATGCTTGTCCCTTGGATGATCTGGAAGCAGCACAATGAATGTGTTTTCGAAAACACACGGCCATCGATTGAAGCACTAGTGGATAGGATTAAAACGGAAGCCAAATGTTGGGCACAAGCCGGGGCAAAGGGGCTCAGGGTAGTCCTACCCACGTCCTGGGACGTCCACTGACCGAGTACACTGTCTTTTGTAGCCCCAGCCTCCTAGGAGGATTGTAAAATCTCTTCTCTTCAATGCAATGAAACGCAAAGCTCTTTGCGGTTTCTCGAAAAAAAGACATATGCAGAAGTACAGATTTTTCAGAAAAGAAACGACAATTCCAAGTTTCAGAGTTGACCACCCAAATCCCTTTGGTCCTTCAGAGCATGAGGAACATGAATTCGGACAACCTCCTGTATGCCCTCTTGTGCATGATGTCGTCGTCCCCGAGCTTCAGCCTCTCACACCTGGAGCCCTTGCCGCTTCTCCTCACTGGGCGCACGCACGGCTTCCCCTCAAGGGGCAGCATACAATTGAACAACATCGACAACTTCCACCCCGCAACTGCAAAAGAACACATCCATCAGCAATAATGAAATCTTCAAAATTCCTCAACTAAAGCATATGAGTTATTTTCAGATTGAGCAAAAAAAGGGGAAATAAGAGAACACTTTCTCACAAGATGCAATGTACACAACCAAAAGGAAACGAAGTACGTACTATTATGCATCTGAACCATATTGACTACTGATGTAACTTGTGTTGATGAATCTGAAAAGGCTGCGACTTGCCCAGAAATTCAAAGGGCGTCATGACAAGCTTAACGGTCGACCGCACACACTCTTAAAGGCGACCAGGGAGAGGTGGATACAGGTAATGCCGCCGCCAGAAGCTCCAGCTTGTGTCGCTAGTTGCCTCACCTATCCTCAAGGATCTGCAACACATCAACCCGCAACATATACTCAAATCAGTAAATGGCAGATAAAGAGTCCCACAAGAGCGACCTCAAGAATCAGTGGTGATGGAGAGTATGCATATCCAGTTCGGGTGGATGCAACTTCCAGAACGATAAAGATATGAAAGGTCACTAATATCAAGTTCATCAATCAAACATGTATAAGTGAGCGAGTTCCAAATCATCTAATCACTTACAAAGAGAACTCTGTCATGTGAATGAATACCACGTCTCAAAGATGACCACGTGGGTAGAGGCACAAGCAAGGGTGAAGGCACCATTGTTGAGACCATGCTGTGACAAAGAGAGTGATGGGGAATTTGGGGCACAAGCAAAGGCGTTTGGCTAAATTCAAGAAATCAATCCAAATCACATAGTGGGGAAATTATCAAATCCTAGACTACTTCCATCAACCACATCAAGAACTATATGTTTGCATGAGCACACAGGAAGGGGATGTCGTACCTTATAAGGGAAGAACAACAAATCGACAAGTTGTCGGCCTGCCCTGGGGTTGAAAGTTGAAACCGCCCT
>LR880968.1:745214266-745229597 GCA_904067115.1 Aegilops sharonensis | reverse complement strand
TGGTGATGGAGAGTATGCATATCCAGTTCGGGTGGATGCAACTTCCAGAACGATAAAGATATGAAAGGTCACTAATATCAAGTTCATCAATCAAACATGTATAAGTGAGCGAGTTCCAAATCATCTAATCACTTACAAAGAGAACTCTGTCATGTGAATGAATACCACGTCTCAAAGATGACCACGTGGGTAGAGGCACAAGCAAGGGTGAAGGCACCATTGTTGAGACCATGCTGTGACAAAGAGAGTGATGGGGAATTTGGGGCACAAGCAAAGGCGTTTGGCTAAATTCAAGAAATCAATCCAAATCACATAGTGGGGAAATTATCAAATCCTAGACTACTTCCATCAACCACATCAAGAACTATATGTTTGCATGAGCACACAGGAAGGGGATGTCGTACCTTATAAGGGAAGAACAACAAATCGACAAGTTGTCGGCCTGCCCTGGGGTTGAAAGTTGAAACCGCCCTGTCCTAGGTTTTACCACAGGTGGCGGCGGCGTCTCCCCTCGGAGGTCGGCGGCGGCGACGTCTCGTCTGGAAGGTCGGCGACGGTGATCCCTCACGTCCGCGATGTCGATCCCGGACTCCGTAGACAGTGTCTCCTCTGGTATGATGCGGGATCCCGTACCTCGGCGGTAGCGAGAGACGCCGATCCCGGAGGTCGGTGGCGGCGAGAGACGCCGATCCCGGAGGCAGCGAGATCGCAAGAGACCGCGGCGTCTTCTCTACGAGGTCGTCAGCGGGGGCGATCTCGTGCGGCTTCGTACGTCACGAAGATGGAGGGGATCGAGAGGAGGGGAGTTTATCCGGTTTTCCTTCGTTTTCCTGTGGGACGGGGTTTTTTTGGTGTGTGTGTTTGTGCACGTGTGGGAGGGGGAGGGGAGACGAAAAGAAACCAACGAAAGTGGTGGTACGAAATAAAACCAGCGAAAAATAACCGGCGGACTATTCACCAACTGCTACACTAAGAGTAGAGAAAAGTGGTGGTACGAAATAAAACCAACGAAAAATAACCGGCGGACTATTCACCAACTGCTCCATTAGGAGTAGAGATATTAGGAGTAGAGATATAATGGCTACTCCATACCTGCAAAAGCTAAAATTCAAGTCCAATAATGGCTGAAACTTATTGAATCTTCAGAATGAACTTTGGTATTCTAGCTTACTAAGTTCGTCTAGTCTATGGACCTTGTCTCAATTCGCCTTGCATGTAACAGTAGATGTGTCCTTTGTCCATGGCCCGCAATTGATAAACCAAAGAATCAGGGTGAATTAATTAACAGTTTAACTTAGCCAAACTGTGTTCCACCTTATTTTATAAGTACGTGCCATGGCATGGGCGTCTCTAACCAGGCTGAAGAGTAAAACGAGTAACTTCAGAAGAAGAGACAATGAAGGGAAAATAAACCACCTCCTGCAGGAGCAGGAATGCGCAACAAAGCCGGCAGGCAAGAACTGGTGGGAGTATCAACGTACGGGTTCTAAACATGAGTATAGTCTGTCAAATCGCTTTATATCAGGTAAAAGCTCCTTCAATTAAGTGGCTGAGGCTGAGGCCGCGAAAGTTCATTGACAGGCAAGTGAGCCGCAGCTTTCTGGTTAAATGATTGGGTAACTCATTATGCTAGGCTGCAAGTAGCATTAGTCCCACGTCACTGCTTATCAACGATGATCAAACTGCATACAACTCGGCAGATAAGGGCACGTACAATGGTGACATATGGATACGTATGCCTCATAATAAAAAGTAATTTAAGGCATATGTATTGATTTTTTCTCTCCAATGAAAGCTGTTACTAGTGGACCTCATTAAATAATAGAAAGTGACTCTTATTACACATGCATTGCATTCCTCCTCTTCACTTCAACTTTTCCAACTTTATGCACTGGACCATACTTTTTACCTTTTACCTCTAAGCACCCGCCTCTTGAAGAGGATCCTGCTTCCCCATCCGAACCTACTTTTTCTATTACCCAATCCTACATGGCATGTGAGGCATCACCCTGGGGCTATGCATTGGCCATGCCCTAATCACCGGTACTAGCTAGTCCAAAACCACGCAGGTTCAGAAGACAATGGATAAACTGACAGTGAGAACATGTGGACAGAGACGTATTCTTCCTCGAATTTGTAATGCTTCAGGTTGTAAATAAATAAAACAATATCAAGTGTGATCACCATCGCAACAAATTAGGAAAGGGTAGACGAGGATGAAGGAGCCTGATAAGCACAATGGTCATGAATAACAGAAAGAAACAGACACCTCGCAGAAACAAAAAGAATAACAGAAACAGACCAACAAGTAACAGCAGCTCCTCAGATGACAGAGACTTTGCTTCAAAAAACATAAGGCGACATAAACTTGCACTCTCTCTTTAAACTAATATAAGAGCATTTAGATCATTAAAGTAATGATCTAAACGCTTTTATATTAGTTTACGGAGGGAGTACCATATAAGAACTTTGCGTGCAGAGACAAACTTTGCAAACCATGATGCCTACGGAAATTCTACGACCATTTCTATAAAAAAAAAAAGGGGAAATTCTACGAGCAAATGACGAACTCCATACTGTTGGTTATGCATTTTTTATGTACAGTCTACTGATCAAATGAAACAGAGGACCTGAGCTCCTCCACCCCTCAAATTCTGCAAGTACCAATAATGCTTAGTAAGGTGGAAAACCTATTTAGTTTGTCCGATCGTACAGTCCTAGTATCAGGATCACACTATGCTGCTGATGATAAGATTTTCTTTTCACAAAAAGAAGCACATCAAAAGACAAGGGGAAATGCCAAAAGCCACCCAAAGCTGTCAATTAGTTTACTGGCTCAAGATAAGATCCAGTACACTCAATAACATGTAGGGGGCGTCCTTTGAACCAATAAAAAAGATAGCAGTACAAAAAGGTACCAGGCTCACTAAATATGCAGGTGCACGCGTAACATGGTGGACCGAACAATATCATCAAATGGATCTTTGCACACAACGATCCACCGATTAAACAACGGCCCGATACACCGCAACTTCTTCATTACGGGTAATTTCAGACCAAGGAGCTGGGAGCGTCCTGAGCCGCTGAACATGGTGGATTCATTTCAAATAAGCTGAGAGAATATTGTTGTCGGCACATGGCCAGCTATGCGGCCATCTGTTTATCTTGGGGAAAGACGCAGGCAGTACAAAAAATCGTTTGTAACCTAGGGAGGCTCGATGCTAATGGCAGAACAAGACAATGGTACTACCCCATGGAAATATTTCTCGGCGACATGTATCAAGCATCCTTTCCAGATGCTAGTCTTGGCACAAAACTAAAATGTAAGGCAATACAAAAGGTGAACTCCAGTCGTTCAGAGCAACTGTGAACTTGTGTAATGCAACGAAATTATAATGCAAGACCTCCCAATCTCCCATTAGAATCAAGCTGCAAACCCTGGTACCAAACGGAAAAGAGGAAATAGCGCCGCATGGGAGCACTTTGGTCCAACAAGTTGGCACTGGTTCAAACTCATCAACAAACTTGGCACACGAGCTAAATTCGAGCCATTTTCATCTTGTTGGACCAAAGTGGTGCTACTCGAACCAAAACGCATTCGCAGAAGTAATTGTGTGTACACTGTTATCCACTAGTTCGATGATAAGTAGGGTAAAAAGGAACACATATCAAGAAGACATCAGCAAGCAGTAAAATAAGGCTTCACATATCAAACAAGATGAAAATGGTTCAAACACATCAACACACTGACAATGGTTCAAACTCATCAACAAACTTAGCACACGAGCTAAATTCCAACCATTTTCATCTTGTTGGACCGAAGTGGTGCTACTCCTGACAAAAACGCATTCACAGAAGTAATTATGTACACTGTTATCATGTTAGCTCACTAGTTCGATGATAAGTAGGGTAAAAAGGATCACATATCAAGAAGACATCAGCAAGCAGTAAAATAAGGTATAGATTTTATCAGCTGAAGCATAGTGGCAGCAAAGCTGAAGAATACCTGTCACCTAAGAGAAACCACATACTCCCTCCATAAAGAAATATAAGAGCGTTAGATTACTCCGTCCGTAAAAAAATACAAGAGCATTTAGATCACTACCTTGATCTAAACGCTCTTATATTTCTTCACGGAGGGAGTACATATCAGCTGAAGCGTAGTGGCAGCAAGGCTTCACATAAGGAGGTATACATTTGATTCGGAAGAAATTATCAAGACAAATCAGTCTGAAATTACACTTCACTAGCTGTCGTCGTGAAGCAGCCAAAAACACAAGCAACCTCTCCTATACGGTTATACCAGTGGAGGATCCTAAATCTTAATGTACACTTGCAGCTCCAATTCTCTATCTCAACTCACCTATCATCTAATCACAATAAATAACTAACCCACCTCGCAGAGCACATTTTACACTGAGCAAACAAGCAGGTCCAAAAAGAAAAGCATAACGTCGAGCACGTTGCCCGCACCCTAGGAAGCTGGCCCCTAATGGTAGAACACGACGGGCGGGACAACCAAGCCGGTGTCCTTGAGGAAGGGGACTACCTGCGGGCGCTCGGCGAGGTCGCGGTAGAAGGCGTACTCCGCCTCGTAGTCGTGGAGGTCGAGCTCGTTCTTCTGGTTGCTGTGGTAATGGTGCTTGGCGTCTGCCACCTTCCCGAAGCCGAACACGCTCACCCTGTCGCACACTCCCACCGCCACCATGATGGCCTGCATCCCGGACGAGTAGTGGAACAGGGCCGCGTCGTGCGCGCCGTTCCAGTCCTCGACGGCGCGGCCCGTCTCGGCGACGAAGCGGCGGAGCGAGTAGTACTTGACGATGCGCGCGCAGAGGACGTCAAGGCGAGGGTCGGTGACGGAGATGGGTGCGTCGTGGGTGGCGAGGGAGGAGGCGTTGCAGGCGGCGACGTCGAGGAAGTGCGCGGCCTGGCAGATGTAGAGGAGGACGGGGACGCCGCTGCCGTAGGGGTGGCAGAAGCAGCCGGGGCGGCGCGCACAGAGGTGTAGTATGTTGCTGTTGATGAAGGAGAGGTTGGTCTTGGCGCCGACGTGCGCGGTGTAGCCGACGATGCGGGCGTTGTTGAGGCGGAAGACGGCGTGGTGGGAGTCGATGAGGGCGCCGTGGGCGTGGCGGAGGAGGATGCCGCTGTTGCCGACGACGGCGCAGGAGGGGATGCGGGCGGGGAGGGCGAGCACGGCGGGGAGGTCGCGGAGCACGGCGGGGTCGTAGCGGCGGAGGCGGTGCCAGGAGCGGAGCGCGCGGCGAAGGGCGGGGTCGAGGAGGAGCTCCTCGCGCGGGAGCGGGTGGAGCAGGGAGTCGGCGTGGTCGCGGTCCGCGTGGCCGCGGCGGTGGACGGGGAACTGGTGGTGGCGGAGGTGGAGCGGGTGGAGCCGGTCGCGGCGCCAGGCGCGGGCGCGGGCGCGGCCGGAGGCCGGGAGGCGGCCCTCGAGGAGGTCGTCGACGTCGCGGCGCAGGGACGGCTCGGAGCCGTCGAGCGCGGCGACGCGGAGGAGCGTGGCGTTGAGGCGCGCGGGATCGAGCGGCGGCGGCGGCGGGGCGAGCGCGGGGGCCGGCGGGGCCAGCGCCCGGCGGAGCGCGGAGGGGAAGGAGGCCGCGCCGCAGAGCACGACGAGGAGGAGCGCCGCGAAGGGCCCCCGCAGCGGCCGCTTCATGGCCGCCGCCGCAGCAGCCGGGGGCTAAGTGGGCCGGGGCCGCATCGGGGGATGATGCGCATCTGGGGGGTGCGAGCCCGAGCGAGCCGAGGAGGTCCGGGCGGCCGGGGGAGTGGGGCGCGACGCGATGGGGTTCGAGTACGGCGAGGTGGGCAGGAGCGAGGTTGATTTATTTGTAGTAGGTGGTTGGACTTTGGGTTCGGGGAACGGGGGATCCTATGTGTCGTTGTTCTTGTTGGGTTCGAGCAGCGTCGGGAGGAGCAATGATTCTGTGCTGTGTGTGAGGGACGCAACGTGACTGCACGAGGCCCCGGCACGGCATGGCTCTGCGGGAGATGATGGGCGGAATTGTTTGTGGATTGACCCTATGTCCCGGTGAAATTGGCACTTTTGTCCCCGATGGATTGACCCTCTGTCTCGGTGAAATTGGCGTATTTTTTAACAAATCTAGCCCCTTTGCACGACTTGAGGCACGTGTGGCCCTTGGGCAAAACTAGTTCGAAATCTGGCCTCTGGAGTCGGCGCCCTGTAGCATGAAGCCGAAGTTGTACATGTTGGCGCCACCCTGCACGGAGTCGACGTGTATAAGTTCGACGCCGTGCTACATAGAGCCGAGCTTAGATGTGCCCACGGAAACCCTAAGGACCTGATTTGCTCAGCTCCACATGGTATGGCGCCGAACTTGTACATCTCGGCGCCATGTAGTGTGCCGCCGACATGTACAACTTCGACGCCATGCTATGTGGCGCCGACCCCAGGGGCCAGATTCCAAATTAGTTTTGCCCAAGGGCCAGATGTGCCTCAAGTCGCTCAAAAGGGCTAGATTTGTTAAAAGATATTGGAATTGGCACAATGCTGCTATACAAAGGATGTTGTGCGGATGACTTCCGCACGACAGCCAGTAGATTAATTATCATGCTTGAATCGTCCAAGAGGATGGAATATGTATGGAAAACAGGATGGCGCGACATATCACACCTATGACATGGCAACTAAGCAGAAGGCATTTCAACAAATTAGAAGCACTGCAAGCTAGACACCATATAAAGATGCAACCAATATCACTCTGCCAAGTTCAAACTGTATGGTGTTTCAACAAATTAGAAGCAGTACATGCTAGAAATCATATGCAAGACACAACCAATATCATAGTGGCGACTTAAAGGTGTCTTATCATAAGTGACTGATGCGGGATATGCAAGAACAGTAGTCTGATGTAAGAACATCGTGTGATCAGATATAGTATGTTCTAGAAACAAGAACATATGTCATATTCACAGGCATTATGTGTAAAGTAAGCAGATGCAATTCAACAAAGTTAGAAGCAATACAAGCTAGACATCATACGCAACATGCAACCACATATAATAGTGCCAAGTTAGAGCAAGCACCTGTGATGGTGGAGTAGGGGAGATGTGCTCATCATCTACACAACTATGTTGACTGTCTAGCCTTGCATTGTCTTACGAATCTTGTTGGGAGGATGGCAGAGTAGAATCTGTAGAGAACCTCCATTTCAGTTGCTCGGAAGGACCACCATCATCCAATGCCTTGCCAATTTCCTTCAGCTTTATTGATTTTGCATGTGAGGTCAAACCGACAAGAAAAAGGAACATAATTCACTCTTCAGAACTCATTCATGCATGATACTGACGAACACTGCTCTGATGAAAAGCAAAGTCATGATACGAGGATGGAATATGTACGAAAAAATGGACGGCTTGACATATTCACACCTATGATGTGGTAAGTAAGCAGAAGGCACTTCAACAAATTAGAAGCACTGCAAACTAGACACCATATGAAAGGTGCAATCAATATCACTTTGCCAAGTTAAAATTGTCACGTCATAGGTGGCGTTCATCAAACTAGAAGCAATATATGCTAGAAATCATATTCAAGACGCAAACCAATATCACACTGCCAACTTAAAGGTGTCCCATCATAAGTGACTGATGTAGGATACACAAAAAGAGTAGTTTCATGTAAGAACATGGTGTGATAGACAGATATAGTATGTACCAAAAACAGGAAAGCGCGTCATATTCACACGTATCATGTGTAAGCTAAGCAGATGCAGTTTACACTAATTAGGAGCAATACAAGCTAGACACCATATGCAACATGCAACCAGATATCACACTGCCAAGTTAGAGCAAGCACCTTGGATGGTGGAGTAGGGGAACGGAGACTTGGACCTTGTAATGCACTATCAGTACAAGGAGAATCGGTACAGATGCTCCGTTTACATTGCTGCAGAGGACCACCATCATCGCCTTCCGTACTCTTTTCCTTCCTCTTTCTTGATTTTGCCTTGTCAAGTCAAACCCACAAGAAAAAGGAATAAAATTTGCTCTTCGGAACTCATTGATGCATGATACTGATGAACACTACTTTCATGTAAGGCAGCCGCATGATAGGAGGATGGAATATGTATGAAAAACAGGATGGCATGACATATTGACATGTATGATGTATAAAGTGTAAACTAAGCACAAGGTGCTTGAACTTGTTAGAATCAATGCAAGCTAGAAACCATATGAAAGATGAAACCAATATCACTCTGCCAAATTAAAAGGGTGCCCTAATAAATGTATTTGACCAAATTAGAAGCAATACATGGCAACAGGCTAGAAATAATATGCAATATGCAACGAATAAAGGTGACTCATTGTTGGGGATATAACTACTGAATGTAAACCGCCCTGAAGGGGTCGGGTTAGCCTCGTCCATAATCAGGGCCCACGAAGGCACGCTTGAGGCCCAGAGCCCAGAGGCGGATTAGGGTCCATCAATGTAAACCGCCCTAGTCGTGTAACTTGTGCTGTAAGATAAGAGAAGGAAGAGACCGAGCCGGACACTTGTATAAACCGGATCGGGACTCTGTAGACCGGCCGGGCGTCAACCCGTGTATATAAGGGGACGAACCGGCGGCGGTTTAGGGACAGACAACTCGAGGCTTAGGCGAAGCTATTGCTCCCTAATCGCCGAAATCACATCAATCCCATCACAAACTAGACGTAGGCTTTTACCTTCATCGAAGGGGCCGAACTAGTATAACTCCCGTGTCTTTGTGTCCGCATTAACCCCTCTAGGTTAACCCGTACGATGGCCCTGCGACTAAGTCCTTTCATGAGGACATCTACCGTGACAATTCCATGACAGTTGGCGCCCACCGTGGGGCTATCGCACGATGGTTTGATGATCTTAGAGGGCAAGTTCAAAGGACTCGAAGGCTATGCTGTGGGCCGGATGACTAAGAGTCGTCGCGGCAAGCTCTACATCGACGATGCAAACAGGGGCCCCGAGGCCGGCTCGATTGAGTACGTGTACCGGGTCCCCTTTGGTGGCATACACGTGTTCATCGGCAAGACCGGCGAGCCAGGGCCTGGGGCGGACAACTGCACCGACCTCGTCGAGACGGCTCAGCGGGCGAAGAAGAGTCCTGCCCTGGCTAAACCGGCTGTCAAGCGTGCTTTCGTGGGAGTCATCCACGGAGACTGTGAGGGCGGATCAGCATCTGGCGGCGAAACCGTTGTCTACTCTGATGACGAGTCGTCGACCGGAGAAACCGAGTCCCTGTACCAGCTGCAAGATGGCCAGATCGGGGGTTGTTCCGACGGTGAGAGTATTCCGGACCCCTTTGATCTACCCAACCGGGTTCGGATCTTCATGGCCGGTACACAAGCGACGCTTCACTCTTCGACCGCGGCGCCGATGGTCGCCGGTTCAGCAGCGGTGATGGCGGCCGGGGAAGGAGGCCCTGCGCGCCCGCCGGCTCAAGTTTTATCAGAGCTATTCGACGCATTGGTTGTGCTCATGGCAGAGGCTAATCCGGCGGATCAGGACCTGCGCAACGCGGAGATTGCAAGGTGAAGGAACAAATCACTAAGGCTAAAGCGGATCTGGCAGTCGCGGACGTGAGGATGGCGGCGGAACGGGCTGCTTTGGATGCGCAGGCTTATAAGCTCATGCTGGATCAGAGCGCGTCACATGAAGTCATGAAAAGAAAGTACAGATCCCGTTTGCCTTCAGTTTTCGAGGGAAGAGAGCTCTTCAATACCCCAGGGGCAGGGACCAGTAATCCGCCGCCAGTGGTGAACCGGCCGGAAGCACCTGGGACGGCCGCGCCGGTTCAGCCCCGTGTGATAGATCTGCCTCGCCATCATACCGGCGCGCCCCAGGCTGTGCAGACACCTCTGGGTCACTACTCCAACCCGATGGATAACCTTGTTGCGGCTGCGGCACGGTTGGAGGCAATTCCAATCGAAGGCGATTCACCGCAGGCGGTAGAAACACGCCGGGCGAAAGAACTCCTCAGGACGGCCCTGGCTCAACAGGAAGCGTATTCATACAGTCGAGATCGGATCCACTCCACCCCCCGCCCAAGCCGGAGTTATAGCCGGCGCGCCGACGAACCGGCCGTATCAAGCAATGCGCAGCGCGGTCCGCCTCGCGGCAACAACCCGGCGGGTGGCTTCGAAGACGCTCAAGTGGTGGTGGACCGGGCCAGGGCACGTAGGGAGGCCGAGTTGGCAGCACAACATGAGGATCATCAGCTCGCGCCGGTTCGTCCGACCATCTTCGAACCTGGGGTCACGTCCGGCTCTTTGGGGGTGCCTTGCCTCGTCCCCGCTTTACGCAATGTACATTTGCCCAAGGACTTCAAAGGGCCACGCAAGGTGCCCAATTATACCGCCGATTTAGCTCCAGAAGCATGGATAGAAAGCTATGAGATGGCCATGGAGATGCTGGATGTGGATGAAGCCGCGTGTGCGAAGTATTTCACCATGATGTTAGAAGGTACGGCCCGTACTTGGTTGAAAAACTTGCCGCCCAACTCAATCAGTTCATGGACCCAGTTGCGGACCCGGTTCATTCAAAATTTCAAAGACACCTTAAACAGCCCATGTCTGTGGTGGATTTGGCGGCTTGTGTCCAGGCAGAGGGAGAGTCCACAACCCATTGGGTGCGCCGCGTTTCGGAAGTTTTACATTCTTCAGACCGGATCAACCCTGATTCCGCGATCTTAACCCTGGAAGCCAACTGCCGGTTCAAACCGTTAAAGCTGAAGCTGGGTCGCATGAAGCGTTTTTTCAATGACATGGGCACTCTCATGGGCGTTTTGGTAAAGTATGCTGATTCTGATAGTAC
This sequence comes from Aegilops sharonensis, assembly GCA_904067115.1. NCBI lineage: Eukaryota > Viridiplantae > Streptophyta > Magnoliopsida > Poales > Poaceae > Aegilops > Aegilops sharonensis. Next base: position 745,218,766 of record LR880968.1, on the reverse strand, counting down.
CAAGGATCCCGAGTCAGAGGAGGATGACGAGATAGGGAAGGGAAAACAGAACAGCAACTCCAGAGGCCAGCAGCATCAGTCGGCAGGTAATGGAGGAAACAAATGTAAGGCAAACGGTAACATGGGCTTCGTAGCGAACACCAATGCGCAGGACAAGGGTCAACGGCGCAAGGGTAAGCAATCAAACCGGGGCGGTGCGCCACGTCACAATCCGGATCGTTTGAATTACCTATTGAATCAACCTTGTCCGAAGCATGGGACGAAGGAGGCACCAGCAAACCACCTCTGTAAGGACTGTTATATAATGCAGGAGTTCAAAAATTCTAATGCTTTCCAGTATGATCAAGGGCCCGGCGGCGGTTCAGGGTCCGCCCCGGGTTACGGTGGAGGAAGTTCCGGCCCAGGGTTCGGTGGTAATCCGGGCGGGCAGGACAATCAGAGCAATCAAAACAATCAGAACCAAGGGGGTTACAATCAACAACAGCAGCAGTCGGGTTATCAAAGTAATCCAAAGCAGTTGAACGGTGGACAGTACCATATCTTTACCACCAGCTTGGACAAGCGAGACCGAAAACTTCAGAAGCGGGCGGTCAGTGTTGTTGAACCGGCCGCACCGCATTACCTGCGCTGGTCAGAGCAGCCTATCGTGTGGAGCAGAGAGGATCATCCTCCCCGGGTTTACAATCCGGGTCAGCTAGCCCTAGTGGTGGCACCTCAGGTGGGAGGATACAAGTTTACCAAGGTGCTTATGGATGGAGGGAGCAGCATCAACATCCTGTACTACGAGACCTTCCGACGTATGGGGTTAACGGATAGGCATCTCAGGCCGTCCAGCATAGTGTTTCACGGTGTGGTGCCTGGCAAGTCAGCATACCCGGTCGGTAAGATAGCTCTGGAGGTGGCCTTTGGGGATGAACATGACTCCAGATCGGAAACATTGACGTTTGAGGTGGTGAAAATTCAAAGCCCTTACCACGCCCTATTTGGGCGGCCGGCTTATGCTAAGTTTATGGCACGGTCTTGTTACGTTTATTTGCAGCTGAAAATGCCGGGTCACAAAGGGACGATAACGGTTCATGGGAGCCGCCGGATCGCTTTGGAGTGCGAGGAAGGTGATGCGGCTTACGCAAAGTCGGTTTGTGCCACCGAAGAGTTAAAGTATTATAAAGACAATGTTGATCCGGCGGATATGACCCCGTTGAAGAAGGCAACTATAGAGCACGATCCGGATTTGAAGTTTAAATCGGCGGCTGAGACTAAACTTGTTGATTTTGTGCCCGGCGATTCGTCCAAGCAGTTCACCATCAGTGCTAACTTGGATCCTAAATAGGAAAGCGCGCTCATCGAGTTCATCCGTGAGAATCGGGACATTTTTTCATGGAAACCTTCTGACATGCCAGGTGTACCGAGGGAACTCGCTGAGCACACTCTTAATGTTGATCCCAAGTTCAGACCGGCAAAGCAATTTCTTCGTCGGTTTAACGAGGAAAGGCGCAAGGCCATTGGAGAGGAAGTTGCCAGGATCTTAGCAGCAGGGTTTATCGTTGAAGTTTTCCATCCAGAGTGGCTTGCTAATCCGGTGTTGGTCCTTAAGAAGAATGGCACTTGGCGCATGTGTGTGGATTACACAGATCTTAACAAGGCTTGTCCAGCAGATCCTTTCGCCCTCCCCCGCATTGATCAGATTATTGATGCTACGGCGGGTTGTGAGCGTTTGAGCTTTTTGGATGCATATTCTGGATATCATCAGATTAAGATGGCGGTTAAGGACCAGGAGAAGACGGCATTTATCACTCCCTTTGGAGCCTTCTGCTATGTGTCTATGCCTTTTGGACTCAAGAGCGCCCAAGCAACTTATCAGCGTTGCGTACAGAATTGCTTGCATGAACAGATCGGCCGTAACGTGCATGCTTATGTGGATGATATCGTGGTTAAGTCAAGGAAGAAGGAAACGTTGATTGAGGATCTAAAGGAAACTTTTGACAACTTGCGGGTGTACAAGATGATGCTCAACCCAGCCAAGTGTGTCTTCGGTGTTCCGGCAGGCAAGTTGTTGGGCTTTCTTGTGTCCAACAGGGGGATTGAGGCTAATCCGGATAAAATTACGGCTATTACCTCCTTGGCTAAGCCAAAGTGCATCAATGATGTCCAGCGATTGGCGGGTCGGATTGCCGCGCTAAGCCGGTTTATCAGTCGCCTCGGAGAGAAGGCCATTCCTTTGTACCAGATGCTGAAGAAGACGGATCAGTTTGTCTGGAGTGCAGCCGCCGATGAAGCATTGGAGGATTTAAAGCGGCAGTTGGCCAACCCGCCTGTTCTCGCCGCTCCCATTGACAAAGAGCCGCTTCTGTTATATGTTGCTGCTAATGCCAGGGCAGTTAGCGTAGCCATTGTGGTAGAGCGGAAGGAGGCAGGGAAGGGATATCCAGTTCAACGGCCGGTTTATTACATCAGCGAGGTGCTCATTGAGTCTAAGCAGAGATATCCGCATTGGCAGAAGCTGGTGTATGGAGTTTTTATGGCAAGCCGGAAGCTGAAGCAATATTTTCAAGGGCATCCCATCACGGTGGTCAGTTCAGCTCCCTTGGGCGATATCATACAGAACCGAGAAGCGACCGGGCGGATTGCTAAGTGGGCCATAGAGCTGGGGCCGCACGGTTTACGGTACGTACCTCGGACGGCAGTAAAGTCCCAGGCACTTGTGGATTTCATTAATGATTGGACGGAGTTGCAAGCGCCTGAAGAGAAGCCGGATCATACCTATTGGACCATCCACTTTGACGGGTCCAGGCAATTGGAGGGCTCGGGGACTGGAGTTGTGTTGACTTCCCCACGAGGTGAAAAGTTTTGTTACGTCCTCCGCTTAATGTTCCCTTGTACTAACAATGCAGCTGAGTATGAAGCTTTGCTCCATGATCTCCGGATGGCTAAGGAGATGAATCTAAGCCGGGTTAAGTGCTTTGGTGACTCGGACTTGGTGGCCCAGCAAGTATCAGGTACTTGGGATTCCAAAGATCCACTCATGGCTGCATATCGTCGGGAGGTGGATGTTGTTGCAGGACACTTTAAAGGATATCAGGTGGACCATGTGGATCGTCAGAAGAACGAAGCGGCGGATGCTTTAAGCCGGCTGGGTTCTCAACGTAAACCGGTCCCGCCCAATGTCTTCCTTGATGTACTGCACAATCCGTCAGTCAAGCTTCCTGATGAAGTAGATTTGGTTATTCCTGATCCGGAGGCTCAGTTGGTGGCAGCTTTGCATGTCATTCCGGATTGGACGCTCCCTTATTTGGCATACATGAACCGGGGCGAGTTACCAGAAGATGAGACGTTGGCCCGACAGATAGTTCGGCGGTCTAAGTCTATGACCATTGTTAATGGCGAGTTGCATCGTTGCAGTGTGTCGGGGGCGTTTCAGCGTTGTGTGTCCCCTGAGGAAGGCTATGAGATTTTGCGTGAGATCCATGAAGGGGACTGTGGTCACCACGCCGGTTCAAAATCCTTGGTTGCCAAAGCGTTCCGCCATGGTTTTTATTGGTTGACTGCCCATGCTGATGCGGAGGATCTGGTCAGGCGATGTGATGGTTGCCAGAAATTTTCTAGACGTGCTCACATACCGGCCCAGGAATTGAGGATGATTCCAATCACTTGGCCGTTTGCAACTTGGGGGCTGGACATGGTGGGGCCTTTTAAAAGGTCCAAGGACAAGAAAACACACTTGCTGGTAGCAGTTGACAAATTTACAAAGTGGGTCGAGGCAGAGCCTGTTAGCAAGTGTGATGCGGCCACGGCGGTTCAGTTCATAAAAAGGGTGATCTTCCGGTTTGGATTTCCGCATAGTATCATCACGGATAATGGCACCAATTCGTCCAAGGGTGCCATGAAGGAGTTTTGTGAACGTGAGCACATACGGCTTGACGTTTCTTCAGTGGCCCACCCGCAGTACAATGGTCAAGCAGAACGAGCTAATCAGGAGATCTTGAGAGGTATCAAACCCCGGCTTATGGTCCCTTTACAGAGGACGCCGAGTTGTTGGGTAGAAGAGTTACCGTCTGTGATATGGAGTATCAATACTACCCCTAACAGATCCACTGGATACACACCATTCTTTATGGTCTATGGAGCGGAGGCGGTCCTTCCCAGCGATATTCGTCATGACTCACCTCGCGTGGCAGCCTATGTTGAGGCAGATAGCGAGGCTGCACGGCAGGACGCTTTGGATCGACTGGATGAAGAGCGAGATATGGCGGCTGCTCGTTCGGCGATTTACCAGCAGGATCTTCGTCGGTATCACAGTCGGCGGGTTAAAACCAGAACCTTTCAGGAAGGAGACTTGGTGCTTCGGCTCATTCAAGACCAGACAGATATGCACAAGCTATCCCCACCTTGGGAAGGGCCTTTTGTGGTCAGCAAGAATCTGCACAACGGGTCATACTATCTGATTGATGTTCGAGAGCGAAAAGACTCACGCACGTCAGAAGAGGAGACCAACAGGCCATG
>LR880968.1:745181654-745198550 GCA_904067115.1 Aegilops sharonensis | reverse complement strand
TGTTCACGAAAACAATTGTTAAAAGTCACCAGAAAGTGATAAAATATGGATTCCAATTGCAGAAGATCAATAAACAAATTTTCTAGGTCGTCCTATTTTGGTAGATTTTTTGGAGTTCCAGAAGTTTGCGTTAGTTACAGATTACTACAGACTGTTCTGTTTTTGACAGATTCCATTTTTCGCGTGTTGTTTGCTTATTTTGGTGAATCTATGGCTAGTAAAAGAGTTTATAAACCATAGAGAAGTTGGAATACAGTAGGTTTAACACCAATATAAATAAATAACGAGTTCAATACAGTACCTTGAAGTGGTATTTTCTTTTCTTTCGCTAACGGAGCTCACGAGATTTTCTGTTGAGTTTTGTGTTGTGAAGTTTTCAAGTTTTGGGTAAAGATTTGATGGATTATGGAACAAGGAGTGGCAAGAGCCTAAGCTTGGGGATTCCTATGGCACCCCAATATAATCTAAGGACACCTAAAAGCCAAAGGTTGGGGATGCCCCCGAAGGCATCCCCTCTTTCGTCTACTTCCATCGGTAACTTTACTTGGAGCTATATTTTTATTCACCACATGATATGTGTTTTGCTTGGAGCGTCTTGTATGATTTGAGTCTTTGTTTTTTAGTTTACCACAATCATCCTTGATGTACACACCTTTTGAGAGAGACATGCATAAATTGAAATTTATTAGAATACTCTATGTGCTTCACTTATATTTTTCGAGCTATATAGTTTCGCTCTAGTGCTTCACTTTTATCTTTTAGAGCACGGTGGTGGATTTGTTTTATAGAAACTATTGTTCTCTCATGCTTCACTTATATTATTTTGAGAGTCTTAAAACAGCATGGCAATTTTCTTTAATTATAATATCATGAGAAATTTGATGCTTGATAATTGTTTTGAGATATAAAGGTGGTAATATCATAGTAGTGTTAGTTGAGTAATTGTGGAATTGAAAAATACTTGTGTTGGAGTTTGTGATTCCCGTAGCATGCACGTATGGTGAACCGTTATGTAATAAAGTCGGAGCATGAGGTATTTGTTGATTGTCATCCTCTGTGTGGCGGTCGGGGTCGCGCGATGGTTAACTCCTACCAACCCTTCCCCTAGGAGCATGCGTAGTAGTACTTTGCTTCGAGGGATAATAAATTTTTGCAATAAGTATATGAGTTCTTTATGACTAATGTGAGTCCATGGATTATACGCACACCTACATTTCCGCAATTTTCTAGCCTCTTCGGTACCGTGCATTGCCCTTTCTCACCTTGAGAGTTGGTGCAAACTTCGCCGGTGCATCCAAACCCCGTGATATGATACGCTCTATCACACATAAACCTCCTTATATCTTCCTCAAAACAGCCACCATACCTACCTATTATGGCATTTCCATAGCCATTCCAAGATATATTGCTATGCAACTTTCCACCGTTTCGTTTATCATGACACGCTCCATCATTGTCATATTGCTTTGCATGATCATGTAGTTGACATTGTATTTGTGGCAAAGCCACCGTTCGTAATTCTTTCATACATGTCGCTCTTGATTCATTGCATATCCCGGTACTCCGCCGGAGGCATCCACATAGAGTCATATTTTTTTTTCTAAGTATTGGGTTGTAATTCATGAGTTGTAAGTAAATAAAAGTGTGATGATCATCATTTTTAGAGCATTGTCCCAATTGAGGAAAGGATGATGGAGACTATGATTCCCCCACAAGTCGGGATGAGACTCCGTACAAAAAAAAGAGGCCATAAAAAAAGAGAAAATCCCAAATAAAAAATGAGAGAAAAAGAGAGAAGGGACAATGTTACTATCCTTTTACCACACTTGTGCTTCAAAGTAGCACCGTGATCTTCATGATAGAGAGTCTCTCATTTTGTCACTTTCATATACTAGTGGGAAATTTCATTATAGAACTTGGCTTGTATATTCCAATGATGGGCTTCCTCAAATGCCCGAGGTCTTCGTGAGCAAGCAAGTTGGATGCACACCCACTTAGTTTCTTTTATTTGAGCTTTCATACACTTATAGCTCTAAGTGCATCCGTTGCATGGCAATCCCTACTCCTTGCATTGACATCAATTGATGGGCATCTCCATAGCCCATTGATTAGCCTTGTTGATGTGAGACTTTCTCCTTTTTTGTCTTCCCACATAACCTCTATCATTATACCTTATTCCACCATAGTGCTATATCCATGGCTTGCGCTCATGCATCGCGTAAAAGTTGAAAAGGCTGAAGCGTGTTAAAAAGTATGAACCAATTGCTTGGCTAAAACCGGGGTTGTACATGATATGAATACTTTGTGTGGGGAAGATGGAGCATAGCCATACTATATGATTTTGTAGGGATAGCTTGCTTTGGCTATGTTATTTTGATAAGACATAATTGCTTGGTTAGCATGCTTGAAGTATTATTGTTTTTATGTCAACATCAAACTTTTATGTTGAATCATATCAAATATGAACATTCGTGCCACAATAAGAAGAATTACATTGAAATTATGCTAAGTAGCAGTCCACATCAAAAATTCTGTTTTTATCATTTACCTACTCGAGGACGAGCAGGAATTAAGCTTGGGGATGCGTGATACGTCTCCAACGTATCTATAATTTTTTATTGTTCCATGCTATATTATATTCTGTTTTGGATGTTTAAAGGGCTTTATTATACACTTTTATATTATTTTTGGGACTAACCTATTAACCGGAGGCCCAACCCAAATTGCTGTTTTTTTGCCTATTTCAGAGTTTCGCCGAAAAAGAATATCAAACGGAGTCCAAACGGAATGAAACCTTCGGGAACTTGATTTTTGGAACGAACGTGATCCAGAGGACTTGGACCCTACGTCAAGAAAGCAACCAGGAGGGCACGAGGTAGGGGGGCGCGCCCTCCACCCTCGTGGGGCCCACATTGCTCCACCGACGTTCTTCTTCCTCCTATATATACCTACATACCCCAAACCAACAGAAGCATCCACGAAAACCTAATTCCACCGCCACAACCTTCTATACCCATGAGATCCCATCTTGGGGCCTTTTCCGGCGTCCTACCGGAGGGGGCATTGATCATGGAGGGCTTCTACATCAACACCATAGCCCCTCCGATGATGTGTGAGTAGTTTACCTCAGACCTTCGGGTCCATAGTTATTAGCTAGATGGCTTCTTCTCTCTCTTTGGATCTCAATACAAAGTTCTCCACAATTCTCGTGGAGATCTATTCGATGTAATCTTCTTTTGCGGTGTATTTGTTGAGACCGATGAATTGTGGGTTTATGATCAAGTTTATCTATGAACAATATTTGAATCTTCTCTGAATTCTATTATGTATGATTGGTTATCTTTGCAAGTCTCTTCGAATTATCAGTTTGGTTTGGCCTACTAGATTGATCTTTCTTGCAATGGGAGAAGTGCTTAGCTTTGGGTTCAATCTTGCGGTGTCCTTTCCTAGTGACAGCAGGGGCAGCAAGGCACGTATTGTATTGTTGCCATCGAGGATAACAAGATGGGGTTTATATCATATTTCATGAGTTTATCCCTCTACATCATGTCATCTTGCTTAAAGCGTTACTCTGTTCTTGTGAACTTAATACTCTAGATGCATGCTGGATAGTGGTCGATGTGTGGAGTAATAGTAGTAGATGCAGGCAGGAGTCGGTCTACTTGTCACGGATGTGATGCCTATATACATGATCATACCTAGATATTCTCATAACTATGCTCAATTCTATCAATTGCTCAACAGTAATTTGTTCACCCACCATAATACTTATGCTCTTGAAAGAAGCCACTAGTGAAACCTATGGCCCCCAGGTCTATTTTCCATCATATTAATCTTCCAACGCTTAGCTATTTTTATTGGCTTTTATTTTACTTTGCATCTTTATTATAAAAATACCAAAAATATTATCTTATCATATCTACCAGATCTCACTTTCGTAAGTGACCATGAAGGGATTGACAACCCCTTTATTGCGTTGGTTGCGAGGTTTTTATTTGTTTGTGTAGGTGCGAGGGACTTGAGCATAGCCTCCTACTGGATTGATACCTTGGTTCTCAAAAACTGAGGGAAATACTTACGCTACTTTGCTGCATCACCCTTTCCTCTTCAAGGGAAAACCAACGCAGTGCTCAAGAGGTAACAACCACATACATTTTGTCGTGCTAACCAACATGTGGTTAGATGGTTAGGAGGACTAGTGGTTTATCGAGCCCACCAGGGTTAAAGTCCCGGTGCTTGCATTTATCCTGGGTGAATTTCAGTACTTTCCGGCGATGTGCGTTCAGTGGGAGGAAACGTTCCACTCGACTACGAGGCACCTATGGTGACTTCGTAAAATCTCAAGATCATATGCTGGCTCACTCTCTCGAAGGTGCTCATAGGGGTAGGGTCTGTGTGTGTGCGCTTATAGCGGTGAGTGCTTGCGCGTATATATGAGCCCTTGCGTCTGTACCGTGTTAAAAAATACATGTCATGATTATACGGTCACTGGCTCACCCGTACAACTCCGTATTCTGTTGATGATACAATCAATTGACCAGTCAAACGTTCCACGTGGCGCAACTAGTGTTGCACCATCGAGGCGTGTAACCGTGGGGCCCACCTGTCAGCCCGTATATGAAAGAAAGAAATGGTAGTTTGAGTCTGTACTGTGTTAATAAAATACATTTTAGGGTGATCATATGGTCACTGACTCACCATACAGCTCCGTAATTTGTTGATGACACGATCAATTGACCAGTCAAACGGTCCACATTCAGCAGCGCACATTACCATAGGGCCCACCCGTCAGCGCGTATATGAAGGATAGAAATGGTAGTAAATTAGTGGTCGGTGGGTACTTGAAGTCGTGAGACCTCTGGTTGGCATTCGCCGGCGGTGGGGGGGGCGTTGATTGGGCGGTGGGGTGGGGATCGCCGGAGAAAAAGCTCGGCGCGTGGGGGCCTAGAGGGATGGCCACGGACCGGCGATGGGCAGTGGTTTTGGGGCGGCGTGGCGGCATGGGCCGACCGCGGGCGGCGGGGGCCGGCGATTCGCCGGTGGTGGCTGGCGGCTCAGGGGGTGGAGTTTGATGATAAACTGCAGGCCCTTGATTTTGTATCCAACGGCTGGAAAATCTAATGACCAGAGATGAAGAAGTCGGCCAACTGACGTGTAGCCTCACCCCGCACGTACGCAAGACACGCACGCATGCGGGCGTGCAACACTGACACGTACACATAATGAACTCACGCACGCATGCAGGCGTGCAAAACTGACACGTACACATGCACTCACGAACACACGCACTTACGCACACATGCATGCAAAACTGAAACGTACCCTTGCACGCACGCAACACTCGCATGCCTGTATGCACACATCACATGACACAAGACACAGGCTCAATCTATACGTGCATGCACCCTTTGTTAAGGACATGGATTGTTATGGGTATTAATCAATCTTATTTGTGATAAGCAGAACATTGATGTTTGCAGCGGTCTTTATGAATCACAACGTATCGAACGGGCTATCAACATAGTAGGCTTATCTACATGAAAAGGATGACGTCACACTCAATGAACAATCATCGGTTTATGAAATGCCTGCTTCTGACTGCCCTGGCCCACCAAAGGTTCCTCTGATGTGCGCTGCCTGCGTTGGGCCACTGACATGCAGGCTATGTACCCAAAGAGCCCACACGTCAGTGGAAGAACGGCGCGGTGTCCTACGTCAGAGTCGAGGGTGCCACTCGCTGCACGCCCGACTGAACACGCCTCCTTGCCACATTCAAACGCCTCCATGAAACCCGCCTGTGTGGAAGCCGAGAAACCCACTCTGGACACACGTCCATTCATGACCGGGCCGATATTAAACGCAACGCCGGCCGAGCTCCTCCCATCTGCCGTCTATTTGATCTCCTATTTAAACGAGGCCAAACGCCGGCCAAGAATCGCACACCTCCGCCGCTCCCCTATCCCCTCCTTCACCATTTTGTCCACTCTTACAATGGCTTACGAAGAGTAGTTATTCCGCATCCAAGCCGGCTGGGTGGCCCGCCGAGCCCGCCGGTTACGAGCTATGTAGCTCGCTGATCCACCTCCCTCCCCTCGCCCGACGAAGCCAGTTGCCGCCCCAAGCCAGCACGCGGTTCAGCAACTCGCCGCTCCAGGCCAGCTCGACGAGGAGCGGCGCACGGGCTTCGTTGCTGCCGTCCACGTTGCCGCCTTGTACCGCGTCTCCCGTTTTTGTGGCCGAGACTCCCATGCCGACGGCCATGCCATGCAAGCAGCGACAGAAGCCGGGTGCGCGGAGAGCGACGAGTCGGTGGCCAGTGCCTCCGCGTCCGCCGCCATCATCGAGGAGAATTAGAACACGGGAGGCCGCCGCCGCTTGGGTCCCATGAAGGCCACCACGGAGGCGACGCCGGCGTACACAACAGGTGTCTTGCCAGATCCTTTTGTTGTGAGGACCTTCGTCGACCCCGCATATACCTCCGGGGCTCCCGGCAGTCCGGTGATCGTGCTGCCGGACATGAGGAACACAAATCGATCGGCGGGCGACCATTTAGGCAAGGTATTATATACCTGTGCTGTCTAGAACTAGCACCGCATAGTTCACTTGAATGTAATGAAATCCGTCATGTTTGTATGAAAATCCGGTATCTTATATGATTTTCGTCATTGTTTATATGAAATATCGCCGTGTTTGCGTGAATTTTGTCTGGTTGGTTGAGTTGTTGTCATAATGTGTGCGGCTATGGTTGGATGGCGTAATTTGCAGGTCGCCGGTCGGTTTGCGGGCGGCTCGGGCGGCGTGGTGAGACAAAAAGAACACAGCTCATGCGAGGTCATCTCCAACGTGCGCGTTGGAGGATGCATGAGCACCCGAGACATTCCTCGTTCATCGGTGGCAAAGGCACCGGTGGACAAAAGGGTCGCCAATATTTTGGCTACCCCGGGCAAGATCCAAACAACCCCTCCCAACAGATTCAAATCCCTCGTTCGCCGTGGAATTTTGCCATGTGTTGTTTTCATGGACTAGCAAGATGCCCGTGCATTGCATGGAACATCAAGATGCATTTTTTTACAAAACACCTGTTGTGATTAACCCATGCAGGAGTAATCCCATTTTGTAAAAACTAATGATTGCTCGAGAATTTTATCGGATAAATGGTATCTCGAGAATTTTATCGGACTCCATTTTTGAATACAAGGCCACAAACCCATATTACATGTACCAAGGCAAAAATTAATGTCTTCTAAGTCAATGTTGCAAGCCACCTTGTTTCCTTGTTTGCCATGTAAATTAATGTGTATTATTCTCTTTCATGCACATCAAGCCAATGCTCACACTCCCGCATGCATGCAAGGGATAATTAATGTCCTCCTTTGCTAGTACACTACGAGGCAAACACCATTAATATTGCATCGATTAGTGTTAGTGGCCTTGTATATCTGCAAATTGTAATTTTGATAGTGGCCTTGTATATAAAAATGGAGGGAGAAAGATGAGAGATAAGGTGAGGAGGAGTGGGGCGTGGTGGTGACTGGTGGTCGGACTGGGCGGAGGCATGGGGATGGACGGTGCATTATGTCTAGGTTTGTATTTCTCTCTCACACACACACGTAGGTGGGGGACGTGCACGAAGAGAAGAGGTGCACGCACGACGCACGTACTCCCGTATCTTTCCCAACCACACCCACGCGGGTACACGGTGGAGCTCATTTCTTTACGAAAAGGCAACCCACGTGGTAATTTGACCGTGTACTGGTTGTCCACTTGGTGGAGGGAGGATCGTCTACCACGGATGAACAAACAAATTGCGACTTGACGCGTTATGTTAAAAAAGAGGCAAACCATGTGGGGCCTACCTTAGAGGCAAGGCTCTATACACTGGAGTACTTTTGATGTGTCCCGTCAACTCGCAGAACGAGGAGAAGCTTGCTTAGTACATCGTCTCTCCCGCCCACGGGCGCGGTGGCTCACAGGACGAGGAGAAAATTTTACTACTCCCTCCGTTTACTCCTCGTCCCTACTACCTTGGTTAGAGAGATTATCATATTGTTTGGAATATATATGTCCTTTAGTACTCCATCCATTTACTTATACAAGGACACTATAAGAAAATACATTTTGCATCTATACAAGGCCACAAATAGTAATTGAGAAAAAAGTTACTACTCCCTCCTTTCCAGTTTATGGCTCGATTTCAAAATCTCTCCAATCAAGGTAAACGGTGAGTGGTCGAATTAATTTCATACTCCTAGTTTGCACAAGTAATTAGTACGCTCATTTTTTTCAAGAAGTTATGTTTACCGAGGCATTAATTAGAACAAATGCAAGAATGACCACTAAATTTCCATGAACATCTACATACATTGTTGAGTTTTCTCTTGACACTGCTTGCATCGGGTGATCTAACGCACCTCGAAATCCAACATGTGATGGTACTACTACTAGTAGTAGAATTGAGACTTATAAACCGGAAAAACAAATGTTTTTAGATGAGCCCTATAAACCCTAGTTGGTACGTACTCCGTAAAATCAGATTTTTCCCGAAACTAAGTCGCTCAACCTTTATTTGCTTGTTTCCCTTCCTGCCTCCTTGCCTCGAACAGACTATGCCAAACTCCCCTGCCTACCATGCGGGAAAAGACCCGCCCTTGCCTTTTTTTAGTCCGGGTTTGTATCGATGGATTGCGCGAAGCAGCAAAAACCCAAGTCGTGTCTTGTACTCCTCCGTCGACGCTCACTTTCATGAATTCTGTACTTCCTATCGCTGACACGTGCGACATATAGCAACCGGGTCGACGGGTCAAGCACCAAATAACAGTGCAGAACAGCAGGGGGGACGCACCGCAGTCGTACCGCCCCAGTAGTAGTAGTAATGAGGAATGAGACGTCAAATCAGAATGCCGCACCTTCCCAGACGGACGAAGCAACCATTATTTCACACTTTGGTTGACCATCATCTCAAACCACATAGTATTGCTTCTGCCTCAAGAGGGACACGCGTATCGCCTTGGTACATCATGACACGTGGGACCGCATCAGGCCATGCTCCCCCGCCGATCGCTCGGTAAAATCACCTCATTTTTACTAGTACTATACTTCCTCCGTATCGGTTTACATGGCATGCACATCGTTCTAGGTTGAGAATTTAACTGGCTATATATGTGATGAACAATATATGTTTATAAACTACATCCGCTTAATAATCCAATGATATACTTTTTGTGACATCGTAACTCATATTTAGTTAGTCAAATGGATGACCTAGAACTACGTGCATGCCCTATAAACCGAGACGCCTAAAAAAACGAGATGTATAGGGTAGTTCAGTACGTATCTTTTTAGATCAATATAGTCGGGATTCACCAAGGAGAAAAATCAAGTGGTAGGCTGCATCTGTCGTGTTGGTGTAGCAACTCAAGCAGGGTCAGTCCGCACACGAAATGGCGACACACTTAACAGGACCCCTTTGGCCGACATGTGGCTCATCCACCGTCTTGTTCCACGTGCAATGCACCAAATTACAGTTCGGAGCAGCGGTTGGAATTGGAGGCACCCCGGTCGTAGCGCCGCAGTAGTAGAAAATGAGCGATGAGGGGTCAAATCACAAAGCCTCTGATAACCCACAAGTATAGGGGATCGCAACCGTTTTTGAGGGTAGAGTATTCCACCCAAATTTATTGATTCGACACAAGGGGAGCCAAAGAATATTCTCAAGTATTAGCAGTTGAGTTGTCAATTCAACCACACCTGGATAACTTAACATCTGCAGCTAAGTATTTAGTAGAAAAGTAGTATGATAGTAGTGATAACGGTAGCAGAAGTAATATTTTTGGGTTTTGTAGTGATTGTAACAGTGGCAACGAAAAAGTAAATAAGCGAAGAACAATATGTGAAAAGCTCATAGGCATTGGATCGGTGATGGAGAATTATGCCGGATGCGGTTCATCATGTAACAGTCATAACATAGGGTGACACAAAACTAGCTCCAATTCATCAATGTAATGTAGGCATGTATTCCAAATATAGTCATACGTGCTTATGGAAAATAACTTGCATGACATCTTTTGTCCCACCCTCCCGTGGCAGCGGGGTCCTATTGGAAACAAAGGGATATTAAGGCCTCCTTTTAATAGAGTACCGGACCAAAGCATTAACACATAGTGAATACATGAACTCCTCAAACTACAGTCATCACTGGGAGTGGTCCCGATTATTATCACTTCGGGGTTGCCGGATCATACCACATAGTAGGTGACTATAGACTTGCAAGATAGGATCAAGAACTCACATATATTCATGAAAACATAATAGGTTCAGATCTGAAATCATGGCACTCGGGCCCTAGTGACAAGCATTAAGCATAGCAAAGTCATAGCAACATCAATCTCAGAACATAGTGGATACTAGGGATCAAATCCTAACAAAACTAACTCAATTACATGACAAATCTCATCCAACCCATCACCGTCCAGCAAGCCTACGATGGAATTACTCACGCACGGCGGTGAGCATCATGAAATTGGTGATGGAGGATGGTTGATGATGACGATGGCGACGGATTCCCCTCTCCGGAGCCCCGAACGGACTCCAGATCAGCCCTCCCAAGAGAGTTTAGGGCTTGGCGGCGGCACCGTATCGTAAAACATGATGAATCCTTCTCTCTGATTTTTTTCTCCCCGAACGTGAATATATAGTGTTGGGGTTGAGGTCGGTGGAGCAACAGGGGGCCCACGAGGTAGGGGGGCAGGCGCGCCTCCCACCCTCGTGGACAGGGTGTGGGCCCCCTTCCCTTGATTCTTTCGCCAGTATTTTTTATTATTTCCAAAAATAATCTCCTGAAGTTTCAGGTCATTCCGAGAACTTTTGTTTCTGCACAAAAATAACACCATGGCAATTCTGCTGAAAACAGCGTCAGTCCGGGTTAGTTCCATTCAAATCATGCAAGTTAGAGTCCAGAACAAGGGCGAAAGTGTTTGGAAAAGTAGATACGATGGAGATGTATCAACTCCCCCAAGCTTAAACCTTTGCTTGTCCTCAAGCAATTCAGTTGATAAACTGAAAGTGATAAATAAAAACTTTTACAAACTCTGTTTGCTCTTGTTGTTGTAAATATGTAAAGCCAGCATTCAAGTTTTCAGCAAAGATTATGACTAACCATATTCACAATAACACTTAGGTCTCATGTTTACTCATATCAATGGCATAATCAACTAGCGAGCAATAATAATAAATCTCGGATGACAACACTTTCTCAAAACAATCATGATATGATATAACAAGATGGTATCTCGCTAGCCCTTTCTGAGACCGCAAAACATAAATGCAGAGCACCTTTAAAGATCAAGGACTGACTAAACATTGTAATTCATGGTAAAAGAGATCCAGTCATAGTCATACTCAACATAAATTAGTAGTAATGGATGCAAACGACAGCGGTGCTCTCCAGTTGGTGCTTTTTAATATGAGGGTGATGACTCAACATAAAAGTAAATGGATAGGCCCTTCGTAGAGGGAAGCAGGGATTTGTAGAGGTGCCTGAGCTCGATTTTTGAAATAGAGATAAATAATATTTTGAGTGGTATACTTTCATTGTCAACATAACAACCGAGAGATGGCGATATCTTCCATACTACACACATTATAGGCGGTTCCCAAACAGAATGGTAAATTTTATACTCCCCCTCCACCAACAAGCATCAATCCATGGCTTGCTCGAAACAACGAGTGCCTCCAACTAACAAGAGTCCCGGGGGAGTTTTGTTTGCAATTATTTTAATTTGGTTTGCATAAAGCATGGGACTGGGCATCCCGGTGACCAGCCATTTTCTCGTGAGTGAGGAGCGCAGTCCACTCCTCTTGAGAATAACCCGCCTAGCATGGAAGATACAGACAACCCTAGTTGATACATGAGTTATTCGAGCATACAAAACAGAATTTCATTTGAAGGTTTAGAGTTTGGCACATACACATTTACTTGGAACGACAGGTAGATACCGCATATATAGGAAGGTATAGTGGACTCATATGGAATAACTTTGGGGTTTAAGGGATTGGATGCACAAGCAGTATTCCCGCTTAGTACAAGTGAAGGCTAGCAAAAGACTGGGAAGCAACCAAATAGAGAGCGACAACAGTCATGAACATGCATTAAAATTAATGAACATTGAGTGCAAGCATGAGTAGGATATAATCCACCATGAACATAAATATCATGTAGGCTATGTTGATTTGTTTCAACTACATGCGTGAACATGTGCCAAGTCAAGTCACTTGAATCATTCAAAGGAGGATACCACCCTACTATACCACATCACAACCATTTTAATAGCATGTTGGCACGCAAGATAAACCATTATAAACTCCTAGCTAATTAAGCATGGCATAAGCAACTATAATCTCTAATTGTCATTGCAAACATGTCTATTCATAATAGGCTGAATCAGGAACGATGAACTAATCATATTTTAAAAAACACAAGAGAGGTCGAGTTCATACCAGCTTCTCTCATCTCAATCAGTCCATCATATATCGTCACTATTGCCTTTCACTTGCACGACCGAACGATGTGAATAATAATAATAGTGGATGTGCATTGGACTAAGCTGGAATCTGCGAGCATCTGATAAACAGGAGAAGACAAGGCAATATGGGCTCTTGGTTAAATCAACAATAATGCATATAAGAGCCACTTCAACATTTTCATTATGGTCTTCTCCTATCGACCACAAAAGAAAAGAAAATAAAAAGTATTTATACGGGAAAGCTCCCAACAAGCAAAAGAAGAACAAGAAATCTTTTTGGGTTTTCTTTTAATTATTATTACTACAACAAGAAAGTAAACTAGCTAAAAGCTACAACTATTTTTTTTAGTTTTTCTTAAGGTTTTTCGAACACACAAGAAGAAAGCATAAAAAGGAAAATAAACTAGCATGGATATTACAGTGAAAAAGTATGAGCACCGACAACTAGCAATGAGTGTGTGAATATGAATGTAATGTCAGTGAGAAATACGTACTCCCCCAAGCTTAGGCTTTTGGCCTAAGTTGGTCTATGGCCACGGCTGGCCTGGCGGATATCCAAAGTTATAGTTGGGGTCGTACTGAGATGCGGCAGCTATTGCATCGTGGGCTGCAGCTTGGAGGCGAGCTCTCTCAGTCCTCATCTCGTACTCGTCCGCCTCCTCCCTGGTTATAACATGTCTCCCTTTTGCCTGAAAATCAAAGAAGGTAGGAGCATCGAGAGCGACGTGATAGGTGCGTCGTCTGTCAAAGATTAGTCGGTACTGGAGGAACTGATCATTCCTCTCAACAAACTGATGACGAACCATAGCCTCATAATCCAAATAAATAGGAGGCAACTCAACATCATACTCACGCATGAGTATATCAAGAAAATTAGCTAAACGGGTTGCATAAATTCCACCAAAGAAATCTCCATTAATTCTATTATTATGCAACCTACGTGCAACAATGGCTCCCAAATTATAATGTTTATCTCCTAATATAGCACTCCTGAAAACACTGAGGTCAGGGACACACATGTGACATGCTTCATCCTTACCATTTATGCACCTACCTATGAAGATAGCAAAATAATGTATAGCAGGAAAGTGAATGCTCCCTATGGTAGCTTGTGTTATATCTCTAGACTCCCCACAGTTATACTAGCAAGAAAGTCTCTAAACTCAGATTTGTGAGGCTCACTAGTGCTACCCCATTGTGGAAGTTTGCAAGCAGTATTAAAATCCTCTAAGTCCATAGTATAAGAATTTTCATAAAGACCAAACAAGACAGTTTGAGAATTTCGTGATGATGAAAATTCAAACCTTCTCACAAAGGAATCAGTGAGATAGTGGTACTGACGGCACTTATCTGCCTCGAAGCTCACAAGATCAGCGTTACACACATATGCATTAAATTCTTCCTTGATTCCTGCTCGATCCATGAAGTCCTCTAAAGGCCATTCACAAGCCGCACTTAAGCTTCCCTCGGCGGTTCATCGTCTGCATTGCGTATTGCGGCCTGGGCCCTTGCTTCCTTGAAGGACCACCTTGGTACATTTTCCTAAACATATTTCTTCCTCTGAAAAATTTCTGAAAATTTTAGTAACTTCGAATAAAAGTGAACCAAACTCAACAAAATTGATAGCAACTACTCCCACAAGTGCCTAGAGACTATATCATGCATTAGAACTACTTGGGACCATATAAATTTGACATGCAAGCTCAAGAACAGGGTCACCTAAGCAGCAAAAATTTGCAATTAATAAAGCACTAGAACTAAAACTAATTGGACCATTGGAGGAGTCACATACCAAGGAACAATCTCCCAAAGCAGTTTTGTGAGAGGTGCTTTGAGCAAGGAGATCAAAAATCACAGCAAAATGAGCAAGAACTCGTGCTTGAGCTGGTTGGTGATTTTTTTGGGAGGAAGAAGGAGTGTGTGGGTGCTGGAATAAGTGGAGGGGAGCCACCATGGGCCCAAGAGGTAGGGGGCGCACCCGGGGGGGTGGGCGCGCCCTGGACCCTCGTGGCCAGGTGCCAGCTCCCCTTGCTGTGTTCTCAGTGCCAGATATTCTCAAATATTCCAGAAAAAATCATATTTCAATTTCGGGGCATTTGGAGAACTTTTATTTTTGGGGTATTTTTTTATTGCATGGATAATTCAGAAAACTGACAGAAAATACTATTTTTGCTTTATGTATTCTAAATAACAGAAAGTAAAAGGAGGGTACAGGAGGTTGTGCTTTCTAACTTCATCCATCTCATGCTCATCAAAAGGAATCTACTAACAAGGTTGATCAGGTCTTGTTAACAAACTCATTTCGAATAACATGGAACCGGAGAAATTTCGAACAACACTAGGTTACCTCAACGGGGATATGCACGTCCCCAATAATAAGAATATTATATTTCTTCTTGACAGTAGGAAGAGGAAATTCAAAACCTCCAAAAATAATCGATGGAATATTTCCAATAGAGTTGATACTATGGACTTGAGATTGTTTCCTCAGAAAGTGTATCGTATGCTCATTACCATTAACATGAAAAGTGACATTGCCTTTGTTGCAATCAATAACATCCCCTGCGGTATTCAAAAAGGGTCTTCCAAGAATAATAGACATACTATCGTCCTCGGGAATATCAAGAATAACAAAGTCCGTTAAAATAGTGACATTTGCAACCACAACAGGCACATCCTCACAAATACCGACAGGTATAGCAGTTGATTTATCATCCATTTGCAAAGATATTTCAGTAGGTGTCAACTTATTCAAATCAAGTCTACGATATAAAGAGAGAGGCATAACACTAACACCGACTCAAAGATCACATAAAGCAGTTCTAACATAGTTTCTTTTAATGGAGCATGGTATAGTTGGTACTCCTGGATCTCCTAGTTTCTTAGGTATTCCACCTTTAAAAGTATAATTAGCAAGCATGGTGGAAATTTCAGCTTCCGGTATCTTTCTCTTATTTGTAACAATATCTTTCATATACTTAGCATAAGGATTTATTTTGAGCATATCAGTCAAACACATACGCAAAAAGATAGGTCTAATCATTTCAGCAAAGCGCTCAAAATCCTCATCATCCTTTTTCTTGGATGGTTTAGGGGGAAAAGGCATGGGTTTCTGAACCCATGGCTCTCTTTCTTTACCGTGCTTCCTAGCAACAAAGTCTCTCTTATCATAACGTTGATTCTTTGATTGTGGGTTATCAAGATCAACATCAGGTTCAATTTCTACATCATTGTTATTGCTAGGTTGAGTATCAACATGAACATCATCATTAACATTATCACTAGGTTCATGTTCATTGATTGGGTTTCAGCATCAGAAATAGAAATATCATTCGGATTCTCAGGTGTGTCAACAATGGGTTCACTAGAAGCATGCCTTATCATTTTTCTTTTTCTTCCTTTTAGAAGGACTAGGTGCATCAACATTAGTCCTTTGAGAATCTTGCTCAATTCTCTCAGGGTGACCTTCAGGATACAAGGGTTCCTGAGTCATTCTACCCCCTATAGTCACAACTCTAACAACATTATCATTCTTACTATTCAATTCATTGAGCAAATCATTCTGAGCTTTAAGTACTTGTTCTACTTGAGTGGTAACCATAGAAGCATGTTTACTAATGAGTTTAAGCTCACATTTAACACTAGCCATATAATCACTCAAGTGTTCAATCATATAAGCATTGCATTTTAATTCTCTACCAAAATAAGCATTAAAATCTTCTTGCTTAACCATAAAGTTATCAAACTCATCTAAGCATTGGCTAGCAAACTTAGTAGGAGGGATTTCAACTTTATCATATCTATAAAGAGAATTTACCTTTACTACCTGTGTCGGGTTATCAAGACCATGTATTTCTTCAACAGGAGGTAAATTCTTAACATCTTCAGCTTTTATACCTTTTTCTTTCATAGATTTCTTTGCCTCTTGCATATCTTCAGGACTGAGAAATAGAATACCCCTTTCCTTCGGAGTTGGCTTAGGAGTTGGTTCAGGAAGTGTCCAATTATTTTCATTTGTCAACATATTATTCAATAGAATTTCAGCTTGATCAGCTGTTCTTTCCCTGAAAACACAGCCAGCACAACTATCCAGGTGGTCTTTGGAAGCATCGGTTAGTCCATTATAAATGATATCAAGTATTTTATTTTTCTTAAGAGGATGATCAGGCAAAGCATTAAGTAATTGTAAAAGCCTCCCCCAAGCTTGTGGGAGACTCTCCCTTCAATTTACACAAAATTATATATATCCCTTAAAGCACCTTGTTTCTTATGAGCAGGGAAATATTTAGCAGAGAAGTAATAAATCATATCCTGGGGACTACGCACACAACCAGGATCAAGAGAATTAAACCATATCTTAGCATCACCCTTTAAT
>LR880968.1:745152490-745164411 GCA_904067115.1 Aegilops sharonensis | reverse complement strand
GATCACGTGAATATCCCATTGTCACCACAGATAAGCACATGCAAGACATACATCAAGTGTTCTCAAATCCTTAAAGACTCAATCCAATAAGATAACTTCCAAGGGAAAACTCAATCCATTACAAGAGAGTAGAGGGGAAGAAACATCATAAGATCCAACTATAATAGCAAAGCTCGCGATACATCAAGATCGTACCACCTCAAGAACACGAGAGAGAGAGAGAGAGAGAGAGAGAGAGATCAAACACATAGCTACTAGTGCATACCCTCAGCACCGAGGGTGAACTACTCCCTCCTCGTCATGGAGATCGCCGGGATGATGAAGATGGCCATCGGTGAGGGATCCCCCTCCGGCAGGGTGCCGGAACAGGGTCCCGATTGGTTTTTGGTGGCTACAGAGGCTTGCGGCGGCGGAACTCCCGATCTATTCTGTTCCTTGATGTTTTTAGGGTATATGAACATATATAGGCGAAAGAAGTCGGTCAGGGGAGCCACGAGGGGCCCACGTGGGTGGGGGCGCGCCCAGGGGCGCAGGTGCGCCTCCCTGCCTCGTGGCCACCTCAAAGCTTCCCTGATGTCTACTCCAAGTTTCCTGGATTGCTTCCGTTCCAAAAATAACTCTCCCGAAGGTTTCATTCCATTTGGACTCCATATTCCTTTTCTTCGAAACACTGAAATAGGCAAGAAAACAACATTTTGGGCTGGGCCTCCGGTTAATAGGTTAGTCCCAAAAATAATATAAAAGTGTATAATAAAGCCCATTAAACATCCAAAACAGATAATATAACAGCATGGAACAATAAAAAATTATAGATACGTTGGAGACGTATCAATAGCGTTGTCATTCTGGTCGCGAACGTGTACGTACATACTGGTCGATGTAGAGGCGCGCACGTAGCATGTACACGTACGTACAACGGCCAGTGTGCAAGAAAGAAAATACGGCCACGTACGTACATACGGGCGGGGTCTCGAACGCCTACTCGCGCATACGAACGGCCAGGGCTCGTGTATATGGCTGGGTCGGAACAGAGAAACTGCGTCGTCGTCGTGTTCATGGGGAGGCAACGGAATGCGTCGTGTTCATCGGGAGGCAAAGGAACGCGTGGAAGCCAACCGGTTTGGACGGAACAATCAATGGAAACGAGGCCTGACGTACCGCAGAACGGAGGAAACGGCCTTGTGTTCGACGGGCCACGTTCAAAACGGGATCCTGTTCATCGGGAGGGGTCTAGCGTACCGCAAAACGGAGGAAACGGACTTCCTACGGTCGAAACGGGGGTCCTCTTGATCGGGAGGGGTGTGGCGTACCGCAAAACGGAGGAAACAGACTTGTATTGGAGCGCCACGGTCGAAACGGGGGTCCTGTTCATCGGGAGGGGTGTGGCGTACCGCAAAACGGGACTCCACGTGATACTGTTCATCTCCACCGTCGACCCCCTCCAGCCTCCACGGGCTACAGTTCATCCACCGTCGACCTCCTCCAACCTCCACCTGCGAATGTTCATCCACGGGCTCCTGTTCATCCAGCCTCCACCGCGCGATACTCCACCGGCTACTGTTCAACAAGCCCTCTCCACGGGCTCCTGTTCAACCACCCCTCCACAGGCTACTGTTCATCCAGCCCTTCGTCGTCTACTATTCAGCCAACCCTCCAAGGGGTGGTCCTGTTCATCCAGCCTTCCGTCGTCTACTGTTCATCCAGCCCTCCACGGGGTGGTCCTGTTCATCCAGCCCTCCACGGGGTCCTGTTCATCCAGCCCCAACCGGCTCAATTTATCGGGGTCCTGTTCATCCAGAGGCAACACCACGGGGTCCTGTTCATCCACCCCCACCAGGAACTATTCATCCAAACCCCCCAGCAACGCTCACTGTTCATCCAGAGGCAGCATCGATCGGCTTCAGTTAGCAGCAGTAGCGAAGAAATCGCTCGATCGGGTTCTGTTAACAGCCATCGATCGATCGCTCGGGTTCAGTAACGCGTAGCCTGCAGTGCAATCGCTCGGGTTCAGTTAGAGCCCAATGCCTAGCTCGGGTTCAGTTAGAACCCAACTCCTCGCACCCACGCGCGTGCGTGTACGAGAGAAACATGCATCACTCGGCCCCGACCACCCACCGTAACCAGGAACACGCTGATATTTTTCTCGCCCTCGCTTCTACCATGGTTTTTTCCGTCATGGACGGCCCAAAGAATGTCATGCAGTTGCTTCTCCGGCCCGCCCAGGATGAAAAGCCCATTTTCTGTCATGATTTTTTGTCATAGAAGTAGGAGCCCACCACATCTGTGATGATACCGGGTTTTGTCACAATTATCGTCATAGAAGTGTCATAAGTATGACAGAAATTTTTTTCGTTCGGCCCAAAATGTCACGGATGTGTATTTTTTTTGTAGTGAGAGATCTAAGTACACTTCCTTCAAACCAGCAGCCAAAATAGTCAAATTTCAAGAAGACAGCTTCCATTAGGGCACAGCTAGACCCGACGGTCGACGGCACATTACACGCGTTCCTGCGCGAGAATTAGGACGTCTTCGCCGGCACCCTTCGGATTTTGCAAGGAATCCCACGCAGGCTGGCCGAACATACTCTCAATATACTGAAGGGATACAAACCAGTCAAGCATACGCTGCGGTGATTTTCTGAACCCAAACGACAAGCTATGGGGGAGGAGCTAGCCAAGCTACTTGAAGCCGGGTTTATCAAAGAGATCAAACATCCGGACTGGCTAGCAAACCTGGTCATGGTGCCGAAGAAGGATAAATCATGGCGCTTGTGTGTCGATTTCAAAGACCTTAATAAGGCCTGCCCTAAGGATCCCTTCCCACTTCCTCGCATCGACCAGATTATTGATGCAACCGCAGGACACGATTCACTGTGTTTCCTCGATGCATACTCCGGATACCATCAAATCAAGATGAAGGAATCCGACCAGGCCGCAACGACATTCATCACCCCATATGGGCCCTTCTGCTTCAACACTATGCCTTTCAGGCTCAAAAACGCTGGCGCCACTTACCAACGCATGATTCAAACATGCCTGGAAAAAGAAATCGGCCAGACAATTGAAGCATATGTAGATGATGTAGTCATCAAAACTAAGCATGTCGAGTCATTGGTGGACAACTTGCGCCTTACATTCGACAACCTCCGAACATATGACATACAACTCAATCCAGAAAAATGTGTTTTCGGCATCCCGCCGGAAAACTGCTTGGGTTCATTGTTTCCAATAGAGGAATCGAAGCAAACCCAGCCAAAATCCGAGCCCTGTCACAATTGGCTACACCAACAGACCTCAAGCAGGTCCAAAAACTAGCCGGATGTGTGGCAGCTTTAAGCCGTTTTATCTCCAAATTAGGAGAAAAGGCAATGCCACTATATCGCCTGGTCCGACGCACCGACCACTTTGCATGGACGGATGCTGCAACAGCTGGACTAGAAGAAATACAAACTTTGTTAGCAAGTAACCCAATCCTGGCCGCGCCAAACATCGACGAACCTATGTTGCTCTACATATCCGCAACTCACCAGGTGGTGAGTGCGGTGCTCGTCGTCGAACGAGAAAAAGAGGGACATAAATTCCCACTTCAAAAACCAGTATACTATGTATCAACGGTCCTTACACCATGCAAATCCCGATACCCACATTATCAAAAGATAGCGTATGCGGTCTTTATGGCATCCTAGAAGTTGCGGCACTACTTTCAAGAGTGCTCGATCACGGTGGCTTTCGAAGTACCACTCAATGATATCATACACAACCGCGGCGCCACCGGCCGGATTGCCAAATGGGCCATTGAGCTCTTACCATTTGAAATAACATACAAGCCACGCCGGGCCATTAAATCTCAGGTGTTGGCTGACTTCATCGTCGAATGGGCAGAGGCCGAACTCCCTAAAGAGTACGGCACATACTCAAACTGGGTGATGCACTTCGATGGCTCCAAAATGCTAGCCAGACTTGGGGCTGGTGTTGTCCTGACATGCCCCACAGGAGACACAGTCCGTTATGTGCTCCAAATATTGTACACAGACTCTAACAATGCAGCCGAATAAGAGGCCCTATTGCACGGTCTCCGGATGGCCGTCTCTATGGGCATACAATGCCTCAAGGTGCACGGGGATTCAAACCTTGCAATATCCCAAATAAACGGAGAATTCGATGCCAAATATCCAAAGATGGCGGCTTACCACAACGCCGTACTCAAAATATCAGCTCGGTTTGAGGGGCTCGAGTTTCATCACGTGGCTCGAGAGAGTAATCAAGCAGCGGACATCCTTGCTCGCATGGGCGCCAAACGTGACCCCGTCAGACCTAACATCTTTGTGGAGAGGATCTTCAAGCCATCCATGGTGTGGCAGGACGAGAGAGGCAATACCAGTCCAAAGCCGATCATACCCCCAGTTTCCGAACATAATTCCAATATCGTCGGGGGATCGGGCACCAAAATAACACCATCAGCCCACGAAATTATGGTTATAATTGCCCCGTGGACTGAACCTCTCCTCGCCTACCTCACCAAGAAGGAGCTCCCGGATGATCAGAATGAGGCCCGTCGTATTGTTCGATGCTCGAAAGCCTACAAAGTTCATGAAGGAGAACTATACAAGAAAAGTACCACCAGAGTCCTTCAAAGATGCATCTCCGAAGATGAAGGATGGCAGCGCTTGGCCGAAATACACGCTGGTCTTGGTGGCCATCACGCCGCAGCTCGGGTCCTTCTAAGCAAGGCCTTCTGTACGGGTTTCTTTTGGCCCACGACCTGAGCAAACGCAAAAGACCTCGTACAGCATTGTGTTGGATGCCAGCTTTTCGGCAATCAAAGCCATATATATGCCACTTACTGCCGTATGAACCATCCCCATTACTTGGCCTTTTACGGTCTGGGGGCTGGACATGGTCGGGCCCCTTAAAGGGGAAGCCATAAGAAGAAATATTTGCTGGTTATGGTCGACAAGTTCACTAAGTGGATAGAAGCCAAACCAGTCAAAACGGCTGAAGCCAGACCTGTGATAGAATTTATATCCGGTGTCGTACACTGTTATGGTGTCCCGCATAGTATTATTACTGACAACGGCTCTAACTTTACGACTGACGAGGTGAAAACTTGGTGCGCCAATTTGGGCATCAAGCTCGATTACACCTCCGTATATCACCCTCACACAAACGGTCAGGTCGAACAGGCTAACGGCCTGATCATGAGCGGCATCAAACCCAGACTAGTGCAATCCCTACAAGAATAAGACAAGCACTGGGTTGAGGAACTCAATTCCGTACTCTGGGGGCTGCGGACCATGCCCAATCGCACGACCGGATATACACCTTTCTTCATGGTGTACGGCGCGGAGGCAGTCTTGCCTTGCGACATTGTTCATGACTCACCTCGAGTGCGCATGTACGAAGAGAGAGAAGCCGAGCTCGATCGGCAGGACGATCTAGACGGTCTAGAGGAGGATCGCGATGTAGCAAAGGCCCGTTCCGCATTCTACCAACAGCAGGCTCGGCGATATCAAAGCAGAGAAGTACAGGCAAAGACTTATAATGTCGGGGAACTTGTTCTACACCTTCCAGAGAAGAAAAAGGACAAGCTCAAGCCCAAATGGGAGGGTCCCTTCATTATAGATGAAGTTCTCACTGGAGGAGCCTATCGCCTTCGCAATGCTTCGGATAATCGCTTGGAGCCAAACCCATGGAACGCTACCCGACTCCGAAGATTCTTCGCCTGAGTCCGCGCATATACCCTCTTTCTCGTTCCTTCTTTTCTCCTTTTTACCTTTTACTTTTTTCTCGTTTTTATACGACTTCTAAGCTCATGTTCGGATAAACCGCACACATAAGGGGTATACATCCTTAAATGTACACACCCCCCAATACCTGGGGGCTTCTTTTCACAGAAGCTTATTATTATTATTTTTCGAGCATCAAGCTCACCATATATATGCGTCGTCCTCTCATATATGTCATTTCTTCGCCATTGTATGCACCTTTATGACTTAAGTTTTTGCCAAGCTGGGTTGCCTGGCTCTTGTGCTTATGCCCTACGTTCCCGCTTGTTCGGCTAGGGCATAAAGGGAGCACCTCTGCGATTGTTACATCCGGGTCATCCGGACATGTACCTCAGACGGGTGAAGCCTAAAGCTAGCGTTCTTAAGGGAATAATTGGTTGGCGGACAAAACACGAACTACCCTCATTATTATATAAGCCCCCAAAATATAAAGTGCACTATGATTTTTAGCATCACAGCCTAGGCATGCACAACAACGCATGCTAGCCCAGGGAGAGGAACCCTTAACGGAACTATTCTCTCTGGAAGATGTTTCTTACGATCAAATGTAATATAACATAACTCCCCGAATACAACTTGTTTGTTCAAGCAACTATGACCTGATTGCCTGATTTCCACACATACTTTGGTGTTTACCGACGGTATAGTATCCGGAAACACTCCGACCCTTGGGTTTTGGAGGTTGAAGCAGAAGGTCTGCCATGACAATCGTTTTACAATTCGGCTGGAGAGATCAGTTTGTCGATAAAAGTACATTGCTACTTAGACTCAAAAACTTCTTCCTCCTCTAGACCATCTAACAGGTTGTCTAGTTTACAATTCTGTTGTGAAAACTTGGCGGCTATCTTTACTTGGTCATACACCAAGCTAACAGGGATTTCTTGTCCATCTGGTCCCCGAGGTTCGACCCGGGCCATATGATTCGGATCAAGTCCGGTGTACCACATTTACACCATGGCCCAGGCCTCTCGTGCGCCTTCTCGGCATGCTGATATCTTCCATAGCCCAAAACGGCGCTGAGCTCCCTTGAATAAGTTCACAAGTTCCTCCATACTTCCTGGAGGAGAATCGGATGGCCATAAGGTCTTAGCAATGTTCCTCATTGCCTTCCGAGCTCGCTCATGCACTTTGGACAGCTCTTGTAGCAGATCGTCTTGGAATCCGGACACTTCTCCTTCGGGCCGCCCAGTCAGTACACCTACAGAAACAAACTTGTTAAAATTTCCAGCAGGGGACCGTACGAAAGTGAGGTTCAAGAGCATACTGAATATGCCGCCTTTCAGCTTTCTGTTCTCCTTCAAGGCATCTGCCAGTTGGGCTTGTATATCTTTCAGCTCTTCGGCTTGCTTGGTGTTTGCATCTTGTAGTTTGTTCTTCTCATTAATGGTCCGTGTTAATACACGTTGACCAGCGGCTTCTTTCCCTTCGGCATGCTCTTTGTCCGCCTGAGCAGCCCTTAGCCTCTTGTCCAACCGGTCTGGCGATCCTGCCGTTGCATACAAACACAGTGCATAGTTAGCATCATTATGGACACGGAATAATATTCTCCGAATATTGTTGTGCTCACCATCGGGTGCCCCCTTGGGTTTCTTTAGTTTCAAGTTCGGCGGTGGCGACAATTAGTTTAATTCGGCATTCTTACAGCTCCTTGGATAATGTGTTATTCTTCTCCGTGAGTACCTGATGGCATAACGACCCTTACATTAGTTGGGCCAACTGCTTCAAGGCTCGGGGGCTACTGGCATATGATTATTAAATCTACACAATAGTTCTTACCTGCATATCCTTTGAAAGCTAGTGAGTGGCTCCAGCAAGCCCACCCCGAGCAGCTCGGATGTATGCATCCGCCGAGCTGAAGGCATTGAATGCCTCTTCAGTGAAGTTTGGGTCGCGCATAGCCGCCCTCTAGCGCCGATGGTTCATCGCACTCTCCACTTCGGAGTTGGTGACGGATACATTTTCTGAATCTTCGGGGAGAGGAAAGTCCGTTATCGCACCCGTATCAACCTTAGTACTTGGGGCAGGGCCCGGGATCGGATTGGTTGATGCAAGACCAGCCAGGTCTCCGAACATAGTCTGGCGTATGCTCTTCCTAAAAATATGGCACTGCAGGAAACCGTCACAATTCAGTCTATCTGCCAAGAGCATATTAAAAACCATACCTCTTTGGTGAAGGCCCGGCGGTATCGCCATCCGCCTTTCTTGCGCAGACGCTGCCCTCTTAATGGACGCTTCTGACATGGCATGGCGAGATGAGCATCGCCCCTTTAGAGCACGAGACAGTGCGGTGGGTAAGGCGCGGTGAGAAAACTCTTTTGGAGGAGACGTCTCCTGGGTAGTTACATGGGAGGAGGGGAGGAGGCCGGAGTAATCGGCTATAATGGCCACTTCTGTGCCGTCGTAGCTCGCCAGATAAAAGACCCCCCAACTTGAGCTCTATAAATATATTCGGATCTTCTTCTTATCCGGGGTCTAGGTCTCTAATGTGGACCTCTGGCTGTGGAGCGGGGCTGTGGATCCCCTCGACGACCTTTCTACAGTTCTACTAAAAATAGCCGGATTAAATTCGACTAGTGCAACTCAGGAAAGAGATTAAGTGAAGCCGGTGATAGACGAACACTCACCCAGGGGATGGGGTTGTACATGGGAAAACCATCCCGACATTTCAAACGAGTGAAGTCTTCCTTCTCCCCTTTGAAAAGATCAGCCAACATGGCAGCCAGGGCGGCAAAATTATCTGGACCCTTGCCGCCACAGTGGGAGGCGTCGTCCTCCCCGTTGTAATGCCACATGGGTAGCCCTCTGGATTGAAGTGGCTGAACACATCATGTTATTGAAATCGCCATTACCTCGATTATGGAGAGTCCGGAGTTGGCAAGGACCCTGATTTTGCTTGCTAGCCTCCTAACCTCCGCACTGTCCTCTTCCTCGAGGCTTCGGGGACGCCAGCTGGTGCACTTCTTTAAAGGAGCGGCGGAGAATTCAGGGAGACCACGCCGGATTGGATCTGGGAGAACAACGTGTTCGATGTAGAACCATTCCGAGGGCCACTCTTCAGACGCCTTCTTCGGAGTGCCGGACGGATATCCCGTCCCGGCTATGCGCCATACTTCGGTGCCGCCCACCTCGAATATGGATCCCTTTTGGGAGCGGGGGACGAGGCAGAAAATTTTCCTCCACAGCTCGAAATGGGCCTCGCAGCCTAGGAGTAGCTCGCAAAGAGCAACGAAACCCGAGATGTGCAGGATAGAGGCCGGCGTGAAATTGTGCAGTTGGAGGCCGTAATACTCCAGGAGACCTCTGAGGAAAGGGTGGATTGGAAACCCTACGCCTCTCAACAGGAAGGAAACAAGGCACACCCGCTCCCTGCTACCTCTTGAGCACTCCGTTGGTTTTCCCTTGAAGAGGAAAGGGTGATGCAGCAAAGTAGCATAAGTATTTCCCTCAGTTTCTGAGAATCAAGGTATCAATCCAGTAGGAGGCCACGCACAAGTCCCTCGCACCTACACAAACAAATAAATCCTCGCAACCAACACGATAAGGGGTTGTCAATCCCTACACGGTCACTTACGAGAGTGAGATCTGATAGATACGATAAGATAATATTTTTGGTATTTTTTATGATAAAGATGCAAATTAAAATAAAAGGCAATAAAAATAACTAAGTGTTGGAGATTAATATGATGGAAAATAGACCCGGGGGCCATAGGTTTCACTAGTGGCTTCTCTCAAGAGCATAAGTTTTTACGATGGGTGAACAAATTAATGTTGAGCAATTGACAAAATTGAGCACAGTTATGAGAATATCTAGGTATGATCATGTATATAGGCATCACGTCCGAGACAAGTAGATCGACTCCTGCCTGCATCTACTACTATTACTCCACACATCGACCGCTATCCAGCATGCATCTAGAATATTAAGTTCATAAGAACAGAGTGACGCTTTAAGCAAGATGACATGATGTAGAGGGATAAACTCATGCAATATAATGTAAACCCCATCTTGTTATCCTCGATGGCAACAATATAATACGTGCCTTGCTGCCCCTACTGTCACTGGGAAAGGACACCGCACGATTGAACCCAAAGCTAAGCACTTCTCCCATTGCAAGAAATATCAATCTAGTAGGCCAAACCAAACTTATAACTCGAAGAGACTTGCAAAGATAACCAATCATACATAAAAGAATTCAGAGAAGATTCAAATATTGTTCATAGATAATCTTGATCATAAACCCACATTTCATCGGTCTCAACAAACACACCGCAAAAGAAGATTACATCGAATAGATCTCCACGAGAGAGGGGGAGAACATTGTATTGAGATCCAAAAAGAGAGAAGAAGCCATCTAGCTAATAACTATGGACCCGAAGGTCGGAGGTAAACTACTCACACATCATCGGAGAGGCTATGGTGTTGATGTAGAAGCCCTCCGTGATCGATGCCTCCTCCGGCGGAGTTCCGAAACAGGCCCCAAGATGGGATCTCACAAGTACAGATGGTTGCGGCGGTGGAATTAGGTTTTTGGCTCCGTATCTGGTAGTTTGGGGGTACGTAGGTATATATAGGAGGAAGGAGTACGTCGATGGAGCAACAGGGGGCCCACGAGGGTGGAGGGCGCGCCCCCTACCTCGTGCCCTCCTGATTGATGTCTTGACGTAGGGTCCAAGTCCTCTGGATCACGTTCGTTCCGAAAATCACGTTCCCGAAGGTTTCATTCCGTTTGGACTCCGTTTGATATTCTTTTTCTGCGAAACTCTGAAATAGGCAAAAAAACAGAAATTCTGGGCTGGGCCTCCGGTTAGTAGGTTAGTCCCAAAAATAATATAAAAGTGTATAATAAAGCCCAATAATTTCCAAAACAGAATATAATATAGCATGGAACAATAAAAAATTATAGATACGTTGGAGACGAGACGTATCAAGCATCCCCAAGCTTAATTCCTGCTCGTCCTTGAGTAGGTAAATGATAAAAACAGAATTTTTTATGTGGAATGCTACTTGGCATAATTTCAATGTAATTCTTCTTAATTGTGGTATGAATATTCAGATCCGAAAGATTCAAGATAAAAGTTCAATATTGACATAGAAATAATAATACTTCAAGCATACTAACTAAGCAATTATGTCCTCTCAAAATAACATGGACAAAGGAAGTTCATCCCTACAAAATCATATAGTTTAGTCATGCTCCATTTTCGTCACACAAGAATGCTCTCATCGTGCACAACCCCGATGACAAGCCAAGCAATTGTTTCATACTTTAGTAATCTCAAACTTTTTCAACCTTCACGCAATACATGAGCGTGAGCCATGGATATAACACTATGGATGGAATAGAATATAATGACGGGGGTTATGTGGAGAAGACAAAAAAAGGAGAAAGTCTCACATCAACGAGGCTAATCAATGAGCTATGGAGATGCCCATCAATTGATGTTAATGCAAGGAGTAGGGATTGCCATGCAACGGATGCACTAGAGCTATAAATATATGAAAGCTCAACAAAATAAACTAAGTGGGTGTGCATCCAACTTGCTTGCTCACGAAGACCTAGGGCATTTGAGGAAGCCCATTGTTGGAATATACAAGCCAAGTTCTATAATGAAAAGTTCCCACTAATATATGAAAGTGACAAAACAAAGGACTCTCTATCATGAAAATTATGGTGCTACTTTGAAGCACAAGTGTGGTAAAAGGATAGTAACATTGTCCCTTCTCTCTTTTTCTCTCATGTTTTTTGGGCCTTCTCTTTTTTTGGCCTTTCTCTCTTTTTATTTTATTTTTTTCCTCACTTGGGACAATGCTCTAGAAAATGATGATCATCACACTTCTATTTATTTACAACTCAATGATTACAACTCGATACTAGAACAAAGTATGACTCTATGTGAATGCCTCCGGCGGTGTACCGGGATAGGAAATGAACCAAGAGTGACATGTATGAAATAATTATGAATGGTGGCTTTGACACAAATACTGTGTCAACTACATGATCATGCAAAGCAATATGACAATGATGAACGTGTCATGATAAACGGAACGGTGAAAAGTTGCATGGCAATATATCTCGAAATGGCTATGGAAATGCCATAATAGGTAGGTATGGTGGATGTTTTGAGGAAGATATAA
>LR880968.1:745132581-745149528 GCA_904067115.1 Aegilops sharonensis | reverse complement strand
TTTTCGTGAATAGAAAGTTTCTGGAATTTTCAGCAAGATCAAATAACTATCATCCAAGAAGATCCTATAGGTTTAACTTGGCACAAAAACTAATTAAAACATAAAAGACATCTAACCAGAGGCTAGATCAAATATTTATTCCTAAACAGAAGCAAAAAGCAAAAAAAAAACTAAAAATATAATTGGGTTGCCTCCCAACAAGCGCTATCGTTTAACGCCCCTAGCTAGGCATAAAAGCAAGGATAGATCTAGGTATTGCCATAATAATAGGATAGATCATTAAAAATCATTTCATATTCTCTACGTTCAGCAGCGAGTTTTCTTTGACGCAAGCAAAAGTAATCAAAAGGGCTAAATTTAATGGGACAAAAGTCCCTAAGATCAACTTTAGGAGGTATAGGTTCCTCCTTCGGCCCTTCGTATTGCACAACCAATTCATCATTATAAGCATTCTTTTGACAGAACTTTGTGAGCCTATACTCGAGAGAATATCCTAGCTCATTATTTCGAATATCAAAATAATTATTAAGTTCAAAAATTATGTCAACTAGAACATTGTTAGGAACCTTTTTTCTAAGGTTCTCATGAAAAGCAACATAGTCTAGAGATTGAAAACGCATTATTTCCTCTTGATCAAATAGGGTAGTTTCTATGGGAGGATGGCCAGCGTCCACCCTATAATGCGCAAAGATTTCTTTGGCCTCTTTTATTATAAATCTGAACTCATGAGCCAAAAAGATAGTAGCGGCACGCTTAACAGAAGGATGCTCAATATTAGAAAATTCTAGGAAAATCCTTTGTATGCAAGGGTGCATGTGCATAAATTGCCTTGCAAGTTCAACTACAAGCATGTCAATAGCGTCCGCAAGACTACTAGTTTTATGAAGAATAGAACTACCCATAGAAGGCAAAACACCAGCACAAGTAAAGAAATCTTGAATAACCCCTTTTCCAATAATATTACCACTACCAATTCGGAATTTTTTTGTATGTAAGGTAGGGGATTCTTCAGCAGTAGCATCAGAATTTTCCATGTTATTGCTATTGTCCATATCGACAATAGTTTCCCCAATTTCAGACATAACGTCAGAAAGTGTGAGGGGCAAAAAGAAAGAGGGAGGCGAATAAAACAACAAGGGTGAAGTGGGGGAGAGGAAAACGAGAGGCAAATGGCAAATAATGTAATGCGGGATATAAGGGTTTGTGATGGGTACTTGGTATGTTGAATTTTGCGAAGACCTCACCGGCAACGGCGCCAAAAATCCTTCTTTCTACCTCTTGAGCACTGCGTTGGTTTTCCCATGAAGAGGAAAGGGTGATGCAACAAAGTGGGTAAGTATTTCTCTCAGTTTTTGAGAACCAAGGTATCAATCCAGTAGGAGGCCACGCACGAGTCCCTCGCACCTACACAAACCAATAAATCCTCGCAACCAACGCGATAAGGGGTTGTCAATCCCTACACGGTCACTTACGAGAGTGAGATCTGATAGATATGAGAAGATAATATTTTTGTTATTTTTTTATGATAAAGATGCAAAGTAAAATAAAAGGCAATAAAAATAACTAAGTGTTGGAAGATTAATATGATGGAAAATAGACCCGGGGGCCATAGTTTCACTAGTGGCTTCTCTCAAGAGCATAAGTTTTTACGGTGGGTGAACAAATTACTGTTGAACAATTGACAGAATTGAGCATAGTTATGAGAATATCTAGGCATGATCATGTATATAGGCATCACGTCCGAGACAAGTAGATTGACTCCTGCTTGCATCTACTACTATTACTCCACACATCGACCGCTATCCAGCATGCATCTAGAGTATTAAGTTCATAAGAACAGAGTAACGCTTTAAGCAAGATGACATGATGTAGAGGGATACACTCATGCAATATGATGTAAACCCCATCTTGTTATCCTCGATGGCAACAATACAATACGTGCCTTGCTGCCCCTACTGTCACTGGGAAAGGACACCGCAAGATTGAACCCAAAGCTAAGCACTTCTCCCATTGCAAGAAAGATCAATCTAGTAGGCCAAACCAAACTGATAATTCGAAGAGACTTGCAAAGATAACCAATCATACATAAAAGAATTCAGAGAAGATTCAAATATTGTTCATAGATAATCTTGATCATAAACCCACATTTCATCGGTCTCAACAAACACACCGCAAAAGAAGATTACATCGAATAGATCTCCACGAGAGAGGGGGAGAACATTGTATTGAGATCCAAAAAGAGAGAAGAAGCCATCTAGCTAATAACTATGGACCCGAAGGTCTGAGGTAAACTACTCACACATCATCGGAGAGGCTATGGTGTTGATGTAGAAGCCCTCCGTGATCGATGCCTCCTCCGGCGGAGCTCCGGAACAGCCCCCAAGATGGGATCTCACAAGTACAGAAGGTTGCGGCGGTGGAATTAGGTTTTTGGCTCCGTATCTGGTAGTTTGGGGGTACGTAGTTATATATAGGAGGAAGGAGTACGTCGGTGGAGCAACAAGGGGCCCACGAGGGTGGAGGGCACGCCCAGGGGGGTAGGCGCGCCCCCCTACCTCGTCCCTCCTGATTGATGTCTTGACATAGGGTCCAAGTCCTCTGGATCATGTTCGTTCCGAAAATCACGTTCCCGAAGGTTTCATTCCGTTTGGACTCCGTTTGATATTCTTTTTATGCGAAACTCTGAAATAGGCAAAAAAACAACAATTCTGGGATGGGCCTCCGGTTAATAGGTTAGTCCCAAAAATAATATAAAAGTATATAATAAGTCCCAATAATGTCCAAAACAGAATATAATATAGCATGGAACAATCAAAAATTATAGATACGTTGAAGACGTATCACTCCCCTTCGGTGGGATTGGGGAAATTCTCCGCCAGGGCTTCGCCGTTGATGGAAGTTAATCCAGCCTGAACGGGGACTATATCCGTAGGAGGTAGGTATCCCTGTATCTGGAGTTTATTCAGATGAGCGTGGGATACCGAACAGCTTTTCCAGTCGCCTTTTCGAGGGCCGTGAGGGCGTGAGGAGGAGCTAGGAGCGCTGGTCATGTTTGAGCGATTTTCTGTGGGATTTCTGCGTGGTGTGGAATGGCATCTGAGATCTCGTCTCTTTAAATATAGGCTTTCCCTGCATAGTCGAGGGGTTATTTGTAAAAATGTTTAGACCCTTCGTATTCATATGACACGTGGAAGCCGAGACGGCGGCGATGCAAAAGCTGAAGAGTGTGGTATTCAATGTAAAGTCGAACTATCCAAGGTACAATGGAGAACCCGCCTTGCAAAGCCGAAGACCAAAAACCGGATGTAACGTCGTCATTGAAGGCAAATTCGGGGGCTACTGAGGGAGTCCTGGACTAGGGGTCCTCGGGCGTTCGGGCTATGTGATATGGGCCAGACTGATGGGCTGTGAAGATACAAGATTTTAGACCTTCCCCCGTGTCCGGATGGGACTCTCCTTTGCGTGGATGGCAAGCTTGGCGTCCGATGTGTAGTTTCCTTCCTCTGTAAACCGACCTTGTACAACCCTAGCCCCGTATGGTGTCTATATAAACCGAAGGGTTTAGTCCGTAGGGGCAATCATAATCATACAGGCTAGACATCTAGGGTTTAGCCTTTACGATCTCGAGGTAGATCGACTCTTGTAACCCCTATACTCATCAAAGTCAATCAAGCAGGAAGTAGGGTATTACCTCCATTAAGAGGGCCCGAACCTGGGTAAACAGCGTGTCCCTGTCTCATGTTACCTTCGATCCTCAGATGCACAGTCCGGGACCCCCTACCCGAGATCTGCCGGTTTTGACACCGACAACCGCCACAGCCATCTAGCAAACAACATATGTATGAGCACGAGAATACAAACACACGAAGCATATGTAAATGATGACAAAATGAAGGAATTGAGATTATGTGAGTTTCCACTCTCATCCCACTGTGAGGGTGTTTGGTCAGTTGTGAGTAGTAGTTGACGTACTTGTTCACTTCCCCTTGAGTCATCTCCCATTGTGTTGAAGAGATGCCACACTGCGGTTGGTCAGGACAGGATGCGGCTCCACATATTCCTTTTGTCCGTGATACTCCTTCCAAATCTTCTCCCAATACTTGTTCCCCGTTTGCTCGGTGCCGCATATTGGATCTATTGTTGTGGCCAACCAAATTTTGACCAACAAGATGTCCTCAAAAGTTGAGAATATGTCGGACCTCTTGCCTTCGTCATCTTTCCCTTCTTCTTATTCTTGCACAGATTGGGATCGGATGTTGTCCCTACTTCAAATGCGGTGACCCCCAATTCGTACTCCATTTGGGTTGGACCGTGATTGTCATTGATCATGTCCGACAGGAACACCTCCTAAATGATCCTGGTTTGCAAGCATTCATCATGTACGAAATGAACTAGCGGTCTATGCAAAACATTAAACATGCCATATGTAAAGTTGAGCAGACAGGAGCAACAAAAACATACTAACTCTTGTTGTGTCATTCCGCCAAAGAGGTCGTGGGCAGCCCGGGCGCCGTTTTTGTCCATGCTCGAACAAGCTGCAGAGAGTGACATACGTCCACCGCCCACATCTGTGTGAGCGAAAAGCTCTCCGGAATGCCCCAACTGGCCGTCAAATCCTCCTCTGTCACAACGTGGTCCGACGGTGCAATCCGCGTCAGCGGACAGATGGATGGGGTGTGGGGTTTGGGGCCCGACGCGGGGGTGGGGGGACAACTTCTCGTCCATGTACGCAAGTCTCTGCGCCACCACCGTCGCCACATCTTCCAGGCGACGTTCTCTGCCTTGCACGACGGAGCCAAGGACGGGACGCCGATGGACGAGGCAGACGCAGTCTCTGTCGCGACGGGTGGGGACGGGCTGGACCACATCTAGGGTGGCGTATCGGTACTGGGGGTGAGGATGTGGATCAAGGGGAGAGGCGGGCGATGAGGGCTCGGGCGCGAAAAAATAGGAGGGAGGCGGGAGGAGGAAGGGTTTGATGGATTTGGTATAATTTGCTGTGGGGAAGGGTTGTCGGGTCCGACATGACGGACGCGTCCGGATGCGCTCGGGCGCCCCATATCCACCCCATATTTAGACTGGATATGTGCGGGTGACACATGTCACATCTCGTTCGTAGTAGTCCCCTTCCTCAAGTGTAGCGGTACATGAACAGAAAGCTCTTTGTTCAAACCAACCACGATTGCCAATGGAAAAGCCAAATTCCAATCAGAAGAAACCAACACCCTATCCAACTTCTTAAAAGTAGGTTCCTCTAGATTATTTGTCCATGTGTATAATCTACCATGGAGTATAGAACCTCTCCCCATCCATTTACTTCTCTAATGAAATTGAAGATATGGCACTATCTAGAAAGAACACATGATTATTCTTCTCAATGTTTTTTTTGATGATAATAAAATCACCACCTATTACCACAACGCCATTGCATCTTCTGCAAACACCAACAAATTCCACTAGGAACTATCTTTGCCCTCTTTCTGAGTAGGACCATAAAACAAAATAATTTGCAGGCAAACAAGGAAATCTTATCCTTGACCTTCGTACTAATATAATGTTTTGCTACCTCAGAGTCACAAACCAAATATTTATCAGTGTCGTCCAAAGCAGGAGATCACTATATCTACGCGTGGGACTGAGATGTTGTGAGAAGAGATTCTTTTGAATAGAAAGTTTCTTGGCCCAAGTTTGGTTGAAATCATGTATCAACATTTCAGATAAAACAACGAATTGGATTTCAAAATCAAAGATCATTTTGCTCAAAAAAATGTTTGTGAGGGTGTCCCAAACCCCTGCAATTCCAAAAGAATCATGACATGATCAAGTTTTATGTTTTGGGGGTCCACCTCCTTTGTTTAGCTAGCTTAGCCCTAAAAACAGAGAAGCACAACTTGAGAGTTTTCCCTCCTAAATTCAATAGCTTAGCCTTTATGAGACTACTTTTCTTACTGGTGACTCACATGCAATGGCTTGGTGGTGGTATCTGTACCAAAATCGGATAAATAGTGTCTTATGTATGTCGAGATTCGTCTTTTTATTTGAGTACAAAGGGTCGGCAAATGAAATATGTCGCTCGCCAAAGTCCATTATTGGGCGTGTGGTTTCTACAAGTGATGTCGATGTTGCATTCAAGGCGTCGCCACTTGTGCCTGCGGCTCTCCTCTCAAAAGAGATTTGTGATTTCCTAGCTACTTTATACATTGCTAACCCAGGATCCAATAAGACGATTGGTTGTCTCCTAAAGAAGAAGGTTATAAGGGATAAGAAGAGAGGTGTTAGCCCGTGATCTGTCATCTTGATGAAGAAATTAGAGAAGTGCAGAAGCAA
This sequence comes from Aegilops sharonensis, assembly GCA_904067115.1. Lineage (NCBI taxonomy): Eukaryota > Viridiplantae > Streptophyta > Magnoliopsida > Poales > Poaceae > Aegilops > Aegilops sharonensis. Next base: position 745,143,201 of record LR880968.1, on the reverse strand, counting down.
GAAGAGTGACAATAAACGAAAGGCGTCCGTGGTTGCTTGATGGTTGACTCTCAATGTGTCGTCATGTCACCTTGCATGTGCTTGTGTATGTTGCCTTTGATGATGTCTTTCTCTCATCTTATTTTGTCGGGGCGGTTTGTTGAGGTTGAGTCTCATATGCTACAAGTTGTAGGGGTGGCATGTCAGGGGTGCTTGTCCGTCTATTTTTTGGGTCTACTGGCCTCATGATTTGAGAGTAGTCCGCTTGTATCATGAGATTGTGTCTTGGTTGCCTTTTATGACCAGATTTTAACCCGGTTTTCTGCAAAGTTACCAAACAACACTCTTCTCTTTTAATTAATGGATGAAGCAAAAAAAAAATTGCCCCCGTTCAAAAAAGCTATGCGTCGTTCGGTCATCTGGCGAGATGTGTGCAACACCGAGCTTTGCTAATGATGTGGGGCTTGTCTGATTATATTGCACATGGCCCACCCTGAAATTGTGTGGGGGTGGGGGGGAGGGGGAGGGATTCTTTTTTTTAATAAAAGACCCCCTTTATTCACTGAAAATAATGGTTACATCGTCTATAAGGAAATTTACAATATCTTTCATAGGTTCCTCGAACCAATCCCTTGTCTAAATTTTTTAGCTAATCTAGCAGTTTCATGAGCTACTTTATTTGCTTCCCTATTACTATATTCAAATCTAATTAACGGAAGATCGCATGCCATAAAATAGCAATCATCGAACACTGCCGCCGCCACTCCCGCTGAATGTCCTCCATTCTTCATTGTGTCAGTTACTTCCATATTGTCGGAGTTAACAACAAGACGATTGCTTTCGGTCTTCTGTGCAACTAGTATGCCAAATCGTAGAGCCATAGCTTCTGATGTTAATACATGTGCACATCAATTCATTCTCCAATTCCATCCGACAATGAATCTTTCTTTGTCATCTCTAAGTACAGCTCCCGTTGTGCCTCTAAGCATGTCTTAATCGAAAGAAGCATCAACATTTAATTTCACAAAACCCAGAGAAGGTATCGTCCATCCCTTTATTCTATTTGTTGTCCTTGAGGATTGGGCATTACCATAGTTTGCCGTTGTAGCGCGGGCTTCCCTCGAAATTTGGTATGCATCTTGGGACTTCCTCTGATGGACTAGCGAACGTATTTTCCCGTCATAAATACCAAACTATTATAGCAATCAATTCGCGTACATTCTGGATGCCCACTATAAATAGCTCATGTTTTAGCATACGAAGTAGGAACTTAAGAACGGCATCTCCCGCACGATCGATAGCACACGCTTTTCTAATGGCTTTGTGCAATCCCAGCTTCTCCCAAACCTCTTTTGTGTTTTGGCACATAAATAACATGTAGGAGTTTAGGGAAGGGGGGACATATTAGTGGAGGTTAGGGAAGGAAACTTCCTTTCGTAAGTGATTTATGTAGGAGTTTGTAGGTGTAGCATTTTTGGTGCAGCACTAGTACTGCGGAATTTTACAATTACCACTCGGATGGGGCAAAAGTGGCAATTCCACTGGACAAGGGGCAGAAGAGCAAGATGTTCATGATGGGTAGGGCTGTCTCGTACCCCCATGAGGTATGGGTAGTTGGCAACGGTCTGTACTCCCTATCGGTCTAGCCGTCTAGGCACCGTGCGATCGAAGCGAAAACAGAATAAAGCGAGACCACACGCCGTTTTGATGGTCTGAGTCCGAGGGAAGCGCATCGAATCCTTTCGTCTTCGTGTGTGCACCTTTTTCCTCCAACGACATAGGTGGTCACCCGCCCGTTCTTTTGAGGCATGCAATGCAATACAGGCTGAGATGCGACACTGCTTCTTGCTTCATCGGCCAAACAAAGCCCAAAGAAAGCAAGGAACTTGTCGGATATTACTTTTGGTTCTTAGGGACGCGTCAAAAATATATTGTTGCCAAGGTAAAATATTTATTTAAAAAAATAGATATGGTCATTGTCACACTTAAATACTACTTGCAAATTTTAGGGAAAAAGGTTAAGCATGTTGACCTGTGAAAAAAAAACCAAATCAAATGACAAATGGTACACTTAATTTTAGTTTATTTTTTCGATGAAGCACTGCTATCCCGTTTCATATGAAAATTGGCAAGCATGCTTGTGTTACACTAATATGATTATACAAACAACTATAAAAAAATCAGAATTTTTAAAAAATATTTTTCTTTTTTGCGGGTGATTATCTATTTATTTTTAATTTACTGTTGACCAGGCATGCTCCCTGGAGCCAAAACTCCGCGTCCGAAACTTATGATGTTCCTTTTTTTTTCCTTCAATCAACAATGGACATGTCGTGTTTTCTCCACGTGCCGATGTAAACAGCTTCCTTCTTTTCACGCGTCCTGATCTCTGGAGCCAAAACTCCGCGTCCGAAACTTATGATGTTCCTTTTTTTTCCCTTCAATCAACAATGGACATGTCGTGTTTTCTCCACGTGCCGATGTAAACAGCTTCCTTCTTTTCACGCGTCCTGATCTACCAACCAGCTTAGCGTTGGTGGAAACCCGGGTCAGCACTGGCCGAACCGATCGACCTACTCCACTCCACTCGTTCCCAGTCCCTGATCGCGCCGTCCCCAGTCGTTTTTCTGCTCCTGTTTCCTCCACTAAACCTGTGTCAGATCAGTGTGGTCTACGTACGTCGCTCTCAGCGCTCGCTCGCGGCACTTGAACCCGTACCATTGGCACGACGAGACCATGTGGACTCCTTTGCATACGCCGCCGAATTAACTAGTCTCCATCGCAGCACGATACAAAGGCGACGGACCGATCCTTGCAGTGCGTGCACTAGGCCTCTAACCTAGTCGGAATCCACAATGGCGCTTGCACCGTGAATCTTTTATTAAGCGCTTTTGCGCCGGCCAGGATTTGATCCGGAAAATCGATCGGAGCCTTCGCCGCAGCTGCGCAGGAAGCTGTACAAAGAGAAAGGTGTCCCTCGGCTTCAAAGTTTAACTGGGCTGAGCTGCTACTGTGATAATACAAATCTGGAATGGGACCCGAGATACTTGACCACGAGACAAGGACGGAGCGATGATACAAATGCCGCTTCTGTCACAGTCACACCACACCGTGATGCAAACAAGAGAAGCGGTGGATGATACCTAGACGAGACCCAATAGGGCGGGGTGTCTCACAGCAGAAAGCTCCATTTGGAGAGAGGGACAGAAAGTTGAGGCAGAGAGGTGACCAAGACGACCAAACCAAGGAAACTCTGAAGATTGATGGAGACTAACGAATGGCTCTGCGGCTCTGCTCTCTTGAAACGAAGACTGCTACGAGTCTTTCCTCCCTCTGGACGGGAGCAGCAGAGCGGGGAGAGTTCGACCTGGTGAAGTGCCGCCTGGTGCAACTCCACAAATTCAAAAGTCTCGCCCGTACCGAATCACCATCGCTTACTGCAACTGGCTAGACCGAAAGGGATGGTTTTATTACAGAAAGTAGTTTAGAACTGTCATCGCAAACATCCTTCGGATACTTCAGTCTGCAATGCGATGCAGCGTCGTGTTGTGTGAATAGGGCGTGGGTGAGCATTTTTTTTAGAGAAAAGACCATAGCCCGACTTTATAAATAAAGCCACACGGCAGCGTCACAAACCCAAACAAGAAAGAAGCCAACTAGCGCAACATCGCAGTACAGGACATCTAGCAAATAGTTTGGGACCAGCAAACGAAGAGGGGATACAGGCAGCCTGCCATACACGGCGCGCAGGCCGGAAGGTAGACGATAGAACCAAACTCCGCAAACTGCGCCACCCAGATTAGACGACGGGATCCAGCCCGGAGATGTGGGATGCCGAAGCCCGAATTTTGGCGATGAGCAAGTCCAGGGTATCCCGATCTTCATCCTTAGTCAATGATCTCCACTGCTGCAATAGTATACATGATTTGAAAAAAACGTCAGCAGGCTTAGACGGGAAGATATGTTCAATAGTAAATTTGTTCCTTATAGTCCAAAGAGCCCAACATAAGGCTCCCAGGCCGACCCAGAACACCCTCTTGGTAACCCCAACCAAAACTTTGGCTAGGTTTCGAAGATCGGAGAATGAGGAAGGGTTCCAAGAAACCTGTAACCAAGATCTGACACAACTCCAAACCAACTTAGCCAGCACGCAATTGAAAAAAATGTGATCCGAGTTCTCCAAGGCCCCACAAAGATGACAAAACTCCGAGCCTGGCCCATTGCGTTTTTTAATCTGATCAACCGCCGGGAGGCGGCCACGAAAGGCTTGCCAAAGGAAGATTTTAATCTTAGGAGGGACTTTGGACTTCCAGACACAAGAAAATCTGCTCGAAGGGGTACCACCGATAAGCCTAGAGTACAACGACTTAACCGAAAATCTGCCAGAGGCCGAATGAGGCCACACCACAACATCAGACGTCTCCGAGAGCACGGGGAAGAGGGCAGAGAGACTTTGCCATTCTTCCAACTCTTCAGGAGACAGGGACCGACGAAAAGCCAGATCCCAGTTATTAGCCGCCACCTCCGCGATGGAGATATCAGGATTAGGGCAATACGAAAACAAAACCGGAAAACTAACAGCTAGGGGGGCATCCCCAGACCACCAGTCCAACCAGAAGCGGACCGACGTCCCATTACCAACGGTAACTTTGACATGTTCCAGGAAGGTAGGCCTGACTTTGACAAGGGATTTCCAGAATTGAGGTCCGCGACGAGCGGTGGCAAACATCGGGCTGGAGTGTGGGAAGTATTTAGCCTTAAGAATCGAAAACCAAAGGGAATCGGCCCCACTTGTCATAATTTTCCACCACCACTTAATAAGCAAGCATATGTTCATCACCCGAGTATTAATAATGCCTAACCCCCCAAGGTTTTTAGGCTTACACATATATTGCCACTTGACCAGCCTATATTTCCGTTTGTTATCCGCGGAATTCCAATAAAAGGCTCCCCTATGTTTGTCGAAGCCAGCATGAACGCCAGCCGTCAGACGATAGAAGTCCATAAGAAACATAGGGAGAGATGATAAGCAGGAGTTAATTAGAGCAACTTTGCCAGCATTGGTATTATATCTACCCCTCCAAGGGAGCACCCCGTTTCCCACTTTAGCGACCACCGGAGAAAAGTCCTTAGCATGGAGCAAGACAGGAGAAATAGGGAGGCCTAGATATTTAAAGGGGAAGGAACCCAAGGAACAGTTAAGAAGCCTGGCCACCCGCAAGGCTTTCGTCTCATCAACACCCGTCACCAGGACTTCACTATTAGAGAAATTAATCTTAAGACCCGAAACAGCTTTGAAACAAAGCAGGATGAATTTAAGGTTGGCAATACATGTGTCGTCCAGCTCCACCAAGATAATTGTGTTATCAGCATATTGCAAGTGGGATACCCCCTCCGGGAGTAGATGGGAGACCACTGGAGAAATGTGACCACAGCGGGCCGCCCTAGTGAGCATGCACGAAAATGCATCGGCCACAAAATTAAAAAGAACAGGGGAGGCAGGATCCCCTTGGCGGAGGCCCCTACCATTGGCGAAGAAGTTGCTAATGAACCCATTTACAGAAACGGCAGTATGACCACCCGAGACCAACTGCATGACACGATGAACATAAGCTCCGTCGAAGCCTTTGGCAAGCAGGACCTGTTTGAGGAAAGTCCAGCTAACCGAGTCATAAGCTTTCTCAAAATCTAACTTAAGGATAATCGCTTTAGATCTCCGAGAGTGAAGATCGTGAACAATCTTGTGCAAGGAAAGAATACCATCTAGAATGAAACGACCTTTGATGAAAGCAGATTGGAAGGGGCTAATAACTCTATGCGCAACCGACGACAGTCGATTCGCAAAACCCTTAGCCGGAAATTTGGCGAAGTTATTAATCAAAGCAATAGGACGGAATTGAGAGATTAATTCGGCACCCTTAACCTTGGGGGATCAGGGAAATCACTGCGTAATTCAGGCGGGCGATATCGACAGTACCAAGACAGAAACCCTGGATGACATTACAAACCAGCTGTTTCAACTAAGGCTAGAATTTCCGAAAGAAAGGAATAGAGAAGCCGTCTGGCCCAGAAGTAGCATTAGGGTTAGAGGAATTAACTACATCACAGATTTCCTGATCAGAAAGAGGGATCATCAAGGAGGCATTCTCCTCGGGCGAGATTTTAAGTCCTATGTTCCAAAGGGAAGGGGAGATGGAGAAGCCCGAATGAGGCTTAGCCCCCAACAGCGAAGAAAAGAAGTCCACCACATGAGCCATAATAACAGACTGATCCGAAGATCGCACACCATTAATCATCAGACTGTTGATACCACAACGCCTTCTCCTACCGTTCGCGATCGCAAAGAAATAAGCCGTAGGGGAGTCACCTTTTAGAGTCCAATTGAGAGTGCCCCGTTGGCGCCAATAAACCTCAGCCTGGTGGTGCAACTGCAATAAGGCGGCCTTAAGGTTATAACGAACCGCCCATCCATCATCATAAAGCCCAATATAGTCGGCCGCGCGATCAAGAGACGCAATCTGATCCACAAGGAAAGATTTGGAACGACGATCCTCCGCCGCACGGTTACGAGACCAGCCTCTAAGGAATTTACGAAGGTTGTAGGAGCACGAGTGCCAATCATCCAGAGGCCCAAAAGAGCGAGAGTTAGAGGAGAGAAGGAGGGAAATCTTCGAGGCCACCATCTCGATAAAACCATCCATAGACAGCCAAGAGGCATCAAATTGAAATCTAGCCGGAGGCCTAAGGCTGATAGAGCCGTCGTCAAGAATTAAGGGGGTATGGTCAGATCCAACAATGCATTTGGCGCCGAGGGAGGCCCTAGGGAACAAGGAATCCCACCTGGGACAAATGAAGACTCTATCAAGCACAGATCTAATAGGGTTAGCCTGATGATTGGACCATGTATAACGGGCCCCGCACCGGGGAAGCTCACGAATAGCATTGACACTGATAAAGTCGTTAAAGGCATTAGCTAGAGGCCAGGAGAAGATATCATTACTTTTATCAGAAGGACATCGCAGAAGATTAAAGTCTTCCCCGATAACCATCGGGAGATGGCAGGATTCGATCTTCATAGATAGCTCATTAAGAAATAAAGGGGACAAAGAATGGTCCGCAGGCCCATAAACGACGATAAACTCACAGAGAGTATTCAGAGCTTTATGACAAAGAACAGAACTAGCCCAAAAGATCCCATGATCAAATGCAACAAAATCGAAAATATCTTTATTAGAGCCTATCAAGATCCCACCGGAGTGACCCGAAGCAGGTAAAAAGTGCCAATTGAATCTGTCCATGCCCACGATAGCATAGAGGCCATTAGGGGAAACAGCTTCCTTAAAGGTTTCAACCAACCCCACAAAGTCAATAGAACTAGAGCGGATCAGATCTTTGAGTTGGTCGCGGCGCCCCCTAGCACCGAACCCTCTAATATTCCAGAATAACGCCCTCATTTATAAGATAAATTCTTGATGCGAAGGCTCGACCTGCTAGGAGCCACGCAGGATTTAGCTCGTTTATTTGTGCCCCTCCTAGACAGATTGGATTGGGGCTGGCCACAACCAGCACCCGCAACCTCACCCTGACAACTACTAGAAGCCCCAACCTGAGAAGCAACGACCTCTTTGGCTTTAGCTATGGCCGCCTGAGCCATCTCGTTAGCCCGAATAATAGCAAGGAGAGAGCTAGGAGATCCAACAGAAGTATCAACCACCACACCCACGTCCGACATAATATTTAAAAGATGATCATCCGAAAGAGAAGGTAAAACCAACCGAACCGGAGAAGAAACACAAGTGGGGACGGGGGAAGTACCTGGGGGAGGGAGATCCTTCGCCGCAGCCCGCTTCTCAGCCCGCTCCAAGATAGAACCACCCGAATTCGTCACCCGTCTGCCTTTGCGAGCCGTGGACACGGGAGACCGAATAGCAGGCGACCGCGCAACAGGGGAGGCCGGAGGAGGGCCCGAACGAGAAATAGACCCCATGTCCTTGTCAAGACGACGACAAACTCCCGTCATGGAATGCTTCGAGCCCGACGAATTTCTTCTTTTAGCCGAGAATTTGCGCACTGAGGATTTTTTTTCTTCCGGAGGGACTGGGATTCCACCACGTCGCGGGCAGGGGAGGCAGGAAGATCCTCAATTCCCGAGCGGGTGGGGGAGAGCGGTCGGACCGGAAGGTTGGAGCAGGCACCAGCCACGGGGGTAGCAGAACATGGAGGGAGCTTCATCGAATCATCACCAGCAGCAGATACTATCGGAGCAGCAGAAGGGATCGCCACATCCTCGCGGGGCGCAACACCAGAGGGGGCTTGGGAATGAAACAACTCACGTTCAGATTCAGCCAAGCCATCCCATTCAGATTGGGTGAAACGAAGGTTAGACCCATAGCTCTGATTAGGGCCACCCAAAGACCCGTCCCCCTCCTTATCATGCTTGTCCGAAGGGTTAGAAGGGGGAGGAGGAGGAGGTGGAGCCGGAAAAGCAACCGCCCCCTCCATCCGAACCCGAAGTCTGATACCATTGAGAGAGGGGAAGACATCAATCGAGCCATGCACACGTTCGGGATTCACACACCAAACCTTCATCCTTGCAGGGCCAACCTTGTTCAGAGAATCCTCATCCACCTCCATGGGCTTCCCAATCAAAATCCCAAAAGCCATGAGAAAGGCAGTCGAACGAAGACCAGCCGACAATTCATCAATCAGAACCCGAACTTGGGAGAGAGGACCAACTGCCGTACCATTGCAAGATGCCGCTTTGACAGAAACCACCAGTTGGTTGAGGGGCAAAGTGAAACTCGTACACGAGGCAATCATCCATAAACACTCTTTGGAGGGAAACACCACCGAGAACTCATAATCAGAAATCTGCACCACTTGCTAGTCCCACCCAGCCTCATCCCAAATGCGAAGACCTTCCAGAAGAGTTTGGGGCGAAATCTTTTGATCCTTCACCGTGAAAATCGCAGCATTGGACAGAGCGGGAGCCATCTCCAAGATAGGCAGGTCACTATCGAAGGCGAAGAAGGCGCAACCGGGGAGGCCCGAGCCGAACTGGAGGACTGAGGGAGGCTTCTGCCTATGCATGCAGTTGACTGTGAGGTGACCATCGGAGCGACAGATCAAGCAGAATGGAGGGTTGGAGCAGCGAGATTGGAAATGGCCAGGCCTGTGGCAGGCGAAGCAGGTGAGCGCAGAGGGGTTGCTTTGGGAAGCAGAGGAAGGGCGGGATTGCGGAAGCGACGAAGGAGGGGGAAGGAGCCCATCGCCCATCCTCGGAGAGGGAGGCGCCCCAAAGGCCGGGCCGAGCGGCCGACGCGCCGGCCCAGCGAAGAACCGGGGCGGCGGACGAGATCCAGCACCGACCCCAGCTGGGCGAGGAGGAGGGGGGAAACGCGACGGAGCAGACGAACCACGCCCCACGCCCGAAGCAGGCAAGGAGGCAGATGAAGAGGAAGCCCCACCGCCAGAGGCCACTGCCGCCTCCCACGGATCCAACGCCGGAGAGAGGGAAGGGCCAGATCCAGATCCCTGCGGACCAGATCCAGGCACACACTCCCTCTCCGAGCGCTGCAACCACTCCAGACCCGAAGCCCAGGCCGTGCGGCCACGAGCCACCTGCTCCGCCTCCAGCTTGGAGCGGAGCGAAGCCTCGAGCTCCAAATCCACCGCAGAGGCAAGGGAGTCCTCACGGCGGCGCTTGCTGCTCGAGACCGCCTCGCAGGAAGAGCCCCGCGACTTATCCATGGTGAGCACCGCAGTGAAAGGAAGGAGAAGGGGTGGAGGAGGGCTAGATCTGACGATGCGACGAATGGGGAGACGGTGACGGCGCAGATCAGAAGAGGAAGCCGGAAACCCTAGCAGAGGGGGGAACGAGCCGCGGGGAATCCATATATAGCATGACCGAGCCGTGCCCACCTGGGCCCAACGCGCAAGATGGGCTGAAGGGGAATGGGGAGCGAGGTCCCGACCGATGGGCCTAACTCGGCCGGAAGAGACAAGAGGGGGGAAATCAGCCACTGACGAAAGAGGGGGTGGAGGGGGAGGCCCACAGGGCAGCGACGAAACGAGAGGCCCAACAGGCCAACGCAGGGGATCAGCCTGCGGCCCGATGGCCACCGAGGCGAAATCGAGATCTAGGGCACACGATGCCAACGCCACCAGCGATCCCGCCGTCGCCGCTGCCGACGAGGAGGCCGCCGAAGAGGAAGCAAGAGAGAGGGATGGGGGGCCTCCAAGCTCCCCATCAGGAGCAATGCCCAGGATACCCAGACCAGGAGAAGCAACGACAAACTTACCGGACTTGCGCCGTCAACGAGACACCCGGATCCAGCCGGCGGCCGCAGAAGCCACCTCCACCGACCGACCCCGGCCACCAGGAGCAAACTTGCGGGGGCGGGGAGCGACGAGGGACTGCGCCACCCCCCCCCCCCCCCCAGGGCAGGGCGCGGGGCAGCGGGGGGAAGAGGCAGACGACCGCGAATCTTCCTCATCGGACGCAAGGGCCCAGAAGCGAGATCCAAGCACAGGCAGCGGAGAAGACGGAGGAGAGAGCACCACCGGCGAGGAGGCAGGAGAGGTGAGGGAGTGAGCACCGGCGAGAGGAGAGGAGGGAGGCCGGACCCCGGCCGGCGAGCA
>LR880968.1:745009932-745044335 GCA_904067115.1 Aegilops sharonensis | reverse complement strand
GACAAAGTCTTCAGACTTAATAAGGCCCTCTATGGTCTCAAACAAGCCCCACGGGCGTGGTATGATACATTGAAGGAATTCTTCGTGAAGAATGGCTTCACACCCGGTTCACTCGACCCTACTCTCTTTACTAAATCTTATGATGGTGAACTGTTTGTGTGCCAAATATATGTTGATGATATTATCTTTGGCTGTACTGACCAACGTTATAGTGATGAATTTTCCTATATGATGAGTGAAGAATATCAAATGTCTATGATGGGAGAGTTGAAATTCTTCTTAGGTCTTCAAATTCGTCAACAACACAATGGCATATTCATATCTCAGGAGAAATACCTCAAAGATGTCATGAAGAAATTCGGCATGCAAGATTGCAAAGGCGTCAAAATTCCTATGCCCACAAATGGCCATCTATGCACTGATGAAAATGGTATTGACTTCGATCACAAGGTATATCGCTCCATGATTGGTTCTTTATTGTACTTATGTGCATCTAGGCCAGATATAATGCTTAGTGTTTGCATGTGTGCCCGATTTCAAGCTACACGGAAGGAATCACACCATAAGGCTGTGAAGCATATTCTTCGATATCTAGCTCACACACCAACACTAGGATTATGGTACCCCAAGGGCTCTGCTTTTGATCTCATTGGATATTCTGACTCTGACTATGCTGGTGATCGTGTGGACCGCAAGTCAACTTCTGGCACTTGTCATTTCCTTGGACGATCTTTGGTCTGTTGGTCCTCGAAGAAACAGAACTGCGTATCACTGTCTACTACGGAAGCTGAATACATTGCTGCTGGCTCGTGTTGTGCTCAATTGCTATGGATGAAGCAAACTCTCAAGGACTACGACATTAACGTGAAGAATGTGCCTCTCTACTATGACAATGAGAGTGCCATCAAGATTGCTCACAACCCAGTTCAGCACTCGAAGACAAAGCACATTCAAATTCGTCATCATTTTCTTCGTGATCATGTGTTGAAGGGCGACATCTCCATCGAGCACGTGAAGACTGAAGAACAGCTAGCTGATATCTTCACTAAGCCCTTGGATGAGAAGAGATTTAGCAAGTTGCGATGTGAGCTAAATATCTTAGAATCTTCGAATGTTCTTTGAAAAAGACACACATCCTGACACTTATGCAAAATTGATGACTTAGATGTGCAACACATGAAGAAACGTTTTTCTTCAATCAATGAAGAATAACACTCTAAGTGTGAAGAAATTAATGAAGAATTTGATTCTCGGAACCCTACGACAATTGTACGCGATGTCTGAAATCATCATTCTTATACGGTGGGTCACGCCACCACCAAAGTTGAAAATCTTCAATTTGAGTTTTTCCTCAGTTTTTGAAATTCTTCAGTTTTTCAAATTCTTCAACTTTGCAAAATCTTCACTGTTTCCGTCGTTTGTCTTCATGGGCTATATATATATATATATATATATATGGGTTTATGTCCTCTACAGCATTCACTTATGGCTATTTCTTCAAGTCGTTTTTTCTGCTAAGTGAATGTGATTGGACCCTTCCCCCTCTATGCTATACTCAACCCAATCTATTCACAAATTCTTCATGTGCGTTCTATTTGAAACTCGTTCAAAATCTTCACTGTGGTCTTGTCAGCTGAAGAAATTGCTAACGGAACTTTAAAACTGATCTTATCCAAATTTTAGGTTTTTCCGCTCAAACCGTTCCGCATCCCACGATGCATTATTTTACTCACCCACGATCATACACGATCTCCACTACACTGTACGTGGGTGACACATGTCGTGAGAAGGAGAATGGTCAGGGGCACGTTCGTCCTAAATCTTCGGGCGAACAGTTTTTCACTGCCTCTATAAATACCCCTCTCTCCATCCTCACTTCTTTTACTCCGCTCGACCTCTCTCTCCCACTCGAGTTCCTCAAATCCTAGCGCCGCCGCTACTCCATCATCGCCGGTGAGGAAGAGCTTCACTGCCTCGACCTCGTCGCCGACGTACTCGCGCCGACTGCGGAAATCCTCACTCCGCCGCCGCCGTAGCTGTCTTCCTCCGCCAAGTTAGGGCGTGGAAGATCTGAACAGACGAGCTTCACATCTACAACACCCAGTTCGTCGTGTTCTTCATTTAGGGTAAATAAAAGTTACTTTTACTACCCTCGTTGATCCAAATCTTACACTACAAAATCTTCAAAGGTGTTTTATTCTTCAAATCTTCACACATATGAACACCTCAAACAAAATATGCTCTTGATTCATTTCTCTAAGCAATCATTTTCTTCAAGATTCCTCAATTGTGTGGATCCTCGATCTGTACAACTCTGGAACCTAAGACAAAGAACGCTTAGTGAAATTCTTCAAGGCTCATCTGGTCAAAATCCTCAAAACTTGTTCTTTTTGAAAAACCTTCTGAGAACGCATATGACCTCTCCAAATTCCTCGCAACTATACTTTGTTCACAGGTACACATGTCCGCTGCTGAATCACTAGGTTCTCATCAACTTAACTCATTTGCAGCGTTCCTCGAAGAAAAGTTGCATACTTCTTCAGAGAACTCAATTGTTCAAATTCCTCAACTGAAGAATATGGCAGACGGTAAGAAGCCACAGAAAGGAGGAAAGAAACCCGAGGTCATGACCGCGTTTGAAATCTCTGAGGAAATTTATGCTGACTATTGCACACCTGATGAAGCAAAATTTGGCAAATAAAGCAAAAATCAGCGCAAGGTGCGCATTCAGAAGATTGAACGGAGATGGGCAAGGGAATGGAGGGAATACAGATATGTGACTCCAAAGTACATGAAGAAATTCGCTCTCAATCCTCCATGCCCAAGAGCTCCATTGGCACCTGGCCAAGTAGCTGACCCCACCAGCATCAAGCGTGGTGAGGACTTTCCTGAAGAATGGGCTAAGCGCCAAGCTAAATTGGCAAGACAAGCCAAGGAGGCAGTGAAGAAATTCAATGAGGATTCTGCCACTGCTACTGCTACTGAGGCCTCAGTCAAACCGAGGAAATCTATGCCAAAGAAGCCTGCTCATAAGCCAAGTGCTTCACCATCAGCGCCCTCACGGCCAAGTTCCTCAACAGCGCCCTCAAGGCAAATTCCTCACACTGCTACAGCTCCACCAAAGTCCTCAACAGCTCCTTCAAAGTCCTCAGCTCCTGTGCATCTGGCTACATGTCAAAGGACTGCTGGTTTCTCAATAGCCTCAGGTGTTTCTGCAAGTTCCTCAGCAGCACCAATTTCATCATCTGGCCCGACTCTGATGAAGACCAAAGCAACAGCTGGACGAGGTCCTCGGCCAAGTCCAAAGAAGAAACATGTTGCATACCATGTGCCTTCTGATGATGAACTTGCGGAAATAATCAGAGATCGCCAAGAAAGGGCCGCTAGAGCCAAAGGCACATTTGTGCCACTACTGTTGGATCCGAAGAAAATCCTCGATTATATTGATCTCTGGCACAAGGATCCAAATACCCCTATGCCTGACTTTCATCTGACCCCTGGACAAAGTCATATGTTGACTCATTTCATCGCTGAAGAGAAATGGAAGTTTGAAAAGGAAAGAGAGATCAAGAAGGCTCAATACAGAAAGGAGAAGTTCCTGAAGAAAAACGTTGTCAAAATGACACCTGAGGAACTTCTCAAGGTCAAGACTGAAATTCAAGACCTCAGCAAAAACTTCGATTCAGATTATGCTGATTGGCAAGGAGCCAAGGTCAGATTCTTCAACCTGACGAAGAAATTCACAAATGTTGCTGCCCCAACGCAACATGAAATTCCTCAGGCTGAAGCCTCAGCTCAGCCACCTGAAGAACATGCCAGCACCGCTGATGAAGTTCAGGCTGCTGATGAAAATGCTAGTTCCAGGGCTGATGATCCCATTCCAGCCGCTGAAGAAATTGCTAGGGCATCCACTAGTGGTGCGCCTGAAGAAACTGAACAAAACAGGGCAACTGCATCAGTTGCGCCTGAGGAAATTCAACCAGATTCCTCAGCTCCTCCTGCGCCAACACCAACTCCAATTCTTCCATCTGCCTCTGATGTGAAGAAAACCAAGGCTGCAGAACGAGCTGTAGTGAAGAAAAGGAAGGCATCAACTGTGTCAAATTCTTCGGCTGCGAAGAAAATGAAGCCAATGACCAGCTCATTCGAAAATCCAATTGATGTTGTTCCGATTTCCTCCATGCCATCAAAGGACCTTGTTCCTTTTGGAGAAGACTATGAGATCCCAATCGGATCTGCTGAAGAACATCATTCTGCTACTTCATTAGAACGGATTGATGAATAAATTGAAGTGGATGCAATCCCTTCAACCCCAGTCATTTCCTCACCTATGCCTCAGTTCACAGCTGAAGAGGCTGGTGTTGAGGAAATTGAAGATGAAGATGTGGATATAGGGTGCACCACACCAGTTATGAATGATGACTTTTGGGAAAGTCTGCATCCCAATACTCCTCTCTTCACCCCGCTCCAACAGATTCCTCAGTCCCCTGCACCAACAGTCTAAATGGACTCTGAAGAAACTCAACCCACTTGCTCTGTGCATGAAGAAATTCCAGCCACTAGTGCTGATGAACCTGCTGCTGCTGATCCTCAGACTGCACCTGTTGAGGAACAAGAAATTCCTCAGCCTGAAGAACCTGAGCTCGCGATTCCTGAGGTGGTGATGCAACTCACCGACACCCCTCTGCCCAAGCAAAAGAATCCATTCTCAAACAAACAAAAGTTCAAGGCTGAAGATTTCTTTGCCGAGCACCTATTCTTCACTAACTATAATCCATATGATTCTGCTCGCATAAGGAAGAGGCGTTTCTGGACTGCCAGCCAAGCCAACTTCTATTCCTCAGTGCTCTTCAACAAAGACAAAGTCTTCGATCATGCTCGTATTCCTCATGTGGATATGGAGTCTCTGCCAGGCTTTGAGCCAGTCCTCAGTGTTCTTCATGACGCAGGACTTCTGAATTTCTGCACTGATATCTATGACTGGAATGAAGAACTCATTCTTCGATTCTATGCAACGTTGCACATCACCGAAGACGCTGAAGACATGAACTCATGGGTATTAGACTGGATGTCTGAAAATACTCACTACAAGGCACCAGCAACTGAATTGCTTCGTGCTCTACCACTCAGTCCTCCACTTGATGGTGCTCGTTGTATCTACAACGAACCAGAACTTTCAAATCACTACATGCAAGTGCTGATGAAGCCTTTGAAGCCAAGGCAGGCCCCAAGAACCAAATTCCTCGTCAAGGAATTATTGTATGTGCCTCGGACTGTCTATCGGATTCTGACAAAGACAATGAGTCCTATCAAAGGCCACGACTCGAATGATGAAGAAGTCGTTGGCATCATGAAGAATATGCTTTTCAACATCATCCATGGCGTTCCCGTCAACTTTCATGATTTCTTCATGAGGACTCTGGCAAACATTGCTATGTCACCATTTGAGCTGAAGCCTTATGCGCCTTGGATAATGAGATTCATCAGGACAAGGTCTTCACTCAATTACAAGGCTGATACTCTGAACCACTGCAGCTACTAGCCCCCGATTGAAGTCCTCAAACGGACATTTACCTCAGCTGATGACAAGGGCAAGGCTACTGCTGTGAGCGATGAAGGCATTCGTCCATTGGATGGACAGTTTCGCAAAGCAGCATCCTACTCCACCAATGATGACTCTGCCACACATGACTCTGCCGCAAATACCTCAGTCAAGCAAATTCCTCAAGCTACTGCACCCAGGGTGATGACTGATTGTGAGTTACTCCTCAGTCTTCATCAGAAGGTTGATCGCAATCATAAATGGGTCAAGCGTCAGTTTGGTTCAATTCTTCACAACATGACCTCAACACACAATGCAGTGAAGAAAAACCACTACTACCTCCATGAAACCTTCAAACGCACCTGGGCTGTTCTTTCACATGTCTATAGTGCGGAAGAACTGACGACAATGGGACTCAAGGAAGAATTTGACTGGTCTGCACCTCCTCCGAAGAAATACAAGAAGGTCAAAGTTCCTTCCTTGGTGGCCAGCTCCTATTCTTCATCGCGCGACACTGATGAAAATGAAGACTTGGACGACACCGCGGCAGGTCCTACTATAACAACCGACCCCAACAATGCTGGCGCTCCTTCTTCAACTTGAAATTTTTCAAGAGCGTTAGTCCTCAGTTTCGATCCTTTTGGTCATTTGATGACAAAGGGGGAGAAATTTGAGTTAGTCTTCAAGCGGGTCTATTTTATTGCCCATATACAACAATCTATTTTATTAAGTTACAACTCTCGTTCTTCTGAAACTTTTATTGGATCGAGTTGTAATCTTAAACCCGATGGTGCTTTGATACTTTTGATGCACTATGCTCTTCCACTATGCTCCGATTCTCTTGAGCTTTTTGTGCTCTGATACTCTTGATGCGTTATTTTGCATGTTTGTTCCTCATTAATGTTATCGCACGCATGCTGAATTACATCAAGCACCATATTTCATCATGCATTTCAAATTCTTCATATTATATGTCAAATGCGTGTATGAATTACAAGATATAGGAGGAGATCTCCATGATTCAACTCTTCAAATGTGCATTGCCTCAAAAGAAAATTCCTCACTATGCACATCTTCAGGGGGAGTTCTTCTATATCTTGCAATCAAATTCCTCATTATCAGTATTTACACTTCATATGTTTATCCCCGTTGAAAACTTAACCTATATTGTCATCAATCACCAAATAGGGGGAGATTGTAAGTGCATCTAGTGCCCCTTAGTGATTTTGGTGTATTGAAGACTTATAGGTTAAGGAACTAATGCGTTTGTGAGTGTACACAGGTCTATAAGTCTATGAGGAGTTTGATATTTACAGAGAAACTCGACCCCTAAAAATGAAGTTCTTCGACTGAAGACTTTGATATTCTGAAGACTTTCTGAAGACTTTGAAAGTGAAGAAATTGGTGTGACCTTGAAGACTTGGTATTCATTTGAGGAACATGAAGCGTGAAGACTTGTTTTCGTAGTTTCATTTTCCCTTTCTTGAGTCAAAGGAAACACCGTACTGTTAAAGGGGGTCGAGGAAATACTAAGGAAAAATTTCCATGTGATGCTCAACTCAAAATCCTACACCTACCAATCCCTTCGAGTGAAGCCTTTGGAAATCTCATACAATTCAGTCAATTTCTTCAGTGACAGAGACGAAGTTCTTCTGGTCGCTGAGGAATTTGTTCTAACTGAGGAGTTAGGAATTCGCCTGTGCGGATTGCCTACACAGTGAGGAACATGATAGCCCTGAGGAATTTGAGATTCAAATTTCCGACTGTTGCTGTGCTGCTCGCCAGCTGTCCCAAAATATCTTATCCACCTAACGCTCATATCATGAAGGGCATTTATGTCTTATCATGTCGGGCTGCTCCCTAGGCTATAAATAGCCGCCCCCCTACAACCACTAGCTGGTTGGCTGCTCCGAGAGAAACTTGACACTTGTCATTTGAGAGCAACCCATCCTCCGAGGACTTTGAGCGAAAATCATCGAGTGAGGAAAAACCCCAAAAACCAAACCCCTACAAACCCAAAGTGATTGAGCATCACTGAAGAAATTGATCCTGCGTGGATCCGACGCTTGTTACCTTTTAAGACTGTGCTTCTTCCAGACGGTTAGGCGTCATGGCCTAGAGCATCCAAGAGGAATTGTGGATCGCCGAGTGACCAAGTCTGTGAAGGTTTGGAAGTCACCTGAAGACTTACCACGAGTGATTGGACGAGGTCTGTGTGACCTTAGTTCAAGGATAATACGGTGAGGACTTGGTGTCCTGAGCTGCGTGCTCAGCGACTGGGTGTCCGGGACTGTGTGTCCTCGAGTTTAAATACTCAACCGCTCCAACCAGACGTAGAACTGAGACAGCAGTTGGAACTGGTCTACCAAATCATTGTCTTCACCAACCTAACTGGTTCTATTTCCTCAACCCTTTCATTTCCTCATTACTGTGTTGAGTGTTTGTTCATATCTGTGTTTGAAGACTTTGACTGAAGACTTTCTCAATTTCCTCAGTTCAATTTCTTCAGTCTGTTCGTCTTCATCTTGTGTTATCCTGTGATTACGCTTTCTGTACTCTGTGCTAGTCTTCATTTCATCATGATGACCATGCGTGTATTCTGTTATGCTTACTTCTGAGTACTTATTCTGCTGCAAGTAGTTCTTCGCTAAGGAATTTCCTCACCGGCAAATTCCTCAGTGAAGAATTCATAAAAATCGCCTATTCACCCCCCTCTAGTCGATATAACGCACTTTCAGCTTCCTCCTCGGTGTACATGGTGACTCACGGGGAGTCGAACTCTATGTCCGTTGGGATGACGGCTTCAGCACCGTAGACGAGGAAGAAAGGTGTGAAGCCAGTTGACTTGTTTGGAGTCGTGCGCAGACTCCAGAGGACGGCTGGCAATTCATCAAGCCAAAAGCCGGCCGAACGCTCCAGTGGTTCGACTAGTCGAGGTTTGATGCCAGACAGGATGAGGCCGTTTGCTCGCTCCACCTAGCCGTTTGACTGCGGATGGGCGACGGACGCTAAGTCCAGTCGGATGCCCTCTGTCATGCAGAAACAGGCCAAGGCGCCTTTGGCAAAATTTGTGCCATTGTCGGTGATGATGATGTGTGGTATGCTGTACCGAGTCGTGATGTCGGTGATGAAAGTCACTTCAGTCGGACCATTCAACTTCTTGATGGGCTTTACTTCTATCCACTTGGTGAACTTGTCCACCGCGACAAGTAAGTTAGTTAGGCCGCCTCGTGCTGTTTTGACTGGTCCCACCATGTCCAGGCCCCAAACCGCAAAGGGCCAAGCGATGGGGATAGTCTTGAGTGCAGAAGTCGGCTGATGCGGCTTGGAGCGGAACTTCTGGCACCCTTTGCATTTTTGGACTAATTCCTTGGCCTCTTCTAGGGCAGTTGGCCAGAAGAAACCGTGTCGAAAGGCTTTGGCGACGAGTGCTCTTGAGGCCGCACGGTGGCCGCACTCGCCTTGATGGATGTCTTTGGGAATTGCTTGGCCTTGCTCTGGCTCGACGCAACGCTGGTAGACACTAGTGACGCTGCGCCTGACCAGCTGTCTGTTGACTGTGGTGTAGGCTGCCGCTCGGCGTTGTACTTGCCGAGCCAAGATTTCATCAGTTGGCAGCTCTTTGCTCACTAGGAACTTGAGGATGGGCTGGGCCCATGAGGGTGCTGCTATTTCTTCAACTGCCAGCACTGCGACTTGCACGAGGGCGGCTGGGCTGGGAGGCGGCGGGCTGGAGTCCGCGGCAGCTTGCTAGATTGATGAAGTCCCCGGGCCGACTGGTGCAGTCCCCGGGCCGAGCTCTGGAGTCTTCGGACTGGTCGCCGCAGTCCCCGGGCTGGGTTCTGAAGTCCCCGGGCCGGCTTTGACTGCGGTGTTCTTGGAGCCGTCTGTAAGAATTCTCGTGCCGTCTGTTGGGGCTCTTGAGTCGGATCCGACTTCTTCGGGGGGAGCCGGCACAAAAATGGAGTCTGATTCTGGTGAACGCTTGACAGACGGCTTGAGGAGGCGCTGAAGGGCGACGCCGGATGGTATTGCTTGGCGGGTGGAGCCGATCCGCGCCAGGGTGTCTGCTTGGTCGTTGTCATTTCTTGGCACGTGAAGGAACTCGCACCACTCGAAATATCCACTGAGTTGTTGTACAAGGAAACGGTAGCTCGCCATGTTTGCATCTTTGGCGTCCCAATCGCTAGATGACTGCTGGACCACTAAATCGGAGTCGCCATAACACAAGATCGGGCGAATGCCAAGTTCTTTGGCAAGCCGGAGCCCGTGAATGAGCGCCTCGTATTCGGCGACGTTGTTGGAGGCGGCGAAATGGATCTGCAGCGCATATTTGAGCTTGTCGCCTTTGGGGGAAGTGAGGACAATGCCGGCTCCCAAGCCGGTACGCATCTTGGAGCCATCGAAATGCATCCGCCAATGGGTGGAGTCGGGCGCTGGCGGCAGGTACTGGGTCCCGGCCGGCCAGTGCTTGCGACTTGATGGTGGTGCGGGGCTGGTAGTAGATGGTGTAGGGAGCCAGCTCTATGGCCCATTTGGCCACCCGACCAGAAGCATCTCGGCTTCCGATGATCTCGGCTAGTGGGTTGTGCAAACCACAGTGATTGGATGCTCTTGAAAGTAAGGCTTCAACTTCTTGGCGGCAAAGTGCACGCCGTAGCACATCTTCTGGTAGTGGGGGTAGTTCTGCTTGGAGGTCGACAGTACTTCGCTCAGGTAATATACTGGTCTCTGGACAGGTAGCACCTTGCCTTTCTCCTTGCGTTCAACTACAATGACTGTGCTGACTACCCGGCTGGTGGCGGCAATGTACAGGAGCATGGGCTCTTTAGGAGTCGGGGCCGCCAGCACAGGGGGAGTAGTCAACATTTTCTTCAACTGGAGAAAAGCTTCGTCCGCCTTGTGGTTCCATTCTAAAAAGGTGGTCTTCTTCATGAGCTGGTATAAGGGGAGAGTTTTCTCGCCCAGCCGACTGATGAATCGGCTGGTGGATGCCAAGCAGCCGGTGAACTTTTGCACATCTAGCAGTCGGTGGGGTGCCTCCATCCTCTCGATGGCCTTGATCTTTACAGGGTTGCATTCTATGCCGCGTTCAGAGACCAGGAAGCCAAGGAGTTGGCCGGCTGGTACTCAGAATACGCACTTCTCAGGGTTGAGCTTGATTTGGAATCGGCGCAGGTTCTCAAAGGTTTCCTTGAGGTCTTCCAGCAGTGTTCCATGCTTTTTCGTCTTCACCACCACATCACCTACGTAGATGTGGGCGTTTCTGCGGAGTTGCTTGACGAGGCACTTCTGCATGCAACGCTGAAAGGTGGCGCCGGCATTCCTCAAGCCGAACGTCATGGTCAGGTAGCAGAAGGCTCCAAACGGCGTGATGAAGGCGGTCTTCAGTCTGTCAGCCGGATTCAGCTTGATCTGGTGATATCCTGAATATGCATCTAAGAAGCTCAACAGCTCGCATCCGGCTGTGGAGTCTATCACCTAATCAATTCTCGGCAGAGTGAATGGGTCCTTGGGGCAAACTTTGTTGAGGCTTGTGTAGTCAATACACATCCGGCACTGCTTGTTCTTCTTCAGCACCAGGACCGGGTTTGCTAACCATTCTGAAAAAAAAAACACTTCCATAATGAAGCCGGCTGCTAGGAGTCGGGCTATCTCTTCTCCAACAACTCTTCTCTTCTCTTCTGACAGGCGGCGCAAGGGCTGCCTGACGGGCTTCACATCAGATCGGACATGTAACTTGTGCTCGACGAATTCCGTCGGTACACCTGGCATGTCTTTAGGGGACCATGCAAAGATGTCTCGATTCTCATGGAGGAAATTGATGAGCTCGCCTTCCTATTTGCTGTCAAGGTTTACACCTATGACAGCATACCTCTCTGGGTGCTCCGGGTCCAAGGGTATCTTCTTCGTTTCTTTGGCTGGCTTGAACGAACCCTCAGCTTTCGACTCCTTGGGGTTGGGCGATATCTCGGGCTGCTTGCCGGCCATCGCCACAACCCGATCAAGAAGCCGCTTCTCAGCTGCGATCACTAGGGACTCGGCTAGCCGACTGCTTTCAGCCGCACAAGCGGACGACTTTCTGTAGTCGCCGGCTATGGTCAGAATCCCCTTGGAACTCAGCATCTTCATCTTGAGGTAGGCGTAGTGGGGGACCGCCATGAACTTGGCCAAAGCAGGTCGGCCAAGCAGCGCATGGTACGGACTTTCGAGGTCCACCGCTCAAACCAAACTGGCTCTCGGCGGAAATGATCTTTGTCCCCAAAGAGGACGTCTATCAGAATTTTGCCGATTGGTGAGCAGGAAAGGCCAGGAACAATGCCATGGAACACAGTCCTGCTGTTCTGAAGCTGTCTTTGCTTGATTCCTAACTTCTCCATGGTATCCTTGTACAGGATGTTGATGCTACTGCCTCCGTCTATCAGCACTCGCAAGAAGCGAGCGGCCCGCCTATCTGTGGCAAAGGTGGCACCCAAGACCAGGGCGTAGGAGCCCGGACTCGGCATCACCTCTGGGTGATCAGCTCTGCTCCAACTGACAGGCTTCTCGGACCAGTGCATGAACTCTGGAGTATCTGATGCTACTGCATTCACCTCTTGCTGCTGCAGCCGCCTGCTGCGTCGATCATCGGCCACACTGGTGAACACCACATAGGCTCTGTGCTCTTCTGGGTACTCATCTTGTACTGCGCCGACTGGCCTGACAGCCGGCTGCTGGGGCGGCGGTGGAGGCGGCGGCCCAGCAGGCGGGGGTGGCAGGAGGCCGTCTCCCTTGGCGATCCTGGTGAGCCAGTGGCACTTCCGGGTGGTGTGGTTTGACGGCTTCGCGCCGCTGTGGAACTTGGAGGGACCATCTAGAGACTGCTCGTAAGAGAAGGCCGGCAACCAGTTGGACTTGCCGCCTTTCTGTCGCTTGGCCGGAGGCTGCCCCTCCGGCTGCTGGTCTTCGACTGTCGCAACCTGCCGGCTGCTGGAAGCCGGCTGTGGGGCCTTGCGCTTGTGATCGTTCTGTTGTTGTCGCCGACTGGCATCTCCAGCCGGAGTTCTGGGAGCCTGAGGGGCCACTTTGCCGGCTGCACTAACTTGAATCTCCGCCTTCATGGAGGAGTCGATTGTGGCGTACTTGTCTGCTATGATCAGCAGCTCGTCGAGGGTCTCCGACTCGTCGCAGAGGAGCTTGTGCTTGAGGAGGGTGCCTTCTCTGCACCCGGCAGTGAAGTACTCGATAGCTTGCACCTCGTGCACGCCGTCGCAGGAGTTCCGAAGCTTGGCCCAGCGCGTGAGGTAGTCGCGAGTTGACTCGTTGGGGCCTTGCACGCACAAGGAAAGCTGGCGAGGCTTGGGAGGTCGCTTGTACGTGCTTGTGAAGTTGCGGACGAAGGCTGCGGTGAAGTTGACCCAGCTGTTGATGCTGTGGGGCTTCAGGCTGTTCAACCATGTCCGGGCCGTGCCCTGGAGCATGAGTGGAACATACTTTACGGCAACACGCTTGTTGCCGTTCGCTATGTTGACGGCCGTGGAGTAGTCAACCAGCCAGTCTTCCGGCTTTACGGAGCCGGTGTACTTGGGTGTATCTCGGGGGAGCATGAACCCTTTGGAAAAGGGCTCGTCTCAGATGCGAGGTCCGAAAAAGGGCAGACCCAACTCGTCTTCTTCTTCCAGTGCCAGGGATCGATGGAGTTGGTCGATCCGGTGGCGGGCGTCATTTTCTCCGACTCCCTCTCGGCGGCCAAGGCGGTCGCCGAGAGTCGGATGCTCGACGGGTGGTGGGGAGACTCGCCTTTCTTTGCGAGGAGGAGGAGGCAGATAGTCGTCCTGCCGTTCCACCGCCCTTGGGTGGCCGTCTTGGTCGCGCTCGATGGTGAAGCGAGTCCGACTGTGGCTGACAGCAGTATCCTTGTCTTTTCTTCCCCGGACACCGCCAGTCGGTGTCCGAGACGTCGCGCCTTGATCTCGGCGGGGAGGCAGGTCATTGTTTTGTCGTTGCGGCGCCTCTGTGCGGCAGGCGGCTTCATTCTGCGCGGCAGCCGCGTCGAGGAGCTGCTGGACTCGCTCCGTCATCAGGCGACGCTCTTCACCCTTGAAGTTGTCTAGTTCGTCCGCCGCCGCCTGGGCGGCGCGGATGTTCTCCACAAGCGTGGTGTACACAGGGCGATTGGCCCCGAACAGGTTGGCGATGGCCACGCCGCGCTGCTGGACCGCGCCTAGGCGGCTAGGCCCAGTTGGGGCCGGCGAGCCGCCCACAGCGCGATCCATCTCATGCTGGTAGGCTTCTTACAAGCGTCTCATGCTTGCCAGCTTCTTCGCGCCTTCTACGAGCTGAAGGCGGCGCGCCTCCAGCGTCTCGGCGTCAGCGTCTTCCGGAATAGGCGCGGTCAGGTCTTGCAGAGCCGCGTCGAGTGGGTCATTAGCTCCTTCGCCGGAATGCTCGTCATGACCGATGACGAGCACCTCTGTGACGGTGCTTCCGCCGCTCTCCGCGCGAGGGAGCGGCTCGTCGTAGACCACCACGTTGGCGGGGAACGCGTCGAGCGACGCGGTGTCGGAGTCGACCAGCATTGGGTCGGTGGAGCCTACGGACTCCAAGTCCGTGCAGGCTCGCCGGTGACGTGGAGTTGGTCAAGGAGGCCCGCGAGGAGGATCTCGGGGCCGCCCGTGCCTGCGTCGGATGCAGGCTCGTCGGAGAGACGAACCTCGCCGACAAGTTCGGCGAGGCAGCTGGCTGCGCAAGCGATCTTAGCGCCGTGCAGCGCGTCCGCGCAGACTCCGTCTGGCATGCCGGGCTGGCTGCGCTCGCCAGGGAGAAAAAGGGTTCCCGTCGAGAGCAGGTCTCCTGACGACGGTGCACCTAGCCCCACGGTGGGCGCCAAATGTTGGGGGTTGGGTGCGACATATGCTAAGGGATGGCTTATCATGGTGGGGGCGAGTAGAACGTCGCCGGTGCCTGGAAACGGGATGAGGCGAAGACATGCACGCCGGCGGATCTTACCCAGCTTCAGGGCTCTCCGTGGAGATAACACCCCTACTGCTGCTCTGCGCGGTCTCCGCATGATCACTATGGCAAAGTGGGTACAAGGTTGCTCCTTGAGCTGTTCGGGGTGAGGAAGAAGAAGGGCACGACTAGCTCTCCTCTTCCCTCTATGTGTGTCTAAGACTATCTGCGTCCAACCCTTTGCATGGGTGCCCCGGGGGGTTTATATGGGCCTACCCCCCGAGGGTACAATGGTAATCCGGCTAGGCGCGGGTCCCAGCCGTCTATCTCTCAGGCCGCCGTCTTCTCCGCCGACTGCTGGGGCCCGCCGACGGGCCTGGCGTGGAGCCGACAGGCCTTGTCCGCCGCGGGCGGGTCTTGCCGGCTGCAGATTACTGTAGTCGTGCCTCTAATGACGCTGGCTTGGTCATGGGGTCATGGCAACAGTGCCGCCGCCTGTCGAGCGATCACTATTGCCACTCCCCGTCTTGTCTGGTTTATGGCGTGCGGGGCCCGTGGGAGGGGCTAGCCGACTCCTGGGGGCTGACTCCCAACGGGTCCGTCTTGTGGCGCTCTCGCCGTCTTCTGTACCCCCGCTGACAGGCGGGTCCCTCCGTCTCTGGGTCGTACAGACATGCCGTCGTGGGCACAGGGCGCTGCCCACGGGGGCTGATGTCAGGGCCGGCATGGCAACAGTGCCGCGCCGGATGGAGACCTCCTTTGGTACGGCGCACTGTGGCCATGCCTGCCCTTCGCGAACGGGGCAGGAATGGGACGCGCGGTGGTCGTACCCCGTCCCGTCCATTATTGCGAAGGCAGGAGGTGGTCGGAGTCGCGGGCCGACTCCCCATAGCCGGCTTCTCTGGAAGCCGCCAGTTAGGAGTCGGCTTATCTCGAAGTCGTCCCTGGGACTCGGCCATGAGGGGCAGTCGGCGGCCTTGCCGCCGACTCTCAGAAAGTGCGTCTTCGTCTTGGGGTCCTGAGGGCGCAGCCTGCCCTGATGTCTTGAAAGGTTCGGGGGCTCGGGTTAGCCTACCCGTGGCCCATTACTCCGACACAATTAAGGCATTGTGGAAATTGTTTCACAACTAATACTTCCTGGAACACCATAGTGTGATGGTGTGTCCGAACATCATAACTGCACCCTATTGGATATGGTGCATACCATGATGTCTCTTATCAAATTACCACTATCGTTTATGGGTTAGGCATTAGAGACAACCGCATTCACTTTAAATAGGACCCCATGCAATTCCATTGAGACGACACTGTATGAACTATGGTTTAGAGAAACCTAAGCTGTCGTTTCTTAAAAGTTTGGGGCTGCGACGCTTATGTGAAAAAGTTTCAGGCTGATAAGCTCGAACCAAAGCGGATAAATGCATCTGCATAGAATACCCAAAATAGTTGGGTATACCTCCTATTTCAGACCCGGAAGCAAAAGTGATTGTTTCTAGAAACGGGTCCTTTCTCGAGGAAAAGTTCCTCTCGAAAAAATTGAGTGGGAGGATGGTGGAGGCTTGATGAGGTTATTGAACCGTCACTTCAACTAGTGTGTAGCAGGGCACATGAAGTTGTTCCTGTGGCACCTACACCAATTGAAGTGGAAGCTTATTATAGTGATCATGAAACTTCGGATCAAGTCACGACCAAACCTCGTAGGTCGACAAGGATGTGTACTACTTCAGAGTGGTACGTAATCCTGTCTTGGAAGTCATGTTGCTAGACTACAATGAACCTATGAGCTATGGAGAAGTGATGGTGGGCCCGGATTCCGACGAATGGCTCAAGGCCATAAAATCCGAGAGAGGATCCATGTATAAAAACAAAGTATAGACTTTGGAAGAACTACTTGATGGTCGTAAGGCTGTTGGGTGCAGATGGATTTGAAAAGGAAGACGGACAATGATGGTAAGTGTCACCATTAAGAAAGCTCTACTTGTCGTTAAGATGTTTTCCGACAAGTTCAAGGAGTTAACTACGATGAGACTTTCTCACTCGTAGTGATGCTAAGAGTCTATTGGAATTATATTAGCAGTTACTGCATTATTTATGAAATCTTGC
The DNA here is from genome assembly GCA_904067115.1 of Aegilops sharonensis. NCBI lineage: Eukaryota > Viridiplantae > Streptophyta > Magnoliopsida > Poales > Poaceae > Aegilops > Aegilops sharonensis. Next base: position 745,027,759 of record LR880968.1, on the reverse strand, counting down.
ATACAGGATGTCAAAACATTGTTTCCTCGACGATTTTCTTGAGGAAAGGTTGTATGTGATACAACCAGAAGGTTTTGTCAATCCTGAAAGATGCTAACAAGTACGCAAAGCTCCAACAATCCTTCTAAGGACTGGAGTAAGCATCTCGGAGTTGGAAAGTATGCTTTGATGAGATGATCAAAGATTTTGGGTTTATACAAAGTTTATGAGAAACTTGTATTTCCAAAGAAGTGAGTGGGAGCACTATAGAATTTTTGATGAGTATATGTTGTTAACAATTTGTTGATCAGAAATGATGTAGAATTTCTGGAAAGCATACAAGGTTATTTGAAAAAGTGTTTTTCAATGGAAAACCTGGATTAAGCTACTTGAACATTGAGCATCAAGATCTATAAGGATAGATCAAAAATGCTTAATAGTACTTTCAAAGTGAATACATACCGTGACAAGATTTTGAAGGAGTTCAAAATAGATCAGCAAAGAAGGAATTCTTGGCTGTGTTACAAGGTGTGAGTATTGAGTAAAACTCAAGACCTGACCACGGCAGAAGAGAGAGAAAGGACGAAGGTCGTCCCCTATGCTTTAGACGTTGGCTCTACAGTATGCTATGCTGTGTACCGCACCTGAAGTGTGCCTTGCCATGAGTCAGTCAAGGGGTACAAATGTGATCCAGGAATGGATCACATGACAGCAGTCGAACTTATCCTTAGTAACTAGTGGACTAAGGAATTTTCTCGATTATGGAGGTGGTAAAAGAGTTCGTCGTAAAGTGTTACGTCGATGCAAACTTTGACACTAATCCGGATGACTCTGAGTAGTAAACCGGATTCATACAGTAGAGCAGTTATTTGGAATAGCTCCAAGTATGTGACGCCCGGATAATTATGCTACAGTGAAACTCTGCTAATGATGCCATGTCACCTCCGTTACCGTTGCTGATCTCTCGTTAGTTCAAAAACCGGTTCAGAATTCAAATTCAAAATATGTCAAACAATAAAAGTTTCCAAACATTAAAACTAAAATGCTCTGAGCGTGTCAAATAAATCATAGGTAATTATGGTGGAGAAACCAAACTTTGATAAAAATGTTTAAAGGCTCTAAGATAATTAAAACAGTAGTTAAACAATTAAATAAATACCTATTGAATTTTACAGAATATTAAACTATTTTTTTTTGGGTTGAGAATTAATGTGGCAGTAGTATATTTATTAGTAGAAATTTAGGTGCTAGTGTTGATTTTTATAAAACTGGAATAAAAAGGAACAAAAATAAAACAGAAGACAAAAGAAAAATAACAACAAAACTAATCTACTGGCCCTGTGGCCATTAGCCGAAAACACGGCCCACTTAACCCCTTCCCCTTCTCCCGTTTACCCCCGTCGCGCTGGACGCGCGCACCGTGTCCATGGCCGAAGATGGCCACGGGGCGGCCTTCCGGTGCACCTCGGCTCCTTTAGGTCGACGGCGACCCCTCCCCGAACCCCCCTGACGAACCCTAGCTAACTCTCCCATCTCCCTCGCGCTGCTCTCTCCTTCCCCGCACGAGCCTGAAGCATTGCCGCCATGGCCTCCGTCGATCTCGCGGCCACCGTCGCCCCCACGCCTCGAGACCGCGCCTAGGAGATGCGCCGTCGTCCACTACATCCTCTACAAGGACTAATTCGAGCTCTACGCCTGTCATGGAATTGTGACGGCAGATGTCCTCGTGCAAGGACTTAGTCGTGGAGCCATTGCAACTAGGAAGCTTAAAGGGGTTAATCGGGACAAAGGACACGAGAGGTTTTATACTAGTTCGGCCCCTTGTAGAGAAGGAAAGCCTACGTCTAGTTGGGTTGGTATTGCTTGATGTTTCGATGACCAGGGAGCGGAATACGCTATGCCCGGCTCTCGATCGGTTGTTTCTTGCCCTAAGCCGCCAACAGGTCGTCCCCTTATATACACGGGTCGACGCCCTGCGGCTTACAGAGTCCCAGCCGGCTTATAGACAGTATCCGGCTCGGTGACTAGTTAAATCTACCTTATGATACAAGTCATGCCTTTGTGGCGGTTTACTACAACGGGCCTTAAGTCGCATGTGGGCCTTAGGCCCTCTATTGAACCGCCATCTTCATGCTTGGTCTTGGGCTTCTTTCTGGTGAACCTTCTTTGCATAACCCGGCCCCTCCTGGGCGGCTTACACAAATAGTTATATCCCCAACATTAGGCCCCAGATTGATTTGAACTTGTTCATGTCAATCTTAAAATACCTTAAAAATAAATCTTTAGTCTTATGACTGTGTAGAGAGCTTTCTCTAACCCGCCATGACGTCATCTTTTGAATCCGTGTTAACCCGGTGTGACGTCATCCTTTCTTAAATTCCTTTTCTATTCCACCGTATCTTTCAACGGATCTCTGCTTTTATTGACTGCTCCGAAAATCGAGGCATCAGGGCCGCCAGATAATAACTTTTATCTCCTTGTTTCCCACACCGTCTTAGTTATCTTCTTATAAATAGGTGGGACCTAGGTCTCCCATTCTCCTCCTTTCAGTCATCTTCTTCCTCTTGCCTCTTCTCGAGCTCCGCCGCCGCCGTTGTCGAGCTCCCTGTCCTCACCGTCTCAGGCCGCTGCATCAACCTGGTTGGGTCAGAGAAACGCGACGAACCTCCGCAGCTCATCCAGATCCGTAAGTTCCCTTCCCTTCCTTGCTTAGGTCCGCATTAAAGCTTCTTCGAGTTCGTCCGAGTTCATCGCCATTAGAGCCAAACCCTTGTTAGCTTTCTTCTTCGACGCCTCTGATGATATAAAATGGCCACGGCAGTTGTTTTCGTATTTGTTTTGGATAAAAAGCAGATCCCTTTCTCTGTATATAAGCCTCATTCGAGCCTATGAACACATCTGCGTCCGTTTTTAGGTCTAGAAAATTTTCTTATCAGAACAAACCTTTGATCTTAAATTTTAGTAGAAGATTATGAAACCTGTTTTTATCACCCGGAAAACCTCTTCTGTTAAATGCCCTTAAACATAACTGTCCAGGTGTCCAGTTTAAATGCATACCACTGATCTGTAAACCTTGCTTACTTCTCATATCTGTAAGAATTTTGAACTGCTCTTAATGCTTGTAGCGGCTTCAATATTGTTGCACATTTATCCTTATATCATTAGGCCCCTTCATAAGCCGCTACCTTCAGTAATTTGGATATTTTCTCCCGGGTTAAAATTTGAACCGGAACTTCTTATTTTGTAATAGGCCAATTGTTGTCATGGCACCTAAGGCGACCAAAGCTCCTGTAACCTGCAACTGGGTCCCATCCTCTGTCACTAAGAGTAAACTGGCCGAGTTTGTGAAGTCTGGCCATCTGCCAAAAAAGGAGGTCATGTCTTATCGTGTTCCTGACCCATCTGAATAAAAGCCTCAACCCAAAGAAGGGGAGGTGATAGTTTTCACGGATCACATGAGCCGGGGATTTGCCCCTCCCGGCTCAAAGTTCTTCAGAGAAGTTTTGAATTTCTTTGATCTCAGACCTCAAGACATTGGACCCAATTCCATGTCAAATCTTTGCAATTTCCAAGTCTTCTGCGAGGTGTACCTGGGAGAGGAGCCAAATATGCTTTTGTTCAGAGAACTTTTTTACTTGAACCGGCAGAATGAACGTGCCAACGGGCCTAGTCTTGAGCTTGGTGGTATCTCGATCCAGCGACGGAGAGACTGCCTGTTTCCTTATGCTGAGCTGCCGAGTCACCCAAAAGATTGGAACTAGACATGGTTCTACTGTCAGGACACTTCTCCGGCTGATGAGAAGCCTCTCCCCGGCTTTCGCGCCCTGCGCCTTGAGTCCAACGATCCGCTGGCGGATAAACTGACCCCTGTTGAACGTCTGCCTCTTAATCCCACCATCAAGAAGATTAAAGCTCTTTCGGGAAATGTTTTAAATGGCATCAATCTGGTCCGAGTCTGGGTCACTTGGCGAATACTCCCATTAAGCCGCCGCTCTGGCTTAATGTGTACTTATATAGGCGAGAAGGACGACCCAATGCGTCATAGTCCTGACGACTTACCAGACGATGTGGTGGATGCTACAACCCAGTCACTGCTGAAGGAGGACACTGTTATTAGCAATGCCTTCAGTTTACTTCCCTTCTGCAAAAAGAACCCGGCCCCTGCAGTAAGTTACCAATCTTAATAAATATTCCTTAACATGTCTACCTCCTTTGTACTTATAATTCCTTATCTTTTTCCACAGGCCGATGATAATTTCTGGAAGGTCAAATATGACCACGAGGCTGCCAAACAAGCCAGGGCAGCCAAGAAGACCGAAAGGAAAGCCGCCAAGATGGGAACTTCAAAGAAGAAGAAACCCAGCGCCTCCGATTTGCTCAAATTGGATGACTCTTCTTCAGATGAGGAAGAGGTAATCCCTTACTCTCTTAACTCCTTTTTTATTATTTTATTGACATTTCCACCTTTCAGGAGGATACAGGGAACAGCCAAGCTCCTGGCGAAGAGATAACTATAATCTCCTCCGACTCAGAGCCATTGCCAAAGCACAAAATCCGACGGGTGACCCGGGAAGTAAGATTTTCACATCCTCTAGCTTATCAGGATCCTCAATTTCTTTTGAAGCAACAACAGCTTGAAAGCCGGAGACAGACCCGGACCAACAAGGATGCAGAACTCTCTTCCGGCTTACCCGACATAAGCAGGAAGCGTCGGACTGAGGTCATCTCTGATTTACATTCTATTTATCCTTTGGCGGGTTTAATTCGTCAACCTCTCAATTCTTCTGACTCCAATTATCAGGATACCTCTCCTTCCTCTGGCGAGTCTATGCAATCCAATAAGCCGGCCTTCAAGACTGCCCCTGGGTAATATACCTTTTGTTATCCTCATGCTTTGCCTTACTCATATTTTGTACTCATCCTTCTGTTTTGTCCATAGCGTGCAGGTGAAGCCCAGTAAAAGGGCAAAAAAGAATAAGCCATCCGAAGACCCGGCAGCAACTGAACCGGAACTCGGAACAGCTGCCCCTGACGCTTTTACTCATCAACCACCTCCTGAACCGGCATATGAAATTCCAGCGCCATCTTCTGACCCGCCTGCCGAAGACACTTTCAACAGCTCCGATAACCCGGAAATTCCTAGCCCGGTCAAGACAACTGACCCAGAGGTTGAAATATTGAAAAGCCAGTTTGTTGAACTGGGCCGGCCTACTGTCCTTGCCAGATGTACTGCCAAAGAAGAACTTGTCGAATGCCGGAAGACCAAACAGGACATCTCTGATTATGCTCACTTAAGCATTGGTGATATAGTCTCAGGCTATCTGAATCAAATGCATAACAGCCGCGACCTGGAAATTGACATGGTGAAACAAATACAACACAAATCTGAGGTATAACTCATACTATTCTCCTGAATCTTACTTACTGTACCAGCCCCCAAGTCTACTGCTTATGAATAAATATGCTGTAGACTTAGATACCTGCTTACTGTTAGTTCATCCGGTTTAAAACAATATATATTTAACCCGGTCATAACATGATAAATTAAAACGTGCGATACACATTAGCCCCCAAGTGTCAAGTATCTTTACTTATAAAGTGCTTGAGACTTTAATATACATAATCCAGCATTATAAATTAAAATTTTCTTCAGCATACATTAGCCCCCAAGTGTGAAGTGTCTTTGCTTGCAAAGTGCTTGGGACTTAATGATATCTTACCATAACCTTAATTATCATTTGGCATCAACGCAGGCCTCGATCAGTCAATTTGAGTCAGAGATTGCTGACCTGAAGACTCGCCTGGCAGCCCAAGAACTTGAAATTCAAAAGGCCAACTCCAAATTTGCATTCAGCGTCTCTGAACAAGAGAATTTGAAGAAGACTTTTGATGCGGAGAAGAAAATCTGGGCAGATGAAAAGGCCTCACTTGTGACCCGGGCCGAGACAGCAGAAGCAACTCTTGCCGAAGCAACTGCCGAGCTATCCGGCTTAAAGCGCCAGATATCTCAAATGGTCTCAGCAATCTTCGGCAAGTTACTATGTATAATCGTGAATATCACCATGGTTTCTTGATGACTATTTCAATTATTATCTTCGGCTTACCTTATATGTATAAACGCAGGCCCCAGGAGCACAAACCTCAAGCAGAATATGCTGATCAAGCTTAAGGCGGTGTACACTCTGGTTGAATAGCTATACACCGGGTCACAACATGCTTTGGCCGTTGTAGCTTTATCAAATGATGCTCCTTATCTCCTGCAGGATGTGCTCAAACGGCTTGCCGTGTTACCCCAACGGATTCAGGAACTAAGGCGGGCATCTGCTAGGGTCGGGGCCATAGCCGCCTTAAGCCGGGCCAAGGTGTTGCTTCCAAACTTAGGCCTGGCAGACATTGCTCTTGGATATCCCAGCTTGAAGGAGGATGGCTTTGTATTCAATGCTTCAGATTTCACCACCTGTGTGAGAGTCGTACGTCCTGTGGCCACCATCATTGGCAATGATATCGATCTTACCAAGTATCAGCCGGGTTACGACAACGAGAACCGGAGGATTCCAACTCCTCATTATGATGACGTCAGCTTGATTCCTCCAACTCGTAAGCATACCTTTGCTCCTGAAGTTGACCCAGCCGGTTTAATAGATGATGAAGCTGAATTTGAAGCCTTAAGCGGCATTGACTGGACCTCGTCAACCTTCCAGGACAAAGCAGCAGACGAAGAGGCGGAGAAGGATAACCTGGAATCTTCAAGCCCACCAAAGGAGTAACCCGCCTGGTGCTATGTCTTTGAAAAAATGATGCTTCATTATTCAGACTCGGGGAGTCTTGTAATAGGGTAGAAAAACCTCTTAACTCTGTCATGCCTTCGCGCATGTTTGTGGCACTTAATATTGTCATAAGCCGCTATCGTTATATACTTCCGGCTTATGTTAATTGTTCCTTGACGTCCAAAACTTTCTTGCTTTATCCTGTGTATAAAACAAAAAAAACAGAATTCCTTTGGCGCCTTATCACATCTGGAGTTATATAGAATAGTGATAACCCGGAGTATGAACCAAAACATCATAAAAACAGCCGGTTTATGATTATGACCATAATAATATACCTGCTATCTTATTTGAAACATACTTTACCGGTTTATGTGATCCCAATAAATAGAGAGTTAAACGTAACTTCTGAAATTTGGCACATATAATGTTTACCTGGCCCTTAATAATATTTACTCTTACAGAGTAAAATAAATAGTAAACTTAATTTCCAAAGGCCTCTGGTTCGAATACGATCAGTAGAACCGTTCCAAAGGGGTTAAGCTAAGATTTGGATACGATCATATAGCACCCAATGGCTTTGGCGATGCCGATCAAGTGGGTATCGACAGCTATGTTCTCTTTGGTTCGAATACGACCTATGTTTGAACAGGAAGCCCCCAAATGACCATAAGAGTTGTTTAATGACGCTGATTCAAATACGATCCACCTCAGACCCAAAGGGGTTAAGCTATGATTCAGATATGATCAAGAAGCCCCCCAAGTGGGTTTGGCAGTATGCCGATCAATTGGGGTATCGACAACTATGTTCTCTTTGGTTCGAATACGACCTATGTTTGAACAGGAAGCCCCCAAGTGACCATGGCTAGATTCAGATATGATCATAAGCCGGATCAAAGGGAAAGCCGGATTCAGATATGATCCGCTCCCTGCTGGTTGTTTCCACCACCTAGTAAAGAAGATACATCAACCTTGGAGGGTGGAAAGAAAGGAGGTCCTGCTTTATTGCTTCATATAATATATACATTGCTAAAAAATAAAAGACAAATATACTCTGAGAGCCGGTGGCTTAAGTATAGTAGGGCCGAAGATGAGCTATGTTCCACGGCCGGCGGGTCTCTTCCTCCGACTTACGTGAGTCTTTGTGCTCTCGAACATCGATGAGGTAATATGACCCGTTGTTCAGATTCTTGCTGATCACAAAGGGTCCTTCCCAAGGAGGGGACAACTTGTGCATATCAGATTGATCCTGGATGAGCCGGAGCACTAAGTCGCCTTCCTGAAAGGTTCTGCTTCTAACCCGGCGGCTATGATAGCGGCGCAGGTCTTGCTGGTAAATCACCGAGCGGGCTATTGCCAAGTCTCGCTCCTCATCCAACAAGTCAAGTGCATCCTGACGAGCTTTTTCATTATCAGCCTCAACGTAAGCCGCCACTCTGGGTGAATCATGTCGGATATCACTTGGCAGAACCGCCTCTGCTCCATACACCATGAAGAAAGGTGTATAACCTGTAGATCTGTTAGGCGTTGTGTTGATACTCCATAGCACAGAGGGTAACTCCTCCACCCAACAACCCGGAGTTCGCTGCAAGGGAACTAAAAGCTGGGGTTTGATACCTTTCAAGATCTCTTGATTAGCTCTTTCTGCTTGACCATTAGACTGAGGGTGAGCAACAGCGGAAACATCAAGCCGGATGTGCTCTCGTTGACATAACTCTTCCATGGCACCTTTGGAGAGATTAGTACCATTGTCAGTTATAATGCTGTGTGGAAAGCCAAAACGAAAGATCACCTTTTTCATGAACTGAACCGCCGTGGCTGCATCACACTTACTGACCGGCTCTGCTTCAACCCACATGGTTAATTTATCCACTGCCACCAACAGGCGTGTCTTCTTATCTTTAGACCTTTTGAAAGGTCCAACCATGTCAAGCCCCCAGACCGCAAACGGCCAAGTAATTGGAATCATCCTCAATTCTTGAGCCGGCACATGAGCTCGTCGTGAGAATTTTTGACATCCGTCACATTTGCTAACCAGATCCTCCGCATCAGCGTGAGCCATCAGCCAATAGAAACCATGACAAAAGGCCTTGGCCACTAGAGATTTTGAACCGGCATGATGACCACAATCTCCTTCATGAATCTCATGAAGTATCTCCGGACCCTCCGCAGGCGATACACAACGTTCGAACGCCCCAGTGACGCTGCGATGATGCAACTCGCCATGAACAATTGTCATGGATTTGGACCGCCTGATGATTTGTCTTGCCAAGGTCTCGTCCTCAGGCAACTCTCCCCGAGTCATATAGGCCAAATATGGAACTGTCCAATCTGGGATGGCGTGGAGAGCCGCCACCAGTTGTGCCTCCGGGTTTGGCACTACTAGCTCTTCCTCTGTAGGCACTCTGACAGAAGGGTTATGCAAAACGTCAAGAAAGGTGTTAGGCGGCACCGGCTTACGCTGAGACCCCAGCCGGCTTGAAGCATCAACCGCCTCATTCTTCCTTCAATCAATGTGCTCTACTTGATAACCTTTGAAGTGCCCGGCCACCGCATCAACTTCACGATGAAAAGCCGCCGTAAGGGGATCCTTGGAGTCCCACGTGCCTGACACCTGTTGAGCGACGAGGTCTGAATCGCCCAAGCACCTTACCCTGCTCAAATTCATCTCTTTGGCCATCAGGAGACCATGGAGTAAAGCCTCGTATTCAGCTGCATTGTTAGTACAGGGAAACATAAGCCGGAGCACATAGCAAAATTTGTCACCTCCGGGGGAAGTTAAAACGACTCCTGCCCCCGAGCCTTCCAACTGCCTGGACCCATCGAAGTGAACAGTCCAATACGTGTTATTTGGTTTCTCCTCAGGTGCCTGCAACTCCGTCCAATCATTGATAAAGTCCACCAAGGCTTGAGACTTGATAGCTGTACGTGGCATATACTTCAAACCGTGAGGCCCAAGCTCAATGGCCCACTTGGCGACTCGTCCTGTGGCTTCCCTATTCTGGATGATGTCCCCCAAGGGGGCAGAACTTACCACAGTTATAGGATGACCTTGGAAGTACTGCTTTAGCTTCCGGCTTGCCATGAACACCCCATAGACAAGTTTCTGCCAATGTGGATATCTTTGCTTGGACTCTATGAGCACCTCAGTGATGTAATAAACCGGCCGTTGAACCAGATGCTCCTTGCCAGCCTCCTTACTCTCCACCACGATGGCAACACTAACAGCTCGTGAGTTAGCAGTAACATACAACATCAACGGCTCTTTATCAATGGGAGCCGCAAGAACCGGCGGCTCAGACAATTGACTCTTTAAATCTTCAAAGGCAGCATCAGCAGCCTCACTCCAGACAAAAGTGTTTGTTTTCTTCATCATCTGATATAGTGGTAGAGCCTTCTCACCTAACCGGCTTATGAATCGGCTTAAAGCAGCGACGCGACCCGCCAGTCGCTGAACATCATTGATGCACGCCGGCTTAGCCAGAGAGGTAATCGCCTTGATCTTCTCCGGGTTAGCTTCAATGCCCCTGTTCGAGACGAGGAATCCCAAAAGTTTGCCTGCAGGTACACCAAATACACACTTGTCCGGGTTGGCTTCTTTAAAGAGGTCATATCCGCCGGGTCAACTAAAATTTCAACGCCAAGTCTTGCTCTGTGGTTGGCTTCTTTAAAGAGGTCATATCCGCCGGGTCAACATTATTTTGATAAAACATTAGCTCCTCTTCAGCACAAACAGATTCAGCATAAGCCGCATCGCCTTCTTCGCATTCCAAGGCTACCTTTCGACTCCCATGCACAGTGATGGTGCCCTTGTAACCCGGCATCTTGAGCTATAGATAAACATAACACGGCCGTGCCATGAACTTGACATAAGCCGGTCGTCCAAATAGAGCGTGATACGGGCTCCTGATTTTGACTACCTCAAACGTCAGTTTCTCAGCCCTGGAATCATATTCATCTCCAAAGGCTACTTCCAGCTCGATCTTACCAACTGGATATGCCGATTTATGAGGTACCACCCCATGAAAGGTAGTGTTGGACGTCCTCAAGTCCTTATCAGTTAAACCCATGCGGCGAAAGGTCTCATAATAGAGAATATTGATGCTGCTTCCTCCGTCCAAGAGTACCTTACTGAATTTATATCCACCAACCTGAGGGGCCACCACCAAGGCCAACTGACCCGGGTTATCAACCCGGAGGGGGTGATCTTCCCTGCTCCATATGATGGGCTGCTCTGACCACCTCAAGTAACGGGGAACCGCCGGCTCAACAGAATTCACAGCCCTCTTATGAACCTTCTGGTCACGTTTGCACAAGTTAGTGGTGAACACATGGTATTGCCCACCATTCAGCTGCTTTGGATGGCTCTGATAACCTGACTGCTGCTGCTGATGTCCCCCTTGACCGGGTTGCTGCTGATTATAGCCACTTTGACCTCCCTGAAAGCCGGAACTTGAACCGCCACCCGAGCCATGAAAGCCACCGGCTCCTGAGCAGCCGTCTGATCCGTGATTGCCATCAAACATGTTGGAATTCTTGAAAGCCTTCATGATCGCGTAGTCTTTCCATAAGTGGGTGGCGGGACGCTCCCGAGTACCGTGTCTCGGGCAAGGCTCATTCAGAAGCTGCTCAAGAGATGGGACTGAGCCGCCAGATCGAGGGGCGGTCTCCCCTTACATTTCTGGTTGTTACCTTGTGCTTTAGCATTGGCCACAAACTCCGGGTTACCCTCCGCTTTACGCTTGTTGCCTCCTTGACTTACCGGGTTATGCTGCTGACCCTTTCCATTGCCGTTCTTCTTTCCCTTCCCTGTCTTTTCCTCATCAGACGCGGGATCCTTGGTACTATCAGAATCGACGTATTTGACTAAAGCTGTCATCAGCGTACCCATATCATTGCAATCACGCTTAAGGCGCCCCAGCTTTTGCCTCAGCGGCTCAAAGCGACAATTCTGATGGAGCATAAGTACCGCAGAGCCGGCATCCATCTTATCAGATGAGTGTATTATTTCCTTGACCCGGCGCACCCAATGAGTTGTGGATTCACCCTCCTCATGCTTACAATTAGTCAAGTCCACAATTGACATAGACTGCTTGCAAGTGTCTTTGAAGTTCTGGATAAACCGGGCCTTTAGCTCTGCCCATGAACTCATGGAATTGGGAGGCAGACTTTTCAACCAAGACCGGGCCGTTCCATCTAACATCATGGTGAAATACTTAGCCATTGCTGCGTCGCTGACCTCCAATAGCTCCATGGCCATCTCATAACTTTCGATCCATGCCCCAGGCTGTAAGTCGGCCGTGTAATTCGGCACCTTTCGAGGTCCCTTGAAATCCTTGGGCAGACGTACATCCCGCAGAGCCGGCACCAAACAAGGGACACCACCGGTTCTAGTGGCCACTCCTGCTCCAACATAAGTTGTCGGATACTCTAGGAGACCTTCATATGCCGCCTGCTGAGCCGCCCGTTCGTCCTCCTGACGCATTCGGTCCTGCACCGGGTTATAGCCACCAGGCTGGTTACGATGCTGGGCGTTGCTTGATAAAGCTTCTGACTCTATGTGCCTGCTGTAACTCGGGCTCCGGTTTTGATGAGGTGCTAGCCAAGGCTGAGGAGTTGAATGAATCATGTCTGTGCTGTAAGAATAGGTCTCCTGCTGCGCCAAGGCCGTCTGAATAAGATCTCTGATCCTCCGGGTTTCCACCACCGTCGGGTCATCACCGTCCACTGGAAGAGCCGCCAGACGCGCCGATGCTGCTATCAAGTTCTCCATGGGGTTGGAGAAGTGACCCGGTGGTATTGGTATGTATCGGGGCGGGGCCATACTCCCGTGAGGAGGTGCCATCTCTCGGGGCTGAACCGGTCCTCCAGCTCCGGGTGTCATAAACTGATTGGCTTCGGGCGGGTTGCTGGGACCAGCTCCGGGTGTCGTGAAAAGATTGCAAGGATCGTAAACCGGAGGCAAACGGGACTGGGTTTTCTGGTGTCTCCTCCTCATGACCTCATTACACGCGTTCAGGCTCATGTTAAGCTAGAAAACCTCTGACTGGAGTCGCTGCGCCCGTGCGTCCAAAGCCGCCCGCTCCGTAGCTAACCTGGTATCCTCAGCCGCCAAGGCCTCCTTGGCCAGGGCTATCTCCTCACGCACCTTTGCCACCTCCGCGTTATTTTCACCTTGATTTTCAGGAATGACCGTGCCGGTTAGCAGGGCCGTCAACTTGTCCATAAGATCCACCAGCACCTGAGCCGGCGGGCGCACATGGCCTCCTGCCCCGGCTGCTCCTGACCCGGACGTTATTGCTATTGCACCCGTCGAGTTTTGACCGGGTTGAGTACCAGCCATGAAGACGCCTGCCCAGCTCGGCGGCTCATAGAAATCCGGAATGCTAGAGTCGTCAGAACAGCCCCCAAGCATCCCCTCTTGGACCTGATACAAAGAATCTGTTGAACCTGCGGACGAATCATCATCTGATGGGACGGCCGTCTCTCCGCCATCTTTAGATCCTTCAGGAAGTTCTTCTCCGTGGACACAGCCCACGAAGGCACGCTTCATGACGGGTTGAACTCGGGCGGGTCTCGCACGCTGAGCCGTCTCGACGAGGTCAGTGCAGTTGTCCGGCTCAGGGCCCGGCTTACCAATCCGGCCGATGAAGACGTGGATTCCGCCAAAGGGGACCCGGTACCCGTACTCAATTGAGTCGGCCTCGGGGCCCCAGCCTTCGTTGTCGATGCAGATCTTGCCGCGACGACTCTTGGTCATCCGGCCTACTGCGTATCCCTTGAGCCCTTCGAAGCTGCCCTTCAAGAACTCAAATCCACCGTGCGCTGGCCCCACGGTGGGCACCAACTGTCGTGGAATTGTCACGGCAGATGTCCTCGTGCAAGGACTTAGTCGTGGAGCCATTGCAACTAGGAAGCTTAAAGGGGTTAATCGGGACAAAGGACATGAGAGGTTTTATACTAGCTCGGCCCCTTGCGGAGGAGGAAAGCCTACGTCTAGTTGGGTTGGTATTGCTTGATGTTTCGATGACCAGGGAGCGGAATACGCTATGCCCGGCTCTCGATCGGTTGTTTCTTGCCATAAGCCACCAACAGGTCGTCCCCTTATATACACGGGTCGACGCCCTGCGGCTTACAGAGTCCCGGCCGGCTTATAGACAGTATCCGGCTCGGTGACTAGTTAAATCTACCTTATGTTACAAGTCATGCCTTTGTGGCGGTTTACTACAACGGGCCTTAAGTCGCCTGTGGGCCTTAGGCCCTCTATTGAACCACCATCTTCATGCTTGGTCTTGGGCTTCTTTCTGGTGAATCTTCTTTGCGTAACCCGGCCCCTCCTGGGCGGCTTACACAAATAGTTATATCCCCAACAGCGCCTCTCCATCGCCGGATCCGCATCATCTTCTACCTCCGGCCACCGAAGCTCCGCCGCGTTGATTCGCTGCCCCCCTGCGCTCCGAGACCTCAACGAGCCTTCCTTGTGCTCCCCGGTGAGCTCTGCCTTTTCCCCTCTTCTTTCTCCACGGATCCGTGCCCACAGCTGTAGTAGCCGCCTCCGCTGTAGCTCGCCTCCGTCGTCGTGCTCGTCGCCGTCAACGCCGTCACCGACGAGCTCGTCCGAGCATGTAGCCGTGCTCGGCGCACGCATAGGAGCTCAACGCCACCACTAGCTCACCCTGCCATGCCCTGCTTCATCGTTTGCACTCACGACCGACTCCGCCGTCCGCCGATGTGCTCGCCGCCGTCACTTCCGGCCACCTCCGGCCACGCCACCGCCGGCACTGGATGCGACTCACCGCACTCGTTCAAACGCCACCTCCCGCGCTCGGAACGAGCCACCATAGCCGAAACCCGACCACCTCCCGACGCGCGCCACCGCAAATCTTGGTCTCCGGAGTTACTCCGGCGACGGCGCTGACCTGGCGCCACGTGGCGGCCTACTGGGTCACTGACCCGTGGGCCCAGGGCCCCTAGTTGACTGGGTTGACCAGTCAACCCTGCTGTCTGGGCACCATGTGCCACCGACATGTGGGACCCCCTCAGTTAACTAAGACTAATCCGAATTAAACTTAAACTATAATTAATATTGCCACTGACAGTGGGGGCCACCTGCTAATTAGACTTTGTTAGGTTTAAATTAAACTCTAGTTAAGCCTCTCTCTATGACATGCGGGACCCACTGGTCAGGGTTGACCTGGACCATCTGAGGTTTGACCGCTGATGCCTGGATGATGTCGTGCTGACATCACCTGTCACTGTTTTGGATAATTCGAATTTAGATAATTAAATTAATTCCATAGTATTAATAAAACTTTAAAAATTAATATAAAATAATCTATAACTCGGATGAAAATACTTTATACATGAAAGTTGCTCAGAATGACGAGACGAATCCGAATATGTAGCCCGTTCGTCCGCCACACATACCTAGCATAGCGAACACGTAAATTTCACCCTTTGGTTCATCTGTCCGAAAACGCTGAACACAGGGAATACTTTCCCGGATGTTTTCCCCCTTCGCCGGTATCACCTATCCCTGCGTCAGATCACCCCTGGCACCGCGTATTGCCTTGTTATATTTTGTGATACTTTGTTTGCTCCGTATTTACTGTTTCTTCCCCCCTCTTCTTCTTCGGTAGACCCCGAGACCGGCGTTGATGCGTCTGAGTATGACTACGTCACCGACGACCCTTCTTCTTGTGCAACAGAGCTTCCAGGCAAGCCCCCCCCCCTTGATCACCAGATATCGCCTATTCTTCTCTATACTGCTTGCATTAGATTAGTGTAGCATGTTACTGCTTTCTGTTAATCCTATTCTGCTGCATAGCCTGTCATTGTTGCTACAGTTGTTACCCTTACCTGCAATCCTAAATGCTTAGTATAGGATGCTAGTATTCCATCAGTGGCCCTACACTCTTGTCCGTCTGCCATGCTATACTACTGGTCCGTGATCACTTCGGGAGGTGATCATGGGCATATGCTATATACTTTATACTGTTACATTACTTATGATACTGTTCGGATATGGGGGCTGAAGGGGCAGGTGGCTCCATCCCGGTAGAGGTGGGCCTAGATTCCCGACGGCCCCCGACTGTTACTTTGTGGCGGAGCGACATGGCAGGTTGAGACCACCTAGGAGAGAGGTGGGCCTGGCCCTGGTCGGCATTCGTGGATACTTAACACACTTAATGAGATCTTGGTATTTGATCTGAGTCTGGCCACTGGCCTATACGCACTGACCAACTACGCGGGAACAGTTATGGGCACTCGACGTCGTCGTATCAGCCGAGCCTTCGTGACATCAGCGATTGAGCGGCGCGCGCCGGATTGGAACGTAAGCCTGCTCTTGTATTAAGGGGGCTAGTTCTGCTTCCGGCCGCCCACGCAACATGCAGGTGTGCAATGGGCGATGGGCCCAGACCCCTGCGCCATAGGATTTAGACTGGCGTGCTGACCTCTCTGTTGTGCCTAGGTAGGGCTGCGACGTGTTGATCTTCCAAGGTCGGGCATGACCCAGGAAAGTGTGTCCGGCTGAATAGGATCGAGCGTGTTGGGTTATGTGGTGCACCCCTGCAGGGAAGTTTATCTATTCGAATAGCCGTGATCTTCGGTAACATGACAACTTGGAGTTGTACCTTGACCTTATGACAACCAGAACTGGATACTCGATAAAACACACCCTTCCAAGTGCCAGATATAACTCAATGATCGCTCTCTAACAGGGCAACGAGGAGAGGATCATCGGGTAGGATTATGCTATGCGATGCTACTTGGTGAACTTACCATCTACTCTATTCTACATGCTGCAAGATGGAGACTTCCAGAAGCGTAGTCTTCGACAGGACTAGCTATCCCCCTCTTATTCTGGCATTCTGCAGTACAGTCCACCGATATTGGCCCTTTACACAGATACCCATGTATATGTAGTGCAGATCCTTGCTTGCGAGTACTTTGGATGAGTACTCACGGTTGCTTTTCTCCCTCTTTTTCCCCTTTTCCTTTCTTTCTGGTTGTCGCAACCAGATGCTGGAGCCCAGGAGCTAGACGCCACCATCGACGACGACTCTTACTACACCGGAGGTGCCTACTACTATGTGCAGGCTGCTGACGATGACCAAGAGTAGTTTAGGAGGATCCCAGACAGGAGGCCTGCGCCTCTTTCGATATGTATCCCAGTTTGTGCTAGCCATCTTATGGCAACTTGTTTAACTTATGTCTGTACTCAGATATTGTTGCTTCCGCTGACTCGTCTATGATCGAGCACTTGTATTTGAGCCCTTGAGGCCCCTGGCTTGTATTATGATGCTTGTATGACTTATTTTATTTTTAGAGTTGTGTTGTGATATCTTCCCGTGAGTCCCTGATCTTGATCGTACACATTTGTGTGTATGATTAGTGTACGATAGAACCGGGGGCGTCGCAAAGTAGCGTGTCGTAGCTGCATCTACAAGATGACATAGAGATTTGAAAAGCACACACGGATATGAAAGGTTCAGACCCGTTGACTAATAACCTCTCTCACAAGCGAGATATGAACAAACCCCACGGGTGTTGGATTCATTACAATCACATAGTGATGAGAACTAGATTATTGACTCTAGTGCAAGTGGGAGACTGTTGGAAATAAGCCCTAGAGGCAATAATAAAATGGTTATTATTGTATTTCCTTGTTCATGATAATTGTCTATTGTTCATGCTATAATTGTATTAACTGGAAACCGTAATACATGTGTGAATACATAGACCACAACATGTCCCTAGTAAGCCTCTAGTTGACTAGCTCGTTGATCAATAGATGGTCATGGTTTCCTGACCATGGACATTGGATGTCATTGATAACGGGATCACATCATTAGGAGAATGATGTGATGGACAAGACCCAATCCTAAGCATAGCACAAGATCGTGTAGTTCGTTTGCTAAGAGCTTTTCTAATGTCAAGTATCATTTCCTTAGACCACGAGATTGTGCAACTCCCGGATACCGTAGGAATGCTTTGGGTGTACCAAACGTCACAACGTAACTGGGTGGCTATAAAGGTGCACTACATGTATCTCTGAAAGTGTCTGTTGGGTTGGCACG
>LR880968.1:744956429-744977872 GCA_904067115.1 Aegilops sharonensis | reverse complement strand
TTTCTAATATTCTGACATTTGTTTGATTTATTTAAAATACTAAATCATTTTATTTAATTATGCCAATTTTTATATGAGCTAGTGGTAATATTCCAGAGCTCTTCAACAAAAGGCACAATTATTGGCCATATATAATATATATATAGCATATATATATCCAATGCAAATAGGTATGCATTAATTCCAAATGCCCAAATATAAATACTTATGAACCCCCAAAAATATTGGTTTGATTATTATCTCTGTCCAATATTTTCAGAGGGCCACATGAGCATTTTCTTGGACCTTTTGGAGCAATTTTTATTTAGGTCATTTCCAAAAGTGATTCTGAGGGTTTCACAATTCCCCATTTCAAAATTAAATGGAATTTAAACATGATGCACAATGACTAGTTAGCCTTGAGCATACCAGAACTAGGGATGTGACAAAAGATCACGTTGCCGGTGACATTTGGCAGCGAGTTGAACTTCAGAACTGAGAGGGTCACTTTTGACGTTGCTGACTTCCCATTGCCCTACAATGGGATACTTGGCCGTCCAGCACTCGCCAAATTCATGGCAGCCTCTCACTATGCATACAACATGCTGAAGATGCCAGGCCCGATAAGTGTCATCTATGTCCCTGGCGACAAGAAGGATGCTCTTATCTGCGCCGACAAGATCTACCGGGAAGCAGCAGCCGCAACAGACCACAAGTCACTTGCCGTTGAAGCTCCCGGGGCGAAGAAGAAGACCAAGTCCGGCAAGAGTTCTGATGCCCACTCCGGCAAGCGCACCTCTTCGGAGTGCTGCGCTACCGTCGAGGACGCACCATCGAGCTCCACCGGCAAGTGTAAGAAGACGATGGCAGCTCCACCAGAGACCAAGAAGGTGCCTGCCAAGGAGGATGGCACTGGTGGTACCTTCACCATCAGTGCCACTCTCGACCCTAAATAGGAAGGCGCGCTCGTTGCTTTCCTGCGGGCGAACGTCGACGTATTTGCATGGCAACCATCTGACATCCCCGGTGTTCCCAGGAAAGTAATCGAGCACCATCTTGCCGTCTGTACTCATGCGCGGCCCGTCAAGCAGAAAGTCAGGAAGCAGGCAGTGGAGCACCAAGAATTCATCGCAGAAGAAATCAAGAAATTGGAAGCAGCAGGCCTTGTCAGAGGAGTGCTCCATCCTACGTGGTTGGCCAATCCCGTAGTCGTGCGCAAGGAAAACGGGAAATGGAGGCTTTGTATCGACTTTACCGATGTTAATAAAGCTTGTCCCAAAGACCCATTTCCCTTGCCGCGTATCGACCAGATTGTTGAATCCACGGCCGGATGTGATTTGCTTTCATTTCTTGATGCATACTCAGGATACCATCAGATCTTCATGGCAGAAGAGGATGAGGAGAAGACCGCATTCATCACCCCATGTGGCACCTATTGTTTTGTACGGATGCCTTTTGGTTTAAAGAATGCTGGTTCAACATTTGCAAGGGTAGTCCATGACGCTTTTGAGCCGCAAATGCACAGAAATGTGGAAGCCTACATGGATGACATAGTGGTCAAGAGCAAGGACAAGGCAACTCTGATCCAAGATTTAGACGAAACCTTTGCAAATCTGCGCAAGATAAACCTCAAGCTTAACCCCGAGAAGTGTGTGTTTGGAGTCCCCTCCGGCAAGCTTCTCGGGTTCTTCGTGTCTCAGCGGGGAATTGAAGCCAATCCCGACAAGATCAAGGCCATTGAGCAGATTGAAGCACCAAAGCGCGTCAAGGATGTACGAAGACTTGCCGGTTGCGTAGCTGGTCTCAGCAGGTTTATCTCTAGGTCTGCTGAGCGTGCCCTGCCATTTTTCAAAATATTGAAAAAGGCAGGTCCAATGAAATGGACTCCGGAAGCGGAGGCTGCGCTGCAGGACTTAAAGAGATACCTGTCCTCCACTCCAATACTTGTCGCACCTAAGCCGCAAGAGAAGTTGCTGCTATATATAGCGGCAACCAACCAAGTGGTTAGTGCTGTGTTAGTAGCGGAGAGGGAGGCGGATGATGAGCCGGCAACCATGGCAGATGCATCCAGCGACAAGCAAGGAACTTCACCAGCAAGCTCTGGTCCCTACAACGATGGATCTGCGCAGGAGCATGGAAAGATGCAGAAAAGGATGGTGCAGCGCCCAGTTTACTTTGTTAGTTCCCTTCTGCAGGGGGCTAGGTCAAGGTACTCTGGTGTGCAGAAATTTCTTTTCGGCCTTCTCATGGCCTCGAGAAAGCTGCGCCATTACTTTCAAGCACATGAGATAACAGTCGTCACTCGCTTTCCACTAAAGAGGATACTGCAAAATCCAGAAGCAACGGGCAGGATTGTCGAGTGGGCACTGGAACTGTCAAGCTTTGGCCTCAAGTTTGAGAGCACTTCAACTATCCAAAGCAGAGCATTGGCGGAGTTCATAGCAGAATGGACGCCAACACAAGATGAAGAAATTCCAGAAACGAGCATTCCCGTCAAGGAAGCAAGCAAAGAGTGGCTGATGTACTTTGATGGTGCCTTCTCGCTGCAAGGCGCCGGTGCGGGCGTGCTACTTGTTGCACCCACCGGAGAGCACCTCAAGTACGTAGTCCAGATGCACTTTCCCAAGGAGCAAGCAACGAACAATACTGCAGAGTATGAAGGTTTGCTTGCCGGTCTCAGGATCGCAGTAGACCTTGGGATCAAGAAGCTCATTGTCAGGGGTGACTCGCAGCTTGTCATCCGCCAGGTGGACAAGAATTATCAGAGTCTGTTGATGGAAGCTTATGTTGATGAAGTGAGAAAGCTAGAAGAGCACTTTGACGGCCTACAAATGGAATATGTTCCAAGAGCTCAGAACAACATTGCTGATGGCCTGTCGAAGTGCGCCGCACTTAAGTTACCTGTGGAACCAGGGATCTCTGTGCTCAAGCTGACTCAACCGTCTGTAACGCCATCAACTGGATAGAGCAAGAAGAGGAAGTTGATTTCTGGTGACTACTTTCCGGCAGAGCTCCCTGAGGCCACTGCCAAGAAGGTCCCCAAGATCAATACCAAGGATGCTGAGGAGCAGTCTGCTCCGACAAGCCCTAGGGTTTGTTCCGTCGAAGCAGACGCTCCCGACAAGTTTTGCTCCGGCAAGCTTGCCGGGGAACGTCAAGCTCCGGCTGAGCCGCAGGTTCTCGCCGTAGAAGCGGATGTTCCCGCAGCAGCAGATGTGCCTTTAGTCCTTGTTGTCGAGCCACAAGCTCCAGCATGGGCACAGGAGATTGTCCATTTCCTTCAGACAGGAGAACTTCTCGAAGAGCAAGAAGAAGCGGAAAGAGTAGCCCGGCAGTCAAGTATGTACCAGTTTGTCGACAACACACTGTACAGTAGAAGACTCAACGGCGTGAAATTGAAGTGTATTCATCGGGAAGACGGACAGAAGCTGTTGGCAGAGATACATGGAGGCATATGTGGTCACCACATTGGCGCAAGAGCACTTGGCGGCAAGGCATTCCGGCAAGGTTTCTTTTGGCCGACAGCCCTCTAGGATGCAGCTGCACAAGTAACCAAGTGTGAAGCGTGCCAGTTCCATTCCAAGCAGATACACCAGCCGGCTCAAGCTCTCCAGATGATCCATTTATACTGGCCATTTTCGGTTTGGGGGCTCGACATCCTCGGCCCCTTTCCCCGAGCTGTCGGGGGCTTTGAGTACTTGTACGTTGCAATCGACAAGTTCACAAAGTGGCCGGAAGTGGAAGCAATGAGGAAGGTGACAGCACAGTCAGCAGTCAAGTTCTTCAGGTCGATTGTTTGCCGTTTCGGAATCCCTAACAAGATCATCACCGATAACGGTATGCAATTCACGAGCCGCACCTTCATGCAATACGTCCAAGATCTTGGCGCCAAGGTCTGCTTCGCTTCTGTTTCTCATCCGAGAAGTAACGGTCAAGCGGAGAGGGCGAATGCTGAAGTGCTGCGCCGGCTCAAGACCAGAACTTACGACAGGCTGCGCAAGTGCGGAAGGAACTGGATTGAGGAGCTGCCGGTGGTTCTTTGGTCGATCAGGACGACGCCAAATCGAGCCACTGGCCAGACACCTTTCGCTCTAGTCTATGGAGCAGAGGCAGTTATCCCCACGGAACTCGTATACGGGTCACCTCGAGTGCTCTCTTATGATGAGCTTGAGCAAGAGCAGCTGCGACAAGATGACGCGCTGCTCCTTGAGGAGGACCGTCTTCAGGCTGTTGTACGAGCTGCTCGATACCAGCAAGCTTTGCGTCGCTACCATAGCCGCAAAGTTAATGCCAGAAGTCTCGAGGAAGGCGACCTTGTTCTTCGGCGCGTTCAGTCCGCCAAGAATTCCAACAAGTTGACGCCGAAGTGGGAAGGCCCTTACCGGGTGAAACGAGTCACTAGGCCTGGCGCTGTCCGCCTTGAGACCGAAGATGGCATTCCGGTGAGCAATTCCTGGAACATTGAGCATCTTCGTAAGTTTTACCCGTAGGGCGCGGTTGCCGGAACCTGTTCCGGCAACCACCTTTTGTACAAGTCTTGCCGATGTTGCATGTAATCCTTTGTACAAAGCCGGGCGCAGACCCCGTGCATAAGTAAAGCTAATGTGCTCCACACGTCTTGTCAATTTCATGCATTCTACTTCTATTTGCATGCATTATCTGACACTCTGTGCAGTACCTACCCCCGGTAAGCAGTAACGAGCCGCGAGGCTCCATATCTTTATTTTCTCTTCTTTCTCTTTCTCAAAGAAAGGAAAGTTCCCTCGCCCACAAGTTTGCCGGGGGAAAGGAGAAGATAATGGTGTTGACCAAGCGTTGCTCGAGGAAGTTTCGCCTTACCGGGAAGCAAACGACAGAAAAGCTAAGTTGCTAAAATTTGAACAATCAGTTTCAAAAAATTTAAGTTATCTTCCTCGAACGACCGTGCTTTGTATGAAAAACCTGTGCGCAGAGGAACCAACTCGTAGCTGGTTGCGCCGTTACTTTGTTTCGAGTCCGCTCAACAACTTAAGTGAGCTGCAACTAGTTGCGACAAGGTTTCTTGTCGGTAGCGGCACCGCCAGCAGGCTGCTGACGTCCCGCACTCAGCGCTCGCGGCTAGGGTGCCTGCGCCAACAAGTTCCCTAAAAGCGTAGGGCAAAAACATACAAAGGAAGGAATCAAGTAAAGGAAATAACATAGCAATTACTACCCAAAATAGAGTTATATTACAAGATAGCTTGTCGCAGCTCTAATAGATTGTTCTCATAACAAGACTAGCAACAACAAGGAAAAGAGAAAACGGGCGGCCTAATCTACGCGATCGCCATCAACCCTCTTGATCCCGCTCACCCTGTCCACAATGGGTGCGACAAGGGTCTTGAGCGCTTCCACATCAGCATCCGGCGGCAAGGACTTGAGGACGTTGGTGAGGTTGAGGCCTGGATTGCGGAAGGCCACCTTCATCAGCACCTTTTGAAGAGCTCCCGCGCAGATCTGGCGCGATTCGTCGGCCAGCTGCTTTGGGATCTCTTCCCGGAGTCGCTGGAGGGCCGTCGCCATGCCTTTGAAGAACAACCTGAGCTTGGCGCTGGGTTGGAGGTGCTCATCGGAGGAGTACCCAAGATCCTCCATCCCCAGCTGCACCAGCTCCCCGTCGATGACTGCGGCGACATTCACGAGACCCTCGGTCCAGTGCTCCACATTCTCCCTGAAGGTGTTCTGGGTGGCAGCAACACTCGCCAGCAGCGCCTCGTCAGCCTTGATCTTCTCCTTCAAGGCCACCTCCTGCTCCCTGGTGCCGTCCAGCGTCTGAGTCAAAGTAGTCAGCTTCAACTCAAGATCTGCTTTGGAGTCCTTGGCGGCGCTAAGATCCTTGCTCCTCTCAGCGAGACGACCCTGCAGCTCGCCAAGAGCGTAGGCGTCCTTCTCGCGCTCATGCTTGAGCGCAGCAAGCTCCTCGCCGCTCGCCTTGAGGTCGGCTTCCAGCTGCGTCACCTTCGTCTCCAGCTCCTTCTTGGCGGCCTCGGCAGCTGCGGCAGCATCCTTCGCTTCCTTGAGAGCCCCGCCAAATGTTTGCTCACACGCGGCAAGCTCCTCCTCGTGGCTGTCAAGGATAACCTTTCGCTGCGCCAGCTCGCCTTCCTGCGCAGACAGCTTCTCGGCAGCAAGCCGCTATTGCTCTTCAACTTCAGCCTTCTCGAGGATGAAGGCTTTGCGCTCCTCGACGAGTTGCTCCCGCTCCTCTGCCAGGGACCGGAGAGCTTCCTGGTGGAGGCCCCAGAGCTCCTCCGCGCGCTTCTCGATGTCTGCTCCCGCCTTCGCGACAAGCGCTTCTCGGGATTCCAGCTTGGCCTGCCGAGCGCGGTAGAGCGACAAAAGCTTCCGCAGCAACTGCTCCTCCTCAGACTCGCCGCTGCTGCTGCTTGGCGCGTCGACCAACGTCAACCCAGCGGAGGCGAGCACCTCTTCATCAAAGGTCTCTCCTTCGACCGGCGCCCTGGAGCTCGACGCCCAGGGGAGCTTGATGAAGACGCCATCGCCGGCCTTCAAATAGGCGCCGGGCTGGGGCTCTTCGGAGCCTGGCGCTGCAGCAGCGGCGGGGGGATTGGTGGTCGGTGTAGCGCCTGGCGCTCCTGCGGCCTCGGGGCCGTCAGTACGATCGTCGGACCCCTCGCCAGCCTCTGCGGCGGCAGCTTTGGCGGCCTCTTCGCCGGCAGGATCATCAGCGTCGGCTTCTTCTTCGATGACAGCGGCATCGTCGGTATTGCCGCGTGCGTCCTCCTCACCAGCGACCTCGGTCTCCATTGGCTCTGTGGCAGATGGGTTTGATGACCGGAAAAGAAAGAAAAGTCAAGCAAATATCCAAAAAGAAGATTAGAAGAAGAAGAACAAAAGGGAAGTTTTCAAGCAAGAGGATTACCTGTGCTAGGATCTGCAGCCGTGGCCTCAACCACCGGAGGGTCGTTGGTGCTATCCCTTGCCGGAGAACTGCCCCTTGCCGGAGAAGTCTCCCTTGCCGGAGAACGCTCCCTTACCGGGGGATCCTCCCTTGGCGGTGTAGTCGAAGCGGATGGCATGTCAGGAGCGGCTTCAGGGCACTCCTGGTGGGGCTGCTCTGCTCCTACACAAGCCAGCAATCAGATATCAGCAAAGAAAGAGCACCCATGCACGCCTAAACAGCAGGAAGTAAACCATATACTTACGCTAGGGGCTGCGCTGGGGGCTGCTTTGAGGAAGAGTTGCCGCGTCCGGCAAGGTGGTCTCAGACACACGCCCTGCTGCCGCGGTGGGTTCGTCCTCGATGACAATCACCGGGACCTTGGCTCTCTTCGACGCTCTCTGGTCCAGCGTCCTAAAAAGGAATGGGTTTAGAGTGAAGCAAATCAGATACAAGACAAAGCAACAAAATTGAAGAACTACAAGTACAGCAAAGAATCTTACTCTTCTTCTTCCTCGTCGGAGCTGAGCACTGAGAGATCGAATTCCGGCTCGCCTCCGGTGCGACGGGGCGGAAGAGTAGGTTCACTTGGCCGCTTGGCGGGGGCAGTAGCGGTGGACCGAGAAGGCCCCGCTCCGGTTGCTGCAGCGGCGTGAGGTGCTCCCGCGGCAACAGTGCTTGCCGCGGTAGAGCGCGTCGCGCGGCGTGGCGGCTGTTGACCCGTCTGCCGCCCCTCTACTTCCCCGGCCTTGCGGAGACGCCTTCTTGGTGGAGCTGGGGGCTCCGCTTGCGGCAAGCTGTCTGAAGGTGGGAAGGAGGCGCCCTCGGCGGGCTCGCTCGACTCAGCTTCAGGCCCGACAGGCTCTTCCTCGCCGGCAAGCTCCTCTCGATCGACAAGACTTGCCGCCTCTGCTACCTCTGCCTCCTCCACGGTGAATCCAAACTCGCCCGCGGCAGCGGCTGCTGCCGCCTCTTCCAGCCTGGTAGCGATGCGCTGCATCTCATCGTCAGTGGTATCGCGGGTGAGGCTCCTCTGTTCATCGGGGCGGACCGGCACTTCTACAAGGCCGTCAAAGAACGCCCGCACGACGTCATCTGCAGGTTCTTGCTAGGTTGGGACAATTCCATGTGAGTCGCATAGCGGCATCATTGCACGGATGCGGTCGAGCGAGGAATTGTTGCACAGTGGAACTACGCCCCTCGACAACATGAACCATTCGGGATGGTCAGGATCGTGCTTGAACAGTTCCAAGAGCATCGCATCCAGTTCCAAGACAGTGAAGTTGAAGTTGAGGCCCGGGCGCAGCCTCATGATATCCGCCGCATTCTGGAACTCCCAGGCGGGCCTCCTCCTCTCCTGCAGGGGGGCGATGCGGCGACGAAGAAAATCTGCGCCAACGGCGCCTACAGTGAGTCCGGCAAGCCTAAGGCGTAGGATCCGGGTGACGACAATCTTCAGCCTAGCGTCTTCCGGGGCCACGCTGCTCCAATCGTTGCCGCGCACTATTGGGGTTTGGCGCTGGGCGGTAAATGGCTGCGGGTTCTCCTCGACAATCCAGCACCAGTCTGCCCTCCATTCCTCCCACTTGCTGCGGAGCTCTCCCTCCAGATAAGCTTCCTTCTTGCCGATCCTCGAGATCCAGGCGATTCCGCCGGCAAGAGGCTCCCCTCTCTCAGCTTGGGGCATAAAGAAGTGGCGGAAAAGGGCTACGTTGGGATAGACTCCGACAAAGTTTTCGCAGAGATGTGCGAAAACTGCCATGGTCAGAACGGCATTGGGGGTGAAGTCAAGGAGGCGGAACCCGTAGGTGTTCATGATGTCACAGAAAAATTCAGAGAAAGGCGGGCAGAGCCCGCAGTAGAAGAACAGCGCGAAGAAAGGGTATCCATTCGGAGCCAGTTCCGAAGCGGCAGCTGAGAGTACCTTCGTGCGCGGATGTGCTCGCGTCTCCGTCGACCAGAAGAGGTAGTAGTACTCCCTCAGATCCTTCGCGGCGAGCTGAGGGGGGAAGATTGCCCGCTCCTTTCGCAGCGCCGCGAGCCGCTGCGCCTCGGCCGACTTCACGGCCTTCCCCTTGTCGGCTTTCGGAGCGATGGCGGAGGTGGTGGGGGAGGTCGACGGCGTTGGTGATGCTGGTGGCGATGGGGGGCGGAGCGCTGCTCTCTTTTCAGCCTTGGGGAGAAGGGGGGGAGCAGCGGAGGTTTTTGAGATTGGAAGAAGGAACTGGCAAGGTGGGCGAACTGCCCCTGCTTCCTCTGCTTATAAAGAGGGAGGGGGCGGACGTTCCGCTTTTCCGAATAAAGAAACCACCCACGATCTCTCCCACGACGCCGCATTCGACGCGTGCCGTTCGTGGGGGACGTGGTGGGTCTGGAGTAAATTATGGCGTAACCCAAGCCGCGGGTGCCCGTGCCCTGTTTTGGGCCTGGCCCAACAGCGCTCGGCACCGTGTGTGGCCCAGGCCCGGGGGCTCCTATCGGTGTACTAGAGTAGGGGTACCCTAGTATCCCGAACTTGTGCACGGGCAGTTGCAGCACCCCGCGGCAAGGCTTGCCGCGGTGACCGCCAAGGCCCCGGCAAGAGGAGCTTGCCGGGAAGGTCCTCCATGGTTCCTTTGGAGCCATTCAAGAACAAAGTATTCAAGCCAAGGAAACAAGGCCCCGGCAAGAGGAGCTTGCCGGGAAGGCCAACCAAGGCATCTCAAGGAACTTGCCGCGACACGCCATTCGTCCCGGCAAGGCCCGGTGAGCGACAAGCTTCCGGACGCGACAAGACGACGACCGCGGCAAGGCGCTTGCCGCGGCAGGCTAACACATCTGTAACTGCGCTCCAGCACATCCACCAACGTGTCGCCCTGGGACCTTTCCAGGCGCACGTGGCAGGAGGCTGTGCGGCCAACAGAGCGCGGTGGCAAGCGACGCTGACAAGATTGCCATCGTGGCAAGCGGTGGCGTCCCTGACGGTCCCTGTTTGCACTATTTGGGGCGACGTAGACGGGCATTTAATGCCTTTGTCCCCTGTCGTCAGGGTTAGGTATGATACACTGTACAGGTAGCTGTACCAACCGCAACTCATTTTCCCTTTTTGCCCTTGACTACGTTGCCACCTGTCGGAGACCCCTTGAGCATATAAAAGGAGGCCCATGCGCAACATAGAAGGGGGGTTCAAAAAACACTTACGCTCGGTCTCGTTAGCAGCTAGTGTGTACTGTAGCACTCAGCGCTCTCGAGCAAGAACACAATACAACTCAGACATGCAGCAGTAGGAGTGTTATCTCTCCGGAGAGCTCCGAAGCTGGGTAAACTGCTCGTGTGCTTCGCCTTGATCCGCTCTTCGTGCGATCTCTGCCCCCCGGCGAACCGAAAGGGGCTCGGTCCGCCGGTCCCATAGGTGTTCGTGGATCAGCTTCCCCGACAGGGGTATTTGAATTTGCGCGTCATGAACAAAGTTTGGACAAGGAAAAATTTTAAAAGCAACTTTTTCCCAAAAAAGTATAACGCTTGGTCGAGCCAAACACAAGTTAAAAATTTAAAACTTTGAGCATGAAGGCAACTTAGCTGGTTAATGTGTTCGGTATTGACGACGCGGTCCGAGCTTGATGCGGGACAAGGTTCCATCCCCCA
This sequence comes from Aegilops sharonensis, assembly GCA_904067115.1. NCBI lineage: Eukaryota > Viridiplantae > Streptophyta > Magnoliopsida > Poales > Poaceae > Aegilops > Aegilops sharonensis. Next base: position 744,967,350 of record LR880968.1, on the reverse strand, counting down.
AGCCGATCCTGAGGTGGCGGAGCAAAGAGATCAGCACTCCGAAGTGGTGACATAGCACGGTCAATGCAGGACGGCAGAGTGATGCCGAAGTCCCCTGCATGGGGTAATGAAGGGTTGACGAAGCCCCCTATCCAGCCGAGGTGACGCCAAAGGATATAGTCCGGCTGGAACATTTTCCTGTGCACAAAAAATAGTGCAGACCGGGGATAATAGTAATAATAAGAATTTAAAAAATGTTGCATAATAAATAATTTATGCAAAGTGATTAATAAAAGAAATATGCCCTGGCGCCGAAGTCAATGTCGATGCAGGTCGTGACGTGGTCGAAGCCGGCTTGATGAGGCGACCGTGCGGCGATGCCGGTATGCCCGCTCCGTGTAATCCATGGGGGCGGCGATGTTGGTGATGATTTATCCTTCGTGATGCCGGACTCTTGTTCGTCTTGCCGAGATGATGATCCGAAGAAGTTGAGCTCGGCTCAACAAAGTGACGACGTGTCTAGCGTAGGTCGGCAGCCGTGGAGCAATATTGCCGGACTGGTTTGACACCAGCATGATATTGAAGATCATGTTCAAAATATTTTAAAGTTGGTGGGATGTGTTCGGAAACAAAACACAACATCCCATACAAAACTTCTTTCAAAAAGGATGTCCGAAATCCCGTTCATAAAAAGACGAACTCGGGTCGGATTCGTTTTTGCGCAGAAAACAGATCCGAAAAGCGATGCACTAATCGGAATGTTCCCGGAGTTTGGACGGTCGGGTCGAGCTGAAATTTTGAGGGGTGGTAGATATAGGAATTCCGCAGCCAATCAACGGTTGGATCTTCCAAAGGAAGTCCGAGCTAGAAGCTGGACACCACGCCCTAAACTCGTCCAGATTCTCGTCCAGATTCAATGCGGCTCCGGTATATCGGAGATTGCCAGAGATTCCTCCATCGGAACTCGACGAAATTTTCCAGGTTTGTTGTAGACTCAATTCCGCACAATTCCACCGAAGCAATCGTAAAAACGACGCTTGAGGAGGCGGTGGCGGACACAAGTCCGCTGTCCAGAAAAATAGTACGGTTGGCCGAGGGCAATGTTGACGTTGAGCCCCCGGGCTCCCTGGATGATTCCTCCATGATCTTGATAGAGATCGTAGTTGATTTTGATGAAGGCCCTCCTCCGAACATGACGATAGGAGGTAGGGCGCAGTCCTTGGTCAAACCAAGGTGACCAGTCGAGCTGGTGACAAAGTGCCGAAGTCGCAGTTGATCTGCAGGTGAGCCATCGACCTTTTGCCGAACACACAGCGGAACTCTCAATGAAAGCACCAATGCCAGTGTCAAAACCAGCGGATCTCGGGTAGGGGGTCCCGAACTGTGCATCTAGGCGGATGGTAACAGGAGACAAGGGACACGATATTTTTACCCAGGTTCGGGCCCTCTAGATGGAGGTAAAACCAGTTTCAAAACAAATAAAGCTCAGGAAAAATACTTGTATAAATAATTATTCTGATAAAAGAAATGTTTCTAGAGAGGGTATACAAGTCCAACAACAATTGAAAAGTTTTTACTTGGGATGGAAACTCCACAACTCAAAAGAAAAGAGTGGTTCTGAATCAAAGAAAAATCCAGAAAATAAAAATTTAATTTACCAAGGCAAAATTTTAATCAATAAATCATGGTTAAATTTTTGGGGTGTTACAGCCCATGAGGCCCAACTATCTCCCCGGGGGGTTCTGGTAACCCCCCTGTACTCCGGTTTTTCTCCAAAACCACTCGGAACACTTCCGGTGTCCGAATATAGTCGTCCAATATATCAATCTTTACGTCTCGACCATTTCGAGACTCCTCGTCATATCCATGATCATATCTGGGACTCCGAACTACCTTCGGTACATCAAAACACAAAAACTCATAATACCGATCGTCACCAAACTTTAAGCGTGCGGACCCTACGGGTTCGAGAACTATGTAGACATGACCGAGACATGTCTCCGGTCAATAACCAATAGCGGAACCTAGATGATCATATTGCCTCCTACATATTCTACGAAGATCTTTACCGGTCAAACCGCATAACAACATACGTTGTTCCCTTTGTCATCGGTATGTTACTTGCCCGAGATTCGATCATCGGTATCTCAATACCTTGTTCAATCTCGTTACCGGCAAGTCTCTTTACTCGTTCCCTAATGCATCATCTCGCAGCTAACTCATTAGTCACATTACTTGCAAGGCTTATAGTGATGTGCATTACCGAGAGGGCCCAGAGTACCTCTCCGACAATCGGAGTGACAAATCCTAATCTTGAAATACGCCAACTCAACAAGTACCTTCGGAGACACCTGTAGAGCACCTTTATAATCACCTAGTTACGTTGTGACATTTGGTAGCACATAAAGTGTTCCTCCGGTAAACGGGAGTTGCATAATCTCATAGTCATAGGAACATGTATAAGTCATGAAGAAAGCAATAGCAACATACTAAACGATCAAGTGCTAAGCTAACGGAATGGGTCAACTCAATTAAATCATTCTGCTAATGATGTGATCCCATTAATCAAATGAAAACTCATGTCCATGGCTAGGAAACTCAACCATCTTCGATTAATGAGCTAGTCAAGTAGAGGCATACTAGTGACACTATGTTTGTCTATGTATTCACACATGTATTATGTTTCCGGTTAATACAAGTCTAGCATGAATAATAAACATTTATCATGATATGAGGAAATAAATAATAACTTTATTATTGCCTCTAGGGCATATTTCCTTTAGTCTCCCACTTGCACTAGAGTCAATAATCTAGATTACACAGTAATAATTCTAACACCCATGGAGTTTTGGTGCTGGTCATGTTTTGCTCGTGGAAGAGGCTTAGTCAATGGGTATGCACATTCAGATCCGTATGTATCTTGCAAATCTCTATGTCTCCCAACTGGACTTGGCCCCGGATGGAATTGAAGCGTCTCTTGATGTGCTTGGTCCTCTTGTGAAATCTGGATTCCTTTGCCAAGGCAATTGCACCAGTATTGTCACATAAGATTTTCATTGGACCCGATGCACTAGGTATGACACCTAGATCAGATATGAACTCCTTCATCCAGACTCCTTCATTTGCTGCTTCTGAAGCAGCTATGTACTCCGCTTCACACGTAGATCCCGCCACGACGCTTTGTTTAGAACTGCACCAACTGACAGCTCCACTGTTCAATGTAAACACGTATCCGGTTTGCGATTTAGAATCCTCCAGATCAGTGTCAAAGATGTGACACTCCAAAATTTTTTTTTTGGTTTTCAACAAAAACTTGGTTGGTTTTGAAGGGGGTCATTTAAACCCTTCCAAAAATCTCTTTCTCTCAAGAATTTCCCCTTTGGCAAAGGATTTTACTTTGGCATCTTCTTCAACTATGGTGTTGGTTATTTAAAAACCTTTCTTCTGATTCTCTCCTTCTCAAATTTATTTTTGGGATTTATTTTTCTTTTAGAAGAAAACCCTAGGAGTTTTGGTTCTTCTATTATTTTAAAACCACCCATGGTTTTATCTTGCCTCTTGTGGTAAATCTTCCCAAAACCCCTCCTTCCACTTTGGGACAATCCAAATATTCTGACCCAACCAGTCCAACTCACTTTTGGATTTTTATTTCATTTATTTCTTTGCCCAAAACAATTCTGTCCATATTTTTGAGCCTAGGTGAATTGCAAAGCAAGTACCTTAATGCCTTTGAACTTTGATCTCAAATCAATTCCTCTGGATAGTCCCTAGCACCCACAACCTAGAACCATCAAGATCTACTCTTCTTCTTTTCAAAATTTTCAAGTTTCAGCTTCTGCAAGTTTGGACCAGATTTGTCAAATTTGGTGAAATTCATATCTCCTCTTCTCCAAAAATTCCACCAAAATTCAGGCAACCTCCAGTTGCAATGAGAAGCCACTCCACCAAAAATTAGCTCAAGGAAAAATACCCACATGCCAAAATCATTCTGTCGAACACCTAGCATGCACTGTCACTTTGCACTTTCAGAGAAATTTAGACATTCAGAAATTCAGTTTCGTCAGAGGCTGGTCACTTTTCAACTGTGCACTTGCCGCGTTGGGCATGGCTCCTCCTCCCTGTCCAGAGCACCGCACGAGCACTTGGCTGGTTCCTGGCGTCGGTAGCACCATGGCCCGTCCGCGCCGGCGTCTTCCGCGGCGTCGGGACCTCCCGTGGCGGCCAACAGGGGGCACCCTGCGGCACAATGCCGTTCGGCACCGCCTACGCCACCTGGGAGCTCCGCGTGGCCGTCTCCCTTGCCAGGGCACGCATGCAGCACATCACCGTGGCCTGGCACGCACGGGGCGCGCCCTCTGCCGCCGACGTGCCGCACGGCCGTTCCGTTGGGGACAGGCCGTAACCACCCCTACCTCGCTGAGTTAGGCACCGGGATGGACTCAGTGCTCCGTCTAGTCGATGCTCAAGCTCCTAAACCTACCATCCAGCCACAGCACCACCGTAATCGCTCGTCGGACTTATCCCATTCTCGGCAACCGCCTCGGGCCGGCTATATATAGCGCCTCCGAGCTGGCTCTCGACCCTGCACACCTCCACCACCTCACCAGACCCCGCCCAGCCACTGGAAGAGCCTCGAGGGGCCCTTCTTCCTCAACTCCGGCCACCTCCGTCCGCTTCGGGCTCCGGCAGCGTTCTCTCTGGTGAGAGCTCCTCCACCGCCCTAGGCTTGCCCGTAGCCTCATGGCACCTCTAGGGACTAACCCCCACTCCAATTTGACCCCAGCAGCTCTCTCCGACGAGACCCACGACTTCCCGAACCACCGTCCGCCGGAGAAAGGGCCGCCGTCGACGTGGTGCTCGCCGGAGACCACCACCACCACCCACCGACGCGGAAGGGTGCGCTGATCACAGAGGTACCCCCCGATCCCCCTGCCTCGCCGTGGATCGCCGCCGGCGACCACCGCAGCTCTCGGGCGCCGACGAGCTCTGCCGCCTCCTTTTGAATATTCAAACCTGACGGGTGGGACCCGCCCGTCAGCCTCTCTATTCTTTTTTTTCCGAACCGTTTCTGAAAGCGTATTCTGGCAAATGCGCTTTCTAATCCGAATCATTTTCTGGACTTTTCTGCTTAGACCCCTGAGAGTTTTCTGTTTCATTACAGAAAGGTCCCTGGACCAGAACTCTTATAACTTTTAAATAGAAAAGGATTTTTGAGTGATTCTTTTTCTTCCTGTTCAAAATTTTGTCTAGTTTTTTATCAGATTTATTTGAAAAATATTTGGAATATTTTTGTGCACCCCATGGTATTTACGTTAGTGCGTGTATTTTTGTATAGCGTAGATAACGAAGGAGGTGACGGAACCGCGAACTTCACCGAGCTAGACCCCGACTACTCTGAACCAGGCAAGCATGTTTGAACTTTTGGTATGATGAGTGTTTGGGCATGTTTGCATTAATTAGTCTCATGGCATGTTCATGAGCATCTCGATGAAAGTTATATCACGTAAAAAGTTGAGGCAAGTGAGTTTCGGAAATCCATGAGTTGTTGGAAATGAGTTGCATGGCCATGAGTTGGCATGAGAATGGGTAAGATGGCAGTGTTGTAGCATGCCAGTCTTATGCCAGACCGTTGACCCAGTGTCAACATAAATCAGTCCAGTTCCCGTCTGTCTCCCCTTCCGTACTACCACATGTTTTCCGCAAGGGATACGGCTTAGTAAGTTGCAAACCACTTTCTGGTACACACCAAATCGAGAGGCCGGGATGAGGGTTCCATGGCCCTGGATTAAAGCCTATCATCCGGTCAGGGGGCATGGGTGTTTCCGGTTGGGTCCGAGAGGGGGGCACCCCTTAGAGCGCGCGTATATAAATTTGATCTCATGCTATTCGAGATTGTGATCTCCCCGTCTCAAAGTTTTCTTTCTTGAACGCTGTCTAGGGTGATTCCTGGCAACGTAAGGTGGGATGGGTGTGTACTGGTTAGCTGTGTTTCCTCCAAAATACCGTAAACGGAACTAGTCCTTCGAGACTACGGAAATCCGTTGGTTGTGGATAATTTAGTACAAACTCTGCAGAGTCAATAATCCTTGAAATCATTTTATACAGGTCCAAGTATTGTGTTCATCTTATCTTGTCAAATGTCAGTCCTGGTGACAGAAACTCCTGAGAACCACATGAGTATTCAATGTTTATTTCCTGTGGATGGACTAACCCATTTAATGTCTTGTGATGAATATTTTCCGTGAGCACCATTTCTTGTAAGTTATGAATAATGAAGTATAAGCCCTTTCTGCGATGTCGCTCAGACGTCCGACTGTGGCATTGTTATTTACTTATTTTTGATATAAGCCCTTTCTGCGATGTCGCTCAGACGTCCGACTGTGGCATTGTTATTTACTTATTTTGATATAAGCCCTTTCTGCGATGTCGCTCAGATGTCCGACTGTGGCATTGTTATTTACTTATTTTTGATATAAGCCCTTTCTGCGATGTCGCTCAGACGTCTGACTGTGGCATTGTTATTTTTTTACTTTTGACATAAGCCCTTTCTGTGATGTTGTTCCGACGTCCGACTGTGGCCTGCATGTCTTTTCTTTCAGTATAAGCCCTTTATGAGGTGTCGCTTAGACGCCCGACTGTAGCATGCTTTACTTATTTGTTCGCCCTTCGAGGTGTCGCTTCAGACACCCGGTTGGTTTTCAGTTTATTTTCTTTGGGTTTTCGAGCGGACTACCGCCGATTCCCTTTTCACTTACCTTGTTATACTGATTTGATTGCGGATTGTTAAATTACTCATGACGCATTCACGCATACATTTGTTATATCTTTTGTCCGAACTGTCTTGCGAGTACTTTCAAAGTACTCACCTGGCTTGTTGATTTGGCCAGATGCTGACGAAGGTGATCTCATGGATGAAGAGTTTGATAGCGAGTCCGACGCCTAGAGGAATCCCAGTCAGTCTCGTGCGACCCCTGGATTAGTCATTGTGTTATATCCGCTTCCGCTACCCAAATAAATTCACTGAGCCTCACCTCGACGCTCAATGAGCCGCCAGTGTAGGAGTCATATCATCCACCCCACTGTGTTATTCCACTACTTTACCTCGAGTTAGTAGTATGCCACCACTCCACTATGTCATATCCGCCACTATGTATAATTATTGGTGTGCTTGTAATAATTTGTTGAGCAACCTCAGCTCGACCCTGTAATATATTAAATGCTACTGGCTTATTGTATCAAGGTTTTATCTACCAATAAGGAGGATTTTCCTCACACTGGAATTAATAGATCGGTTTCTCAATAAATATTTTTATTGGAAAACCGGTCGTGACAAGCTTGGTACCAGAGCCTGGCTGACTGTAGGATGCCACTAGGTGCGATCGCTAATCGGTTATTAGCATATAGAGCTAATTTTTTATTTTACAAATGTAGTCAATTTCTGACAGTCAACATAAATTTATGATTTGACCGCTCAGAATTTTTGCCTACTTTTGTAGATGGCTGGCAACGACTGCGAGTCACAGATGTTCGCCAACATGCCCGATGGGTTCATCAAGCTTCTCTCCTTCATCGTCCAAGTCGTGATGGGGCCATCTGTGTGCCCAGTCTTCTAACTCTCTCAGCACAAGGTCAATGACCGTCTAACCATGCACCAGGCCGCGGTGCAATTCAAGGGAGGGCGAGTTGAGCATTTCCGGTTCTTAGGGAGAGCCATGCCTACGGAGAAGCATGCACTGCAGATGGCAGCCCGTGAGGCGATAGCTCGTCTCAGGGATATCCTTTCTTCGATGAAGACTCGTCGTTACCGCTACCTTCCATGTCACGTGCCATACACCTGGCACTACGCGTTCTCTTGCCCCAGAGGAGAACGAGACGAGGCTTTTGAGATGCTTATCGAGTATCTCCGGGCTTTGGAGGCAGCCTTCGACAACCTGGTGGACGACTTTGTAGCTGCCCGCATGGACTCAGTCCATGGCTGTGCCGCCAACAGGAGGGAGCTCCTGCGCATCGCACCGCCACTGACTTTCGTCTCGTCATCAACATCTTTTGCTCCTACTGCTCTCGCCACTACTCGTCGCCTGCCTACCACGGAGGAGTTCAACCATGTCATTGCGCCTACTCCAGTTCGTTCTGCACCACCCTTTGCGCCCGCTCATGTTCGTGTTGTCCCGCATAGGGCACCTGCTCCACCAACTCAGCGCAGCACTTCACGTCTGGAGCCTATTACTGAAGAGGAGGTTGAGTCCCCAGCCTCACTGCACCTCACCCTTGGCAGGCCGAGGGAAATCCTTACCATCTCCGACTGAGTACGCTTAGCCGCCATGCGATGTACCGACCTGTGCGATATGTTTATATGTACATAGGCTGTGAGAAGTAGCTTGTTTGCGCATCATGTAGGAACTGGAGGAGTGCACTAGCCTAAATAACATGTCAGGAATATGTACGCATATCCTGAGTGATGTATTGTATAATTACTTCTTGCGTGTAAGATATGTAATGAGCAGTCCTTCTCCGTGCGCGAACGTTTATTCTCTTCAAAAATCTTGGAGCATTTGAGACTTTTTCCGTCTTTATGGATTTATTGACTTTTGCGACTCAATTTCATTTCTTATGAGTTTTACAAAATATATCCCCAGAGTGAACAATGTCTCGTCCTTGTACGCGCTCCATGCCAACTCCACCAGAACAAAATTATGGCACACAATCCAGCAACAATTTCACACAGGGGCAGTCAAGTCAACAGGACAGTGAAACAGCACTTTCCCAAATGTGCCGTCTTTATGAGCAAAGTCAGCAACAACATCAGGAAATGATGAACCAAGTCATAAATATGGGAAATCACCGTGGACAGCTTCAACAACAATCAAAGTTATCCAAGCTACAGAAGACGCGTCCCCAAACATTTTCTCACACTGACAAACCTCTTGAAGCCGAGGACTGGCTTCGAGACATGGAAAGAAAATTAATTATTGCCCGGTGTTCAGATCTTGAGAAAGTACTGTATGCACCGCACTATTTAACTGGAGCAGCCGCATCGTGGTGGGAAAATTTCCTACACATGCACCCCAACAAAAATAATATAACCTGGGAGGAGTTCAAAGAAGGTTTTCGTGGGGCACATATTCCTAAGAGTCTTATGAAGATCAAAAAGAGAGAATTTGATGACCTCAAGCAAAGGACAATGACGGTGTCAAAATACAACAGTCAGTTTACTCGGTTGTCTCGCTACGCCAACGAGGAGCGTATGTCGGAAAGCAAGAAGATGGAAAAATTCCTAGACGGTCTGACACCCGCGCATAAATGCCAACTGGTTGTGCACACCTTTCCAGATTTTAAGACGCTGGTGGATAAGGCCATTACCTTGGAAAATGAGAGACGCAGCTGAGAAGATTTCCGCAAGCGAAAAAGGGACCAGACTAATCATGCCCGCAACCACCGCAGCAAGACAGATGTTCAGAAAAGTTGGGCACCCAAACCCACGACAAGCGTCTCACGTCCAATCAAGAATTTCCATGCAAGGGACAAGGAGTTCACATACCGCCCAGGCGTTACCTGTTACGCTTGTGGAGAAGAAGGGCACTATGCCAAGCAGTGCCCCAAGCCAAGGAACTCGAACCCAAAGCCGAACAACGGAGGCAATAATTCGGCGCCAAAGCGCAACAATTTCAACCCAAATAACAACCACAGGAAGGGTCATCTGAACCACGTGACCAAAAAGGAAGCACAGAATGCCCCAGATATCGTACTCGGTACGTTTCCTCTCAACACAATACCTGCCATGGTTTTGTTTGATTCTGGAGCTTCTCACTCATTCATCTCGAAAAGTTTTGCCTTGCAAAATAATTTTCGATGCTTCCTTTGGAAAAATCTATGATCGTCAAGTCCCCTGGGATTAAGCAAGTTACCCAGAGTTATTGCCAGGGAGTGATTATTGAGTTTGAAGGGTTGAAGTTTCACGCAAATCTTATCGTGTTGGAAAATAAAGGGTTGGATGCCATCCTAGGGATGGATTGGTTAACCACCAACAAAGGTTTTATTGACTGCTTCAACCGGACCGTGATTCTCACCCTCACCACGGGAAGACCATAAAAGTTTCAGCCAAAGAAAGAAAAATATCCCGGCAACCAAGATTGAACAAGGTGGATATTTCTGAATTAAGCAAGGTTCCAGTAGTGTGTGAATTTCTAGACGTATTTCCCGAAGAACTACCAGGCATGCCACCAGACCGAGAGATAGAATTCAACATTGAGCTAGCACCCAGAACCGCCCCCATATACAAGAAACCATACAGAATGGCACCATCCGAATTGGTAGAACTGAAGAAGAAAATAAAAGAATTATTAGACAAAGGTTATATACGAGCCAGCTCCTCACCCTGGGGTTCACCAATTTTATTTGCCAAAAAGAAGGATGGAACATTGAGATTGTGCATAGACTATCGAGCACTTAACATGGTCACAATCAAGAACAAATATCCGATGCCACGGATAAATGATTTATTTGATCAACTCGCTCAGGCCAAGGTATTCTCAAAATTTGACTTGAGGTCGGGATACCATCAATTAAAGGTGCGAACCGAAGATATTCCCAAGACGCCTTTCACCTCCAGATACGGATTGTATGAGTTCACCGTAATGCCATTCGGACTAACAAACGCCCCCGCATATTTTGTTCACCTCATGAACAAAGTATTTATGAAGTTTATGGACAAGTTTGTTGTGGTATTTATCGATGATATTCTGGTATACTCCAAGACACCAGAAGAGCACGCTGAACATCTCCGAATTGTACTAGGGGAACTCAGGAAACATCAATTGTACGCTAAATTCAGCAAGTGTGAATTTTGGCTAAGGCAAGTAGGTTTTCTGGGCCACGTACTGACCCAAGAAGGTATTGCCGTAGACCCAGAAAAAGTCAAGGCCGTACTTGGCTGGAAACCACC
>LR880968.1:744933025-744956147 GCA_904067115.1 Aegilops sharonensis | reverse complement strand
ATATTCTGGTATACTCCAAGACACCAGAAGAGCACGCTGAACATCTCCGAATTGTACTAGGGGAACTCAGGAAACATCAATTGTACGCTAAATTCAGCAAGTGTGAATTTTGGCTAAGGCAAGTAGGTTTTCTGGGCCACGTACTGACCCAAGAAGGTATTGCCGTAGACCCAGAAAAAGTCAAGGCCGTACTTGGCTGGAAGCCACCAGCCAGCGTAACGGACGTACGAAGTTTCTTGGGAATGTCAGGATACTACCGAAGATTTATTGAAGGATTCTCCACCATAGCGAAGCCAATGATGCAACTACTCAAGAAAGACAAGAAGTTTGAATGGACGGAAGCTTGCGAGAAAAGTTTCCAAGAATTAAAAAGGAAATTAACGACAGCACCAGTATTAATTGTGCCAGACATACACAAGAATTTTGAGGTATATTGTGACGCATCCCGGAAAGGGCTCGGATGCGTGTTGATGCAAGAAGGCAAGGTAGTCGCATATGTCTCCAGACAACTTCGCAAGCATGAGGAAAATTATCCTACCCATGACCTAGAGTTAGCAGCAGTTATTCATGCACTCAAAGAATAGAGACACTTTTTACTTGGAAATCGTTGTGAGATATACACGGACCATAAGAGCCTCAAGTATATTTTCACACAACCAGAACTGAATTTAAGGCAACCACGCTGGTTGGAACTAGTGAAGGATTATGACGTTGGAATCCACTACCACCCAGGAAAAGCAAATGTAGTGGAAGACGCTCTAAGTCGGAACCCTAGCCCAAACGACGACGGCCTGCCAAACCTGAGACCTGAATTTCGGCAGGAGTTTGCTAAACTCAACTTGCTGGTAGTCACCGAAGGCAGCATATCAAATTTAGAAATACAGCCTACCCTGATGGAAACGATTAAAGAGGCTCAGCATGGACACCCTAGCATTGAAGGCATTAAACGGAAAGTGAGTTTGGGCAAGGCCCCAGAATTCGTTATCGATAAGCAGGGAATATTGTGGTACGGAGATAGACTTTGCGTACCAAATATCAAGGATCTTAAACAGCAGATCTTAGTTGAAGGCCACACCGCCCCGTATTCGATACATCCCGGAGGGACAAAAATGTACAAGGATATTCAGGAAAAATATTGGTGGCACGGTCTAAAAAGGGACATAGCCACGTTCATCGCATGTTGTGACTCTTGTCAACGCATCAAGGCCGAGCACCAGAAACTGGGCGGACTTTTATAGCTAAATAAAATACCCGAGTGGAAATGGGACGAGATTGGGATGGATTTTATTGTTGGGCTACCTCGGTCACGGCACGGAAATAATGCCATTTGGGTCATCACTGATAGACTGACTAAAGTAGCACACTTCATCCCCGTGAAGACAACCCACACCACTCAGAAGCTTGTTAGGCTTTATCTTTCCCGTATCGTCTGCTTACATGGAGTCCCAAAGAAAATAATATTGGACAAAGGCACTCAATTCGTCTCCCGATTTTGGGATCACTTACAACAAGCTCTGGGAACTCAACTGGCGTTCAGTACCGCATACCACCCCCAGACAGATGGACAAACTGAATGCGTAAACCAGATTCTAGAAGACATGCTGAGAGCATGTGTCCTCACCTATGGGACCAGTTGGGAAGAGAGCTTACCATACACAGAGTTCGCATATAACAACAGTTATCAGGCCAGCCTGCAAATGGCACCATTTGAGGCTCTGTACGGGCGGAGATGTCGTACCCCGCTAAATTGGTCAGAAACCGGAGACAGCCATATCTTCGGCCCAGACATGCTCAAGGAGGCTGAAGATAAAGTTGAGGTGATTAGGGATCGACTCAAGACAGCCCAAAGTCGACAGAAGAGTTATTAAGATCAAAAACATCGGGGAATCAGCTTTGAACCCGGTGAATTTGTGTACCTACGAGTATCCCCTATGAGAGGACTGCACCGATTCAAGATTAAAGGGAAGCTGGCACCAAGATTCATCGGACCATTCTGCATAGTGGCACGGAGAGGCACGGTAGCCTACCAGCTAGACATACCCGAAGATTTATCCGACGTCCACGACGTGTTCCACGTCTCGCAATTGAGGAAGTGTGTGATCAACCCAGAGAAGCAAGTATCCCATGAAAACATTGACATGCAGCCAGACCTCACATATCGAGAGCATCCAATAAAAATCATGGAGGAGTCTGAAAGGAGGACCCGACAGAAAACCATCAAGTTCTTCAAAGTTCAGTGGAGCAACCACACCGAGAGTGAAGCCACTTGGGAAAGAGAGGATTTTCTTCGGACAGAGCACCCACACTTATTTGAGAATCAGCTGAAATCTCGGGGACGAGATTTTTCCTAAGGGGGTAGGTGTTGTGACACTCCAAAATTTTTGTTTTGGTTTTCAACAAAAACTTGGTTGGTTTTGAAGGGGGTCATTTAAACCCTTCCAAAAATCTCTTTCTCTCAAGAATTTCCCCTTTGGCAAAGGATTTTGCTTTGGCATCTTCTTCAACTATGGTGTTGGTTATTTAAAAACCTTTCTTCTGATTCTCTCCTTCTCAAATTTATTTTTGGGATTTATTTTTCTTTTAGAAGAAAACCCTAGGAGTTTTGGTTCTTCTATTATTTTAAAACCACCATGGTTTTATCTTGCCTCTTGTAGTAAATCTTCCCAAAACCCCTCCTTCAACTTTGGGACAATCCAAATATTCTGACCCAACCAGTCCAACTCACTTTTGGAATTTTATTTCATTTATTTCTTTGCCCAAAACAAATATGTCCATATTTTTGAGCCTAGGTGAATTGCAAAGCAAGTACCTTAATGCCTTTGAACTTTGATCTCAAATCAATTCCTCTGGATAGTCCCTAGCACCCACAACCTAGAACCATAAAGATCTACTCTTCTTCTTTTCAAAATTTTCAAGTTTCAGCTTCTGCAAGTTTGGACCAGATTTGTCAAATTTGGTGAAATTCATATCTCTTCTTGTCCAAAAATTCCACCAAAATTCAGGCAACCTCTAGTTGCAATGAGAAGCCACTCCACCAAAAATCAGCTCAAGGAAAAATCCCCACATGCCAAAATCATTCTGTCGAACACCTAGCATGCAGTGTCACTTTGCACTTTCAGAGAAATTCAGACATTCAGAAATTCAGTTTCGTCAGAGGCTGGTCACTTGTCAACTGTGCACTTGGCGCGTTGCGCATGGCTCCTCCTCCCTGTCCAGAGCGTCGCACGAGCACTTGGCTGGTTCCTGGCGTCGGTGGCACCATGGCCCGTTTGCGCCGGCGTCTTCTGCGGCGTCGGGACCTCCTGTGGCGGCCAACAGGGGGCACCCTCCGGCACAATGCCGTTCGGCACCGCCCACGCCACCTGGGATCTCCGCGTGGCCGTCTCCCTTGCCAGCGCACGCATGCAGCACGTCACCGTGGCCTGCCACGCACGAGGCGTGCCCTCTGCCGCCGACGTGCCGCACGGCCGTTCCGTTGGTGACAGGCCGTAACCACCCCTACCTCCCTGAGTTAGGCACCGGGATGGACTCAGTGCTCCGTCTAGTCGATGCTCAAGCTCCTAAACCTACCGTCCAGCCACAACACCGCCGTAATCGCTCGCCGGACTTATCCGTTCTTGGCAACCGCCTCGGGCCGGCTATATATAGCGCCTCCGAGCTCGCTCTCGACCCCGCACACCTCCACCACCTCACCAGACCACGCCCAGCCACTGGAAGAGCCTCGAGGGGCCCTTCTTCCTCAACTCCGGCCACCTCCGTCCGCTTCAGGCTCTGGCAGCGTTCTCTCTGGTGAGAGCTCCTCCACCGCCCTAGGCTTGCCCGTAGCCTCATGGCACCTCTAGGAGACTAACCCCCACTCCAATTTGACCCCAGCAGCTCTCTCCGACGAGACCCACGACTTCCCGAACCACCGTCCGCCGGAGCAAGGGCCGCCGTCGACGTGGTGCTCGCCGGCGACCACCACCACCACCCACCGACGCGGAAGGGTGCGCTGATCACAGAGGTACCCCCCGATCCCCCTGCCTCGCCGTGGATCGCTGCCGGCAACCACCGCAGCTCTCGGGCGCCGACGAGCTCTGCCGCCTCCTTTTGAATATTCAAACCTGACGGGTGGGACCCGCCCGCCAGCCTCTCTATTCTTTTTTTTCCGAACCGTTTCTGAAAGCGTATTCTGGCAAATGCGCTTTCTAATCCGAATAGTTTTTTGGACTTTTCTGCTTAGACCCCTGAGAGTTTTCTGTTTCATTACAGAAAGGTCCTTGGACCAAAACTCTTATAACTTTTAAACAGAAAAGGATTTTTGAGTGATTATTTTTCTGTCCTCTTCAAAATTTTGTCTAGTTTTTTATCAGATTTATTTGAAAAATATTTGGAATATTTTTGTGCACCCCATGGTATTTACGTTAGTGCGTGTATTTTTGTATAGCGTAGATAACGAAGGAGGTGACGGAACCGCGAACTTCACCGAGCTAGACCCCGACTACTCCGAACCAGGCAAGCATGTTTGAACTTTTGATATGATGAGTGTTTGGGCATGTTTGCATTAATTAGTCTCATGGCATGTTCATGAGCATCTCGATGAAAGTTATATCACGTAAGAAGTTGTGGCAAGTGAGTTTCGGAAATCCATGAGTTGTTGGAAATGAGTTGCATGGCCATGAGTTGGCATGAGAATGGGTAAGATGGCAGTGTTGTAGCATGCCAGTCTTATGCCAGACCGTTGACCCAGTGTCAACATAAATCAGTCCAGTTCCCGTCCGTCCCCCTTCCGTACTACCACATGTTTTCCGCAAGGGATACGGCTTAGTAAGTTGCAAACCACTTTCTGGTACACACCAAATCGAGAGGTCGGGATGAGGGTTCCATGGCCCTGGATTAAAGCCTATCATCCAGTCAGGGGGCATGGGTGTTTCCGGTTGGGACCGAGAGGGGGCACCCCTTAGAGCGCGCGTATATAAATTTGATCCCATGCTATTCGATATTGTGATCTCCCCGTATCAAAGTTTTCTTTCTTGAACGCTGTCTAGGGTGATTCCTGGCAACGTAAGGTGGGATGGGTGTGTATTGGTTAGCTGTGTTTCCTCCAAAATGCCGTAAACGGAACTAGTCCTTCGAGGCTATGGAAATCCGTTGGCTGTGGATAATTTAGTACAAACTCTGCAGAGTCAATAATCCTTGAAATCATTTTATCCAGGTCCAAGTGTAGTGTTCATCTTATCTTGTCAAATGTCAGTCCCGGTGACAGAAACTCCCGAGAACCACATGAGTGTTCAATGTTTATTTCCTGTGGATGGACTAACCCGTTTACTGTCTTGTGATGAATATTTTCCGTGAGCACCATTTCTTGTAAGTTATGAATAATGAAGTATAAGCCCTTTCTGCGATGTCGCTCAGACGTCCGACTGTGGCATTGATATTTACTTATTTTTGATATAAGCCCTTTTTGCGATGTCGCTCAGACGTCCAACTGTGGCATTGTTATTTACTTATTTTGATATAAGCCCTTCCTGCGATGTCGCTCAGACGTCCGACTGTGGCATTGTTATTTACCTATTTTTGATATAAGCCCTTTCTGCGATGTCGCTCAGACGTCCGACTGTGGCATTGTTATTTATTTACTTTTTACATAAGCCCTTTCTGTGATGTTGCTCCGACGTCCGACTGTGGCCCGCATGTCTTTTCTTTCAGTATAAGCCCTTTATGAGGTGTCGCTTAGACGCCCGACTGTGGCATGCTTTACTTATTTCTTCGCCCTTCGAGGTGTCGCTTCAGACACCCGGTTGGTTTTCAGTTTATTTTCTTTGGGTTTTCGAGCGTACTACCGCCGATTCCCTTTTCACTTACCTTGTTATACTGATTTGATTGCGCATTGTTAAATTACTCATGACGCATTCACGCATACATTTGTTATATCTTTTGTCCGAATTGTCTTGCGAGTACTTTCAAAGTACTCACCTGGCTTGTTGATTTGGCCAGATGCTGACGAAGGCGATCTCATGGATGAAGAGTTCGATAGCGAGTCCGACGCCTAGAGGAATCCCAGCCAGTCTCGTGCGACCCCTGGATTAGTCACTGTGTTATATCCGCTTCCTCTACCCAAATAAATTCACCGAGCCTCAACTTGACGCTCGTTGAGCCGCCAGTGTAGGAGTCATATTATCCACTCCACCGTGTTATTCCACTACTTTACCTCGAGTCAGTAGTATGCCACCACTCCACTATGTCATATCCGCCACTATGTATAATTATTGGCGTGCTTGTAATAATTTGTTGAGCAACCTCAGCTCGACCCTGTAATATATTAAATGCTACTGGCTTATTGTATCAAGGTTTTGTCTACCAGTAAGGAGGATTTTCCTCACACTGGAATTAATAGATCAGTTTCTCAATAAATATTTTTATTGGAAAACCGGTCGTGACAAAAGCTTTCATCGACGTAACCATTTACGACTAGCTCTTTGTCACCTCCATAAACGAGAAACAGATCCTTAGTCCTTTTCAGGTATTTTAGGATGTTCTTGACTGATATCCAGTGATCCACTCCTGGATTACTTTGGTACCTCCTTGCTATGCTAATAGCAAGACACACATCAGGTCTGGTACACAGCATTGCATACATGATAGAGCCTATGGCTGTAGCATAGGGAACATCTTTCATTTTCTCTCTATCTTCTGCAGTGGTCGGGCATTGAGTCTGACTCAACTTCACACCTTGTAACACAAGCAAGAATCCTTTCTTTGCTTGATCCATTTTGAACTTCTTCAAAACTTTGTCAAGGTATGTGCTTTGTGAAAGTCTTATCAAGCGTCTTGATCTATCTCTATAGATCTTGATGCCTAATATGTAAGCAGCTTCACCGAGGTCTTTCATTGAAAAGCTCTTATTCAAGTATCCTTTTATGCTGTCCAGAAATTCTATATCATTTCCAATCAGCAATATGTCATCCACATATAATATCAGAAATGCTACAGAGCTCCCACTCACTTTCTTGTAAATACAGGCTTCTCCAAAAGTCTGTGTAAAACCATATGCTTTGGTCACACTATAAAAATGATTATTCCAACTCCGAGAGGCTTGCACCAGTCCATAAATGGATCGCTGGAGCTTGCACACTTTGTTAGCTCCCTTTGGAACAACAAAACCTTATGGTTGCATCATATACAACTCTTCTTCCAGAAATCCATTCAGGAATGCAGTTTTGACATCCATTTGCAAAATTTCATAATCATAAAATGCGGCAATTGCTAACATGATTCAGACAGACTTAAGCATCGCTACGGGTGAGAAAGTCTCATCGTAGTCAATCCCTTGAACTTGTCGAAAACCTTTCACAACAAGTCGAGCTTTATAGACAGTAACATTACCGTCAGCGTCAGTCTTCTTCTTGAAGATCCATTTATTGTCAATGGCTTGCCGATCATCGGGCAACCAAAGTCCACACTTTTTTCTCATACATGGATCCCATCTCAGATTTCATGGCCTCAAGCCATTTTGCGGAATCTGGGCTGACCATCGCTTCTTCATAGTTCGTAGGTTCGCCTTGGTCAAGTAACATGACCTCCAGAATAGGATTATCGTACCACTCTGGTGCGGATCTTACTCCGGTTGACCTACGAGGTTCAGTAGTAACTTGATCTGAAGTTTCATGATCAATATCATTAGCTTCCTCACTAATTGGTGTAGGTGTCACAGGAACCGGTTTCTGTGATGAACTACTTTCCAATAAGGGAGCAGGTACAGTTACCTCAGCAAGTTCTACTTTCCTCCTACTCACTTATTTCGAGAGAAACTCCTTCTCTAGAAAGGATCCATTCTTAGCAACGAATGTCTTGCCTCCGGACCTGTGATAGAAGGTGTACCCAACAGTTTCCTTTGGGTATCCTATGAAGACACATTTCTTTGATTTGGGTTCGAGCTTATCACGTTGAAGCTTTTTCACATAAGCATCGTAGCCCCAAACTTTAAGAAACGACAACTTTGGCTTCTTGCCAAACCACAGTTCATAAGGCGTCGTCTCAATGGATTTTGATGGTGCCCTATTTAACGTGAATGCAGCCGTCTCTAAAGCATAACCCCAAAAAGCGGTAAATCAGCAAGAGACATCATAGATCGCACCATATCTAGTAAAGTACGATTATGACGTTCGGACACACCATTACGCTGTGGTGTTCCGGGTGGCGTGACTTGTGAAACTATTCCGCATTGTTTCAAATGTAGAACAAACTCGTAACTCAAATATTCTCCTCCACGATCAGATCGTAGAAACTTTATTTTCTTGTTACGATGATTTTCCACTTCACTCTGAAATTCTTTGAACTTTTCAAATGTTTCAGACTTATGTTTCATTACGTAGATATACCCATATCTGCTCAAATCATCTGTGAAGGTAAGAAAATAACGATACCCGCCGCGAGCCTCAACATTCATTGGACCATATACATCAGTATGTATGATCTCCAACAAATCTGTTGCTCGCTCGATTGTTCCGGAGAACGGCGTCTTAGTCATCTTGCCCATAAGTCATGGTTCGCAAGTACCAAGTGATTCATAATCAAGTGATTCCAAAAGTCCATCAATATGGAGTTTCTTCATGCGTTTACATCAATATGACCCAAACGGCAGTGCCACAAATAAGTTGCACTATCATTATCAACTCTGCATCTTTTGGCTTCAACATTATGAATATGTGTTTCACTACTATCGAGATTCAACAGAAATAGACCACTCTTCAAGGGTGCATGACCATAAAATATATTACTCATATAAATAGAACAACCATTATTCTCGGATTTAAATGAATAACTGTCTCGCATCAAACAAGATCCAGATATAATGTTCATGCTTAACGATGGCACCAAATAACAATTATTTAGGTCTAAAACTAATCCTGAAGGTAGATGTAGAGGTAGCGTGCCGACGGCGATCACATCGACTTTGGAACCATTTCTCACGCGCATCGTCACCTCGTCCTTAGCCAGTCTTCGCTTAATCCATAGTCCCTGTTTCGAGTTGCAAATATTAGCAACAGAACCAGTATCAAATACCCAGGTGCTACTGCAGGCTCTAGTAAGGTACACACCAATAACATGTATATCACATATACCTTTGTTCACCTTGCCATCCTTCTTATCCGCCAAATACTTGGGGCAGTTCCGCTTCCAGTGACCAGTCTGCTTGCAGTAGAAGCACTCAGTCTCAGGCTTAGGTCCAGACTTGGGTTTCTTCTCTTGAGCAGCAACTTGTTTGCTGTTCTTATTGAAGCTCCCCTTCTTATTCCCTTTGCCCATTTTCTTGAAACTGGTGGTCTTGTTGACCATCAACACTTGATGCTCCTTCTTGATTTCTACCTCCGCAGCCTTTAGCATTGCGAAGAGCTCGAGAATTATCTTATCCATCCCTTGCATATTATAGTTCATCATGAAGATCTTGTAGCTTGGTGGCAGTGATTGAAGAATTCTATCAATGACACTATCATCCGGAAGATTAACTCCAAGTTGAATCAAGTGATTGTTATACCCAGACATTTTGAGTATATGTTCACTGACAGAACTATTCTCCTCCATCTTGCAGCTGTAGAACTTATTGGAGACTTCATATCTCTCAATCCGGGCATTTGCTTGAAATATTAACTTCAACTCCTGGAGCATCTCATATGATCCATGACGTTCAAAATGTAGTTGAAGTCCCGGTTCTAAGCCGTAAAGTATGGCACACTGAACTATCGAGTAGTCATCAGCTTTGCTCTGCCAGACGTTCTTAACATCGTCAGTTGCATCTGCAGCAGGCCTGGCACCCAGTGGTGCTTCCAGGACGTAATTCTTCTTTGCAACAATGAGGATAATCCTCAAATTACGGACCCAGTACGTGTAATTTCTACCATCGTCTTTCAACTTTGCTTTCTCAAGGAACGCATTAAAATTCAACGGAACAACAGCACGGGCCATCTATCAACATAGATAAGCAAAATACTATCAGGTAATAAGTTCATGATAAATTTAAGTCCAATTACTCATATTACTTAAGAACTCCCACTTAGATAGACATCCCTCTAATCATCTAAGTGATCACGTGATCCAAATCAACTAAACCATGTCTGATCATCACGTGAGATGGAGTAGTTTTCAATGGTGAACATCACTATGTTGATCATATCTACTATATGATTCACACTTGACCTTTCGGTCTCAGTGTTCCGAGGCCATATCTGCATATGCTAGGCTCGTCAAGTTTAACCCGAGTATTCTGCGTGTGCAAAACTGGCTTGCACATGTTGTAGATGAACGTAGAGCTTATCACACCCGATCATCATGTGGTGTCTCGGCATGACGAACTTTGGCAACAGTGCATACTCAGGAGAACACTTCTATCTTGAAATTTAGTGAGAGATCATCTTATAATGCTACCGTCAATCAAAGCAAAATAAGATGCATAAAAGATAAACATCACATGCAATCAATATAAGTGATATGATATGGCCATCATCATCTTGTGCTTGTGATCTCCATCTGCGAAGCACCATTATGATCACCATTGTCACCGGCGCGACACCTTGATCTCCATCGTAGCATCGTTGTTATCTCGCCAACTGTTGCTTCTACGACTATCGCTACCGATTAGTGATAAGTAAAGCAATTACAGGGCGATTGCATTGCATAAAATAAAGCGACAACCATATGGCTCCTGCCAGTTGCCGATAACTCGGTTACAAAACATGATCATCTCATACAATAAAATATAGCATCATGCCTTGACCATATCACATCACAACATGCCCTGCAAAAACAAGTTAGACGTCCTCTACTTTGTTGTTGCAAGTTTTACGTGGCTGCTACGGGCTGAGCAAGAACCGTTCTTACCTACGCATCAAAACCACAACGATAGTTCGTCAATTTAGTGTTGTTTTAACCTTCTCAAGGACCGGGTGTAGCCACACTCGGTTCAACTAAAAATTGGAGAAACTGACACCCGCCAGCCACCTATGTGCAAAGCACGTCGGTAGAACCAGTCTCGCGTAAGCGTACGCGTAATGTCTGTCCGGGCCACTTCATCCAACAATACCGCCGAACCAAAGTATGACATGATGGTAAGAAGTATGACTTGTATCTCCCACAACTCGCTTGTGTTCTACTCGTGCATATAACATTTACGCATAAAACCTGGCTCGGATGCCATTGTTGGGGAACGTAGTAATTTCAAAAAAAAATCCTACGCACACGCAGGATCATGGTGATGCATAGCAACGAGAGGGGAGAGTGTTTGTCCACGTACCCTCGTAGACCAAAAGCGGAAGTGCTAGCACAACGCAGTTGATGTAGTCGTACGTCTTCATGACCTGACTGATCCAAGTACCGAACGTACGGCACCTCCGAGTTCAGCACACGTTCATCTCGATGACGTCCCGCGAACTCCGATCTAGCAGAGCTTCACAGGCGAGTTCCGTCAGCACGACGACGTGATGAAGTTGATGATGTTGCTACCGACGCAGGGCTTCGCCTAAGCACCGCTACGATATGACCGAGGTGGAATATGGTGGAGGGGGGCACCGCACACGGCTGGAATAGATCAATAGATCAACTTGTGTGTCTAGAGGTGCCCCCTGCCCCCGTATATAAAGGAGCAAGGGGGGGAAGCGGCCGGCCAGGAGAAGGGCGCGCCATCGGGAGTAGGACTCCTCCTTTTCCTTGTTGGAGTAGGAGAGGGAAGGAAGGGAGAGAGGAGGAGAAGGAAAAAGGGGGGCGCCGCCCCCCTCCTTGTCCAATTAGAACTAGAGGCAGAGGGGGCACGCGGCTGCCCTAGCCGCCCCTCCTCTTCTCCCACTAAGGCCCATGAGGCCCAATTAACTCCCCGGGGGGTTCCGGCAACCCCCCGGTACTCCGGTTTTTCTCCGAAACCACTCGGAACACTTCCGGTGTCCGAATATAGTCGTCCAATATATCGATCTTTACGTCTCGTCCATTTCGAGACTCCTCGTCACGTACGTGATCATATCCGGGACTTCGAACTACCTTCGGTACATCAAAACACAAAAACTCATAATACCAATTGTCACCAAAATTTAAGTGTGCGGACCCTACGGGTTCGAGAACTATGTAGACATGACCGAGACATGTCTCCGGTCAATAACCAATAGCGGAACTTGGATGCTCATATTGGCTCCTACATATTCTACGAAGATCTTTATCGGTCAAACCGCACAACATCATACGTTATTCCCTTTGTCATCGGTATCTTACTTGCCTGAGATTCGATCGTCGGTATCTCAATACCTAGTTCAATATCGTTACCGGCAAGTCTCTTTACTCATTCCGTAATGCATCATCCCGCAACTAACTCATTAGTCATATTGCTTGCAAGGCTTATAGTGATGTGCATTACCGAGAGGGCCCAGATATACCTCTCCGACAATTGGAGTGACAAATCCTAATCTCGAAATACGCCAACTCAACAAGTACCTTCGGAGACACCTATAGAGCACCTTTATAATCACCCAGTTACGTTGTGACGTTTGGTAGCACACAAAGTGTTCCTCTGGTAAACGGGAGTTGCATAATCTCATAGTCATAGGAACATGTATAAGTCATGAAGAAAGCAATAACAACATACTAAGCGATCAAGTGCTAAGCTAACGGAATGGGTCAAGTCAATCACATCATTCTCCTAATGATGTGATCCCGTTAATCAAATGACAACTCAAGTCCATGGCTAGGAAACTCAACCATCTTGGATTAACGAGCTAGTGAAGTAGAGGCATACTAGTGACACTATGTTTGTCTATGTATTCACACATGTATTACATTTCCGGTTAATACAAGTCTAGCATGAATAATAAACATTTATCATGATATGAGGAAATAAATAATAACTTTATTATTGCCTCTAGGGAATATTTACTTCATCGCCATCCTGGTTCTAGGCACCGCCAGGAGTAGATGGCCCGACCATCGGGGCCACCCCTACTCCTCCTTCATGTGCAATGTGACGGGTGGACACGACCTCGACGCGCGCTGTGTCACCCCTGCCAAACGCTGCAACCATGCATGGCATGGCACAGTGACTAGTCTGCGCGCCCGGTGATCGGCATGACCCCCTACTCCTCTGTCCTCGTGCTCGTCGGCGGGTCGACTCCTATCCCTAAGGTGTTGTAGCTGCTTCAGGACTTCTTCAACGGCAAAAGATTTGTGCAAGAGCATCAACCCCGACGAGATCGTGGCCTATGGTGCCACCGCCCAGGCCACCATCCTCAGCGGTGAGGGCAACGAGAAGGTGTCGCACTTGCTCCTGCTCAACATCATGCCCCTGTCCCTCGGCCTGGGATTGTCGACGACGTGATGACAGTGCTCATCCCGCGGAACACCACCATCCCGACCAAGAAGGAGCATATCTTCTCCACCTACTCGGACAATCAGCCGGGCGTCCTAATCTAGGTGTTCGAGGGCGAGCGCGCGTGGACCAAGAAAAACAACCTGTTGGGCAAGTTCAAGCTGTCCGGCATCCCTACGACTCCCCGCGACATTCCTCCGGTTCCCCAGATCACCGTCTGCCTCGACATCAGCCGCTGATTTGTGAGACAAGTACCTACGGATGTCTTCGAGCACATGCTCAGATGCCATGGTTAGGTTTGCAACTGCCATGGTCGAGGTTTTAGGACCTCAGTACCTAAGAGAACAAACTGTTACACACACCGAGAGGCTCTTGGCAATCTCAGAAGCAAGATGGCGGCCAGGTTTGCTTGGATCTCTTGACTGCATGCATTGGAAATGGAAGAACTTGCCGAAGGCTTTACAAGGGCTATATCAGGGTCATGTTAAAAGCTCACCGTCATTCTTGAAGAAGTTGCACCACATAATTTTTGGATTTGGCATGACTTCTTTGGCATGCCCAGGTCTCACAATGACATCAATGTGTTGCACGATCACCATTGTGTTGCGAGGCTGTCTGAAGTAAAAGCTCCTCCATGCCACTATATTATCAGTGGACATGAGTATAACATGTGCTACTATGTGGTTGATGGTGTCTATCATCCATGGGCTACCTTTGTTATCACCATCTCTAACGTAGTTGGCCAGAAAAAAAGCTCACTTTTCCCAAAGACAAGAAGCAGCTAGAAAGGATGTTGAGAGGGCATTTGGAGTTTTGCAGACCTGTTTTGAAGTTGTTCATGGACCTGCTAAACAATGGGATTCAGAGACCTTGTGGGAGGTGATGACATGTTGTGTGATCATGCACAACATGATCGTCTAGGATGAGGGCGAGGATACTGCCGCAGCTCTAGAATTTGAGAACATGGGTGATCCTATTGAACTTCCAGACCAGAATCCGGCCACATTTGAAGAGTTTATTCAAATGCATCAACAAATTCGGCATCGACCAACTCACAAATAGTTGAAGGAAGATCTGATTGAGCATCAGTGGGCGGTTAAAGGGGACAACAATGTTTGGGATGTAATATTTGATTTTAAAAAAAAATTGAACTAGTGTTGCATGCGACTGTTTGAACGTCTGTACTCTATGTATGCGGCCATGTGATCGTGCGGACTTAAAAAATAAGGGAGCCAGATATATGCGTGCGGCGTTGGATGGAGGCTTCCCACATCTATGTCTATGGACTGGTCCCCTCTGTCCACAGACGAACGCTGGCGTAATTCGCGTGTAGCCGTTGGAGATGCCCCAACTCCCGGCGGCTCCTGTGGTTGGATGATTAGAGGGACTGTGGTATCCCCAGCCCACCAGAGTTCAAATCCTGGCGCTCGCATTCATTCCTAGATTTATTTCAGAATTTCCGGCAATGCACATTCAGTGGGAGGAGACTGATGTTCAAAAAAAATGAAGTGCCTCCTGGTGCAACTCCACAGCAAGCCCTTGACATTCCATGTTCCAGAAAAGGATAGCTCTTCAGATTCAAGAAGCATCGCCGTACCGAATCACCATCGTCTTTCGCACTTGTTGAGAGATCAAAAGGGATGGTTTTAATGGTTATAGTTTTTCCCTACGCTAGCGTCTAGGGTTTACTTTCCTCTCGGCGATTTCGGCCGCCACTGAGTTCTTATTCCCTTTCTATCGCGTCTGTCTCTCCCTTGTCGGATGGCGACCGCATCGGACAGGCAATCGATGACAAGTGATGGCGCGATGGGGGCAAACCTTAGAGACCTTTATGATTTCTTCAGTCAACTTGACCTGCCCAAGGAAGAGTTTGATGATCTGATCATTGACGAGGCCGATCCTGTGATCAGTTAACGCATTCGCTGGCTGGCTCTCGCCAAGGTGCAGACAAAAAAGACCTTCATCCATGCCGTGTTTTTCAGGGAGATGAGGGCGGCGTGGAACCCGACACAAGAAGTGTGCATCAGGCCGGTGGGCGTGAACCTGTTTTTCATCCAGACATCTTGCCTTGGAGATTGGGAGCGCATCATGAATTAAGGTACATGGATCTTTAGGTTCTGGGCTGTTCTGCTGCATCCTTATGATGGATTAAGTCGGACTGATGATATTCAGATCGTTCATATGCCGATTTGGTTACAAATACACAAGCTTCCTGATGGTTATTGTGATACGGTGATTGTCGAGAAATTGATTAAGAAGGCTGGGAAGGTGCTGGAGGTGAGATTAGCTGGGAATTCTTGAGGAGATTATATAAGGGTTAGGGTTCAACATGATGTGAGAGAGGCCTTAACTAAGCATGTTAGCATCATCAGAGGAAAGGAGAGGCACGTTTTTGCTATCAGGTATGAAAAATTGGCACGTTTCTGCAAGGTTTGCGGCAAGATCGGCCATGAATTCAAAGAATGTGGCATGGGCATCTGCACGGCGAAGGAGATGAAGTATGGTGATTAGATGTATGATGACTTCTCAGCTAGACCTCTTCCTGAACCAGATGCTAATGGCAAAGGAGCAAGCCATGGAGGAACAGTAGGAGGGAATGGAAAAAGCACAAAGGAAGGAGATGATGACTTAAATAGTACAAGTTCTAGTCCAAAAAAGAATGTATGTATGGACGTGGACTTATTGGGTGCAGATTTGGGAGTTGCTACCCTACTGGGGGACAAGAAGGTACGCAAACGCCTGTCGTTGGGTGAGAATGGCCTTGAGCCAATCACAGATGGGACAGGTAAGGACTTGGATGTATCTCCGAATTTAAGTTCAAGCAGCAAGAAAGCCAAGACAGAGAAGTCACTACAGGAAAATCTGGTTTTCCCGTGTGTTAGCCTATGAGCTGAGTGCTATTTTTCGGGTACCCGGCTTATGCCCCTCTAAGCCGAGTCTTCAGAAAAAAACACCCGGTAAATAAGAAGAACTCGGCTTATGGTCATCTATAAGCCCAGTGTCGTAAAAAAGCTCTCAGCTTATATGAACCACACGGTATCTACGGGAAAAAGCACCCGGTTTACAGGACACACTCAGCAAAGATATCTGCCACGTGTCTTCAACGGAGGTGGTTAACGGCGCCGTCACGAAGCAGCATATAAGCCGTGTGTCCGAAGCTGGCACTCGGCTTACATTGTCTATAAGCTGTGTGCCCTGCGTAAGCACTCGGTTTACAGGACATATAAGCTGTGTGCCCTGCGTAAGCACTAGGCTTACAGGACATATAAGTCGTGTGCCCGATGAAAGCACTAGGCTTACATTTTTGCGGATTTTTTGCAAACCGTAACATTTACGCGAAATTGGTTCAAGATGGTTTTCATTGCATTTATATTTACTACTTAATTAGTATTATTACTCACCTATTTTCTGTAGACTAGTTTTCATGGATCTTATTTGTGAAACTCTTAGTTTAACGACACTTTAATATTTTGATGACTCTTTCGAACCCCTAGCGTACCCATATTATAATGACATGCAAAAGTCACTACTGAAAGTTCACTCTACGCCAAGTGCTCTGCTCTTCGTCCAGAGCCAAGGCACAGGCACTCGGTAACGCGAAGTAAGGCATGTCGCCGAGGTAATTGTGCCCCCCGGGTAGCTGTGCCTGCCCCTCCTTCGGCTGCAAAAGGCCTACGCATGTCGCAAAGACATCACATAGGATTTTACATGCCACTTCTAGGCATGATTTCATGTGCCGCCTTGCAGATCTTCAATTTCCGGCGCCGAAACCCTAGCAGTGCAATAAATGTCTCAAATATTCCAAGTAGGTCCAAAAAATGCAGGGGCCTATCACGTGTCATTCGATGGCCTCCTTTGAGAGCACGAGAAGTTTCGAGGCCAATGAAGCAACAGGGCCCGCACTTCCTTTACAAACCCGACTTGTTCCCTCTCGGTACCTAGAGACTACATCGAAGATGGTGTANGCACGAGAAGTTTCGAGGCCAATGAAGCAACAGGGCCCGCACTTCCTTTACAAACCCGACTTGTTCCCTCTCGGTACCTAGAGACTACATCGAAGATGGTGTAGTTTACAAGCATCCTCAGGTGAGGCCTACTCGAAACACGCCCAAAAAATTACCACACCCTATAGGGGTCATATGACGACACCGTGCCAGCTCCCGAGGATTTTCGGCATCATATGATTTTTTGAGGATTTAAGCGGTTGGATCAGGCACGCCGAGGTAATTTTGTCCCCCGGGTGGCTGGGCCTGCCCCTCCCTTCTCTGCAAATGGCCTACCCATGTATGGATGAAATGATGATACCATGCCAAGTTTCAACCTTTTCAGACTTCATTTATTTGTAGTGCTTTTCAATTTCAGCGCCATTTACCTAAAAAAATAGCAATCCGCGTAGAGGGAAGTGTTCAGATACTTCTGCATCACCAAAAATTATGAAAAATTACCATCCATCCTATATCACATGTGCCCACACCATGTAAAAAAATCATGATTTTATCGCGCTCCTAGTGTTCAATAATATCCACGCCACACTGTTACCGCAAAACATTTACTATACCGTGTCATCACCGTTCGTGAGGGGGCCACACCCCGGAACCGTGTGCTGCCTCTTCAGACATGCCACCACACCTTAAGGCATGTATTAGGGCCCCGCGCAACGCTCCGATGGCNATAATATCCACGCCACACTGTTACCGCAAAACATTTACTATACCGTGTCATCACCGTTCGTGAGGGGGCCACACCCCGGAACCGTGTGCTGCCTCTTCAGACATGCCACCACACCTTAAGGCATGTATTAGGGCCCCGCGCAACGCTCCGATGGCATTGCTACCCCCCAAGGCCCCCGTCCCGCCTAACCTGGAGCGGTTGACCAGGAGATCTAACCCTTTGACTTTCGCCGGACGGGCTTTGACCAATGGACCACTCCACTCGGTTGTGGTAGGTCAGCCACAGGAACACTTCGGAACATGGTCCCGGCCAAACCCACCACATTTGTAACAGATGAGTTTTCGTCTGAAACTCTGATACTTCCAAAGAGATTATCTATTTTCGTCCCGCGTAGAGGGAAGTGTTCAGATACTTCTGCATCACCAAAAATTATGAAAAATTATCATCTGTCCTATATCACACGTGCCCACTCCATGTAAAAAAACATGATTTTATCGCACTCCGAGTGTTCAATAATATTCACTCTGCACTGTTACCGCAGAACGTTTACTAATACCGTGTCATCGCCGTCCGTGAGGGCGGCCACACGCCGGAGCCGCGTGCTGCCTCTTCAGACATGCCACCACACCTNACTGTTACCGCAGAACGTTTACTAATACCGTGTCATCGCCGTCCGTGAGGGCGGCCACACGCCGGAGCCGCGTGCTGCCTCTTCAGACATGCCACCACACCTTAAGGCATGTATGAGGGCCCCGCGTGATGCTCCGGTGCCCCCCTAAGTCCCCTGTCTCGCCTAACCCTGCAGCGGTTGACCAGGAGATTTTACACTTTGACTTTCGCCAGACGGGGTTTAACGAATGGACCTCTCCATCCAGTTGTGGTAGGTCAGTCCATAGGAACACTTCGGAACAAGGTTCGGGCCAAAACCACCGCAAGATTCCCTCCGTGTCAACTCGACACGGCTGTTTGCCCCCTCCAGATGCCGGCGGCGGCGCCGTCCGTGAAGGGGGTCACACTCCGGAGACGCATGTCGGGTGTTGACACCCGCCACCACACTTCTAGACGTGTAAGAGGCCCCGACGCAAGATTTGGCGGCATGGCTAGCCTCCGGAGGCCGCCGGCCACAATCGTAGACACACGAAGAGCAATCCTTGTTTGCACCAAAACAAGTCGATGGAGGGGCTATCGAGCCGTCTAGTTTATGTGAACCGCCCAGTTCACCGGGTTTTAGAAAAAACCGACTGGTTCGACCGTTTTTTAAGAAAATACCAAAAATATAAAATGAAAATACAAAAAATAAAGTAAAGTAAAGAAAATAGCTGTAATAAAATAATAATGTAAACCGTGTACTAATATTTGACACTCAGCTTACCTTAGCACAGAACGCGCGGGAATTAACAAAAATCAGGCGCGCTTGCTCTGTTTCCCCCAAAATCGACCGCTGTTTTTCCCCCAAAATCAGGCGGGCCGCCAATATCCTCGGTGCCTGCCCACCACTCGTACGCAATCCCACTCCCCATCTCCTCGCTCCAATCCTCCGCCCACTTCACCGCCGGCGACCGCCACGGCTCATCTCCTCCCTCCCACATGCCCGCCGCCTGCGACCACCGGCGACCTTTCTCATGGGCTCAACCCCATCCCCCACCCTCGCCTCACGTTCTCTCCCAGATCGGATCGGATCGAGAGGCAGCAGGTCAGCCGACGACCAGATTCGCGGCGGTCCGTCTCTCGGCCCTCTTTTTTCTGCTCCTAGATCAGATCGAGCAGCAGGTCCGTTGTTTATTTAGCAGGCCACGGAGTTGTTGATTCCATTGTTGTTTAACAGACTAGTCCGTTGTTGATTCAATTTCGCAGGCCATGGAATGGAGTTGGTGAAGTTGGCGCTCCTACGTCAACTTGGTTAGCGGTCCAAGTTCGAGGGACCTGACGAGAAGGAGGAGAAGGAGCACCGGGAACCAATACCTCCATATAGCCATGGCAGCAGCCGCACCTTCCCCCTCCCACAAGGTCTTTCTTCTCCTCCCCGCAACATGCATCTCTCTCTGTTCGTGGTGTACAAATTCTTGATTTTTTTTATAATTAGAGTAAGTCAGTAGAAATGTCTGACACTTGACAAAATTCCATGGTGATTAGGCACAAGAATACATCCTAGGAGAGATGAGAGCAAAGCTGCCTATATTGAAGAAATTCTTGATTGTTGGATCACGAGGATACAGGATCTCTCTCCACCGACAAATCTGACTTGTTGGATAGCACTTGCACTTGTATGTACAGACAAATGAATTTGCATCACTTTTTGTCCGGCATGTGAAAACTGAGACGTGCAGACCCATTTGTAAACATCACTGATGCAGATCTGTTCCTAGTGTAGATTTGGACACAATCCCTCTTGACTTTGAGGTTTTTTCCCAAGTCATCGCTGCTCTGTTCTAGCCTATTTTCTATTCTGGTTGTGAA
The DNA here is from genome assembly GCA_904067115.1 of Aegilops sharonensis. Classification (NCBI taxonomy): domain Eukaryota; kingdom Viridiplantae; phylum Streptophyta; class Magnoliopsida; order Poales; family Poaceae; genus Aegilops; species Aegilops sharonensis. The sequence goes on along the minus strand of LR880968.1, from coordinate 744,935,698 downwards.
AACAAACTATGGTGGTGAGGTCCCTCCTGGGTTTGGTTTACTCTGAGGTCGTGCACCACGATTCAAGGTTCTTGTGTAGTGGTATGACGAAACTCTGCAATTCATATTATATCTTGTTCAATATGATGCGTTTATGGTTGATGCTCATGCTCATGAATGGTTTTTCATTTTGCACCTGATCTAGCTCACTGTTTCCCTAAAATTGCTACTGGATATACATTGTTTGGTTAGTGCTTCCATTCTTGGTGGACTAAATTGGATGAAGAAAATGTGTCGATTTTCTACGGTAAAAGGTTGCTACCTTGCCCTAGATGTCTACATTACTAATTATGCTCTTTTCATCTACAAATAAATTATCACACCTCACTGCCCTCTTATAGCTCATGTGGTTTTTTGGGAAGCCGAATCCTGTTTTATAAATAACTTATCACACCTCACTGCCCTGTTTAATTTATAGCTCACCATTTTACTGTTGTACATGCTGATTGTAGTCAATCTGTTGGATGCCTTGACCTAGTTACATCACATATTTTAAAATTGATGTGCTAGTCTTTTTCATAAATTTGTTGACGGGTTATTCTTGTAGGCACCAAAATCTGATAATACATATGTTTGTGTGGCGTTGGCTGCGTGGTCATTTGTTACTTGTTTTTTCTCCATGACCCGTTCAGCTTATGAAAGGGTAATTGTAGTTCTATATATTCACCACTTTTGCTACAGCCAAGTGAAATAATCGATTGTTTCCTCATGCAGGTGTAGTAGGTGTACACGGAAAAAGAGAGAAGTTTTTAGGAGATGAGGAGTTACTGAAACATTGGCTACGGCGCAAGGCCTCGATGAGTCCAAATCAACTCAATGGTATGTTGTGTGCTGGGCACTCAATCATTATTTGAAGAATTGTGAGTTTGCACTGCTACTATTTGAAGAAACTGTACATTTTGAGACTTTAGTTGCTGGGAACGGAAAGCTGGATGTCTAGTGTATGTTTAGTACAGGTAGAAATTTTCTACCCTACCACTTGCTGTTGTGCATGCTGATTCTAGTTCATGTGTTGGATGCCTCAGACCTAGTTACATAACATATATCTAAATTGATGTGCTTGTCCTTTTCATAAATTTGTGATGTCTTATTTTTGTAACCACCAATATCTGATAATACATATTTTTGAGTTTTTATGCAGCGTGGTCATTTGTTAATCCGTTCCTCCTGATGATCAGTTCAACTTATGGTAGTTCTATATTAATTGACCTCAGACTCTGGGAAAATTGTGAAATCTATGCACTGTATATTTTTGTGTGCTAGATCGAGGGCTTCAAGATAGAACTTGTTGTGAATCTTCTAGTATCTGTGTTAATTCTTATATGTTGATGCTTGTTGACTCTTCTGCCTTATCGATCATTTGCAACTTAACTTTAGAAACTCATGCATCAACTTTCAACCTTTGTAAATGTACTCTATCTTATAATGAAATGGTTCAGGCCGGCGTAAGCCCACCGTAGGCCCGTCAAAAAAACTTTAGAAACTCATGCATGTGGTAATGGACTTGCAGGTTTGCATCGCAGATGCCGTCGACGATGAGCATACATGCTGCGGTGGAAGCTCATTGCATCTTTTAGGTTCATGCTTGATGTGAAATTGGAACTCATGCTTTCGTTAGTGAACTCTTGTTGCATATGTACGTATGTTGTTATGAACCTTCGTTGGATATGTATGCATTTGTGAACTTGGAACTCATCCTTTCATTTGTGAACATATGTATACATGTGTGGACTTTGAACTAATGGTCGGTTTGTTATGTTGTCAAGTTGTAATATATTGTTGATGTGAACCTTCGTTGGATATATATATATATATATATATATATATATAGGAAAAATCCATCCTACCACCCGGTGGTAGTTACCCCACATGTCTCATATACTACCATGTGGTACTATATATACTATTTTATTATATTAAATATGTTCATATACTATATCTAAGATATTTCAAAGCAAGTTACATGAAAAAATTGCATATGAGCCCATAGTTTTTGTTATATTTGTAAAATACGTACATATTTGTACGTAAAAATGAGCATACTCAAAAAATAATACATACTACCTAAAAATTAGTATATATACTACCTAATCATTGTTATATATATGTTGTAGACATATTTGTTAGATATGTATTGCTGGATATATATATATTTATATGTTGCTGTTGCTGCCCCCTGAAACCAAAAAATGATATGCTATCCGGACTATAAGCCGAGTATCTCAGGGATCTAGCACCCGGCTTATAGGCATATATGTCATGGCCTTGTCAAATATAAACCGAGAGGATGGCCCTCGGTTTATGTATAAACCGGGCTGCTCACCTTGGCCCTTGGTTTATGTATAAACCGTGTTGCTCACCTTGGCCCTCGGTTTATACAGACGATGACGTGTGGCCGTTAACACCCTGCTGCCGTCATGTTACTTTATTAAATCGAGTGCAACATACAAACACTCGGCTTATGTATAAACCGAGTGTTTTTGCCATGGCACCCGGCTTATACCTGATAAGCCGGTCCACTGTAAGCCGTGTACTATAAGCCGGGAGTTTTACTCGGCTTACATATAAACCGAGTTTAAATCGGCATAAGCCGAGTGTAATAGGTACACGGCTTAGAATATTTTTCCTGTAGTG
>LR880968.1:744901048-744932973 GCA_904067115.1 Aegilops sharonensis | reverse complement strand
AAAATCCATCCTACCACCCGGTGGTAGTTACCCCACATGTCTCATATACTACCATGTGGTACTATATATACTATTTTATTATATTAAATATGTTCATATACTATATCTAAGATATTTCAAAGCAAGTTACATGAAAAAATTGCATATGAGCCCATAGTTTTTGTTATATTTGTAAAATACGTACATATTTGTACGTAAAAATGAGCATACTCAAAAAATAATACATACTACCTAAAAATTAGTATATATACTACCTAATCATTGTTATATATATGTTGTAGACATATTTGTTAGATATGTATTGCTGGATATATATATATTTATATGTTGCTGCTGCTGCCCCCTGAAACCAAAAAATGATATGCTATCCGGACTATAAGCCGAGTATCTCAGGGATCTAGCACCCGGCTTATAGGCATATATGTCATGGCCCTGTCAAATATAAACCGAGAGGATGGCCCTCGGTTTATGTATAAACCGGGCTGCTCACCTTGGCCCTTGGTTTATGTATAAACCGTGTTGCTCACCTTGGCCCTCGGTTTATACAGACGATGACGTGTGGCCGTTAACACCCTGCTGCCGTCATGTTACTTTATTAAATCGAGTGCAACATACAAACACTCGGCTTATGTATAAACCGAGTGTTTTTGCCATGGCACCCGGCTTATACCTGATAAGCCGGTCCACTGTAAGCCGTGTACTATAAGCCGGGAGTTTTACTCGGCTTACATATAAACCGAGTTTAAATCGGCATAAGCCGAGTGTAATAGGTACACGGCTTAGAATATTTTTCCTGTAGTGAGTGTAAGGAGGATGTCAATCATGGATCGGCGGGCTCCCCCGGGGAGTACCGCCGGGAGCAATGAATCTTTTATTTTGGAACTGCCAGGGGGAGGGAACTGTCGGATAGTTCGGGAGGTCTTGGCCCTCACAAAAGCCAATTCCCCAAAGCTTGTCTTTCTCAGTGAAACAAGACAAGCTTTTGACAAAATGGAGAAGCTCAAATGGAGGTTAGGTTTGAAAGGATTTCACGGTGTCTGTAGTGACGAATGTAATGGTGGACTTGCATTATTCTGGGACGAGACTCTGCAGGTCTCGGTCCTGGATTCGTGCTCTCGGTATATTGATGTGACTATGTACGATGGGAGTACAGATTTACAATGGCAGTCAACCTTTGTTTATCGAAAACCAAGGGTGGAGAACCGGCAATTGATGTGGCAACATTTGTCGAGACTACACGTCGTCTTAGTGGAACCGTGGATGATGTGCGGTGATTTCAACGAAGCTCTTTGGCAACACAAGCATTTTTCAAGGACGCCTAGAGGTGAAGGTCAAATTGGTGCATTCCGAGATTGCCCGACTCGCATTGTTCCCGAGATCGCCATCTTGACGCACAATCAGAAACCACCTGGAGCCGCCGCCCCGGCGTCCACTGTCCCCGCCGACAAAGAGATCCGTGCAAATCGTAAAATGCTAATTCTCCAAGGCGATGCCTCAAAGAAGGAAACGACGTAGCCGCCGTCATCGCCCACTTCGAACATTAAAATTAGAACATCACCTCGGAATAGGCATGATTTAATTGCCCGGTCGCCTTGAGAAAACTGGTTGCTACACGGTGAGGAGCGCTTACAGGTTAGCTATGGCAGAGCATGATGATCGCGTCACTGTTGGCGCATCCAGCCAAGTGGAGAGCGCCCGCTCTGGAATTTTATTTGGCGCGCTAAGGTGCCACTAAAGATGCGTGTGACGGCATGGAAAGCGGCGACCGGTGCACTTGCGACCAACCAGTGCAAGGCTTACTGCCATATACTCCCTCCGTTCGGAATTACTCGTCGGAGAAATGAATGTATCTAGATGTATTTTAGTTGTAGATACATCCATTTTCGTGACAAGTAATTCCGAACGGAGGGAGTACTTAGCTACTCGAGGTACATGCATGATTTGTGGTATTGTGTGACACCCAAAAAATTTGGACAGGATTTGATTACTAAAATTTTTGCCAGAAAATTTAATTTTTCATTTTTTTGGATTTTCTTTGATTTCAGAAACAGTCTTTTCTTTGATATTGTGGAGTTTTTACCCCAAATGAAAACTTTACTAATATATAGTTGGACTTGTTATTCTTCCCAAGACCTTTTCTTTTTGATCAGTGGGATTATTTCTGAATTTATCTTTCCTGAACTTTATTTCTGTGAAAATAATTTTTTTTAAGTTTCAGAGCTCAATTTGCACTGCAACCCTTTGATAGATTTATTTAAAATTTTCACCAAAATTTGGGGATGTCATGTGAGGTTTCTAAATCACTTTTATGCTAAAATATATTTCATTCATTGGATATTTTGAGCTCTACACCAAATTTTCAAATCTGGTCCAGTGGGCAATTTTGCACTGCAGCCTATTTAAATATTTCTTTAAAGCTTCCACCAAAATTATGGGATGTTAGTAGTAACATACAATTCAAGTTTATGCAAAAACCCATTGAGGTTCTTTGAAAAATTTGACTGAATCAACCTCATCTTCATTCTGGCCCAGTTGGGTGTTTTCTACTGCATCCCTAATTATTTTTGCTCTAGTGACCATGGGTTTTCTCCTGCTTGTAGTACACCATACCAAAATCTTAAGTCCAGGAGATTGGGCCCATTGGAAGATTTTTGGTCCATAAAATGATGCCATTAACTTTCTGTCCAGAATTAGTTTTCTTAAAATCTTGCACTAACAAATTTCTAGTTTGGCCAAACTAACTTTACCACCCTCTTTATCATCCAAAGAGACTATGATCTGGAGATTTTGGCCACCCCGAGAGTTGCCTAGATGCCATTGGCATTCTGTCAAACACCTTGAGTGCATGGACAGTTTGGGCATGATTTTGCCTTTGCACTGTGACCTTGCACCTGTGGACAAACTAGCATGTCCACTAAACTCCTAGATGACGCTAACCTAGACCTGTTAAACCCCAGCCTCTCCTACACCCTCTAGCACACGCTGTCATTTCGGCAAACACATAACGTGCGTGCATTGGGCGCGCCCAGAGCGTGCGGTTTGCACGTGCGTGCACCCGAGCCGCCGCGTCGTGCCCCTGACCCTTGCTCGCCTGCAGAGCCACGCCCGCCCTCGTCCACACGTCGGAACCCTCCAAGCCAGCCCCTGGAGCCCTACAGCGCCGCCGTCAGGTCGGCCATGGCGGCTAGCGGCCGGCCACAGCAGTCCCTGCCGTGGACGGCGCCGCCCGAGCCACACCAGCGCGCCAGCTCGCTCGTGGAACAGCCCGAGCTCATCCATGATCTCGTACGCTAGCGCCCGTCTCCGCCACGTCGCCCTGACCTCTACAGAACGGCGGTTCGCTGGCAACCTTATCCATGGTCGTGGAACCGACATGGCTGCGCTATTTAAGGAGCCCCCGAGCTCGTCCAGGCCCTCAAGCAACCTCACACCACCTCTCTAGAGCCCCCCATAGCCAGAGTACGACGGGAGAAGGTCATCTTCCTCAACTCCGACAGGTTCAGCCGCCGCCACGCTCCGGTGAAATCCGGCCAAAACAGAGCCCCCCAAACCCCTCCCGTGCTTCCATCCTCCTCCCCTGGATCGTGCGGAGCCGCCCAAACCCTCAGCCATGATCGGAAGCCACCATAGCCCAAATCCCCAATCGTGCTCGAAGCCATCTCCACCGCGAAGCTCGCCGCCGGCGACCCCCTCCACGCCCACCAACATAGCGACTACCGGGAGGACCGCCCTGAACTGGCGGATCCATCCCTGCCCTCGGATGCCCTCGAGGAGCCGTCGTTCGCCGGCAAAGATCGTCGGAGCTCCGCCTCCGTTCGGACAAAGGAGAGGGAAGGCGGGGGATGACTGGTCAAACCTGACCAGTGGGCCCCATGGACCCACTATCAGTGACCCACCTGCCGTCCCCGCTGGAATAAGTGAAGACGTAAACCCAGAGTACGCCTTCGACGTATATCTTTTTGAAACTTTTTTTTTCTTTTTCTGTTTTTTTAAAACAGAATTGACCAAAACTTTGACTGGCTATAACTTTTTTAATATAACTTCAAATGAGTTGATTCTTTTTCCTACCTCTCTCAAATATTGTCTAGTTTATTTTCTGATTTATTTGAAAAAAATCAGATAACTTTTTTGTACTGTTTTGAAACTATGTGTTAAGTTGAATAATTTCAAAAATAGGATTTGTTGGAGAGAGAAGAAAACTTTCAAAAGTTTTAGGATGCACCCTGCCTCTACACAACTTGAAGGCAAGCATTCTGAACCCTGGCATAATATTTTTGTGTGTTGGTTGACACGATTATGACACCACCTTAATACGGAGATTTCCTTGCTGTTGGAAATGGGATATACTTGTGATGGTAATCGTCCTCATATGCCTTTCATGCCTCCCGGAAAGAAATCCGGGAAAGCCTCTGCCTTGGGTAGGCATGAGCTTGTCTCCGGCCTTCGTCGAGACAGTTATGTCCGGTATGGCATAGTAAGGTATGATGAGTGGTGAATCTGTTGGTTGAAATATATTTGTTATACATATCATGCAGGGAACTTTTAAACCCCCTGAGTCGACCGTAGATCGAGTCTTGTTCCAGTAACCCCCATACTTGTTCCGTACTACCACGTGTCCCTGCCATAGGTAGGGTACGGTTCAGTAAGTTGTCAACCCCTTCCTAGCACACACCGTACAGAGAGGCCATGGTGGAAGATACCGGCTGCATCCGGTAGGCATGCCACCTGGTCCTAGGGCATGGGTGTTTACGGTTGGGACCGAGAGGGGGGCACCCCTTAGAGCGCGCGATATAAATTTGATCCCATGCTACGCGAGGTTGTAGCCTCCCCACTTAAAGTTTAGCTTGACAGGTGTCGTGGGTGATTCCAGATACCGGTGAGTTAAGCTGGTGTGTGCGGGTCAAGTGTGTTTACAATTAAAAGACCATAGACGGAATTAGTCCCGATGGACTAAAGGAATCCGTTACTTGTGGGTAAAGGGGTACACCCTCTGCAGAGGTTAAATCTATTCGAATAGCCGTGTCCATGGTTAAGGACTACAGTCTGGGATGGGTCAAGTGTCGGTCTTAGTGTCGGTCTTTGGAGGAGAAACTGCTAAACCAGAACATGGATCATGACTGTGACGTATGATGATTATGATTATTATTATTATGGACTAACCATTTATATGATTTGAATTATTGAGTATCCCTGGGACGGTTCTACCTCCTGGATATTCATCGTGATTATTTACTTTATAAGCCCTTTATGTGGTGTCGCTCACACACCCGACTGTGGCATGCTTGTTATTTATTTATTTTATAAGCCCTTTATGTGGTGTCGCTCAGACGCCCGACTGTGGCATGCTTGTTATTTATTTACTTTATAAGCCCTTTATGTGGTGTCGCTCAGACGCCCGACTGTGGCATGCTTGTTATTTATTTACTTTATAAGCCCTTTATGTGGTGTCGCTCACACGCCCTACTGTGGCATGCTTGTTATTTATTTACTTTATAAGCCCTTTATGTGGTGTCGCTCAGACGCCCGACTGTGGCATGCTTGTTATTTATTTACTTTATAAGCCCTTTATGTGGTGTCGCTCCGACGCCCGACTGTGGCATGCTTGATGTTTATTTAGTTTATAAGGCTTAGATGTGGTGTCGCTCAGACGCCCGACTGAGGCATGCTTGTTATTTATTTCCTTTATAAGCCCTTTATGTGGTGTCGCTCCGACGCCCGACTGTGGCATGCTTGATGTTTATTTAGTTTATAAGGCTTAGATGTGGTGTCGCTCAGACGCCCGACTGAGGCATGCTTGTTATTTATTTCCTTTATAAGCCCTTTATGTGGTGTCGCTCCGACGCCCGACTGTGGCATGCTTGATGTTTATTTAGTTTATAAGGCTTAGATGTGGTGTCGCTCAGACGCCCGACTGAGGCATGCTTGTTATTTATTTCCTTTATAAGCCCTTTATGTGGTGTCGCTCCGACGCCCGACTGTGGCATGCTTGATGTTTATTTAGTTTATAAGGCTTAGATGTGGTGTCGCTCAGACGCCCGACTGAGGCATGCTTGTTATTTATTTCCTTTATAAGCCCTTTATGTGGTGTCGCTCCGACGCCCGACTGTGGCATGCTTGTTATTTATTTACTTTATAAGCCCTTTATGTGGTGTCGCTCAGACGCCCGACTGTGGCATGCTTGTTATTTATTTACTTTATAAGCCCTTTATGTGGTGTCGCTCAGACGCCCGACTGTGGCATGCCTGTTATTTATTTACTTTATAAGCCCTTTATGTGGTGTCGCACAGACGCCCGACTAAGCTTTATATTATTATCCTTTCGAGGAGTCGCTTCAGACACCCGATCGGTGCATTCCATTTTTATTCGCTGATTGCATCTTCATGTTTTATATGAACAACCTGCTTGCGTGCATCATAGGTTTTGATTTCATGGTTGACGTTGTGATCATAGAATACTTCATAGCTTGATTATCATTTTTTATATTATACCCGTGTTCATAATGTTTGCGAGTACATTCAAAGTACTCACTGGCTTGTCCCTGGCTATTGTGTTGGCCAGATTTCTTGCTTGGAGAGGAGCGTTGCGATGACAGCCTCGGAACCTAAGCCATGGTGGTAGCAGCCTCGCGAAGATAGGAGTTATCCAGGTCAGCCGTTCGTGTGGGAAATGGAGTCCCATAGACGCTGATGATCCACAAATCGCTTCCGCCTTCAACCACTAGAAACCCTTTGTTGTACTCATAGGCCAGAATGGTCTTGTACTGCATATTATGTACTTTGCTTGGAATTTCTGTATCGAGTTGGTGCCTCATCAGCTAACAGAATCCTGGGGTTGATGAGCACAAGGGCCATCTTTTTGGAAATTAGTACCCCAAAAGACCGGTCCTGACAAACTTGGTATCAGAGCCAGGCTGATCATTGGCTAATCCTATCTTAGCCAGGTCGAAAACCTAGGTAAACCAACCCACGAGACCTTAACCTAGCCCCGGCCAAGCTTCTCGTGTAAGATAGCCACACACCGACCGACACCTTTTGGCAGTCGGTGCCCAACCTATCAGCCTAGCCTGTCGATCACGCGCCAGTGACCGACACCTAAATCGTCTCATTCGCAAGCGTGCGAAGGAAGGCTCCGCCCCCTTTTTCTATAAAAAGGGCACGCTAGCCTCAACACAACATAGCATAGCACAACCTCTTCCCCAAACCAAGCTATGATGCCTGGCCCCGTCGTGCACAATGAGACCATAGCAACCAACCTTGGAGGTTTTGTGACCGTGCTAGCAAACCTCACCTGCCGTGCCTTCGCGTTAGAAGAGCCCCCAGAGTATGTTGTGTACCAGGGGTCCATGAGCTGTGAGAGCCGTCAATTCTGGGCCACTGTGCACATCTATGGTAGGGGTGTATCGCCAGAACGCCGCTACAGGTTCACCGAAAGGACAACTTCCTTTGAGCCACAAGCCATCCAACTAGCTGCTCGAGAGGCTATAGTTCAACTCCGGCACTTGTCGCCCAAAGTTAACTATCGCTCATTCTACTACTACCCCAGCCGTGACGGGTATGGTAGGCCAGCCCAGGTTGCCAACGGAGATCACGAGACGGACCCTGCATTGTTGCATCTGGTGCGCTATGTAAGTGCACTAGAGGGACTGTTCGATCAAATCACCCTTGATCTGATCGCAGCTCGTGGAGAACTGGTTCACCGAGCCCCGGCAAGAGGAGAAGAGGAGCCCGGCACCGACAACCCAGTCGTGCTGTTCGGACAACTGATCGAGTCCTTGAGGTCTGCCCCAGCCATCGACCATAATACGTTGATGTCCCCAGAAGTGCTTCGTTGCCTATTGGGAACACACTCCAGCGGGATTGTGGCCCACAACCCCCGCGATGGTCATCATCGCTACCCCGACCCTGCAGCACCTCAACCCCCTCCAGCTAACCCCGACGGTGAAACCCGGAGAGAAGCCTCGGCGCCCACAAGGCAAGCCCGCTTAGATATTAACGAGGTAGACTAAGTCACTCGAGTAGTACCGGGTCCTAGTATGCCCACATCCTATAATTGTGTGATCTTGTAACGCCGTAATTAAATGATGTCTACTTGTGCGTCCCTATTTTAAATAGTAGCCATGCATAAGTATACGGTTGCATTTTTAATTCCGAGCGTAGCTACCAAAAACCAACCCCGACGACTCAAAATTTGTGCTATGAGTAAACTCTTGGTTTCAACTAATGGGAGTATTATTTTTTTCAAAGCGACCCGTAGCAAATCTCGAGGACGAGCTTTTTCTTAATGGGGGTAGTGTTGTGACACCCAAAAAATTTGGACAGGATTTGATTACTAAATTTTTTGCCAGGAAATTTAATTTTTCATTTTTTTGGATTTTCTTTGATTTCAGAAACAGTCTTTTCTTTGATATTGTGGAGTTTTTACCCCAAGTGAAAACTTTCCTAATATATTGTTGGACTTGTTATTCTTCCCAAGACCTTTTCTTTTTGATCAGTGGGATTATTTCTGAATTTATCTTTCCTGAACTTTATTTCTGTGAAAATAATTTTTTTTAAGTTTCAGAGCTCAATTTGCACTGCAACCCTTTGATAGATTTATTTAAAATTTTCACCAAAATTTGGGGATGTCATGTGAGGTTTCTAAATCACTTTTCTGCAAAAATATCTTTCATTCATTGGATATTTTGAGCTCTACACCAAATTTTCAAATCTGGTCCAGTGGGCAATTTTGCACTGCAGCCTATTTAAATATTTCTTTAAAGCTTCCACCAAAATTATGGGATGTTAGTAGTAACATACAATTCAAATTTATGCAAAAACCCATTGAGGTTCTTTGAAAAATTTGAGTGAATCAACCTCATCTTCATTCTGGCCCAGTTGGGTGTTTTCTACTACATCCCTAATTATTTTTGCTCTAGTGACCATGGGTTTTCTCCTGCTTGTAGTACACCATACCAAACTCTTAAGTCCAGGAGATTGGGCCCATTGGAAGATTTTTGGTCCATAAAATGATGCCATTAACTTTCTGTCCAGACTTAGTTTTCTTAAAATCTTGGACTAACAAATTTCTAGTTTGGCCAAACTAACTTTACCACCCTCTTTATCATCCAAAGAGACTATGATCTGGAGATTTTGGCCACCCCAAGAGTTTCCTAGATGCCATTGGCATTCTGTCAAACACCTTGAGTGCATGGACAGTTTGGGCATGATTTTGCCTTTGCACTGTGACCTTGCACCTCTGGACAAACTAGCATGTCCACTAAGCTCCTAGATGACGCTAACCTAGACCTGTTAAACCCCAGCCTCTCCTACACCCTCTAGCACACGCTGGCATTTCGGCAAACACATAACGTGCGTGCACTGGGCGCGCCCAGAGCGTGCGTTTTGCACGTGCGTGAGCCCGAGCCGCCGCGTCGTGCCCCTGACCCTTGCTCGCCTGCAGAGCCACGCCCGCCCTCGTCCACACGTCGGAACCCTCCAAGCCAGCCCCTGGAGCCCTACAGCGCCGCCATCAGGTCGGCCATGGCGGCTAGCGGCCGGCCGCAGCAGCCCCTGCCGTGGACAGCGCCGCCCGAGCCACACCAGCACGCCAGCTCGCTCGTGGAACAGCCCGAGCTCATCCATGATCTCGTACGCTAGCGCCCGTCTCCGCCACGTCGCCCTGACCGCTACAGAACGGCGGTTCGCCGGCAACCTTACCCACGGTCGCAGAACCGACATGGCTGCGCTATTTAAGGAGCCCCCGAGCTCGTCCAGGCCCTCAAGCAACCTCACACCACCTCTCTAGAGCCCCCCATAGCCAGAGTACGACGGGAGAAGGTCATCTTCCTCAACTTCGACAGGTTCAGCCGCCGCCACGCTCCGGTGAAATCCGGCCAAAACCGAGGCCCCCAAACCCCTCCCGTGCTTCCATCCTCCTCCCCTGGATCGTGCGGAGCCGCCCAAACCCTCAGCCATGATCGGAAGCCACCATAGCCCAAATCCCCAATCGTGCCCGAAGCCATCTCCGCCGCGAAGCTCGCCGTCGGCGACCCCCTCCACCCCCACCAACCTAGCGACTACCGGGAGGACCACCCTGAACTGGCGGATCCATCCCTCCCCCTCGGATGCCCTCGAGGAGCCGTCGTTCGCCGGCGAAGATCGCTGGAGCTCTGCCTCCGTTCGGCCAAAGGAGAGGGAAGGCAGGGGATGACTGGTCAAACCTGACCAGTGGGCCCCATGGACCCACTGTCAGTGACCCACGCGCCGTCCCCACTGGAATAAGTGAAGACGTAAACCCAGAGTACGCCTTCGACGTGTATCTTTTCGAAACGTTTTTTCTATTTTTCTGTTTTTTTAAACAGAATTGACCAAAACTTTGACTGGCTATAACTTTTTAAATATAACTCCAAATGAGTTGATTCTTTTTCCTACCTCTCTAAAATATTGTCTAGTTTATTTTCAGATTTATTTGAAAAAAATTCAGCAAGCATTTTTGTACTGTTTTGAAACTATGTGCTAAGTTGAATATTTTCAAAAATAGGATTTGTTGGAGAGAGAAGAAAACTTTCAAAAGTTTTAGGATGCACCCTGCCTCTACACAACTTGAAGGCAACCATTCTGAACCCTGGCATAATATTTTTGTATGTTGGTTGACACGATTATGACACCACCTTAATACGGAGAACTCGTTATTTTATGTGGTGATACGATCATTTGCATGAATGCATATTGGAGATTTCCTTGCTGTTGGAAATGGATATACTTGTGATGGTAATCGTCCTCATATGCCTTCCATGCCTGCCGGAAAGAAATCCGGGAAAGCCTCTGCCTTGGGTAGGCATGAGCTTGTCTCCGGCCTTCGTCGAGACAGTTATGTCCGGTATGGCATAGTAAGGTATGATGAGTGGTGACTCTGTTGGTTGAAATATATTTGTTATACATATCATGCAGGGAACTTTTAAACCCCCTGAGTCGACCGTAGATCGAGTCTTGTTCCAGTAACCCCCATACTTGTTTCGTACTACCACGTGTCCCTGCCATAGGTAGGGTACGGTTCAAGTTGTCAACCCCTTCCTAGCACACACCGTATAGAGAGGCCATGGTGGAAGATACCGGCTGCATCCGGTAGGCATGCCACCTGGTCCGGGGGCATGGGTGTTTCCGGTTGGGACCGAGAGGGGGGCACCCTTTAGAGCGCGCGATATAAATTTGATCCCATGCTACGCGAGGTTGTAGCCTCCCCACTTAAAGTTTAGCTTGAAAGGTGTCGTGGGTGATTCCAGATACTGGTGAGTTAAGCTGGTGTGTGCGGGTCAGGTGTGTTTTCAATTAAGAGACCATAGACGGAATTAGTCCCGATGGACTAAAGGAATCCGTTACTTGTGGGTAAAAGAGTACACCCTCTGCAGAGGTTAAATCTATTCGAATAGCCGTGTCCATGGTTAAGGACTACAGTCTGGGATGGGTCAAGTGTCGGTCTTAGTGTCGGTCTTCGGAGGAGAAACTGCTAAACCAGAACATGGATAATGACTGTGACGTATGATGATTATGATTATTATTATTATGGACTAACCATTTATATGATTTGAATTATTGAGTATCCCTGGGACGGCTCTACCTCCTGGATATTCATCGTGATTATTTACTTTATAAGCCCTTTATGTGGTGTCGCTCAGACACCCGACTGTGGCATGCTTGTTATTTATTTACTTTATAAGCCCTTTATGTGGTGTCGCTCAGACGCCCGACTGTGGCATGCTTGTTATTTATTTACTTTATAAGCCCTTTATGTGGTGTCGCTCAGACGCCCGACTGTGGCATGCTTGTTATTTATTTATTTATAAGCCCTTTATGTGGTGTCGCTCAGATGCCCGACTGTGGCATGCCTGTTATTTATTTACTTTATAAGCCTTTTATGTGGTGTCGCTCAGACGCCCGACTGTGGCATGCCTGTTATTTATTTACTTTATAAGCCTTTTATGTGGTGTCGCTCAGACGCCCGACTGTGGCATGCCTGTTATTTATTTACTTTATAAGCCTTTTATGTGGTGTCGCTCAGACGCCCGACTGTGGCATGCCTGTTATTTATTTACTTTATAAGCCTTTTATGTGGTGTCGCTCAGACGCCCGACTGTGGCATGCCTGTTATTTATTTACTTTATAAGCCTTTTATGTGGTGTCGCTCAGACGCCCGACTGTGGCATGCTTGTTATTTATTTATTTATAAGCCCTTTATGTGGTGTCGCTCAGATGCCCGACTGTGGCATGCTTGTTATTTATTTACTTTATAAGCCCTTTATGTGGTGTCGCTCAGACGCCCGACTGTGGCATGCTTGTTATTTATTTACTTTATAAGCCCTTTATGTGGTGTCGCTCAGACGCCCGACTGTGGCATGCCTGTTATTTATTTACTTTATAAGCCTTTTATGTGGTGTCGCACAGACGCCCGACCGAGGCAAGCTTTATATTATTATCCTTCCGAGGCTTCGCTTCAGACACCCGATCGGTGCATTCTATTTTTATTCGCTGATTGCATCTTCATGTTTTATATGAACAACCTGCTTGCGTGCATCATAGGTTTTGATTTCATGGTTGACGTTGTGATCATAGAATACTTCAGAGCTTGATAATAAATTTGTTATATTATACCCGTGTTCATAATGTTTGCGAGTACATTCAAAGTACTCACTGGCTTGTCCCTGGCAATTGTGTTTGCCAGATTTCTTGCTTGGAAAGGAGCATTGCGATGACAGCCCCGGAACCTAAGCCATGGTGGTAGCAGCCTCGCGAAGATAGGAGTTATCCAGATCAGCCGTTCCTGTGGGAAATGGAGTCCCATAGACGCTGATGATCCACAAATCGCTTCCGCCTTCAACCACTAGAAACCATTTGTTGTACTCATAGGCCAGAATGGTCTTGTACTGCATATTATGTACTTTGCTTGGAATTTCTGTATCGAGTTGGTGCCTCATCAGCTAACAGAAATCCTGAGGCTGATGAGCACAAGGGCCATCTTTTGGGAAATTAGTACCCCGAAAGACCGGTCCTGACATATTGAGGAAGGTTCATTCCATGCATTGGTTACCTGTGGTCATGCGAGGAGTCTATGGGAAGCGATGAGAGCAATTTGGCCACTTCCATCAAATGAGTGGCTCATTGATAATTTCACTGAAATACTGAATGGCTGTTGCACGTTTTGCTAACTGCACAGAGAAGAGGCGCGACATGGTAATCATTCTTATATGGCGTATTTGGCAGCTGCGATCGGATATTGTGCATGGTAAAACAACACCCACGGTCGAGACGAGTGTTGACTTCCTGGATAGCTACCTGAGGTTATTATCACATGCTAGGGGGTTCAGTACTGAGGAAATTATTCAAGGGAAAATGGCCGTGGATGTTATTCAGCCTCTACGGTGTAACACAAGTGTATCTATACCTGCACCATGGCCTCGGCCTCCGGCTGGACATGCTGCCCTATCTGTTGACAGTTCGCTTTCACCTCCTGATGGGTCAGCGGCTGCAGGTATGATCTTACGCAGAGAAGATGGAACTGTGATTTTTGCAGCGTACCGAGTTATTTTTAACTGTAAGGACGCAATGAAAGCAGAAATACATGCTATTATGCAAGGTATGGCCTTACAGAGCTACCTGTGTATGTGCAGTCGGATTCTTTCGCAGGCTTTGTCCATCTTATCAGGTGATACATTATCTCGATCGGCATATGGTCATCTGGCCATGGAAATTAAGTTTTTAATGGAAGGACAGGGGTTTATTCCCCAAAAGCTTACTAGGTTTTAGAATAGGATAGCAGATTGTTTGGCTAATTACAGTTGTACTGAGTGCTGTACTGCGTTTGGCTTCAAAGAGGTCAACCTTGCATCGAGGAGCTCATGCCAGCTGATTGTAATCCTATAACCTAAGGAATAAAACTCCCAATTTCCCTGCAAAAAAAAAGGATGGTTTTATTACAGAAAGTAGTTTGGAACTGTCATCGGAGACACCCTCCGGATACTTCAGGTTGCAATGCGACGCAGCGTCGTGTAAATAGGGCATGGGCGAGCATCCGCACATTAGGCAGAACATGTCTCCTCCAGCGTTGGAAGGAGAAATCGTCAGGTTCCCAACTTTCCACCACATTTTCGTAGCAGGAGGCAGCAAGGATCATTTCATCTTAGATGTTTGCTACCCCGACTACGTACGCGTTCCAAGCATCTGCCTGGTTGAAATGCTGGAGCTCTTCGTACTTCACGTCGCGGTCGGCAGTGTATTCCTTGGCGTTTCCACTTGATTTAGTGTCCGGCATCTCCCTGACCCAGACGTGGATGGACTTAAATCCAGCTTCCTCCAAACAGTCCTTGATTTCTGGTATCGACCACCTGCAAAAGAACGATATGAATTGCAATTCTGAAGAAACTCTCCGTCCATCTGTAAGAACAATGATCCATTGCCATTTACATGCATTAATTTCCACCAATATAGCATTGCCGGTTGCCAGCGCTGCGCAAGTGCGCCACTGCATATAACTGAAAAGCCCCCCCAAGGTTCATATATCTATGAAAAGTACAAGGATGTGGCATAGGAGAATGCGTATTGCTAACACATAAACAACCGTAGCAACTCTGGCACCAATCATATCAGAGACACCGCGAGCAATGTAATGACATTGCCTTTGGTTTCCCTGGACCACAAATACCAACCTTATTCCACCTTGAAGCAGGTTTCTATTTTGTGAGTACAGGCATGATAACAACCGCAGATGGCATTATCGTCAAAGTATGACAGCTAATTGTTGGAACCTACCAGCCTACCACAAGAGGTCAAGGTCTGTTGACACCATGGAAGGATCAGGAGGCACGGCAGCAAATCAAGTTTAAAGATAAGCATCTATCTTGAGTTACAGGATCTAGTTTGGCTCCTTTAGATTCAGTTTACTTCCCATCAGATAAGATTTGTTCCCTTGCAAGTTTATGTTGCAATGGTTAGAGCCTCGCTTATATAATGACACCAGGCATATGGGGTTGATTGAACAGAAAACATTCCTCTATATTCCACTACCGCCTATCTATAATGCATGTAGGCGCCTTCTCCCTCCGCGGCGTTGGTTGCCTTCCCATCAACCATCCCTACTGCTGTAGATCCAATCCTCCCCGAGAAAGCCCAAAAGACCATGACATTTTGCCTATTTTTAAATACAAATTATTGGTATCGGAAGACCAGCATTGCAGATTTTCCGTAACTGCTCGATGAGTGAATGGGAAAGTAAGCGATACGTCTGACCTTAAATGTTGCCTTGCCAAGTAGTAATGTTTAAGGAATTTACAGGCGCCAATGGTACGTGAAAGCATGCCGTATCATTTGCTTCTTTCCAACTTGAAAGTGGAGGCTGATCCTTGTTTCACGAGTTGTGATATCAAACTCTTCTTGCTCCCAGAAATACTGTATGCATAGTTGTATATAAGAAGAAGAATTATGCCACAAGATTATGCCACAAGATTATGAGCTCTTGCTAATAAAGCTACTGCAGATTGCAGTTCATATCAATTTGCAGACTATACAAAGTGGAAATTCTATGATTGTCAGTACAGTATATTAGATATATTACAATCTTAGTGTACTGAATCATCAAATCTGAGCTAATTTCATCAAATCCATCAAGCGTGTTTTATGAAAGAAACATAGCTTAACACATATAATTGCCATGCAACCCATAACAAATATAACTTACTGAATTGCTAATTCAAGCTGTCTTAACTTTAGCTAACTACATGATGATGCACCAGTAGGTCAAATAAAATATATAGCTAAATTGCTCGGATACAAAAAATCAACATCTTTTATGCTGCAGATTACAACCGCCAGATATTTATAATTTTATATATAATATAATTAGATTTGTTAGCATGCTGTAAACTCTTCTTACAATTATCGTTTACCAATAAAAGATGCAACCTCACCCTACCAAATACTAATCCTATGACACTATGCCTAGTATGTTTCTAAATTCTAACTAGTACTTTAGAAGAAAGGCCTCGATGTGCTGCAATTACAAAGCACTGATATAACTCTACTCACAGTGAAGCTGGGGAATCTCCTCTGGAGACGAAGCTTGCATTCAGAGGATGTGCCACGATATACATCCATTACAAATATACCGCCTCTTTTAGAAAGTGCATTGAAAGCATGCCTGAAATACAAAACCAAGTCCTTTCTCTTGTGAAGGCAACAACAACTGTAGTTGAATGCAGAAATTATGTCTCTTCCAGGCAAAACTGCATCTGACATGGTCGAATTGGCTTCACATTTCGTAAATGAAGAATCTGACTGCTCGCAGCTGTTCATTACAGTCGAGCCATCATCACTGGCAACATTTAAACCTTGCACGAGATCACTGATCTTTTGCTTGACAAGGCGAGATTCATTTGGCTGCAGAACATTTCCATCAAAAAGCAACAACCTCGAATACCCATCAGCTCCAATCTTGCTCAGGTTGTTCTCAAGACACCACTCAAGTGACTCACGGTCAAAGTCTAAGCCCACTGCTGTTCGTCTCGTATCAGTGTGAAGCCACTCAGTACTGCCAACAGGAAAAAAGAAAGATTACGAGCAACTCATGCACTTATACTCTGAAGCTAAATAATAACATCTCTGATGTTGAACACCACTGAATACTGACCAAAGTACTCCAAAGAGTAAGCATTTTAGTATTACAGTTCCTAGTTATATGTGTCTCAAGTGTTCATCGTTTCGAGTTAATGGGACTCCTCAGATCCTCAGTAATAGATACACACTGCGGCCAAAGAGTTAGCGAAATTGACAGCAGGGTAGCTGATGTCCCCTTTTGGCGACTGGCCACAAAAGCACAACACATCGTCATTTCGTCGAACAGGTTGTGAGCACGGAGACCTTCACAGATCCAAGCTACGATGGAAGCTAGCGAAGTTACCTGCACGGAAAGCTGGTACAGGTGGAACTTGGAAGGCATGGAGCCGACCTGCCACTGGCCCTGGCGGGCGCCTTCTTCCGCGCCTCCGTCACGTTCGTCTGTTGCTTCGTCGGAATCGTCACCGTCCGAGTCCTCCTTTTTTCTTGAATGCGCACAAGCATGCACATCATATATAAAAGAAAAAAAAGGGGTAAAGAGCCCCAATACAGCGTTGTGGGCAACCTCGCCCAATCCACCTAGATTACAAAAGTGAATTACTCATGATCTACTCATGATCTACCCACCGCGACAAATTACCAAAGAAATCACTCATATCTCCTAGAGGACCGGCTGCAGCCCACGTCCTGCCCTCCTCTAAGATTCTGGTTCCGATGCGTGTGGTTGAGGGCGACTCGCGGCGGCGCGGCGGCGTGTCGTAGGCAGACGAAGGTAAGTCGTCGTCGCCGAGCTGCGAGCCACGGCGGCCGCGGCCTTGCCGGTGCGACTCCTTCATCTTCTTTCCGCTCTTACCGAGTTAATGGCAAGGAACTACCACACTCTGGCACGTCGTAACGAATCAGTGCCAGTAGTCATCTTTTTTTTTTACAGTTCAGTACCAACTCTAAGCCTAAGTGTTGCAAAACTGTCTGACAGTCGTATAAGCACGTATTAACCATGTATCTGACCGACCGGGCCCACGTGCCAGGTGCCACGGCGGCGTACTCGTACCCACCCGGCTCGGTCGCTCTATCTGGCTCGAGGCTGGTCGAACCGGAGGCAACCGCCGCACTCTGTCCCTCTCCTCTGTTCACCCCCTCCCCCTCGTCTCTCCCATCCGCCGCCGCTCACCGCGTAGTTCGCCGCGTCCGCCACCGCCGCCGCGCCATGGTCTTCGAGGATGAGAGTAGCGACGACTGGTCCAGCCTGCACATCTCCTCCGACGGTATCCAGTATTAGGTCAGTGGTAGAGCTAAGGTTAGGGTTAGGGTTTCTGATTTGGGGATTTGGGGATTTGGTGATCTGGTTTTTTGATTTGGCTATTTTAGTTCTTTTTGCTCCTGTAGATTCCTGCTAGCATTGAAGACCAAGACTACAATTGCTTGGAGAAGGCACCCGAGGGACTCTACGTGGAGCATCGGCTGCCAACTGAGCGCCGTGTAGCTTTTGAAGGATTTGAGACGGGCAGGAGGTTTCTAGTTTGTGCTTAGCCTGTAAGAATCATGCACATATTTTTTTCTCTATAATATAGTTGGTAGCCTATGTTTAGTAAGTTAGTACTACTGATGATGAAACTCATTGTTTACCATTTAGTAGTTTAGGTGCTCACCTTTGTTAAACAGGCCACCTGATGTTAGTAATATATATGACCAGTAGCTTAGTTGGCAGTGGAGATGCTCATAATTTAGTTATCTATTAGTATTGATGCTCACTTCAACATGTTGTGTAGACATGTGCTCATGTATATTTCTGTGTAGTTAAATTGGCCACTATTTTGTAGTATTACATTTGGCCAGCAGCTTAGTTAGCAGTGGAGATGCTTTTAGTTGAGGCAAATGGTGATTATTTAATAGAGTAGAAGCTCAAAGTTGAGTGTTGCATAGCTGCTTGTCTTTATTTTGTATTGCATGACAATTTGTCCTAGATCTTAGCTTGCAGTAGAATTAGCATTGTTTAGTTGGCCACATGCATAGGTTGAAGTTGTTATGATGTTAGTTGCATTTTCTAAATGCCCTTTTATAATTGGAATTCTTCAGCGAGTAACAATATAAGTGTTTGCTATATTGCAGGAAGGTCGGAATTGTGGTTTTCTTGGGTGGGTTGACCCAGAGTGGCCTCCCACAATGCAAAATGCATTGTTGAAGCTTTGGGGAATGTTTGAAGACAACAGGACTGCTAGGAGGAAGGATAACCTGGATTATTCACTTACTATTCACCACCTTAAAGAAGAGAAAAGGAATCTAGATGCCAACTATGAAAAACTAGTTGAAGATGTTCATCAACTTCTCAAGGACAGGGTGTTGGATTTCAGCTATGTGCAGGCTAATGAGAAGAGAGTTGAGGTTACCAGTGCATCAGCTGTGGCTGGCATGAAGACTGAGATGGAGAAGAAAGAGGCAGAGAATTTGAAGCTGCAAGAGAAGTATGCTGTGCTGATGAATCTGGTAGAAGCTCAAGGCAGTGTCATAGGAACCTGAAGATAAATCATTTGAAAGAGAAGGAAAAGCTAAGTGAAGGCAACAACAATTTTAAAGGTTCAGGTTGATGTCACTGAAGAGAATGTGCAGCTGAACCATCACATGTCTGATCTCAAGAAGGGACATGATAATCTCATAAAACGTAGGGATGAGCTCAAGCTCCAGGTTGCTGTTCAGTTGAAGGCACTGGAGAGGAGAAGAACAAAGAGAAGTTGAAGTTGATCCATGACATCTTGAAGGAATGAGGTAGATGAAGATGAAGATGAACTGGGTAGATGAAGCAGAGTATACTGATACGTCTCTGTCGTATCTACTTTTCCTAACGCTTTTCCTCTTGTTTTGGACTCTAATTTGCATGATTTGAATGAAACTAACCCGGATTAATGTTGTTTTCAGCAGAACTACCATGGTGTTGTTTTTTGTGCAGAAATAAAAGTTCTGGATTGGAACGAAACTTTGCGAGGATTTTTTATATAATAAAAAAGAATTACTGGAGCCAAGAACCAGCGAGGGGGGGGGGGGCCTGGGTGGGCACAACCCACCAAGGCGCCCCCCTCCTGGCGCGCCCAGGTGGGTTGTCCCCACCTGGTGGCCCCGCTGACCCTATCTCCGACGCTATAAATTCACATTTTCGGAGAAAAAAACAAGGGGGAAAGAATTATCGCGTTTCACGAGACGGAGCCGCCGCCACCTCCTGTTCTTCATCGGGAGGCCAGATCTGGAGTCCGTTTGTGGCTTCGGAGAGGGGGGATCTTCGATCTTCGTCATCACCAACCCTTCTCCATCGCCAATTCCATGATGCTCCCCACCGGGAGTGAGTAATTCCTTCGTAGGCTCGCTGGTCGGTGAGGAGTTGGATGGGATTCATCATGTAATCGAGTTAGTTTTGTTAGGGCTTGACCCCTAGTATCCATTATGTTCTGAGATTGATGTTGATATGAGTTTGCCATGCTTAATGCTTGTCACTTTGGGCCCGGGTGCCATGATTTCAGATCTGAACCATTTATGTTATCACCATTATATCTATGTTCTAGATCCAATCTTACAAGTTATAGTCACCTATTATGTCTTATGATTCGTAAACCCCGGAGTGACAGAAGTCGGGGTACTTTTTCGGTGATGACTGTAGTTTGAGGAGTTCATGTATTCACTATGTGTTAATGCTTTGTTCTGGTTCTCTATTCAAAGGAGGCCTTAATATCCCTTACTTTCCATATGGACCCCACTGCCACGGGAGTGTAGGACAAAAGATGTCATGCAAGTTATTTCCATAAGCACGTATGACTATTTATGGAATACATGCCTACATTATATTTATGAACTGGAGCTAGTGCCGTATCGCCCTAGGTTATGACTGTTATATGATGAATATCATCCAACGAATTCACAGATCCAATGCCCATGAATTTTCCATATATTGTTCTTGCTAGGTTACTACTGTTGCTGCTACTGTTACACTTGCTACAAAATCATTGCTATCATTGTTACCGTTACTGTTACTATTACTACTGCTATCAAAACTATCATACTACTTTGCTACTAATCACTTTGCTGCAGATAAAGGAACTTCGCCCAAAGCAAAGAAATGGTTTCGGTAATGGCGCATCTTCACTTCACAGTCTTTCTCGAGCCTCATCAGCCCTAATCTCCAGGTGTGGTTGAATTGACAACTCAGCTGCTAATACTTGCAAATATTCTTTGGCTCCCCTTGTGTCGAATCAATAAATTGGGGTTAATACTCTACCCTCAAAAACTGTTGTGATCCCCTATACTTGTGGGTTATCAAGACCTTTTTCTGTTGCCGTTGCCGGGGAGCATAGCTATATTTGTTGTGTCACTTGGGATTATTATCAATTTATCACTGTGAAGAATCTGAAGGATACCAAGACTAAGATATTTCCCTCTAAGACGAGGGGAGGTAAGGAATTGCCATCTAGCTCTGCACTTGATTCACCTTCTGTTATGAGTAGACTTGCAACACCACCACATGCTATTAATCCTAATATGTCGCAAGTTATTGATGATGCTACTTCTGCTATGGATAATGCTCATGATGATGCTAGTACCTTGCTTGATGATGATATGCCATTATGTGAATTTCTTAATGAACAAATTTCTAGAATTTGAGAGAAAGAAATTATTGAAACTGGTGTGATCACTGAAAATCACTGAAACTGATGAAGTACCTGAATCTGAAAACCTTGAGACACCTATTAGACCTAGTCCTCCTAGATATGAATTGCCTAAGATACCAGAAGGTTATGTTATGAATGAGGAAACAACTAGAGACTTTCTTGCTTGCAATGATAGAGATGATCTCAAGAAATTATTATGCAAATTGAAAATGAAATTCTTGAATGCTAGAATGAAAAGTGATCCTAAGTTTGCTACTTCACCTATCTCTGTTGATGATAATGATTATGAATTCTCTGTCGACCCAGAGTTAATCACTTTGGTTGAATCTGATCCTTTTCATGGTTATGAAACTAAAACTGTTGTGGCACACCTCACTAAATTAAATGATATAGCCACCCTATTTGCTCATGATGAGAAAATTTGCTATTATTATATTGTCAAATTATTTATGTTCTCATTAAAGAGTGATGCTAAGACTTGGTACAATACTCTTACTCCTGGTTGTGTGCGTAGTCCCTAGGATATGATTTATTACTTCTCTGAAAAATATTTTCCTGCTCATAAGAAACAAGCTGCCTTACAGGAAATATTTAACTTTGTGCAAATTGAAGAAGAGAGTCTCCCACGAGCTTGGGGGAGGCTTCTCCAATTGCTTAATGCTTTGCCTGATCATCCTCTCAAGAAAAATGAAATACTTGATATCTTCTATAATGGACTAACCGATGCTTCTAGGGATTTCCTAGATAGTTGTGATGGTTGTGTTTTCAGGGAATGAACTGTTGAACAAGCCGAAGAATTATTGAATAATATATTGAAAAATTATGATGATTGGACTCTTCCTGAACCACCACTTAAACTCACTCTGAAGAAGAGGGTATGTTATATCTTAGTCCTGAAGATATGCAAGAGGCAAAGAAATTGATGAAGGAAAAAGGTATTAAAGCAGAGCATGTTTAAAATTTACCTCCTATTGAAGAGATACATGGACTTGACACACCACCACCCAAGGTGGTAGAGGTAAACTCTCTAATGAAATTCAATGATAATGACAACCCTTATAATATGCATCCTAGTCAATGTCTTTATGAGTTTGATAACTACATTAGAAAATAAGATCACTTCAACGCAAATGTTATGAAACAATTGAAATACAACTATGAATGATTTCTCAGTTGAGTGACTTGTTATTTAGAATCTCAAATGATGTTAGAGGTGTAGAAAAACATGCTTCAATGGTTCAAACTCAACTAGAACAAGTTGCTAAATATCAAAGAGAGTTGCTAGATGAAATGAATAATAATATCAATGATCATGTTGTTAGAGTAATGACTAGAGGAGGTAGAATGACTCAGGAACCACTTTATCCTGAGGGACACCCAAAAAGAATTGAAAAATACTATCAAAGAGCTAACACTGATGCACCTAGTCCTTCTAAAAAGAAAAAGAAAAGAAAATGATAGGACTTTGCATACCTCTAATGAACCTGAAATAGAAAAACCTCCTGAAGATAATAATGGTGTTTCTATCTCTGATGCTGAAACTCAAACTGGTTATGAACATTCATCTAGTGATAATGAAAAAATAATGAGGATGGTCATGAAGACACTCAACCAAACAATGATAAAGAACCGGATAATGATGTTGAGATAGAACTAGCTATGGATCTTGATAACCCACAATACAAAAATAAAAGATATGATAAAAGAGACTTTGTTGATAGAAAACACGAAAGAGAAAGAGAACCATGGGTCCAAAAACCCATGCCCTTTCCACCTAAATCAACTAAGGAAAAGTATGATGAAGAATTTGAACGCTTTGCTCGAATGCTTAGGTCAATCTTTTTGCGCACTCGCTTGGCCGATATTTTAGATGGCCCCTTATGCAAAATATATGAAAGACATCATCACTAATAAAAGAAAGATATCGGAAGCTGAAATCTCCACTATGCTTGCTAACTATTCTTTAAGGATTGAGTACCTAAAAAACTCGGAGATCCGGGGATACCAACTATACCTTGCTCCATCAAAATAAATTATGTCAAAACTGCCTTGTGTGATTTAGGAGCTGGTGTTAGTGTTATGCCTTTCTCCTTATATAAAAGACTTGATTTGAATAAACTCATACCTACTAAAATATCTTTGCAAATGGCTGATAAATCCACTGCCATACCTATCGGTATTTGTGAGGATGTGCCCGTTGTTGTTTCAAATGTTACTATCTTAACTGACTTTGTTATACTTGAGATGCCCGAGGAAGACAACATGTCGATTACCCTTGGTAGACCGTTCTTAAATATTGCAGGGGCTGTTATTGATTGCAATAAAAGCAAGGTCACTTTTCATATCAATGGCAATGAGCATACGGTGCACTTTCCAAAGAAAAATTCCAAGTGAATGGTATTAACGTTATTGAAAAATCTTCGACAATCACTATTGGAAGTTTTCACCTACCTCTACCTACTGCCAAAAAGAAATATGAAATGCTTATTGTTGGGGACGTGCATATCCCTGTTGGGGTAACTTAGTGTTTTAAGAAAGTTCTTCGGTTTCATTCTAATCGAAAGTGGTTGTTAATAAGACTTGATCAACCTTTTTAATGGATCATTTTTAGAGGTATGAAGTTGATGAATTTAGTAAGCACTATCTTTCGTCCTTACCTTTTGTTTTCTGTTTTTCTTAGTTATAAATAAAATGAAATGCCATGTTTTGTCTATTTTCTGAATTTCCCGTGCAATAAAAAATGACCCCAAAATAAAAGTTCTCAAATGCCTTGAAAATTTAATACAATTTTTTTGAATATTTAAGAATTTTTGATGCAAATAACATCAGAGGGGGGTGCACCAGGTGGGCACAACCCACCTGGGCGCGCCAGCACCCCCAGACGCACCCTGATGGGTTGTGGTCCCCACGTGGGCCTCCTCATTTATCTCTTTAGCCCATGTCATCACCTACCTCCAGAAAAAATTCACCATTGCTCTCTCTCTCGCTCTCGTGTTCTTGCTCTCAAACCCGCGGATTTCGATCTCTTTGCTCGAAGCTCCGTTTCCGAAACTGTTTTGGGGAATTGCTACTTGGTATGTAACTCCTCCATTGGTCCAATTAGTTTTTGCTTTAGTGGTTTATATATTGAATAATTAGCTACCCTTGGTGCTGCTGTAGATGAGCTTGCATGTTGAATTCTTAGAGTTCTAAGTAGTTTGAATGCTTGATATGGCCTCTATGCATCCCTATGAGTAGTTGCTATTAATCTTGTGAAGTTTTGTTGACAAAAAGTTTGTGACTCAACTATTTTCAGAAAATTGTACGCGAATATGATGAACCTTTTTGGGAGGAGTTCTTCGAGCCGGAGGTCCTCGGAGGCATCTTCTAGTAGCATCTCCGTTCGTCGGTCTTATGTTGAACCAAGTGCAAATTCTATACGGGATGCCGCCACCAAATCATGTTTATGGCCGTGCGACGATTTCATGATCATGGCCGGTATTAAAGAAGAATTTGATCAATATATCCACAACGCCGAGCTCAGTCCCTACATCGAAGATAAGTGCAACCAACATCTCAGCCTCACGGAATCATTTACCAAAGAATTTATATTTCATCCTTGTGAGTCTCGAGTGTCGTTTAAACTATATGACCATCCATTTACTTTACCTCTAGAGACATTTTTAACTACTACTGCAAAATTCCATTTTGGGGTTCGCTGGACGAACCCCCAAGATCTGAGTATGAGATATTCTTAACTAGCCTTTGCTATGGTGAGACTAGAGGAGTGATGCAAGGTAGAATAAAGAGCATTAATTTCCCTTCAATTAAATACTTTGCGCTATTTAATGGAAAATGGATCATAGGCAAACAAGATTGTAGTACACTTTGTGCTCCTGACTTAAGCCTCATACGTACCGCTCTCACCGATGTTAAATGTTATAACCTTGGAGCGATTGCTGCACGCAGGTTACAATACAACGCTGGTAGTGGATATTTTAATGGTGGGATTTATGCCACACGTCTAGCAAGGGAGCTGTGCGTATCACCTTGGCCTCATGATCCTATCCTACCCACGCAGTACTTAGACTTTGATGCCATGAAGCGCCATAAGTTCCTTTGTGGTGAAACTCATAATTATACATATAGCTTGTTGTTTAATAAAAAGTCTGTTGTGGACACCTTTTTGCTTGTGCCTGCTCTTTTTTAGGTTCACAACAAGGGAAGGTATTTTGTTCTTGAGAGCGAGGCCCGTGCACACAACACAGAGGTTGTGGTTGCTACCACTCTGACTACTATGCAGGCCGCGGATGGTGATTACCAAGCTAGGCCAAAAGCCTAAGCTTGGGGGAGTACGTATGCCCATCGACATTACATTCATGTTTACACATTTCATTCCAGTTGTCGGTGTCCACACTTTTTCATAGTTTTATCCATGCTAAATTTATTTTCCTGCTTTCTTCTTGTGCGTTTGAAAAACTTTGAGAAAATAAAAAAAATGTTTCTTGCTTCTTTTCGGTTTTTCTTCTAGTTTAGTTAGTTGTAGTATTAAAAATAAAACCCAAAAAGATTTCCTTGTTCTTGTTTTGATTGTTGGGAGCTTTCCTCTGTAAATAGTTTTTCTCATTTTTGCTTTTCTTTTCATTAATTTGCTTTCTTCAAGAAAAACTAAAAACTCCAAAAAAATATTTCAGTGTGTTTCTCTGAAATTCTTTTCCTTTTATTGAGTCATACCGAGGAGAAGACCACGATGAAAATGCCAAGTGGCTCTCATATACATTATTGTTGATCTAACAAAGAGCTCAAATTGCCTTGTCTTCTCCTCTTGAATAAAATATTTGCAGATTCCAGCTTAGTCCATGACACACTTGCACTATTATCATTTCCATATCATTCGGTCATGCAAGTGAAAGGCAATCATGAAGATATTTGGTGAACTTGTTGTGGCAGAGAGAAACGGGTATGACGTCAACTTGTTCTATTTTTTGTAAATATGTTTAGCCTAGTATCCACGATCCAGCCTATTATGATCAAACATGTTTGCAATGACAATTAGAGATTATAGTTTCTCATGCCATGCTTAAGTAGCTAGGACTAGATAATGATTTATCTTGGATGTAAATGATTGTGACGTAGTATGATGATATGATATCCTCCTCCGAGTGTTTGAGTGGCTTGACTTGGCACATGTTCATGCATGTAGTTGAATCAAAACCAACATAGCCTCTGTGATATTTATGTTCATGGTGTTCATATCCTACTCATGCTAGTATCCAATGTTACTTATGCATAATTCATGTTCATGACCGTTTTCGCTCTCTAGCTGGCCTCTTCTCAACCTACTTGCTAGCCTTCGCCTGTACTAAGCGGGATTACTTCTTGTGCATCAAAATCCTAAAACCCAAGTTATTCTAGATGAGTCCACCATACCTACCTATATGCGGTATTACCCTGCTGCTCTAAGTAAATTTGCATGTGCCACCTCTAAAAACTTCAAATAAACATATGTTTTTTTGTGTGTGCCTGGATTGTTCATAGAGTGACAGGAGGTAGTCAATATCTTCCATGCTAACCAGGTTATTCTCATGATGTCACTCGTCCTTGCACGAGAGGGGCGGTAATAGGGATTCCCAGTCCCAAATTCAATTTTTTTGCAAATAATTAAACAAAACTCCCCCAGGATTGTTGCTGGTTTGGACGATACCCATGGATTCGGCTAGCCGTGGGGTGTGTTTGTTGGTGGAGAGGGAGTAAACCTTAAATCACGAAGTAAACAGGAAGGGTGCATTTCTCAAAATTTCATTTACCTCTGTTTTAAAAATCTGAGCTCTGGCACCGCTACAAATCAATGCTTCCCTCTGCGAAGGGACTATCTATTTACTTTTATGTTGAGTCATCACCTTCTCAAATAAGCACCAGATTTGAGAGCACTATTGTCATCCTCATGCATTGTGTATAGCTAATGTTGGGTGCATCATGACTGGATCTCTTCTACCATGAATTACAATGTTTAGTCGCTGCTTGAACTTTGGAGGTGCTCTGCATTTATATTTTGCAGTCTCAGAAAGGGCTAGCAAGATACCACTATTGCCATATTATCATGGTTGTTTTGACAAAGTGTTGTCATTTGAGATATCTTATTATTGCTCGCTAGTTGATCATGTCACTGATATGAGTTAATATAATTTTTAAGAGTCATTGTCGACATGGTTAGTCATGATCTTTGCTGAAAACCTGGGTGCTACTTAAGCTTATTTATGTAAACAAGAGCAAAAGAGTTCGTAAAAGTTTTTCTTTTTCACTTTCAGTTTATCAACTGAATTGCTTGAGGACAAGCAAAGGTTTAAGCTTGGGGGAGTTGACACGTCTCCGTCGTATCTACTTTTCCTAACGCTTTTCCTCTTGTTTTGGACTCTAATTAGCATGATTTGAATGAAACAAACCCTGAATGACGCTGTTTTTAGCAGAACTACCATGGTGTTGTTTTTTGTGCAGAAATAAAAGTTCTCGGATTGGAACGAAAATTCGTGATGATTTTTTTATATAATAAAAGAGAATTACTGGAGCCAAGTACCACCGGAGAGGGCCCCTAGGTGGGCACAACCCACCAAGGCGCCCCCCTCCTGGCGTGCCCAGGTGGGTTGTCCCCACCTAGTGGCCCCGCTGACCCTATCTCCGGCGCTATAAATTCACATTTTCGGAGAAAAAAACAGGGAGAAAGAATTATCGCGTTTCACGAGATGAAGCCGCCACCACCTCCTATTCTTCATCGGGAGGCCAGATCTGGAGTCCGTGGGGCTCCGGAGAGGGGGATCTTCGATCTTCATCATCACCAACCCTTCTCCATCGCCAATTCCATGATGCTCCCCACCGGGAATGAGTTATTCCTTCGTAGGCTCGCTGGTCGGTGAGGAGTTGGATGAGATTCATCATGTAATCGAGTTAGTTTTGTTAGGGCTTGATCCCTAATATCCATTATGTTCTGAGATCAATGTTGCTATGACTTTGCCATGCTTAATGCTTGTCACTTTGGGCCCGAGTGCCATGATTTCAGATCTGAAACGCTTATGTTATCACCATTATATCTATGTTCTAGATCTGATCTTGCAAGTTATAGTCACCTATTACGTGTTATGATCCGTAAACCCCGGAGTGACAGAAGTCGGGATACTTTCCGTTGATGACCGTAGTTTGAGGAGTTCATGTATTCACTATGTGTTAATGCTTTGTTCTGATTCTCTATTAAAAGGAGGCCTTAGTATCCCTTAGTTTCCATATGGACCCTGATACATTGATTAGCCACAAGTATAGGGGATCGCAATAGTTTTCGAGGGTAGAGTATTCAACCCAAATTTATAGATTCGACACAAGGGGAGCCACAGAATATTTGAAGGTATTAGCTGCTGAGTTGTCAATTCAACCACACCTGGAGATTAATTATCTGTAGCAAGGTCCTCAGTAGCAAAGTAATATGATAATTTTGATAGTAGTAGCAGCAACAACGGTAACGGTAACAGTGATAGCAGTATTTTTTAGCAAGTGTAACAGTGACGATAGCAGTAGTAACTTAGCAAGAACAATTTAAGATAAATTCGTAGGCATTGGATCGGTGGCTTGTTGGATGATATTCATCATGTGACAGTTATAACCTAGGGCAATTCGGCACTAGCTCCAGTTCATTGATATAATGTAGGCATGTATTCCGTAAATAGTCATACGTGCTTTATTACAAGAACTTGCATGACATCCTTTGTCCTACCCTCCCGTGGCAGCGGGGTCCATATTGGAAACTAAGGGATATTAAGGCCTCCTTTTAATAGAGAACGAAACAAAGCATTAACACATAGTGAATACATGAACTCCTCAAACTACGGTCATCACTAGGAGTGGGCCCGGTTGTTGTCACTCTGGGGTTGTCGGATCATAACACGTAGTAGGTGACTATTACTTGCAAGATCGGATCTAGAACATGAATATAATGATGATAACATAAACGGTTTAGATCTGAAATCATGGCACCCGAGCCTAAAGTGACAAGCATTAAGCATGGCAAAGTCATAGCAACATCAATCTAAGAACATAGTGGATACTAGGTATCAAGCCCTAACAAAACTAACTCAATTATATGATGAGTCTCATCCAACTCCTCACGGACCAGCGAACCTACGAAGGAATTACTCACTCCCGACGGGGAGCATCATGGAATTGGCGATGGAGATGGGTTGGTGATGACGAACAACGAAGATCCCCCTCTCTAGAGCCCCAAACGAACTCCAGATCTGGCCTCCCGATGAAGAACAGGAGGTGATGGCGGCTCCATCTCGTGGAACGCGATAATTCNTGCTTTATTACAAGAACTTGCATGACATCCTTTGTCCTACCCTCCCGTGGCAGCGGGGTCCATATTGGAAACTAAGGGATATTAAGGCCTCCTTTTAATAGAGAACGAAACAAAGCATTAACACATAGTGAATACATGAACTCCTCAAACTACGGTCATCACTAGGAGTGGGCCCGGTTGTTGTCACTCTGGGGTTGTCGGATCATAACACGTAGTAGGTGACTATTACTTGCAAGATCGGATCTAGAACATGAATATAATGATGATAACATAAACGGTTTAGATCTGAAATCATGGCACCCGAGCCTAAAGTGACAAGCATTAAGCATGGCAAAGTCATAGCAACATCAATCTAAGAACATAGTGGATACTAGGTATCAAGCCCTAACAAAACTAACTCAATTATATGATGAGTCTCATCCAACTCCTCACGGACCAGCGAACCTACGAAGGAATTACTCACTCCCGACGGGGAGCATCATGGAATTGGCGATGGAGATGGGTTGGTGATGACGAACAACGAAGATCCCCCTCTCTAGAGCCCCAAACGAACTCCAGATCTGGCCTCCCGATGAAGAACAGGAGGTGATGGCGGCTCCATCTCGTGGAACGCGATAATTCTTTCTCTCCGAATTTTTTCTGGAAAAATAGGATTTATAGCATCGATTTCAGGGTCTGTGGGGCCTCTAGGTGGGGACAACCCACCTGGGCGCGCCAGGAGAGGGGGCGCGCCCTGGTGGGTTGTGCCCACCCAAGGGCCCCTCTCCGGTAGGTGTGGGCTCCAGAAATTCTCTTTTATTCCATAAAAATTCCTCGTAAAGTTTCGTTTCATTTCGAGAACTTTTATTTTTGCACAAAAAGAACACCATGGTAGTTCTGCTGAAAACAGCGTCAGTCCGGGGTTAGTTTCATTCAAATCATGCAAATTAGAGTCCAAAACAATAGGAAAATCGTGAGAAAAAGTAGATACGTTGGAGATGTATCAACTCCCCCAAGCTTAAACCTTTGCTTGTCCTCAAGCAATTTAGTTGATAAACTGAAAGTGAGAAAGAAAAACTTTTACGAACTGTTTCGCTCTTGTTTGCATAAATTAGGTTAAACAGCACCCAGGTTTTCAACCAGGATTATAACTAACCATGTCAACAATAACTCTTAA
Organism: Aegilops sharonensis; assembly: GCA_904067115.1. Classification (NCBI taxonomy): domain Eukaryota; kingdom Viridiplantae; phylum Streptophyta; class Magnoliopsida; order Poales; family Poaceae; genus Aegilops; species Aegilops sharonensis. The sequence goes on along the minus strand of LR880968.1, from coordinate 744,902,265 downwards.
AGATTATATTAACTCATATCAATGACATAATCAGCTAGCAAGCAATAATAAGAGATCTCAAACAGCAACACGTTGTCAAAACAACCATGATATAATATAACAATAGTGGTATCTCGCTAGCCCTTTCTGAGACCGCAAAACATAAATGCAGAGCACCTCTAAAGTCCAAGCAATGACTAGACATTGTAATTCATGGTAGAAAAGATCCAGTCATGATGCACCCAACATTAGCTACACACAATGCATAAATCATGACAGCTGTGCTCTACTCAGTTTCTGGCGCTTGTTTAAGAAGGTGGTGACACAACGTAAAAGTAAATAGATAGTCCCTTCGCAGAGGGAAGCAGTGATTTGCAGAGGTGCCAGAGCTCAATTTTTTAAACATAGATAAATAATATTTTAAGACATGCACCCTTCTTATTCACTTCAGGACCATCAGTTATCAACATCTTCCATGCTAAGCACGCTAGTGGCGGTTCCCAAGCGATAAAAGTGAAGGTTTTTACTCCATTGCGAGTTTTTGTTTGATTATTTGAGAGATTAACTCTTTTTCATCTTTGCAGTTTGGGACTGGGCATCCCTATTACCGCCCTTTTCTCGTGCAATGGCGAGTGAATAAACACTCGACTTGAGAATAACCCGCTTAGCAAGGAAGATACCGACCACCTCCTGTCGTTCCATGAACGATCCAGGCACACAAAAAGGATAATTTTTAGAAGTTTTTAGTGGTGGCACATGCAAATTTACCTAGGACGACAGGGTAATACCGTATATAGGTAGGTATGGTGGACTCATCTGGAATAACTTTGGGTTCAAGGTTTTTGATGTACAAGCAGAGTTCCCACTTAGTACAGGCGAAGGCTAGCAATTATATTGAGAAGCGGCCAGCTAGAGAGCAACAACGGTCATAACCATGCATTATGCATAAGTAACATTGGACACTAGCATGAGTAGGATATGAACACCATGAACATAAATATCATAGAGGCTATGTTGGTTTTGAATCAACTACATGCATGAACATGTGCCAAGTCAAGCCACTCGAACATTCAGAGGAGGATACCATATCATCATACTACATCACAATCATTTTAACGCTATGTTGATATCCAAGATAAATCATTATCCACTCCTAGCTACTTATGCATGGCATGAGAAACTATAATCTCTAATTGTCATTGCAAACATGTTTAATCATAATGGGCTGAATCATGGAT
>LR880968.1:744867969-744900621 GCA_904067115.1 Aegilops sharonensis | reverse complement strand
TATCCAAGATAAATCATTATCCACTCCTAGCTACTTATGCATGGCATGAGAAACTATAATCTCTAATTGTCATTGCAAACATGTTTAATCATAATGGGCTGAATCATGGATACTAGGTTAAACATATTTACACAAATATAATAAGTCGAGTTCATACTAGTTTCTCTCTGCCATGGCTAGTTCATCGAATATCGTCATTATTGCCTTTCACTTGCACGACCGAATGATATGAAAATAATAATAGTGCAAGAGTGCCATGGACTAAGCTGGAATCTGCAAAACATTTTATTCAACAGGAGAAGACAAGGTAAAATGGGCTCTTTATTAGTTCAACAATTATTCAAATGAGAGCCACTCAACATTTTCATCGTGGTCTTCTCCTCGGTAAGACTCGAATAAAAAGAAAATAAATTCAGAGAAACACATTGAAATATTTTTGGAGTTTTCGGTTTTTCTAGAACAAGAACAAAAGGAAAAAGCAAAACAAGAAAAACTATTTACACGGGAAAGCTCCCAACAAGCAAAAGAAGAACAAGGAAATCTTTTTGGGTTTTCTTTTTAGTGCTACTACTAAGCATGCATAGAAAGTAAACTACTACAACTAATTCTTTTGTTTTTTCTAAAGTTTTTCAAACACGCAAGAAGAAAGCAAGAAAATAAATCTAAGCATGGATAATACAATGAAAAAGTGTGAACACTGACAAATGAAATAATATGTGAGCATGAATGTAATGTCGGTGAGAAACACGTACTCCCCCAAGCTTAGGATTTTGGCCTAACTTGGTAGATGATCAGTAGCCTAGAGGGTAGTAGGGATCCTGAGGAGCAGGCATCCACTCATCCCACTGCTGAGGCTCCTCCTCTGCCTCTGCAACAGCCTGAGTGTTCCGATAGGCGATGATGTCTGCAGGCATAATCCTATATCCGCCCCTGGCAACAGAATCAAACAAAGTAGGTGCAGGCACTGGAATAATATCACGAGTTTTAACCCTGAAGACCAAGTTATAAGGAATAGGGATGTTAGGATAATCTCGTGCAAGAAAGTGATGGTGTTCCATGGCTGCACAGTCTAAGTAAACTTTGTCAGAGGGTAATCATGAGGGCATATAAACGTGTAGCAAAAACCCCACCATGTATTTCCCCCTGGGATTTGTTAAGATGGAGGCGACGGGCCACAATAGCTCCCAAGCTAGGAGTGTTGTCTCCCTCTAGTGCTCGGCGTAATACAGCAAAGTCTGGTGCGCTGAGCGCACCTACTTTCTTTCTAGCAAGCAAGCACTTAGCAACAAATAAAGCAAAATAGTGTACATCAGGAACATGTATGCTATCGACAGTGGTGGCTGACACCCCTCTCTTATCCCCCATTGTCAAAGTGCGATAAAAGTCCTCAAACCCAGCCGGCCTAGGCTCAGCTAAGCTCCCATCAGAAGGGATCATCCATATGTCACAAAATTCAGTAAGTGGTATCTGATGGTTTTCAACATAAAATCAAAGCTCACTTCAGGAGGATTATTTCTAGGCAAGAAAGTAAAGCTTTGAACAAAGATGTTTGTGAGGATTTGGTGCTGGTCACACTCATCTGCAATGAAGTCGGTGAGGCCAGCATTAGCAATATATTGTATGAACTCCTGAAGGATTCAACCTCTTCTAGGAACGAAGTGTACGACCATTCACACGGCCGTACTTCCGCCAACCTCCGAGGATGGAAATCACTTCAGATGACTCCCCAACAACAAAGTTGGCGTTCTTCTTAGAGCCAAACTTTCTAAAGATATTCATGTCCGCGTACAACTTTCCTATGAGCAAAAATCTGGATTTTTAGTCCACAAAATTTTCTCAACAAAACTTCACAAAATTGATAGCAACTACTCGTAGGGTTACATAGAGGCCATAGCAAACATTCGAACTACTTAGAACACTAAGAATTCAACATGCAAGCTCATCTACAACAACACCAAGAGTAGCTAATTATTCAAAGTATAAACCACTAAAACAAAAACTAATTGGACAAACGGTGGAGTCAAATACCAAGCAACAATCCCCCGAAACAGTTTCGGAAACGGAGCTTCGAGCAAAGATATCGAAATCCGCGGTTTTGAGAGCAAGAACACAGGAGAGAGAGAGAGAGCAATGGAGATTTTATTCTGGAGGTAAGAGATGATGTGGGATAAATAGGTAAGTGAGGGGGCCCACGTGGGGACCACAACCCACGAGGGCGCACCTGGGGGTCCTGCCGTGCCCTGGTGGGTTGTGCCCACCTGGTGCACCTCCCTCTGATATTATTTGCACCAGAAATTCAGAAATATTCAAAAAAAATCATATAAAATTTTGAGAGCATTCTGAGAACTTCTATTTTTGGGTCATTTTTTATTGCACGGGAAATTCAGAAAGCAGACAAAACATGGCATTTTATTTTATTTACTAATAAAAACATAAAACAAAAGGTAGGGACAGAAGGTAGTGCTTACTAAATTCATCAACTTCATACCACTCAAAAATGATGCATTAATAAGGTTGATCAGGTCTTATTAATAACCACTTTCGATTAGCATGAAACCGAAGAACTTTCGTAGATCACTAAGTTACCTCAATGGGGATATGCATGTCCCCAACAATAAGCATTTCATATTTCTTTTTGACAGTAGGTAAAGGTATTCGAAAACTTCCAATAGTGATTGTCGGAGATTTTTCAATAACATTAATACCATTCACTTGGAATTGTTTCTTCGGAAAGTGCACCGTATGCTCATTGCCATTAATATGAAAAGTGACCTTGCTTTTATTGCAATCAATAACAGCCCCTACAGTATTCAAGAAGGGTCTACCAAGGATAATCGACATGTTGTCGTCCTCGGGCATCTCTAGTATAACAAAGTGAGTTAAAATCGTAACATTAGCAACAACAACGAACACATCCTCACCGATACCGATAGGTATGACTGTTGATTTGTCAGCCATTTGCAAAGATATTTCAGTAGGTGTGAGTTTATTTAAGTCAAGTCTTTTATATAAAGAGGAAGGCATAACACTAACACCAGCTCCTAAACCACACAAAGCAGTTTTCACATAATTCTTTTTGATAGAGCAAGGTATAGTTCGTATTCCCGGATCTCCAAGTTTTTTAGGTACTCCATCTTTGAAAGTATAATTAGCAAGCATAGTGGAGATTTTAGCTTCCGGTATTTTTCTCTTATTGGTGATGATGTCTTTCATATACATTGCATAAGGAGGCATTTTTAAGATGTCAGTTAAGCGAGTACGCAAAAAGACTGGCCTTAGCACTTAGCAAAGCGTTCAAATTCTTCATGATCTTTCTTTTTAGTTGACTTGGGTGGAAAAGGCATAGGTTTTTGAAACCACGGTTCTCTTTCTTTACCGTGTTTTCTAGCAATGAAGTCTCTTTTATCATACTTTTTATTTTTGTGTTGTCGGTTATCAAGATCAACAGGTGGTTCTATCTCAACATCATTATCTGGTTCTTTTTCATTATGTGGAGCATCTTCATGAACATCAGCATTATCTTTTTCATTATCACTAGGTGGATGTTCATTACCAGATTGAGTTTCAGCATCAGAGATAGAAGTATCATTTTCATTATCAGGAGGTTTTTCTATTTCAGGTTCACTTGAAGCATGCAAAGTCCTATCATTTTTTTATTTTTCGTTTTAGAAGGACTAGGTACATTAGCATTAGCTCTTTGTGAATCTTGTTCAATTCTTTTTGGGTGTCCTTCAGGATAAAGAGGTTCCTGAGTCATTTTACCTCCTTTAGTTGTAACTCTAACAACAAAGTCATTTATATTATGATTCATTTCATCAAGCAACTCTCTTTGAGATTTAGCAACTTGTTCTAGTTGGGTCTGAACCATAGAAGCATGTTTTCCAACACCTCTAAGATCATTTGAAATTCTAAATAACAAGTCACTCAAGCGAGCAATCATATCAGAATTATATTTCAGTTGTTTCATAACATTTGCATTGAAGTGATCTTGTTTTCTAATATAGTTTTCAAACTCATAAAGGCATTGACTAGGGTGCATAATGTGAGGATTATCATTTTCATTGAACTTCATTAAAGAATTTACCTCTACCACCTTATGCAGTGGTGGTGTATTAAGCCCATGTGTTTCTTCAATAGGAGGTAAATTTTTAACATACTCAGCTTTAATACCTTTTTCCTTCATAGATTTCTTTGCCTCTTGCATATCTTCAGGACTGAGATATAATATACCCCTCTTCTTTGGAGTGGGTTTAGCCGGTGGTTCGGGAAGAGTCCAATCATCATAATTTTTCAATATTTTATTCAATAATTCTTCAGCTTGTCCAACAGTTCGTTCCCTGAAAACACAACCAGCACAACTATCTAGGAAGTCCCTAGAAGCATCGGTTAGTCCATTATAGAAGATATCAAGTATTTCATTTTTCTTAAGAGGATGATCAGGGAAAGCATTAAGTAACTGGCAAAGCCTCCCCCAAGCTTGTGGGAGACTCTCTTCTTTAGTTTGCACAAAGTTAATTATTTCCTGTAAGGCAGCTTGTTTCTTAAGAGCAGGAAAATATTTTTTAGAGAAGTAATAAATCATATCCTAGGGACTACGCACATAACCAGGAGCAAGAGTATTGTACCAAGCTTTAGCATCACCCTTTAATGAGAAAGGAAATAATTTGAGAATAAAGTAATAGCGAGTCTTCTCCTCACAAGTAAAAAGGGTGGCTATATCATTCAACTTAGTAAGATGTGCCACAACAGTTTTAGTTTCAGAACCATGGAAAGGATCAGATTCAACCAAATTAATTAACTCTAGGTCGACCGAGAATTCATAATCCTTATCATCAATAAAGATAGGTGAAGTCGCAAACTTAGGATCACATTTCATTCTAGCGTTCAGAGACTTTTCCTTATACTTGCATAATAATTTCTCTAGATCATCTCTATCCTTACAAGCAAGAATATCTCTAGTTGTTTCCTCATTCATAACATAACCTTCCGGTACCTTAGGCAATTCATATCTAGGAAGGCTAGTTCTAGCAGGTGTTTCAGGAGTTTCAGTTTCAAGCTCATCATCAGATTCAACAACATCATGTTGTATTACTCAAGCAATTTGTGCATCAAGAAATTCACCAAGTGGCACATCATCATTATCAAGCATGGTACTAGCATCATCATAAGCATCATTCATAGTAGAAGTAGCATCATCAATAACCCGCGACATATCAAAATTAATAGCATGTGGTGGTGGTGTTGCAAGTTTACTTATAACAGAAGGTGAATCTAAAGCAGAACTGGATGGCAGTTCCTTACCTCCCCTCGTCTTTGAGGGAAAAATAGTAGTCTTAGCGTCCTTCAGATTCTTCATAGTGATAAATTGATAATAATCCCAAGTGACTCAACAAATTTAGCTATGCTCCCTGGCAACGGTGCCAGAAAAAAGGTCTTGATAACCCACAAGTATAGGGGATCACAACATTTTTCGAGGGTAGAGTATTCAACCCAAATTTATAGATTCGACACAAGGGGAGCCAAAGAATATTTGAAGGTATTAGCAGCTAAGTAGTCAATTCAACCACACCTGGAGTGTCGGGGAAGCTGATCGTACCCACGAACACCTATGGGGCCGGCGGACCAAGCCCCTTTTGGTTCGGCGGGGAGCGGAGATCGCACGAAGAGCAGATCGAGGCGAAGCACACGAGCAGTTTACCCAGCTTCGGAGCTCTCCGGAGAGATAACACTCCTACTGCTGCTTGTCTGATTGTATTGTGTTCTTGCTAGGGAGCGATGAGAGCTACAAGACCTAGCGTGGGAGTTCTCTGGTTTCGAATCAATCGAACCTTCCTCTACGTAGCACACGGGCCTCCTTTTATATGCTAAAGGGGTCACCGACAGGTGGCAACGTAGACAAGGGTAAAAACGGAAAATGAGCTGTGGTTGGTACAGCTACTTTGTACAGTGTATTCTACCTAATTCTGACGGCAAGGGACAAAAGCATTAAATGCCCGTCTATGTCGCTTAAACAGTGCAACAGGGACCGTCAGGAGCGCCACCGTTTGCCACGATGGTAACCTTGTCAGCGCCGCTTACCGCTGCTCTCCGCTGGCCGCACAGCCTCTTGACACGCGCGCCTGGAATGGTCCCATGGCGACACGTTGGTGGATGAGCTGGAGCGGAGATAAAGAGTGGCTGCATGCCGCGGCAAGCGTCTTGCCGCGTCCGGAAGCTTGTCGCTCACCGGGCCTTCCTGGCAAGCTCCTCTTGCCGGGGCCTTGTCTTCTGCGTGCCCTGAGTGGCCTTCCCGGCAAGCTCCACTTGCCGGGGCCTTGTCTCCTTGGCTTAAGTACTTTGTTCTTGAATGGCTCCAAAGGAACCACGGAGGAGCTAGGCGGTCACCGCAGCAAGCCTCACCGCGGGGTGCTGCAACTGCCCGTGCACAAGTTCGGGATACTAGGGTACCCCTATTCTAGTACACCGAAAGGAGCCCCCGGGCCTGGGCCATACACGGTGCTGAGCGCTGTTGGGCCAGGCCCAAAACAGGGCACGGGCACACGCGGCCTTGGTCACGCCATAACTCGCTCCGGACCCACCACGTCTCCCATGAACGGCACGCATCGACTGCGGCGTCGTGGAGGAGATTGTGGGGGGTTTCTTTATTCGGCAAAGCGGAACGTCCGCCCCCCTCTCCCTCCTTATAAACAGGGGAAACAGGGGCGGTTCGCCCACCTCGCCATTTGCTGTCTAATCTTGAAAACCACCGCTGCTCCCCTCCTCTTCCCTGGTCTGAAGAGAGCAGCGCCTCGCACCCCATCGCCACCAGCATCACCATCGCCGTCGGTCTCCCCCACCACCTTCGCCATGGCTCCGAAAGCCGACAAGGGGAAGGGCGTGAAGTCGGCCGAGGCGCAGCGGCTCGCGGCGCTGCGGAAGGAGCGGGCCATCTTCCCTCCTCAGCTCGCCGCGAAAGAGCTGAGGGAATGGTACTACCTCTTCTGGTCGACGGAGACGCGGGCGCATCCACGCACGAAGGTACTCTCAGCCGCCGCATCAGAATTGGCTCCGAGCGGGTACCCCTTTTTCGCGCTCTTCTTCTATTGCGGGCTCTGCCCGCCTTTCTCTGAATTCTTCTGCGATATCATGAACACCTACGGGTTTCGCATCCTTGATTTCACCCCCAATGCTATCCTGACCATGGCAGTTTTCGCACATCTCTGCGAAAACTTTGTCGGAGTCCACCCAAATGTAGCCCTCTTCCGCCATTTCTTCATGCCTCGAGTAGAGAGAGGAGAGCCTCTTGCCGGAGGGATCGCCTGGATCTCAAGAATCGGCAAGAAGGAGGCCTATCTGGAAGGAGAGCTCCGTAGCAAGTGGGAGGACTGGAGAGCAGATTGGTGTTGGATTGTAGAGGAGAACCCGCAGCCCTTTACCGCCCAGCGCCAAACCCTAATAGTGCGCGGCAACGATTGGAGCAACTTGGCGCCGGAGGATGCTAGATTGAAGATCGCCGTTACCCGGATCCTGCGCCTCAGGCTTGCCGGACTCACTGTAGGCGCAGTTGGCGTGGATTTCCTTCGCCGCCGCATCGCCCCCTTGCAGGAGAGGAGAAGACCCGCTTGGGAGTTTCAGAACGCGGCAGATATCATGAGGCTGCGCCCGGGCCTCAATTTCAACTTCACCGTCTTGGAGCTTGACGCGATGCTCTTGGAGTTGTTCAAGCATGACCCCGATCATCCCGAATGGTTCAGGTTGCCAAGGGGAGTCGTTCCATTATGCAACAACTCTTTGCTCGACCGCATCCGTGCGATGATGCCGTTGTGCGACTCGCATGGAATCGTTCCAACTTGGCAAGAGCCTGCCGATGACGTCGTGCGGCAGTTCTTCGACAGCTTGGAAGAAGTGCCAATCCGCCCCGACGAGCAGAAGAGCCTCACCAGTGACACCACCGATGAAGAGATGCAACGCATTGCCACGAGGTTGGAGGAGGCGGCAGCCGCTGCTGCCGCTGGCGAATTTGGATTTACTGTGGAGGAGGCGGAGGCAGCAGAGGCGGCAAGCCTTGTCGATCGAGAGGAGTTTGCCGGCGAGGAGGAGCAGGCCGAGCCTGATGTTGAGCCGAGCGAGCCTGCCGGGGGCACCTCCTCCCCACCTTCAAGTAGCTTGCCGCGAGCGGAGCCCACAGCTCCACCAAGAAGGCGTCTCCGCAAGGCCGGGGAAGTGGCGGGGCGGCAGACGGGTCAACAGCCGTCGCGCCGTGCGACGCGCTCCACCGAGGGAGCACCTCACGCTGCCGCAGCAACTGGAGAGGGGCCTTTTGGGACCACGGCTCCTGCACCCGCCAAGCGTCCGAGGGAGCCTACTCTTCCAGCTCGTCGCACCGAAGGTGAACCGGAATTCGACCTCTCCGCGCTCAGCTCCGAGGAAGAAGAAGAGTAAGATCTCGTCGCTGTACTTGTAATTCTTCAATTTGTTGCTTTGTCTTGTGTCTGACTTGCTTCATCCTGAACTCTTTCCTTTTCAGGACGCTGGCCTAGAGAGCTTCGAAGAGAGCCAAGACCCCGGTGATCGTCATCGAGGACGAACCTACCGCAGCAGCGGGAGGCGCGTCCGAGACCTCCTTGCCGGACCCGGCGACCCTTCCACAAAGCAGCCCCCAGCGCAGCCCCCAGCGTAAGTATATGGTTCACTTTCTGTGGTTAGGCGCGCATGGGTGCTCTTTATTTGCTGATATCTGACTGTTGATTTGTGTAGGAGCAGAGCAGCCCCGCCAGGAGTGTCCTGAGGCCGTTCCTGACATGCCATCTGCTTCAACTACGCCGCCAAGGGAGGATCCCCCGGCAAGGGAGTGCCCTCCGGCAAGGGAGGCTTCTCCGGCAAGGGACGGCTCTCCGGCAAGAGATGGCACCATCGACCCTCCGGTGGCTGAGGCCACAGCTGCAGATCCCATCACAGGTAAGCCTCTTGCCTATAAGCTGCCCTTGTGTTTTTCTTCTTCCAATTCTTCTTTTTGGATATTTTGCTTGACTTTTCTTTCTTTTCCTTGTTGTCAGATCCATCCGCCGCAGAGCCGATGGAGACTGAGGTCGCCGGCGAGGAGGACGCGCGCGGCAACATTGACGACGCCGCCGTCGCCGAGGAGGAACACGGCGCGGACGAGCCCGCCGTTGAAGAGGCCGCCAAGGCTGCCGCCGCAGAAGCTGGCGAGGGGTCTGGCGATCGTACTGACGACCCTAAGGCCGCAGGAGCGTCGGGCGCTACATCGACCGCAGATCCCTCAGCCGCTGCCGCAGCGCCAGGCTCCGAGGAGCCCCAGCCCGGCGCCTATTTGAAGGCCGGCGATGGGGTCTTCATCAAGCTCCCCTGGGCGTCGAGCTCCAGAGCACCGGTCGAGGGAGAGACCTTCGACGAAGAGCTGCTCGCCTCCTGGGCTGTCGTTGGTCGACGCGCCGAGCAGCAGCAGCGGCGAGTCTGAGGAGGAGCAGCTGTTGCGGAAGCTGTTGTCGCTCTACCGCGCCCGACAAGCCAAGCTGGAATCCCGGGAAGCACTTGTCGCGAGGGCGGGAGCAGACATGGAGAAGCGCGCAGAAGAGCTCCGGGGCGCCAACCAAGAAGCTCTCTGGAACGTAGCGGAAGAGCGGGAGCGACTTGCTGAAGAGCGCACAGCCTTCATCCTTGAGAAGGCTGAGGTCGAGGAGCAGCAGCGGCTAGCTGCCGAGAAGCTATCTGCGCAAGAAGGCGAGTTGGCGCAGCGGAAGATCAACCTTGACAGCTATGAGGAAGAGCTTGCCGCGCGCAAGCAATCAATTGGCGGAGCTCTCAAGGAAGCAAAGGACGCCGCCGCAGTTGCTGGGGCCGCCAAGAAAGAGTTGGAGACGAAGGTGACGCAGCTGGAGGCCAACCTCCAGAAGAGCGGCGAGGAGCTTGCTGCGCTTAAGCACGAGCACGAGAAAGACGCCTACACTCTTGGTGAGCTGCAGGGCCGTATCGCCGAGAGGGGCAAGGAGCTCGACGCCGCCAAGGACTCCAAGGCAGATCTTGAGCTGAAGCTGACCACCTTGATGCAGACGCTGGACGACGCCAAGGAGCGGGAGGTGGCCTTGTTGGAGAAGATCAAGACCGACGAGGAGCTGCTGTCGAGTGCCACAACCGCCCAGAACACCTTCAGAGAGAACGTGATGCACTGGACCGAGGGTCTTGTAAATACTGCCGCCGCCATCGACAGGGAGCTGATGGAGCTGGGGATGGTGGATCTCGGGTACTCCTCCGACGAGCATCTCCAACCCAGCGCCAAGCTCAGCTTGTTCTTCAAGGGCGTGGTGACGGCTCTCCAACGGCTCCGGGAAGAGATCCCAAAGCAACTGGCAGACGAGTCGCGCCAAATCTGTGCAGGGGCTCTTCAGAAGGTGCTGATGAAGGTGGCCTTCCGCAATCCCGGCGTTAGCTTCGCCAACGTCCTTAAGTCCTTGCCGCCGACTGTCGACGTTGAAGCGCTCAAGGACCTTGTCGCACCCATTGTGGACAGGGTGAGCGGGATCAAGAGAGTCGGTGGCGACCGCGTAGATTAGGTCGCCCGTTTTATCTTTTCCTTGTCGCCGCTGATCAAGTTAGGAGAACAATTTATTAGAGCTGCGACAAGCTATCTTGTAATATAACTCTATTTCAGTTAGTAATTGCTGTGTTATTTCCTTTACTTGGGTCCTTTCTTTGTATGTTTCTGCCCTACGCTTTTAGGGGACTTGTCGGCGCGGGCACCCTTGCCGCGAGCGCTGAGTGCGGAATGTCAGCAGCCTGCTGGTGGTGCCGCCTCCGACAAGCAACCTTGTCGCGACTAGTTGCAGCCCACTTAAGTTGTTGAGCGGACTCGAAACAAAGTAAGGGCGCAAACTAGCTACGAGTTGGTTCCTTCGCGCACAGGTTTTCCATACAAAGCACGGTCGTTCAAGGAAGATAACTTAAAAATTTAAAACTGACTGCTCAAACTTTGGCAACTTATCTTTTCTGTCGTTTACTTCCCGGTAAGGCAAAATTTCTTCGAGCACCACCTTGATCCACAGCATTATCTTCTTCTCCTCCCCCCCTGGCAAACTTGTGTGCGAGGGAACCTTCTCTTCTTTGAGAAAGAGAAAGAAGAGAAAATAAAGATATGGAGCCCTGTGGCTCGTTATTGCTTACCGGAATAGGTGCTGCACAAAGTGTCAGATAATACATGCAAAGTAAAAAGAAAAATGCACGAAATTGACAAGATGTGCGGAGCACATGAGCTTTACTGATGCACGGGGTCTGCGCCCGGCTTTGTACAAAGGATTACATGCAACATGGGCAAGACTTGTACAAAAGGTGGTTGCCGGAACAGGTTCCGGCAACCGCGCCTTATGGGTAAAATTTACGAAGATGCTCAATATTCCAGGAGTTGCTCACCGGAATGCTATCTTCGGTCTCAAGGCGGACAGCGCCAGGCCTAGTGACTCGTCTCACCCGATAAGGGCCTTCCCACTTCGGCGTCAGCTTGTTGGAATTCTTGGCGGACTGAACGCGCCGAAGAACAAGGTCGCCTTCCTCGAGACTTCTGGCACTAACTTTGCGGCTATGATAGCGGCGCAAATCTTGCTGGTAACGAGCATCTCGTACAGCGGCCTGAAGACGGTCCTCCTCAAGGAGCAGCGCGTCATCTTGTCGCAGCTGCTCTTGCTCAAGCTCATCATAAGCGAGCACTCGAGGTGACCCGTATACGAGTTCCGTGGGGAGAACTGCCTCTGCTCCATAGACTAGAGCGAAAGGTGTCTGGCCAGTGGCTCGATTTGGCGTCGTCCTGATCGACCAAAGAACCACTGGTAGCTCCTCAATCCAATTTTTTTCCGCACTTGTGCAGCCTGTCGAAAGTTCTGGTCTTGAGTCCTCGCAGCACTTCAGCGTTTGCCCTCTCCGCTTGACCGTTGCTTCTCGGATGAGCAACAGAAGCAAAGCAGACCTTGGCGCCAAGATCTTGGACGTACTGCATGAAGGTGCGGCTCGTGAATTGCGTGCCGTTGTCGGTGATGATCCTGTTAGGGATTCCGAAACGGCAAACAATCGACCTGAAGAACTTGACTGCTGACTGTGCTGTCACCTTCCTCACTGCTTCCACTTCCGGCCACTTTGTGAACTTGTCGATGGCGACGTACAAGTACTCAAAGCCCCCGACAGCTCGGGGAAAGGGGCCGAGGATGTCGAGCCCCCAGACCGAGAATGGCCAGGATAAAGGGATCGTCTGGAGAGCTTGAGCTGCCTGGTGTATCTGCTTGGAATGGAACTGGCACGCTTCACACTTAGTTACTTGTGCAGTTGCATCCTGGAGAGCCGTTGGCAAAAAGAAACCTTGCCGGAATGCTTTGCCGGCAAGTGCTCTTGCACCAATGTGGTGACCACATATGCCTCCATGTATCTCTGCCAACAGCTTCTGTCCATCTTCCCGATGAATACACTTCAATTTCACACCGTTGAGTCTTCTTCTGTACAGTGCGTCATCGACAAACTGGTACATACTGGACTGCCGGGCTACTCTTTCCGCTTCTTCTTGCTCTTCGGGAAGTTCTCCTGTCTGAAGGAAACGGACGATCTGCTGTGCCCATGCTGGAGCTTGCGGCTCGACAACAAGGACTAAAGGCACATCTGCTGCTGCGGGAACATCCGCTTCTACGGCAAGAACTTGCGGCTCAGCCGGAGCTTGATGTTCCCCGTCAAGCTCGCCGGAGCGAAACTTGTCGGGAGCGTCTGCTTCAACGAGACAAACCCTTGGGCTTGTCGGAGCAGACTGCTCCTCAGCAGTATCGGTGTTGATCTTGGGGACCTTCTTGGCGGCGGCTTCAGGGAGCTCCGCCGGAAAGTAGTCACCAGAAACCAACTTCCTCTTCTTGTTCTGTCTAGTTGATGGCGCTACAGTCGGTTGAGCCAGCTTGAGCACAAAAATTCCTGGTTCCACAAGTAACTTAAGTGCGGCGCACTTCGACAGGCCATCAGCAATGTCGTTCTGAGCTCTTGGAATATATTCCATTTGTAGGCCGTCAAAGTGCTCTTATAGCTTCCTGACTTCATCAACATAAGCCTCCATCAACGGACTCTGATAATCCTTGTTCACTTGGCGGACGACAAGCTGTGAGTCACCCCTGACAATGAGCTTCTTGATCCCAAGGTCCGCTGCGATCCTGAGACCGGTAAGCAAACCTTCATACTCTGCAGTATTGTTCGTTGCTTGCTCCTTGGGAAAGTGCATCTGGACTACGTACTTGAGGTGCTCTCCGGTGGGTGCGACAAGTAGTACGCCGGCACCGGCGCCTTGTAGCGAGAAGGCACCGTCAAAGTACATCAGCCACTCTTTGCTTGCTTCCTTGACAGGGATGCTCGTTTCTGGGATTTCTTCATCTTGTGTTGGCGTCCACTCTTCTATGAACTCTGCCAATGCTCTGCTTTGGATAGTTGAAGTGCTCTCAAATTTGAGGCCAAAGCTTGACAGTTCCAGTGCCCACTCAACAATCCTGCCTGTTGCTTCCGGATTATGCAGTATCCTCTTCAACAGAAAGCGAGTGACGACTGTGATCTCATGTGCTTGGAAGTAATGGCGCAACTTTCTCGAGGCCATGAGGAGGCCGAAAAGCGATTTCTGCACACCAGAGTACCTTGATCTAGCCCCCTGCAGAAGGGAATTGACAAAGTAAACTGGGCGCTGCACCATCCTTTTCTGCATCTTCTCATGCTCCTGCGCGGGCCTATCTTTGTCGGGACCAGAGCTTGTCGGTGAGGCCCCCTTCTTGTCGCTGAATGCTTCTGCCATGGTCGCCAGCTCATCCTCCGCCTCCCTCTCCACTACTAACGCAGCATTAACCACTTGATTGGTCGCCGCTAAATATAGCAGCAACTTCTCTTGTGGCTTAGGTGCGACAAGTATTGGAGTGGAGGACAGGTATCTCTTCAAGTCCTGCAGCGCAGCCTCCGCTTCCGAAGTCCATTTCATTGGACCCGCCTTTTTCAAAATTTTGAAAAATGGCAGGGCGCGCTCAGCAGAACTAGAGATAAACCTGCTGAGAGCAGCTACAACCGGCAAGTCTTCGTACATCCTTGACGCGCTTTGGTGCTTCAATCTGCTCAATGGCCTTGATCTTGTCAGGATTGGCTTCAATCCCCCGCTGAGACACGAAGAACCCGAGAAGCTTGCCGGAGGGAACTCCAAACATGCACTTCTCGGGATTGATCTTGAGGTTGATCTTGCGCATATTTGCAAAGGTTTCATCCAAATCTTGAATCAGAGTTGCCCTGTCCTTGCTTTTGACCACTATGTCATCCATGTAGGCTTCCACATTTCTGTGTATTTGCGGCTCAAAAGCGTGATGGACTACTCTTGCAAATGTTGAACCGGCATTCTTTAATCCGAAAGGCATCCGTACAAAACAGTATGTGCCACATGGGGTGATGAATGCGGTTTTCTCTTCGTCCTCTTCTGCCATGAAGATCTGATGGCATCCTGAGTATGCATCAAGAAATGAAAGAAAATCACATCCAGCCGTGGAGTCAACAATCTGGTCTATACGCAGCAAGGGAAATGGGTCTTTGGGACAAGCTTTATTAACATCAGTAAAGTCGATACAAAGCCTCCATTTCCCGTTTGCCTTGCGCACAACTACAGGGTTGGCCAACCACGTAGGATGGAGCACTCCTCTGACAAGGTCTCCTGCTTCCAACTTCTTGATCTCTTCTGCTATGAATCCTTGGCGCTCCACTGCCTGCTTCCTGACTTTCTGCTTTACGGGTCGCGCATGAGGACAGACAGCGAGATGGTGCTCAATTACTTTTCTGGGAACACCGGGGATGTCAGACGGTTGCCATGCAAACACGTCGACGTTCGCCCGCAGGAAAGCAACGAGCGCGCTTTCCTATTTAGGGTCAAGCGTGGCACTGATGGTGAAGGTACCACCAGTGTCGTCCTCCTTGGCGGACACCTTCTTGGTCTCTGGAGCTGCCATCGTCTTCTTACACTTGCCGGTGGAGCTCGATGGTGCGTCCTCGACGGTCGCGCAGCACTCCGAGGAGGTGCGCTTGCCGGAGTGGGCATCAGAGCTCTTGCCGGACTTGGTCTTCTTCTTCCCCCCGGGAGCTTCAGCGGCAAGTAACTTGTGATCTGCTGTGGCTGCTGCTTCCCGGTAGATCTTGTCGGCGCAGATAAGAGCATCCTTCTTGTCGCTAGGGACAGAAATGATACTTATCGGGACGGGCATCTTGAGTAAGTTGTATGCATAATGAGAGGCCGCCATGAACTTGGCGAGTGCTGGACGTCCAAGTATCCCATTGTAAGGCAATGGAAAATTGGCAACATCAAAGGTGACCCTCTCAGTCCTGAAGTTTAATTCGCTGCCAAATGTCACCGGTAACGTGATTTTTCCCTTTGGCTTGCTTCTTCCCGGATTAATTCCTTGGAATGTACCGGTTTCTTCGAGCTCGCTGTCAGGGATCTGAAGCTTCTGGAGCACCGCGGAGGAGATCAGGTTCAAGCCGGCCCCACCGTCAACTAGCATCTTGGTGACTTTGAGATTGCGGATAGTTGGTGAAACCAACATCGGCAAGCACCCGACCGCGGTTATGCGATCAGGATGGTCCTCAATATCAAAGATGATAGGCGTGCTGGACCATTTCAGAGGCTTGCGCGACTCTATGGATGGTTCCGCTGCATTGACTTCCCGCATCCACTGCTTGAGCTGGCGGTGTGAAGTATGCAGAGATGCACCGCCGTCAACGCACAAGACCTCCGTGGCTTTCTGGAACTCCTGCTCATCGGCTTCGTCATCATCCATATCTTCATCGTCGTCGTCGTCTTCATCCTTGTCGCGGCCGCGGGGAGGTCTGTCTCCTTGCCGCTGCTTGGCCTTGCCGCGGCGTCCTCCCCGGCCGGGTCGCTTCTTGCTAACTCCCCCAGCACCTTCCTGGGCCTTCTCCTTGTCACGCCGCTCGTACTCAGCCTTCTGCTGTTCAACAAGCTGCTCGACCTTCTTGCAGCTCTGGAGATCATGGCCCTTGGTGCGGTGGATCTTGCAGTACTGCTTGTTGGAGCTGTCCTGCTTGTCGGCGGCCGCCACAGGCTGGTAGTTGGCGCCCGCGGCAACCTCCTTGCCGGAGCTACCAACCTTAGCTTTCTTGGCGCCGCCTCCGTTGCCGGACTGCTCGACAACTAGCACGTCCTTGCCTTTCTTCTTTCTGTTATTCTGTCGCCGGCTCTTCCTTGCCGGTACAATCTCTTCACTATCAGATCCTGCTTCTGCATTCTCTCCTGGGAGTCTCCTCCCTTCCTCAGCACGCGCACACTTGTCGGCCAGGGCATACAGCTCACTGACGTCCTTGACTTTGCACATCGCCATCTCTTCCCTCATCCTGCGGTTCCGCACGTTTTGATGAAACACGTTGATCACCGCGGCAGGGTGGACATCTGGGATGTTGTAGTGCACACGGCTGAATCTCTGGATGAACTTGCGCAGAGACTCTCCTTCCTTCTGGGCGAGCAAATGAAGGTCGCTTTCCTGGCCATGAGGCTTGTGGCCGCCTGTGAAGGCGCCGACAAACTGATGGCATAGATCTGCCCAAGAGGATATGGAGCTGTCCGGCAAGTGCATGAGCCAAGATCTGACATTGGGCTTGAGCACCAGCGGGAAGTAGTTGGCTAGAATCTTGTCATCTCGTCCCCCGGCAGCTTGCACCGCAATGGTGTAGATGCTGAGGAACTCCGACGGATGCGTCTTGCCGTCGTACTTCTCTGGTACATCTGGCTTGAAATTTTTCTTGTCGGGCCACTGGACTTGCCGCAGCTCACGAGTGAACGCAGGGCAACCTACCGCGTACGGCAAGTCACCCGGTTCCCCTGGCGCATGCATGTCGACGGAGGGCCCAGCGCATTGGTCGGATTGACGTCGCGCTTTTCTTCGGTGATCGATGCGAGTTCGAGCGTCTTCTTGTTGTCGTTCGTGAAGAACTTGGCGCTGGTCGCGACGAGCTCGTGGATCTGATGACGCGGTGGAGTCGCTGTCGAGGTGGATCCGACGAGTCGGCGATCTTGGCCTTCGGGGTGGAGAGTGCATAGTGGTTGCACCCCCACAGGTCTCGTCGCCACCGGCTCGTGCCTTGTCGTCCTGCCGCGGCAGCGATGTGCTTGGTTGCCGCGGAGCGTCGCCGTTGGCAAAGCCGATGAGACTCTGAATGGTGGCCCTCCATTCGTCGACCTTGTCTGCCGTTGGAGGGTAATCCAGGATAAATTGAGCTTGCGCCAAAGCTTCTGCTTGAGTGGTGGGCGGCAATGACGAACGGTGCGAGGAGCGGGATATGCTCGGACTTCTAAATATGTTAGAAGGAGCAGTATCCCGTCCAGGCGACCGTGCCCCACTCGCACCAGCCTGTTGGCGCACAAGCTGTTCTTGAGCGTCCCTGGATCCACCAGTTCGATCTTGGCCCAACGAACGTATGGTGCTGCGAGCTCCATGACGTTGTCGGTCCCGCGCCTCCTGGGATGGACGCGGTGCGTGTACGGACGCCGAGGTTTGCGCCGCCTTGTCCTTGGACTTAGCAGCAACATGGGCTCCCTCGTCGACGCCCGCTCTTCCGCCGGTGTCTACCCCACCACTCGTCGGCTCTGGTGGTGGTGGGTTTGACGCGGACGGCTCTGCTGCCGCCGAAGCCTTCTTCTTCGGTGGCATGTCGATGAAGATGATGAAGATGTTGCTCGTGTGAATGCCGGATCAGGTTCACACAGCCTCGACGCCCCCTACCTGGCGCGCCAAAGATGTCGGGGAAGCTGATCGTACCCACGAACACCTATGGGGCCGGCGGACCAATCCCCTTTTGGTTCGGCGGGGAGCGGAGATCGCACGAAGAGTAGATCGAGGCGAAGCACACGAGCAGTTTACCCAGCTTCGGAGCTCTCCGGAGAGATAACACTCCTACTACTGCTTGTCTGATTGTATTGTGTTCTTCCTAGGGAGCGATGAGAGCTACAAGACCTAGCGTGGGAGTTCTCTGGTTTCGAATCAGTCGAACCTTCCTCTACGTAGCACATGGGACTCCTTTTATATGCTAAAGGGGTCACCGACAGGTGGCAACGTAGACAAGGGTAAAAACGGAAAATGAGCTATGGTTGGTACAGCTACTTTGTACAGTGTATTCTACCTAACTCTGACGGCAAGGGACAAAAGCATTAAATGCCCGCCTATGTCTCTTAAACAGTGCAACAGGGACCGTCAGGAGCGCCACCGTTTGCCACGATGGTAACCTTGTCAGCGCTGCTTACCATTGCTCTCCGCTGGCCGCACAGCCTCTTGACACGCGCGCCTGGAATGGTCCCATGGCGACACGTTGGTGGATGAGCTGGAGCGGAGATAAAGAGTGGTTGCCTGCCGCGGCAAGCGTCTTGCCGCGGCTGAATTCTTGTCGCGTCCGGAAGCTTGTCGCTCACCGGGCCTTCCCGGCAAGCTCCTCTTGCCGGGGCCTTGTCTTCTGCGTGCCCTGAGTGGCCTTCCCGGCAAGCTCCTCTTGCCGGGGCCTTGTCTCCTTGGCTTAAGTACTTTGTTCTTGAATGGCTCCAAAGGAACCACGGAGGAGCTAGGCGGTCACCGCGGCAAGCCTCGCCGCGGGGTGCTGCAACTGCCTGTGCACAAGTTCGGGATACTAGGGTACCCCTATTCTAGTACACCGACATGGAGATTAATTATCTGCAGCAAGGTTATTAGTAGAAAAGTAATATGATAATTTTGATAGCAGTAGCAGCAGCAACGGTAACAGTAACAGTGATAGCAGTATTTTTGTAGCAAGTGTAACAGTGACGATATCAGTAGTAACTTAGCAAGAACAATTTAAGATAAATTCGTACGCATTGGATCGGTGGCTTGTTGGATGATATTTGATACGTCTCCAGTGTATCTATAATTTTTTATTGTTCCATGCTATTATATTATCTGTTTTGGATGTTTAATGGGCTTTACTAAGCACTTTTATATTATTTTTGGGACTAACCTATTAACCGAAGGCCCAGTGAAAATTGTTGTTTTTTTTGCCCATTTCAGTGTTTCACAGAAAAGGAATATCAAACGGAGTCCAAACGGAATGAAACCTTCGGGAGAGTTATTTTTGGAAAAAACGTGATACAGGGAACTTGGAGTGGACGTCAAGAAAGAAGCGAGGAGGCCACAAGGCAGGGAGGCGCGCCTGCCCCCTCTGGGCGCCCCCACCCTTGTGGGCCCCTTGCAGCTCCACCGACCTACTTCTTCCTCCTATATATATCCATATACTCTGAAAACATCCAAGAGCACCACGAAACCCTATTTCCACCGCGGCAACCTTCTGTACCCATGAGATCCCATCTAGGGGCCTTTTCCAGCGCTCCGTCGGAGGGGGCATCGATCACGGAGGGCTTCTACATCAATACCATAGCCTCTCCGATGATGTGTGAGTAGTTTACCGCAGACCTTCGGGTTCATAGTTATTAGCTAGATGGCTTCTTCTCTCTCTTTGGATCTCAATACAAAGTTCTCCTCGATCTTCTTGGAGATCTATTCGATGTAACTCTTTTTGCGGTGTGTTTGTCGAGATCCGATGAATTGTGGGTTTATGATCAAGATTATCTATGAACAATATTTGAATCTCCTCTGAATTCTTTTATGTATGATTGGTTATCTTTGCAAGTCTCTTTGAATTATCAGTTTGGTTTGGCCTACTAGATTGATCTTTCTTGCAATGGGAGAAGTGCTTAGCTTTGGGTTCAATCATGCGGTGCTCGATCCCAGTGACAGAAGGGGAAACGACACGTATTGTATTGTTGACATCGAGGATAAAAAGATGGGGTTTATATCATATTGCTTGAGTTTATCCCTCTACATCATGTCATCTTGCCTAATGCGTTACTCTATTCTTATGAATTTAATACTCTAGATGCATGCTGGATAGCGGTCGATGTGTGGAGTAATAGTAGTAGATGCAGAATCGTTTCGGTCTACTTGTGGCGGACGTGATGCCTATATACATGATCATGCCTAGATATTCTCATAACTGTGCACTATTCTATCAATTGCTCGACAGTAATTTCTTCACCCACCTTATATTTATGTTATCTTGAGAGAAGCCACTAGTGAAACCTATGGCCCCCGGGTCTATTCTCCATCATATAAGTTTCCAAACTATTTTTACCTTGCAATCTTTAGTTTCAATCTTTATCATAAAAATTCCAAAAATATTATTTTATCATCTCTATCAGATCTCACTTTTGCAAGTGGCCGTGAAGGGATTGACAACCCCTTTATCGCGTTGGTTGCAAGGTTCTTATTTGTTTCTGTAGGTACGAGGTGACTTGTGTGTAGTATCCTACTGGATTGATACCTTGGTTCTCAAAAACTGAGGGAAATACTTACGCTACTTTGCTGCATCACCCTTTCCTCTTCAAGGGAAAAACCAATGCAAGCTCAAGAGGTAGCAATATTCATCATGTGACAGTTATGACCTAGGGCAATTCAGCACTAGCTCCAGTTCATCGATATGATGTAGGCATGTATTCCGTAAATAGTCATACGTGCTTTATTAAAGAACTTGCATGACATCTTTTGTCCTACCCTCCCGTGGCAGCGGGGTCCATATTGGAAACTAAGGGATATTAAGGCCTCCTTTTAATAGAGAATCGGAACAAAGGATTAACACATAGTGAATACATGAACTCCTCAAACTACGGTCATCACCGGGAGTTGGCTCGGTTATTGTCACTCCGGGGTTGCCGGATCATAACACGTAGTAGGTGACTATAGCTTGCAAGATCGGATCTAGAACATGAATATAATGATGATAACATAAACGGTTCAAATCTGAAATCATGGCACCCGGGCCCAAAGTGACAAGCATTAAGCATATCAAAGTCATAGCAACATCAATCTAATAACATAGTGGATACTAGGGATCAAGCCCTAATAAAACTAACTCGATTACATGATGAATCTAATCCAACTCCTCACCGACCAGCGAGCCTATGAAGGAATTACTCACTCCTGGCAGGGAGCATCATGGAATTGGCGATGGAGATGGGTTGGTGATGACAAACAACGAAGATCCCCTCTCTGGAGCCCCAAACGGACTCCAGATCTGGCCTCTCAATGAAGAACAGGAGGTGACGGCAGCTCCATCTCGTGGAACGCGATAAGTCTTTCAATCCGTTTTTTCTGGAAAAATAGGATTTTATAGCGTCGGTTACAGGGTCTGCGGGGCCACCAGGTGGGGACAACCCACCTGGGCGCGCCAGGAGAGGGGGGCGCGCCCTGGTGGGTTGTGCCCACCCAGGGGCCCCTCTCCGGTAGGTGTTGGCTCCAGAAATTCTCTTTTATTCCATAAAACTTCCTCGTAAAGTTTTGTTTCATTCCGAGAACTTTTATTTCTGCACAAAAACAACACCATGGTAGTTCTGCTGAAAACAGCGTCAGTCCGGGGTTAGTTTCATTCAAATCATGCAAATTAGGGTCCAAAACAAGAGGAAAAGCGTGAGAAAAAGTAGATACGTTAGAGACGTATCTATTTTTTGCTTCTTTTTTACATTGCAGGAAATCAATACCAAACGGAGTCCAAATGCAGCTAATCTTTTTGTGGAATTTTTATGGGCCAGAAGACACCCAATGGGCCGGAGAAGGACCTAGGGGTGCCCCGAGGGGGGCACAACTCACCAGGGTGCGACTAGGCCCCCAGGCGCGCTCAGGTGGGTTGTGCCACCTCGGTGGCCTCCCACACCGCCTCTTTGCTCTATATATACCCCAATATTCCAGAAACCCTAGGGGAGTTGACGAAAATCAATTCCAGCCGCCGCAAGTTCCAGAAACCATAGATCCAATCTAGACACCATCACAGAGGGGTTCATCATCCTCATTGGTGCCTCTCCGATGACGCGTGAGTAGTTCATTGTAGACCTACAGGTCCGTAGTTACTAGCTAGATGGCTTCCTCTCTCTCTTTTGATTCTCAATACAATGGTCTCTTGGAGATCCATATGATGTAACTCTTTTTGTGTTGTGTTTGTTGGGATCCTATGAACTTTGAGTTTATGATCAGATCTATGTTTTTATCCATGAAAGTTATTTGAGTCTTCTTTGATCTCTTATATGCATGATTGCTTATATCCTCGTACTTTTTCTCCGATATTTGGGTTTTGTTTGGCCAACTTGATCTATTTATCTTGCAATGGGAAGAGGTGCTTTGTAATGGGTTCGATCTTACGGTGCTTGATCCCAGTGAAGAAGAGGAACCGACTCGTATGTATCGTTGCTATTAAGGATAACAAGATGGGGTCTATTTCTACATAAATAGATCTTGTCTACATCATGTCATCGTTCTTATTGCATTACTCCATTTTTCCATGAACTTAATACACTAGATGCATGCTGGATAGCGGTCGATGTGTGGAGTAATAGTAGTAGATGCAGGCAGGAGTCGGTCTACTAATCTTTGACGTGATGCCTATATAATGATCATTGCCTGGATATCGTCATGATTATTTGAAGTTCTATCAATTGCCCAATAGTAATTCGTTTACCCACTGTAGCGACCCGACCTCAGACGGTCAAGTCTCTGTGCTTAAGTGTCATCCCTGGATCGGTATGCTGACACACACAGTACTCGAGGATTTATAACAGAGGTAAATCACATGTATAAAGTAACGTAAATACTATTACCTCAATCCAAACAGCGGAAGTAACAACAAGGTTGTGGATTCCCATCAACACCAACGGCAAAGTTGAGTGTAGAAATCGTAACCCTAACGTATCACTTACTCGTCGTAAGAAGTCCTGCAACATGAGACGTTGCAGCCACAAAGGGTCAGTACATTGAATGTACTGGCAAATTCACATCATAGGATAAATGATGAATAATAGCTATCACTACATGCATATTTGGCTGGTGAAAAAGCTCTATGGTTATAATGTTACTGCGAAAAGCCAATTTTTCCCAACTGCAAAGGAATATATTTCATTTAACTACAAAGTTGGTTGAAAATTATTGAGAAGGTTCCTCCAACTCAATCCCAAAATAATAATCATGAACCCAATCAAATTAATTAAATAAAATGTTGAGATCAACATGATAATCCAAGAACCAGATACTCAAGATTGTCCATAACTGGGGACACGGCTAATCATGATTAGTTTGTACACTCTGCAGAGGTTTGCGCACTTTTCCCCACAAGACTCGATCTCCTCCGTTGGATTTCTCACACTACAGGGTGTTTGAGAAACGCATGACCGAGACACAGTCTTTCAGAAGCATTAACTCTCTACTCTGGATAGACAGTACCACCTACAACCTACTACATCTGCTAGTCTACCTCTTCAAGAGCTTCACGCAACATACTCAACTATGCTAGAGCCCATAATAGCTTGTGGCTGCACACAAAAGTTTCTAGCATGAATAATCTTATGATCCCTTTGAGCCTGGGTGGCGAGCCGTAGGATGATCATACGGGTCCTCCGGGATATCCTAGGACAACACTGGACTCTCCAAGTGCCCGCAACCAATCCACCCAGATGTGTATTGAAGTAGCCACCTTAAGTTGAACCATTAAGTAAACAATCTCACATCTGTCATGGAATACACTCAAACCCAATCCACGTCTACTAGCATAGCATAGCAATATAAGCATAATGTAAAGTAACTCCCAAGGTTTGAATGCAGGGCAATAGGTTCCTACCTCATCAACTACTTCCTAATACCCACATGTTATCAAGTCTTAACCATGCAGTGTTTGAGGGTTGAAACTAATGCATAAAAACTAGGTAATGAAACGTATGATCAAAGTGTAAACTTGCCTGTACTGTTGATGAAGACAATTCGCACTCAAAACTCTTGATAGTTCTACTCGTCACGCTCTGTTCAATCTATCGAGAGCAAGCAATAGTAACCACACATAAGCACTCACTCAAAAGATCGAAAAGAACGAAGAAGACACTTCGGAAAACATCAAAACCAAGCAAATAACTCTTGCAACATAAAACAATTTCTAAAAGTACCAAAATTATGTGAATTTGGCCTTATCAGAAAGTTTAGGTCAAGAGCTTTAATTTGCAAAAAGAATCAAGTAAATGGAGTTACGAAACTCAAGTTATGAACAAAAGAAGTTTGAATTCAAATCTGTTCTAATTCAAATTTTAAAACTTTCAAAAACATGTTTAAGTTTTTTTACTGGATAGAGGGGATCATAACGAAGAAGTGGGCGTTGGTTTCGTTGGATTTGGACAAACGAGCGAAAAGTAGTGATCATTTGAAGAACATGGGCTAAATTGTAAATAAAACAACTACAACTAGGTCCCTGGAAAGAAAATAAAAATAAAAAGAAAAATCTAAAGAACAAACGTTCGTTATAGGATGCTAACGAACGGAGATCGTTCGCTATGTAGACCTAACCAGTGAACGTTCGCAAATTAACTGGATTATATAAAAAACAGGTTTTCCAGAAAACCAGAGAAACTGAAAATAAACCGGTTTTAGGTTCGGTTTAGTACCGTTCGCGGTGGTTTTACCTCGGCTGCGACGGTGGCTAGATCGGCGGCGGGATCAGCGGCGGCGACGAGGCGGCGCGGTGGCGAGGGCGGCGCTATGTGGCGGCGCAGGCGAGCAGCGGTGGCGGCGCAGGCGGCGGGGAAGTGCAGTGCGGCGGCGGCGGTTGCGGCTTCGGGCGGCGGCGGATCGACGCAACGAGGCGAGGCAGCACGGTGGCGAGTGGAGAAGAGGGGTCCGGGGCCCGGGGCCTCGGTATTTAAAGAGGAGGGGCGGCGGCTTGCGTGAGGAAGGGGCACAGCGGTGAGGGGAATTTGGGCGGCGTATGTCGGCGTCAAAACCGGCGGATCTCGGGTAGGGGGTCCCGAACTGTGCGTCTAAGGCGGATGGTAACAGGAGGCGGGGGACACAATGCTTACCCAGGTTCGGGCCCTCTCGATGGAGGTAATGCCCTACTTCCTACTTGATTGATCTTGATGATATGAGTATTACAAGAGTTGATCTACCATGAGATCGTAGAGGCTAAACCCTAGAAGCTAGCCTATGATTATGATTTTTCTTGTCCTACGGACTAAACCCTCTAGTTTATATAGACAGCGGAGGGGGCTAGGGTTACACAGAGTCGGTTACAAGGGAGGAGATCTACATATCCGAATAGCCAAGCTTGCCTTCCACGCAAAGGAGAGTCCCATCCGGACACGGGACGAAGTCTTCAATCTTGTATCTTCATAGTCCAACAGTCCGGCCAAAGCATATAGTCCGGCTGTCCGAAAACCCCCTAATCCAGGACTCCCTCAGTAGCCCCTGAACCAGGCTTCAATGACGATAAGTCCGGCGCGCAGATTGTCTTCGGCATTGCAAGGCGGGTTCCTCCTCCGAATACTCCATAGAAGATTTTGAACACAAGGATCATGTCCAGCTCTGCAAAAAAAATTCCACATACCACCGTAGAGAGTATAATATTTCCAAAAATCTAATCTGCTGACAACTTTTCATGACATGACATCACGCTACGGCCCAGTCGTTATTCGAACCGTTTTTCTCAACCAGCTACTGCACATATTGCGAGGCGGTTTTCTTGGCACGTCTTGTCGAAGCAGAGATCGTGTCCCCTTATCACGGGATTCGCATTAATACGGGTATGGGAAACCCAATCGTGCCTGCTGGTATGACTCCTCGATTTTAGGCAAGTTCCAAACGGCCACGCGGAGGACGCTTGATATTCACCCTCTTTATAAAGGGACCAAGGCCTATCCTTTTCTTCTCGCGCTCGATCCTTCCCTTCCCCCACCTCGAATTCTAACATCCAAGGCTCAGGCTAACCACTTCGGACCTTCAATTATGTCCGGATCCAACCTTCAAGGCCGGTGGATGGCCTCCTCTATCACAGAGGAGGACATCAAAAAGCTAAGAGAAGCCAACTATCTAACTGCCGAAATCTCTCACAGGCTGCCTGCTCAAGGGCAGGTCATGCCCACTCCCGAACCCAACGAGAGTGTCATATTCGTTTCCCACTTCCTCTGAGGGCTAGGCTTTAGCCTCGATCCCTTTGTTAGAGGGTTATGTTCTATTACGGGCTCGATTTCCATGATCTGGCTCCGGATTCCATCCTTCACATCTCGTCGTTCATCGTCGTGTGTGAGGCCTTCCTTTGCATCACCCCACACTTCGGCTTATGGCTCAAGACCTTCAATGTGAAGCCGAAGATGATCGATGGGCGACACGCAGAATGCGGAGGTGCCATAATAAGCAAAGGCGCCGATGCTCCATGGCCAAAGGGTTCCTTCCTGGAGATGTCTGACTTATGCAGCAGGAGTGGTTTTACATCACAGCTCCCCGAAGTACTAAGTGGGCAGCTGCCCCCGCCTTCTGTTCAGGCCCCCCGCCACAACTGGCGTCATGGGTCAGCAAGGGGGCTGGACTGGGGGCCAGTTAATGACGTGCCGACATTGCAGAGTCGCATCCGAGATCTCCTCAAGAGAGATGTCAGCCTTGTCAAGGTAATGCAAGTCATGCTAGTTCGTCGGATCCTGCCCTGTCAACGTCGACCTCTCCGTATGTGGGAGTTCAACCCGGAAAGACCATGAAGTATTCAGCAATTCTTCGGCGTGACGCTCGAAGGGATGTATGGATTGTTCTTCGGATCACGAATAAAGTGTCCAGACTCCATCGAGGATGCGGGTCTAAACTGCAATCGACCAGATACCCACGTAAGTAATTCTGCGGCCGAACACACTGTCTTTCCATTTGTCCTAACATCATTTTGAAAAAATTGCTCTTCGCCAGGACTGGATAAGAAAGGCAAAAATGATCAGGTGTTTGGCCCCCCTTCCAGAAGGCTCGCCGGATCCCGTACTAGCCAGGATGCTTGAGCTCTCACCTTATCAAGCGCCATCAGGGGAAGATAGAGGGAGGAATAAAGAAGCCGAAAGCGGGCCTCACGCATTACTCATCCAAACCGGGGGAATTAGCGTCTCCGCGAAGGAGGATAATCGGGGAGAAGAATCTGAAACTCCCTCTCCCCAAGGAAGGAAAAGGACCGCCTCTGAAGACTTGGGAACAAGGGTTTCCAAACGAGGGAAAAAACCTTCGCCAGGCGGCCCTGCCCCGGAGGGCATCCTTACCGCATAGTGCCCGCAAGGGAATCAGCCCTCCACCGAGCTGTAAGTGAACAAGAGTACTTTATAGTAAATATATCATGCTTCATCTCCGAGGACAATAACCGAGACGTATTTCTTGCAGTTTGGATCGTAGCCCTTCTCGACAGAGTTCGTCTTTGGGGGATCTTCTTCCGGAGATGATGGAGAGCAAAACGCCTCCCCGTGCCTCGCCGCCTCATGAGGCGGACGACCGTGAGGTGTCGTCGCGGAGGATTTCTCCTGATCCACCAAGGCCAGAAGGTAACCCTTCGGCCACCCGAAGTACGGAGTATTCGGCTCTTAAGGAGAGCAACACAAAGAGTCTGGGACTGTCCGGTGCACGACTGGACGCACTGACGAGTCTTCTGGAGCAAGCGGCTATCTCAGAGGCACATCGTACTTTAATGGGTACGGTGGTTGAGAGGATTTCATCCACCAAAAGTGGGTTGCATGAAGCTTTTATGAGCCTGCTAAGAGGCTTTGAGGTACGCAAAGAATATATATATTTTTGATGGTACCACACACGCTAGGTGTGCCCTATGTAGATAGTAGCCCCTGAGACTCTGGTTGCTGTCAAAAGGCGGCAAACAGAGGATCATAGTCCCAGGTAATGATCATGCTACTTTCATGTGCAGGCGGCTGAGGGTCCAGTGGCTGGCCGTACTGGTGACTTTGCCGAACTGAGGTGGCAACTTGATGTGGCAGATGCCGACATCGTGCTTGTAAACAAGCGGCTTGACGAGGCATAGTGTATGTATTCTCTGGTGGTCAGCAGATATTAAGAGGAGCATGATGCTAGTATTTGTAATATGTTGTGACTGCAGATGGAGCTGCCGCCGTGGAGACCCTTCGGGCGGAGCTTGCCCGGGCCAAGGAACAAGCTAGGAGAAGCGATGCGGCCGCCCTAAAGGCGGCCGAAGAGTTAAGAGCCGAACAAGCTGCTCATCGCCAGAGCGAAGATAAAATAGCCAAGATGGCTGTTGAGCTGAAGGATGCCGCCGACCGGTATGAGATTCTTTAAAAGGAAGGCCAAGCGAAAGCGACGGACCTGAAGAAAGCCATGGTAGCAGCAAGGGAAACCCGCTCTAAAATCAGAGCAGCGAAGGAGGAGCTTCGTCAAGCCGGAGATATCTGATACGTCTCCAACGTATCTATAACTTTTGATTATTCCATGCTATTATATTACCTCTTTTGGATGTTTATGGGCTTTATTTTAAACATTTATATCATTTTTGGGACTAACCTACTAACCGGAGGCCCAGCCCATATTGCTGTTTTTTTTCCTATTTCAGTATTTCGAAGAAAAGGAATATCAAATGGAGTTCAAGCGGAATGAAACCTTCGGGAGCGTGATTTTTGGAACGAACGTGATCCGGAGAGCTTGGAGTGCAAGGCAAGAAGCATCTGAGGCCCCCACAAGATAGGAGGCCGCGCCCCCCTGTAGGGCGCACCCCTGTCTCGTGGGCCCCTCGGGCGGCCACCGACGTACTTCCTCCTATATATACCTACGTACCCCGAAAACATCCAGGAGCACCACGAAACACAATTTCCACTGCCGTAACCTTCTGTATCCGCGAGATATCATCTTGGAGCCTTCGCCGACACTCTGCCGGAGGGGGAATCGACCACGGAGGGCTTCTACATCAACATCCTTGCCCCTCCGACGAGTTGTGAGTAGTTTACCACAGACCTACGGGTCCATAGTTATTAGCTAGATGGCTTCTTCTCTCTTTTTGGATCTCAATACAATGTTCTCCCCCTCTCTTGTGGAGACCTATTCGATATAAACTCTTTTTGCGGTGTGATTGTCGAGATCCGATGAATTGTGGGTTTATGATCAAGTTTATCTATGAATAATATTTGAATCTTATCTGAATTCTTTTATGTATGATTGAGTTATCTTTGCAAGTCTCTTCGAATTATCAGTTTGGTTTGGCCTACTAGATTGATCTTTCTTGCCATGGGAGAAGTGCTTAGCTTTGGGTTCAATCTTGCGGTGTCCTTACGCAATGACAGAAAGGGTTGCAAGGCACGTATTGTATTGTTGCCATCGAGGATAACAAGATGGGGTTTATATCATATTGCATGAGTTTATCCCTCTACATCATGTCATCTTGCTTAATGCGTTACTCTGTTCTTATGAACTTAATACTCTAGATGCAGGCAGGAGTCGGTCGATGTGTGGAGTAATAGTAGTAGATGCAGGCAGGAGTCGGTCTACTTGTTATGGACGTGATGCCTATATACATGATCATGCCTAGATAATCTCATAACTATGCGCTTTTCTATCAATTGCTCGACAGTAATTTGTTCACCCACCATAATACTTATGCTATCTCGAGAGAAGCCTCTAGTTAAACCTATGGCCCTCGGGTCTATCTCCTATCATATTTGCTTTCAATCTACTTTTATTTGCATCTTTACATTTTGCATCTATATTATAAAATACCAAAAATATATTTATCTTATCTTACTATCTTTATTAGATCTCACTTTCGCAAGTGGCCGTGAAGGGATTGACAACCCCTTTTATTGCGTTGGTTGCGATTTCTCAGTTTGTTTGTGTATGTTCGTGGGACTTTTGAGGAGCCTCCTACTGGATTGATACCTTGGTTCTCAAAAACTGAGGGAAATACTTACGCTACACTTGCTGCATCACCCTCTCCTCTTCGGGGAAAACCAACGCAAGCTCAAGACATAGCAAGAAGGATTTCTGGCGCCGTTGCCGGGGAGGTCTTCGCTCAAGTCAAGACATACCAAGTACCCATCACAAACCCATCTCCCTCACATTTATATTATTTGCCATTTGCCTCTCATTTTCTTCTCCCCCACTTCACCCTTGCCGTTTTATTCGCCCTCTCTTTCCCAATCTCCTCCTCTCTTTCGCTTGCCCTTTCGTTTGCTCGTTTGGTTGGATTAGATGCTTATTTACTTATTTATTGCTAAACAGAGAACCTAAGATCTATGGATCCTCATCCGCTTGCTAATCTTTTAAAGGGATCCAATTATGATGAACCAATTGCTAGTGAGTTTTGTGCACTAGATTATCTTTATGAAGCTTTGCTTGAAATTTGTGAATCTGAAAATTATGATGAAGAAATTTATGAAGAGATTCACGATAACTCCTTGAATAAAAAGCAAGATTGCAATGATTTTCCTATAAATTCTCTTGATGTCAATTGTGCTAATAATATGCAAAACCCTAAGCTTGGGGATGCTAGTTTTGCTATGTCTAGTACTTGTTTCAATGATCATGATTGGGGTGATTCTTCTTATAACCTTGAAAATTTATTTAAGCCCCATGATGAATATAAAATTGATAGTGTTTGCAATAATATTGAAAGTGGGTTTGGAAGAGTGTCAACTTTATATCCCACATATTTGGAGTATGTTCAATCTTATGATATTTTTGATAAAAGTGGGTTCGGAAAGGTCATGACTTTAGTTAATGTTAATCCCACTATTTTGGAAGAGTGTCAGCTTCGCATGCATGAGGATCGTGTTGGAAATATTTTATGTGATAGTTGTTTTGTTGAATTTTCTTATGATCCTACATGTAATTATTATGAGAGAGGAAAATATGGTTGTAGAAATTTTCATGTTACTAAATTACCTCTCTTCATGTTGAGATTGCTATCATCTCTTTGTTTTTCCTTGCATATGCTAGTTTTTGCTTGCCTTGATAATTTTTTTGCTTACAAGATGCCTATGCATAGGAAGTATGTTAGACTTAAGTGTGTCTGTAAAATGTTTTATGATGCTCTCTTTGTGCTTCAATTCTTGTCTTTCATGTGAGCATCATTGAAATCTCAATGCCTAGCTAAAAAGGCTTTAAAGAAAAGCGCTTGTTGGGAAACAACCCAATATTTTTCCTTGCTGTTATTTAATAAATCTTCCATATACCTTCTGTTTATATGTGGTTTTATGTTTTAATTAGTGTTTTTGCCAAGTTAAACCTATAGGATCTTCTTGGATGATAATTATTTGATCTTGCTGTAATTTCCAGAAACTTTCGGTTCACGAAAACAATTGTTAAAAATCACCAGAACGTGATAAAATAGTGATTCCAATTGCTGATGATCAATAAACAAATTTACTAGGTCGTCCTATTTTGGATGAATTTTTGGAGTTCCATAAGTTTGCGTTGTTTACAGATTGCTACAGACTAATCTGTTTTTGACAGATTCTGTTTTTCGTGTGTTGTTTGCTTATTTTGATGAATCTATGGCCAATAAAATAGTTTATAATCCATAGAGAAGTTGGAATACAGTAGGTTTAACACCAAAACAAATAAATAATGATTTCATTGCAGTACCTTATGTTGTGGTTTTGTTTTCTTTCACTAACGGAGCTTACAAGATTTCTGTTGAGTTTTGTGTTGTGAAGTTTTCAAGTTTTGGGTAAAGCTTTTATGGACTATGGAATAAAGGGTGGCAAGAGCCTAAGCTTGGGGATGCCCAAGGCACCCCAAGATATTCAAGAATATCCAAAAGCCTAAGCTTGGGGATGCCCCGGGAAGGCATCCCCTCTTTCGTCTTCGTTCATTGGTAACTTTATTTGGAGCTATATTTTTATTCGCCACATGATATGTGTTTTGCTTCGAACGTCGTGTATTATATTAGTCTTTGATTTTTAGTTTACCACAATAATCCTTGCTTTACACACCTTTTGGAGAAGCCTACTTGATTAGAATTTGCTAGAATACTCTATGTGCTTCACTTATATCTTTTGAGCTTGATAGTTTTTGCTCTAGTGCTTCACTTATATTTTTTAGAGCACGATGGTGTCTTAATTTTGAAGAAATTATTAGTCTCTCATGCTTCACTTATATTATTTTGAGAGTCTTTTAGAACAGCATGGTATTTGCTATGGTCATAAAGTTGGTCCTAGAATGATGAGCATCCAAGTTGGGTATAATAAAAACTATCATAGGAAGTGAATTGGATGCTATGATCAATTTGATGCTTGATAATTGTTTTGAGATATGGAGGTAGTGATATTAAAGTCATGATAGTTGGGTGATTATGAATTTAAAGAATTCTTGTGTTGAAGTTAGCAAATCCCGTAGCATGCACGTATGGTTAAAGTTGTGTAACAAATTTGAAACATGAAGTGTACCTGGCTTGTGCATCCTTATGAGTGGCGGTCGGGGACGAGCGATGGTCTTTTCCTACCAATCTATCCCCCTAGGAGCATGCGCGTAGTACTTGATTTTTGATGACTTCTAAATTTTTGCAATAAGTATATGAGTTCTTTTGACTAATTTTGAGTCCATGGATTATACGCACTTTTATCTTTCCGCCATTGCTAGCCTCTTCGGTGCCGTGCATTGCCCTTTCTCACCTTGAGAGTTGGTGCAAAATTTGCCAGTACATCCAAACCCCGTGATACGATACACTCTATCACACATAAACCTCCTTATATCTTCCTCAAAACAGCCACCATACCTACCTATTATGGCATTTCCATAACCATTCCGAGATATATTGCCATGCAACTTTCCACCGTTC
>LR880968.1:744850363-744864856 GCA_904067115.1 Aegilops sharonensis | reverse complement strand
CAATCTTGCGGTGTCCTTACCCAGTGACAGAAAGGGTTGCAAGGCACGTATTGTATTGTTGCCATCGAGGATAACAAGATGGGGTTTATATCATATTGCATGAGTTTATCCCTCTACATCATGTCATCTTGCTTAATGCGTTACTCTGTTCTTATGAACTTAATACTCTAGATGCAGGCAGGAGTCGGTCGATGTGTGGAGTAATAGTAGTAGATGCAGGCAGGAGTCGGTCTACGTTATGGACGTGATGCCTATATACGTGATCATGCCTAGATAATCTCATAACTATGCGCTTTTCTATAAATTGCTCGACAGTAATTTGTTCACCCACCGTAATACTTATGCTATCTCGAGAGAAGCCTCTAGTGAAACCTATGGCCCCCGGGTCTATCTCCTATCATATTTGCAAGTGGCTGTGAAGGGATTGACAACCCCTTTATTGCGTTGGTTGCAAGTTCTCAGTTTGTTTGTGTAGGTGCGTGGGACTTTTGAGGAGCCTCCTACTGGATTGATACCTTGGTTCTCAAAAACTAAGGGAAATACTTACGCTACACTTGCTGCATCACCCTCTCCTCTTCGGGGAAAACCAACGCAAGCTCAAGACGTAGCAAGAAGGATTTCTGGCGCCGTTGCCGGGGAGGTCTTCGCTCAAGTCAAGACATACCAAGTACCCATCACAAACCCATCTCCCTCGCATTTACATTATTTGTCATTTGCCTCTCGTTTTCCTCTCCCCCACTTCACCCTTGCCGTTTTATTCGCCCTCTCTTTCCCAATCTCCTCCTCTCTTTCGCTTGCCCTTTTGTTTGCTCATTTGGTTGGATTAGATGCTTATTTATTGCTAAACAGAGAACCTAAGATCTATGGATCCTCATCCACTTGCTAATCTTTTTAAGGGATCCAATTATGATGAACCAATTTCTAGTGAGTTTTGTGCACTAGATTATCTTTATGAAGCTTTGCTTGAAATTTGTGAATCTGAAAATTATGATGAAGAAATTTATGAAGAGATTCACGATAACTCCTTGAATAAAAAGCAAGATTGCAATGATTTTCCTACAAATTCTCTTGATGTCAATTGTGCTAATAATATGCAAAACCCTAAGCTTGGGGATGCTAGTTTTGCTATGTCTACTACTTGTTTCAATGATCATGATTGGGGTGATTCTTCTTATAACCTTGAAAATTTATTTAAGCCCCATGATGAATATGAAATTGATAGTGTTTGCAATAATATTGAAAGTGGGTTTGTAAGAGTGTCAACTTTAGATCCCACATATTTGGAGTATGTTCAATCTTATGATATTTTTGATAAAAGTGTGTATTTTTCACATTTGATCCAACGTCTTGGGCCATTAAGGAGGTGATGGCGCGACGAACAAGGCAATCGGGCTATATAGCTTTAAAACTTTCACTTAGCCATAGGAATTTGACGGTGGGGCTACTATATAGCCCCTGGTACTTCCGTGCATGTCCGAATACGGGGCGCGTACATACATGACCGGGAAACCGGCCCTTCGTTGATGCGGAGGAATCGCGAAGGTTCCGCTGAGTCATCGAGTGGTTGACCAGTCTCACGCTTTATCATGACAGTCAGTTTTCGGCTTTCTCTACTAAGGTGCTCGTCCAGATGAACCAGGGCACAATCGCAGTAGTTCTCCCGGTGCCACCTTAGCCGATAGAGCAGAACGTAAGGTAGCAAAACACGGGAGCCGGGCAAACCAAACTATTGACCAAAGACATGATTCGGAGCTGATGCATATAAGGCCAAACTCGCGACGCCGAACACTCCCTAAGGTATTCGGTCTTTGCAACGTATATTGGGCTGAGTAACGCCCTCAATAATAAGCCCTGAATTTCCAAGTACATGCATTAGTCTGACGTGTTGAAATGCCAATAACGCCAGCATCCCTCTTGGTTATGTTGAGTATCCGGAGGGTGTGAAGCAACAAGAGACAGTAAAAAAGGTTTACACAGGGCCTTAATCTAAAAAGAAACCTTTGAGTGGGGCCCTGCTGCACGTCTACGCCTGTGTCTCCGTTGTGCCGTATCCTGGAAGGGTGTAGCATGATTATCATCTGTAAAAGAGAAAAACCCAGGTGAAAGTCTTCGTGCGAAAAATTGGTTATTCTTAATAAACAATTAAAATTCAATCTAAATAAGGTCAAGGCGAACTGTAGTCCTTTTTACATGCGAGAAGCCCCTAGCGCCACCTATGGGGGTATATCCATCCACCCAATCTCAGGTTTATCTGGGCTGTTACAGCTAGGGGTGCGCCGGACTCGTCTAGCTGTGTCCGCTGTCTTGACGACCGATCATTTATTCTGGTGGGAGAGGTCGTTCAGTGTTCGGCTGCTAAAGCCGCCGCACATTCTTCCATATGTAAGGAATGCTCTGTGTTTCCGCTAACTATGATGATGCCACGTGGACCGGGCATCTTAAGCTTAAGATAAGTGTAATGCGGTACTGCATTAAAACGAGCGAAGGTCGTTCTTCCGAGTAGTGCTTGATAGCCACTTCGGAATGGAGCGATGTCGAAGGTTAAATTTTCACTTCGGAAGTTGTCGGGAGAACCGAGTACAACCTCTAGTACGAGAGAGCCCGTGCGGCGGGCCTCTGGGCCTGGTATTACTCCTTTAAAGGTAGTATTGCTTTGGCTGATTCTTGTCGGGTCTATCCCCATTTTGCGGACTGTGTCATGATATATCAGATTAAGACTACTGCCGCCGTCCATAAGGACTCGGGTGAGATGGTATCAGTCAATTATTGGGTCTAGTACCAAGGCAGCCGATCCTCCGTGCCGGGTACTGGTCAGGTGATCCCTGCGATCAAAAGTGATCGGGCAGGCCGACCAAGGGTTGAATTTGGGGGTGACGGGCTCCACGGCGCATGTGTCTCGGAGTGCGCGTTTGCTCCTCCTCTTCGTTGTGTGAATCATGTTCACTGTTTTGACCTCTGGTGGGAATTTTTTCTGTCCCCCAGTGTTTTGCTGGCGAGGCTCATCCTCGTCTTCACTTGGTGTCTCCCTCCCCTTGTGTTCGGCGTTTAGCTTGCCGGCCTGCTTGAAGACCCAACATTCTCTGTTGGTGTGATTTGCTGGTTTGTCGGAGGTGCCATGAATCTGACATAATCTGTCTGGAATCTTGTTTAGGCTGGACAGTCCATCTCTGCTGCCTTTGAATGGCTTTTTCCGTTGACCGGGTTTAGAGCCCCTGAGTTCGGCGTTTACCGCCGTGTTGTCTGGGCTGTCTTCGTTGTTTCGACGCTTGCTTTTATTGCGTCATGGTTTTCCACTGCCATCCCTAACTTCGGATGTGCCTGGGTCGCTGGTGCCGCTACGGGCCAGCCAACTATCTTCGCCCACGCAAAAGTGGGTCATAAGGCTTGTTAGGGCTGCCATTGTCCTCGGTTTCTCCTGGCCGAGGTGTCTGGCGAGCCATTCGTCCCGGACACTGTGTTTGAAATCCGCTAAGGCTTCGGCATCCGGGCAATCAACAATTTGATTCTTCTTAGTGAGGAATCTGTTCCAAAGCTTTCGGGCTGACTCTCCGGGCTGTTGAGTTACATGACTTAAATCGTCTGCATCCGGAGTTCGGACATAAGTCCCTTGAAAATTAGCCCTAAAAGCATCCTCAAGCTCTTCCCAACTTCCAATTGAGTTTTCAGGGAGGCTCTTCAGTCAGTGCCGAGCTGGTCCTTTCAACTTGAGGGGCAAGTATTTGATGGCGTGGAGATCATCTCCGCGAGCCATGTGGATATGAAGGATAAAGTCCTCAATCCATACCCCAGGGTCTGTAGTTCCGTCATATGCCTCTATGTTCACGGGTTTGAATCCCTCTGGAAATTCGTGATCCAGCACCTCATCGGTGAAGCATAGGGGGTGCGCGGCACCCCTGTATTGGGATGTGTCATGGCATTATGACGGTTGTAGTGTTCGGTTTTTATTCTGTGCCGGAGCGCGCTTCCTAGATCCATAGATGGACCTGGTCATAACGGCTTTTTGGTGCAAGTCCTCACGTAAATCGTGTGCTGACTTATGTGTGACATCGTTAGCTGCCCTATCGCGGCCACGGGGTGGTCGATCCGGCTGACCGGCCGTTTTATTTTTCGGCTGTATAGGCGCCTCGCCATCGAATTCAGGCAGCAACTTGCGCTTTGGATAGCTCTTTGTGTGGCGACTGCCGCCGTACTTTTCCTCAGTGTCGAGCACTTTGTTCCATCTATTGTTGAGTGTATTTTGCGCGGCCTTAAGCCTTTGCTTTTTCTTCTTTAGACTCCTTGCGGTGGCAATAAGCCTTCTATGGAGGTTCTCTTGCTCCAAGTTCCTTTTCGGGATGATGTGTGCATCATCGTCCAGACTGTTCTCCTCTTCGGAGACAGGTTGATTAGCTTTACCCTCTCCGTCGCCGTGATTGGACAGCGGCTCCGTACTATGTTCGCCGTTCGCTGGTTCGTCCTGCTCTGTCGCTGGATCCATGTGGTCGTCGTTTCCTTTGGAGTCAACCGGGGTATTATTCGTCTTTGCGCTGTTATCGCTGTTTTTGCCGAGGCGGGGTTTGGAGCGGCGCCTACGCTGTCGCTTTGGTTGCTTCTCGAGGAACTATCCTTCGCTGCATCCTTCCGTTTACTCATCATTGTTTTATTGCGGTGTATCCACCATATATATATCGTGTGATGAAGTGGTTGTCCAGTGCCCTGTGGGTGGTGGTTCCTGTTCCTCTCCTGCATCGTCGTCCATACCGTCGATGTCTTCGGAGTCGAAATCAAGCATGTCGGTTAAATCGTCGACAGTGGCTATTAAGTGGGTGGTGGGTGGGGAACGAATTTCTTCGTCGTCTGCTTCCCACTCGAGCCGGGCATAGTTCGGCCAAGGGCCTTCTGACAAGGAGAGAGACCTCTTAATGAATTCAGCACGTCGCCTAGGGGCGAGTGCTGAAAGATATCCACGGAGGAAAACTCCATAATCGACGCTCAATCAGATTTGATAGGCACAGACGCCGGCGGTTCGGAGCCCGTGGACGGGGACGAATCCAAGGGTCCGGCAACACGGATCTCGTAGGAGGTGAAGTCAGTATTCGGCTCTATCGCCGCTGAGTGTGCGACCTCCGTGGCGGGGTCCATCCACCCGTCCACGCGCGGCGCGATCTGCTCCGGATCGAGGGCCGGAGTGGCCACACGGGTGATCTCCCAAACATTGTCCGACGGCAGAGCTAAGTCATGCTCGTCGTGACTGTGCGGGGCACCTGACCCGGGCTCGAATCCGTCGAAGATCAAGTCTCCGCGGATGTCGGCGGTATAGTTTAAGCTTCCAAACCTGACCCGATGGCCAGGGGCGTAGCTCTCGATCTGCTCTAGATGGCCAAGCGAGTTGGCCCACAGTATGAAGCCGCCGAATACGAAGATCTGTCCGGGGGGAAAAACCTCACCCTGGATCGCATCGTTGCCGATGATCGAAGGAGCCATCGAGCCTTATCGTGACGACACAGTGGAACTCTCAATGAAAGCACCAATGTCGGCGTCAAAACCGGCGGATCTCGGGTAGGGGGTCCCGAACTGTGTGTCTAAGGCGGATGGTAACAGGAGGTGTGGGACACAGTGTTTACCCAGGTTCGGGCCCTCTCGATGGAGGTAATACCCTACTTCCTACTTGATTGATCTTGATGATATGAGTATTACAAGAGTTGATCTACCACGAGATGGTAGAGGCTAAACCCTAGAAGCTAGCCTATGATTATGATTGTTCTTGTCCTACGGACTAAACCCTCCGGTTTATATAGACACCAGAGGGGGCTAGGGTTACACAGAGTCGGTTACAAGGGAGGAGATCTACATATCCGAATTGCCAAGCTTTCCGTCCACGCAAAGGAGAGTCCCATCCGGACACGAGACGAAGTCTTCAATCTTGTATCTTCATAGTCCAACAGTCCGGCCAAAGCATATAGTCTGGCTGTCCGATGACCCCCTAATCCAGGACTCCCTCGGCGTACGGCGGCGGCGATGCCGTGCGGGCGGCGGAGTCCGGTCGGGAGGAGAAAGGCGGTGCGGGCGCGACCTGTTGGGCCGCGGCCTGGCTCAGGCACTGGGATGGCCCAGTCGGCGACGGGGAGAGAGAGGAGAGAGAGAGAGAGAGAGAGAGAGAGAGAGAGAGCAGTGCTGGACTTCGGCCTGGCACTGTTCGAAGAGTTAAAAAAACATTTTTCCAGAAAAAGAAAAATAATAAAAACGAAATAAATAAAAATAGTATATAGGCATATAATATATCAAAAAAATTAGAAAACGATTTCCTACAATCTGAACATTTTTCTAAAGTCAAATAAAATCCACACAAATTTAAAGCAAAGAGTGCTACTGTTGCAACAAAATCAAATAAAAATCATTTTAAAAATACCAAAATAGTTTCAAATTAATTTCTCTCCAATTTTCTTATGTAGGGAATCATTTTACCCTATTTTCCCTATATTTTATTTTTGGAGAGAAATAATTTTGAATAAAAACCAAAATAACTCCAAATTGAAAATGATTTCAAAGGGGCGTTAAACTTGGTTTCTTTGAAACTTCCAACTCATATTTCATATAATTTGAAGAAGTCATTTTATATTCTCTTGTGAAAATCGTTGAGTTGCACAAAGTTTCTGAGTTGGAAAAAATATATTTCCAAATGAAATTCAAATATTTCCAAAAACCCTTTTCATTTAAATAAATGTAAGAAGTCATGTCATCTTCTCTCTGGGGTTTTGTATTTGAAAAGAATTTGAATTCATGGAGATCATAAAAGCAAAAATAAAAGTTTTGGGAAAGTCCTTTTAGTCCCTCTCATTTAAGTTTCAAAAGTTTCGAATTTCACTCAATTTCACACAATCAATCAAATCTATCTATTTATATAACATTCCAAAATTTAGAATTTTGGGATGTTACACCCATCGTTTGCTATTTTTCTTGAGAGAAGCCACTAGTGAAATCTACGGCCCCCGGGTCTCTTCTTTATTATATTTGCCTTTGCGATCTATTTTTATTTGTTTTTATTTTCAGATGTATTAAACCAAAAATACAAAAATACCTTGCTGCAATTTATTATTATTTATTTTATCTCGCGTTCCCGCGAGATCTATTTATCCAATCGACTACAATTTTATCTATCTTTTTACCCGTGAGGGATTGACAACCCCTCTCTTACGTCGGATGGCAAGTATTTGTTCCTTGTGTGCAGGAGCCGTTTTTGTGGTGTTGTGTGGTTTTCCTACTGGTTCGATAACCTTGGTCTCATCACTGAGAGAAATACCTATCGTTGTTGTGCTGCATCATCCCTTCCTCTTTGGGGAAATACCGACGTAGTCTAAGCAAACATTAAAAGGAATTTCTGGCGCCGTTGCCGGAGAGACATCATCAACAACTACCAGGTTCCTAATCACAAATCCCATCTCCTTGCAATTTACATTATTTCCCATCGGCCTCTCGTTTTCCTCTCCCCACTTCACAAAAAAAATGCCGTTTTATTCGCCCTTTTTTTCGCTCGCCGTTTTCTCGTCAGATCTGTTTTTGACTGCAATGTTGTTGCGTAGTCACAACGACTCAAGAGAACACCAAGTTGTGTGATTTCTCCAATACCAACAACAATGATTTTATTAGCACTCCAATTGCTTCTCCCGCCACTAGTGAGGAGTCTTGTGATATTAATACCACTTTGCTGAATCTTGTTATGAAAGATCAATTTTCCGGTACTCCTAATGAGGATGCCGCGTCCCATCTTAACACATTCCTAGAATTAGGCGATATGCAAAAGAAGAAATATGTGGAAAATGATGTTGTGAAGTTGAAATTATTTCCGTTTTCTTTGCGAGATCGTGCAAAAATTTGGTTTTCTTCTTTGGCTCGCAATAATATTGATTCTTGGGATAAGTGCAAGGATGCTTTTACTACTAAATATTTTCCGCCTGCGAATTTTTTTCCCTTAGAACCCAAATCATGAATTTCAAGAAACTTGAACATGAGCATGTTGCAAAATCTTGGGAAAGGATGAAATTGATGCTAAGGAATTGCCCAACTCATGGGTTAAATCTTTGGATGATCATACAAAAATTTCATGCGGGGTTGAATTTTGTTTCTCGTAAAATTTTAGATTCCGCCGCGGGTGGTACGTTTATGGAAATTACTTTGGGTGAATCCACCAAATTGTTTGATAATATTATGGCAAATTATTCACAATGGCATACCGAAAGAGCTCCTACTATTAAAAAAGTTAATTCGGTTGAAGAAATTTCTTCTTTGAGTGAAAAAGTTGATGCTCTTATGAAATGGGTTGCTAATAAAAGTGCTCCTATTGATTTTAATGATGTGCCTTTGACTACTTTTATTGAGAAAAATAGTGATGCCATAGATGTGATTTTTATCTCACGAAACAATTTCAATAACAATGCTTATAGAGGTAATTTCAATCCTAGTCCTTTTCCTAGTAAT
The DNA here is from genome assembly GCA_904067115.1 of Aegilops sharonensis. NCBI lineage: Eukaryota > Viridiplantae > Streptophyta > Magnoliopsida > Poales > Poaceae > Aegilops > Aegilops sharonensis. The sequence continues at coordinate 744,856,402 of LR880968.1, read as the reverse complement.
TGAAGGAAATATGCCCTAGAGGCAATAATAAAGTTATTATTTATTTCCTTATATCATGATAAATGTTTATTATTCATGCTATAATTGTATTAGCAGGAAACTTAGTACATGTGTGAATACATAGACAAAAAGAGAGTGTCCCTAGTATGCCTCTACTTGACTAGCTCATTTATCAAAGATGGTTATGTTTCCTAACCATAGACATGTGTTGTCATTTGATGAACGGGATCACATCATTAGGAGAATGATGTGATGGACAAGACCCATTCGTTAGCTTAGCATTATGATCGTTATAGTTTCATTTGTACTGCTTTCTTCATGACTTATACATGTTCCTCAGACAATGAGATTATGCAACTCCTGAATACCGGAGGAACACTTTGTGTGCTATCAAACGTCACAACGTAAATGGGTGATTATAAAGATGCTCTAGCTTAGAGAATAAAGAAATCTATCTCTAAAGGGGGAGCGGTACGACTATTTTAGGTTAGAGGAAGGTTGAAGAGAGAATAGCTAAAATAGCCAGTCGGGTAGGCAAGTGCGGGTGGCTGTGGTCAAAGTGAATATGTCTTGTTTCGGTTAGCGGTTTCGGCTCTCCGGCACCGAAGTAAACTCTTTCTATTGCGGGGCCTATGGAGTTTGGGGATGAGTGCTGGCACTTTACTATGCAACATTCCTGTTTCTTTCATAGGTGTCTCCGAACGTATTTGTTGGGTTGGCATAGATCGAGATTAGGATTTGTCACTCCATGTTTCGGAGAGGTATCTCTGGGCCCTCTAGGTAATGCTCATCACTATAAGCCTTGCAAGCAATGTGACTAATGAGTTAGTTACGGGATGATGCATTATAGAATGAGTAAAGAGACTTGCCAGTAACGAGATTGAACTAGGTATGATGATACCGACGATCGAATCTCGGGCAAGTAACATACCGATGACAAAGGGAAGAACGTATGTTCTTATGCGGTTTGACCGACAAAGATCTTCGTAGAATATGTGTAACATCCCAAATTTTCAATTTGGCATGTTATACATAGGTCATCCATGCATATCATATTTTATTGCCTTTTGTTTGCAATCCTCGAAATCCTAAGCAACTCAAGGACCCTCGGAGAGAGTTGGGGATTTTTCGATTTTCATATTTGATTTTTATCAAGTAGTGAAGACGAGGATTTTTGGTTTTAATTATTTTTCTCTCCGGAAAATATTTCATTTTTTTAAATAATAAATGTGGGGAGATAATATGACTTCTCCAAAATAATTGAAATATCGGAGGGAAAATGTTAAAATCATTATTTGGTTTTTATTTGATTTATTCGCCCTAGAAAAATTTGCATGTTTTAAAAATTGCATTTTATGGGCCAAGAAAAGTTCATCCTGTTCTAAATATTCCATTTAGACGGAGAAAAATTATTTTGGAATTTTTAGTTTTTTATTTATTTTTCTAGGATTTTCTTAGTCGGCGGAACGTTTAAAAAAAAAGAGGACTCGCGCCCGACTGGGCCGAAGCCCAGCCGAGCCAGGCCGGCCCGCCCGCGCCACCGCCTCCCCCGCCGTGCCGCCGCCGGACTCGGAGAGTCCGGATCGCCACCGCCTCCCGCCGCCCGACCCCCTCCCCAAGTCGGAGCCGCCGCCGCCTCTCTCCCCCCCTTTAAATACCACCCCGGAGCCCCCCTGGAGCCCCGAGTCGCCACCACCGCCGCCCCTCGCCCGCCACGCCGTGCCCTGCCGAGCCGCCGTCGCCGCCTTTAGCCACCGTCGCCGCCTCGCCGAGCCCCGCCGCCCCTCGCCGAGCCCCGCCGAAGCCGCCCGCCTTGCCGGACGACCTCGCCGGAGGTAGCCGCCCCGCCGCCCGGTTTTTTTAAAGAAAAACCCTTTCGGTTTTTTTAGAAAAAAAACCCTAGTTCATTTTTTATAGATTGGTTTTATTTATTTAGCGAGCGTTCGCCCGTTCGTTCGTTCGTTCGTTTAGCCGTTTGTCGTTTTCTTTTTATCGGATTTATTCCGCGATTTTTCCGATCGCAATTTCTGACCCGATGTTCAAACTAGTATAACTTTTCGCTCGTTTATTGGAATCAGGCGATTCAAGCGCCTGGAGTTTCATCTCGAAACCCTCTTTCCGAATAGCCAACTCAAACAAGTTTTTTCCTCTGTAAAATTTGACCCTAGTTCAGATTAGTAAACGGATCTTGTTTCTTTCGCCGTTTGAGTTTCATTGCTCCGTTTGGTTTGATTCTTCTTGTGAACCGGAGTTCTTAAGTTGAACTCTCCGGTCAACCTCTTTCAGTTGAAGTTTCGTTTGTGAATCTTTGCTTGTTGCTTATGTATGCTGTTGTTTGTTTGCGATAGAATTCCCGGAGTGCGAAGCGTGTTACTACGAGTCTCTAGGATTCCCGGATCGTCAGCAAAGCAAGTAACACTTTGATCATACTCTTTTCATACCCAGTTTTTATGCATTAGTTTCAACCCTCACACATTGCATGGTTAGGATGTAATTAATTTGTGGGCTGGGAAGTAGTTGATGAGGTAGGAACCTATTGTCCTGCATTCAAACCTTGGGAGTTACTTCTACGTTATGCTTATATTGCCATGCTATGCTCGTAGAAGTGGGTTGGGTTTGAGAGTTATCCATGACAGATGTGAGATTGTTAATTAATGGTTTACTTTAAGGTGGAAACTTTAATACACATCTGGGTGGATTGAGGCACCTGGGGAACCCTGTGTTGTCTGTTTTATTTTTGGAAATCCCGGGGTACCCGTGTGATCTTCCTATGGATCGCCACCCAGGCTCAAAGGGAACTGAGATTATTCATGCTAGAAACTTCCATGTGCAGCCACAAGCTATTATGGGCTCTAGCATAGTTGAGTAAGTTACGTGAAGCTCTTGAAGAGGTAGATCAGCAGGTAGTGGGTTTTGTAGGTTTGGTATGTTCTACCCGGAGTAGAGAGTTAATGTTTCTGAAAGACTGTGTCTCGGTCATCCGTTTCTCAAACACCATGCAGTGCGAGAAATCAACGGAGGCGATCGAGTCTTGTGGTGAAAAGTCGCAAACCTCTGCAGAGTGTACAATCTAATCATGGTTAGCCGTGTCCTCGGTTATGGACAATTCTGAATATCTAGTACTTGAGTTTTCACATGTATCTCATCACTCTAAATTAATATTGCTGGGTTGTTAACTATTTTTAATTGGGATTGAGTTGGGGTTATACCTTCTCAATGATGTTTCAACCACCATGATAGTTAAATTAAAATTTATTCCTTTGTTGTAGGTGAAAATTGGCTTTCCGCAAAACTGTAACCGTAGAGCTTTCCACCAGCCAAATATGCATGTAGTGTCAGCATTATTCTGTTATTGCTCTATTGTGTTACATTGCCAGCATATTCCATGTGCTGACCCGTTCTCGGGCTGCAACGTATTATGTTGCAGACTTTTCAGACGAGTAGTAAGGTTCGATAGGTCGTTGCCGTGCAGCTCAGCTATGCCGTTGGAGTTGATGGACTCACTTTATCTTCCAAGCCTTCCGCTGTTATCGTATTAGATGGCCTTAAGCCATATTATTGTAATAAGTTCTCTTTTGAGACATTCGATGTAATAAGTGTGTGATTGCTACTCTGTTATAAATCCTTCGAGTACTGTGTGTGTCAGCATTACCGATCCAGGGATGACACGGAAGCACAAAGACTTGACCATCTGAGGTCGGGTCGCTACAATATGTAGGAGCCAATATGAACATCCAGGTTCCGCTATTGGTTATTGACCGGAGATGTGTCTCGGTCATTTCTACATAGTTCTCGAACCCGTAGGGTCCGCACGCTTAATGTTCGATGACGATTTGTATTGTGAGTTATGTGATTTGATGACCGAAGTTTGTTCAGAGTCCCGGATGAGATCGCGGACATGACGAGGAGTCCCAAATAGTTGAGAGGTAAAGGTCGATATATTGGAAGGCTATATTCGTACATCGGAAAGTTTTCGAGTGATTTGAGTATTATTCGGAGTACCGGAGAGTTACGGGAATTCGCCGGGGGAAGTAGTGGGCCTTAATGGGCCATACGGGAAATGAGAGAAGGGCCTCAGGGGTGGCCGCGTGCCCCCCTCCTTCCTTCTCCCCTCTTCCTCCTTCCCTTCTTTCACCTAGTTGGAATAGGAAAGGGGGGGCCAAATCCTACTTGAACCGGGAGTCCAAGTAGGACTCCCCCCCTTGGCGCGCCCCCTGTAGGGCCGGACTCATCTTCCTCCCTCTTTTATTAATGTGGGCAGGGGGCACCCCAAAGGCACTCAAGATTTGTCTTAGCAGTGTGCGGTGCCCCCTCCATAGTTGCACACCTCGGTCATATCGTCGTAGTGCTTAGGCGAAGCCCTGCGCCGGTAACTTCATCATCACCGTCGCCACGCCGTCGTGCTGACGAAACTCTCCCTCGGCCTCAACGGGGTCAAGAGTACGAGGGACGTCACCGAGCTGAACGGGTGCTGAACACGGAGGTGCCATACGTTCGGTTCTAGGATCGGTCGGATCGTGAAGATGTACGACTACATCAACCGCGTTGATATAACACTTCCGCTTTTGGTCTACGAGGGTACGTGGACATACTCTCCCCACTCGTTGCTATGCTTCTCCTAGATAGATCTTGCGTGATCGTAGGATTTTTTTTGAAATTACTGCGTTCCCCAACAGTGGCATCCGAGCCAGGTCTATGCGTAGATGTGATATGCATGAGTAGAACACATAGAGTTATGGGCGATAATAGTCATACTGCTTACCAGCATGTCATACTTTGATTCGGCGGTATTGTTGGATGAAGCGGCCCAGACCGACATTACATGACCGCATTCATGAGACTTTTTCTACTGACGTGCTTTGCACACAGGTGGCTAGTGGGTGTACGTTTCTCCAGCTTTAGTTGAATCGAGTGTGACTACGCCTGGTCCTTGTTGAAGGTTAAAACAACACACTTGACGAAAAATCGTTGTGGTTTTGATGCGTAGGTAAGAACGGTTCTTGCTAAGCCCGTAGCAGCCACGTAAAACTTGCAACAACAAAGTAGAGGATGTCTAACTTGTTTTTGCAAGGCATGTTGTGATGTGATATGGTCAAGACATGATGCTATATTTTATTGTATGAGATGATCATGTTTTGTAACAGAATTATCGGCAACTGGCAGGAGCCATATGGTTGTCGCTTTATTTTATGCAATGCAATCGCCATGTAATTGTTTTTACTTTATCACTAAGCGGTAGCGATACTCGTAGAAGAAATAGTTGGCGAGACGACAACAATGCTACGATGGAATTCAAGGTGTCGCGCCAGTGACGATGGTGATCATGCCGGTGCTTTGGAGATGGAGATCAAAGGCACAAGATGATCATGGCCATATCATATCACTTATATTGATTGCATGTGATGTTTATCCTTTATGCAGCTTATTTTTCTTAGTTTGGTGGTAGCATTATAATATGATCTCTCACTAAATTTCAAGGTACAAGTGTTCTCCCTGAGTATGCACCGTTGCTACAGTTCGTCGTGCCGAGACACCATGTGATGATCAGGTGTGGTAAGCTCTACGTTCACATACCACGGGTGCAAGACAGTTTCGCACACGCAGAATACTCGGGTTAAACTTGACGAGCCTAGCATATGCAGATATGGCCTCAGAACACGGAGACCGAAAGGTCGAACGTGAATCATATAGTAGATATGATCAACATAGTGATGTTCACCATTGAAAGCTACTCCATATCACGTGATGATCGGACATGGTTTAGTTGATTTTGGATCACGTGATCATTTAGATAACTCGAGGGATGTCTATCTAAGTGGGGGTTCTTAAGTAATATGATTAATTGAACTTTAAATTATCATGAACTTAGTCCTAGTAGTATTAGCATATCTAGTTCTAGATCAATAGCTCGCGATGTAGCCCCCCGTTTATTTTTTATATGTTCCTAGAGAAATATAAGTTGAAAGATGATAGTAGCAATGATGCGGACTTGGTCCGTGATCTGAGGATTTTCCTCATTGCTGCACAGAAAAATTATGT
>LR880968.1:744820786-744833977 GCA_904067115.1 Aegilops sharonensis | reverse complement strand
TCACTCTAGCAACCCATCATCTACTTATTACTTCCCAATGCCTTCCTCTAGGCCCAAATAATGGTGAAGTGTTATGTAGTCGACGTTCACATAACACCACTAGAAGATAGAAAACATACATCTCATCAAAATATCGAACGAATACCAAATTCACATGACTACTAATAGCAAGACTTCTCCCATGTCCTCAGGAACAAACGTAACTACTCACAAAGCAATTTCATGTTCATAATCAGAGGGGTATTAATATGCATATAGGATCTGAACATATGATCTTCCACCAAATAAACCAACTAGCATCAACTACAAGGAGTAATCAACACTACTAGCAACCTACTAGTACCAATCCCGGACATGGAGACAAGAATTGGATACAAGAGATGAACTAGGGTTTTGAAAGGAGATGGTGCTGGTGAAGATGTTGATGGAGATTGACCTCTCCCGATGAGAGGAGCGTTGGTGATGACGATGGCGATGATTTCCCCTTCCCGGAGGGAAGTGTCCCCGGCAGAACAGCTCTGCCGGAGCCCTAGATTGGTTCCGCCAAGGTTCCGCATCATGGCGGCGGAGTCTCGTCCTGAAAGGTTGCTTATGATTTTTCTTCGGACGAAAGACCTCATATAGTAGAAGATGGCCACTGGAGAGCCAACAGGGGGCCCACGAGGCCGGGGGCGCGCCCAGGGGGTAGGGCGCGCCCCCACCCTCGTGGCCAGGTGGGGCCCCCTCTGACGTACTTCTTCGGCTCAATATTTTTTTATTATTTCCAAAAATAACTTTCGTGGTGTTTCAGGACTTTTGGAGTTGTGTAGAATAGGTCTCTAATATTTGCTCCTTTTCCAGCCCAGAATTCCAGCTGCCGGCATTCTCCCTCCTTATGTAAACCTTGTAAAATAAGGGAGAATAGGCATAAGTATTGTGACATAATGTGTAGTAACAGCCCGTAATGCAATAAATATCAATATAAAAGCATGATGCAAAATGGACGTATCACTGGACATTGGTCAAAATTATCCTTAGAGGACTAAGGAAATATTACTCGGTTATGAGGTGATAAAGAGTTCGTCGTAAAGAGTTACATCGATGAAAGCTTTGACACAGATCTGGATGACTCTAAGTCTCGATCTGGATACATATTGATAGTGGGAGCATTTAGCTAGAGTTGCTCCGTGCAGAGCATTGTAGACATAGAAATTTGCAAAATACATACAGATCTGAATGTGGCAGACCCATTGACTAAACCTCTCTCACAAGCAAAACATGATCACACTTTAGTACTCTTTGGGTGTTAATCACATGGTGATGTGAACTAGATTATTGACTCTAGTAAACCCTTTGGGTATTTGTCGGGGATATACCCCGCGGTATGACCCGGCTGGAGTTGTAAACCGGCTGGGACTTGGTAAACCGGCGCGATGGTAAACCGGCAGAGAGTTAAGACAGAGAGTCAAGACAGATGGCTAAGACAGACGGTAAACCGGCTGGTGGTAAACCGGCAGACAATGTTAAACCGGCAGACAATGTTAAACCGGCAAACAGTGATAACTGGGTTGTCAGGGGTTATGAAGCCCGAGATGTTATGAAGCCCAAGACGTTAAGAAGCCCATGAAGATAAGTTAGAATAGTTAAGTCTTAAGTCCGAGTTGGACTCTACATGTAACCCGCCTCTTCAACATATATAAGGAGGGGTAGGGCTCCCCAAAGGGGGAGAAGCTACAAGCAAGAAACAATCTCTAGGGCTAGACACAACTAGAGGAGAGCCGGTTTACGGCGACTCCCTCGTGATGATAATGAGATCTAGCCTCAAACAGCATGTAGGGTTGTTACCGGATGATGTTTCCCAGGGCCCGAAGCTGTCTAAACCCTCGTCTTGTGTTGCGTCTCTCGATTTCGCTCAACCCCTCTCAAGCTACCACATAGATGCGTTGGCCTCGCGACTAAGTCCTCACACTAAGGACATCTGACGTGTTAATTCCACGACAGTTGGCGCCCGCCGTGGGGCCTGCGCACGGTGGTGTTGAGTTCTTGAAGGGATCTCTCACAGGGATCGAGGAAGCTTGCAATTTTCCGGATGAAAGAGCCGGTTTGAAAGGATTTGTATCAGTTTTAAGTTTTATGGATCCAGATTTAAGGATCTGTGAGATTTAAAGTTCAAGAAATAAGGGTTGCGTTTGGACACTACCATAAAACGCCAAAGAAAGAAGCCACAAACCGCCGTGATCAACAGTTTCGGTTGCAGCTAAACATCAGATGACTATCGCTCGCGATGGATTGCGCCCTGAAGTGTTTCATCAGGTGTTATGCCTTTTCACGTTTCAATCAAGCCAAGGACATCTACCATATAGCTACGTCAGGATTGTACATCCAAGGCTGTGTCTCATCGAAACCAACTACGACCCAGAGAGGAGTCAAAACCGGCTGGGTTGACCCGCCGTGTCCCTCTGCTTTGGGCCGCCCTGATGGTTTCCGCGTCTGTGACCCGAAAAAGATGGCCACGACCCGCGGCTGGACTGGACTCCGGCCTTCCATTTGAGTCATTGCTGCTCTTAGTCTGCATCCACAACCTGGATTCGCTGCGATGAACCGCCGCCGCGGCCTTGCTCTACCTCAGCTGAGTGGCCGCCTCCTCCAAACTGCTGCAGTCCTTTGCCTGCTCAAACCGCTGCGCCCCCCCGCTGCCGTACTTCGCCTCCTCAGCCGGGCGCTTCGGCCGCCCTTCCGCTCCACTGCGGTCGGCTCCCGAGCCCCGTGAACCGGTCTTGTTCGCCTCGCTGATAGTGAGCCGGCGCTGGATCGTCTCTTGCAGGCGCCGATCTAAACCGCCTCATCCGAGTCGCACCTCCGGGCTACCGACGGGTTACCTCTCGCGCAACCTCAAGTCGTCGGCCGCCTTGCTCATCTCGCCGATCCGAGTGTCTCCCCTGTTAAATCGCCGTGCCTCCCTCGACTCGCTGACCGTGCTGCAGCTGCGTGCCGTAGCCCGTTGGGGGGCACGCCTCAAGCCGTCGGCGCGCCAAGTCGCCGCCGTGACCCTGCCCAGGACGGGCCTCCTCACCAGTCGTGGAAACCGCCTTGCGCTCACGGCTCGGCCGCGCCTCTGCTACCCGGCGCCGAAATGCCACCGCGGCCTCGACCCGCTGCTCCTGCCATAGCTCTCACCTTCGAATCATCTTAACCGCCGGTGTCGCCATAAACCGCCCGCGCACTCACTCCGCGCGCCCGGGACAGCCCTCTGTCGCCGTGGGGTGCCTCGCCCCGCCTTGGTCGCCTCCATGGCACGGCCGAGCTTCGCCTCCCTTCGCGCGAGCGCCTGGTCGCGCCCCCTCCAGCGGCGCTCACTCCGCACTCCGCCAACCATGCCCATCGGTTCACAGCTCGGGCCGCCCGCACACTTCCTTCGCACGCCCAGGCCGGGTCGCTGCTCGCGGCCGCCTCCCGCGCTACACCACGTTGCTCTGCCGCGCCCTTCATCTTCCGCAAAACCGCCGTGACTCTCAGCCGCTGAGTTACTCCACGCCCATCCGCATCGGGGCTCCTCCCGAGGACCTCTGCTCAAACCGCCATCATCGATTTACCCATCATCATCTCGGCCTCGCTCCTCGAGCATCTGGCCGGATCACTACACCGCCACCACGGTGGGTCGCCGAGCGCCCTGCCTCTAAACCGCCGTCGTCGGTTCACCCGCCGTGGCCACACTCGCCCGCCGTCTCCGCCCATGGTCAGCCGTCACTCCATCTCCGCCGTGGGTAAATCGCCCCCGTCTTGGTATTGCTCTGACGACCCACAAGCCGCTTTACCTCCGCGCTGAGCCGCCGTTCTGGCCACAGCCGTGGTCTGAGCCGCCGGCCGCCTCGACGCACTCGAGCCGCTTCACCGCAGCCTTAGTCGCTGTCGTTCTCCACTTATGCCTCTGCAGCAAGCCGTCGCGGCCGTACCCGCTCACCCGCTCGGCCCTCAGCCTTCAAGATTGCTGCGCTGTCTCCGCATCACCACAGGCTTCCCCGCCGTCAAGGATCTTCTGCAGTTTGCCGCGCCGATTTACCACGACGGCCACTGTTGCACCCCCGCGCCGTGCACCTCCGCTTCAACCCGCCTTCGTCGCTGTGGCCTCTGCTCCGAGTTGCTACCTCCCAATCGCTGCAAGTCTAAGACACCTCCACCAGCTGCCTCAAATCACCACGCCGTTGACTCCACTCACGCAGCTGCGCCAAACCGCCTCGGGGCGATCCTCTTCGCCGCTGCTGTGGTCAATCCGGTCTGCCCTGCTCAAGCCGTCGGCCGCTTCGTCGACCGCCGACCACCGGGCTGATCCGCCCTCACCTCCGCTGGCTCGCCCAAGCGGGTAAGCTCCATGCGAAGCTTCAACCCGACATTATACTATCAAAACCGACGCGACTCCCCACCGGGTCACACCCGTCCCCTGCGCCGTGAGTCGCCGCGGCCTCGCATGATATCCTCAAGTTGCCGCGCCAATTCAATCCGCCGAGCTGCTAAACCGCCGTCGCCGAGCTGCTGAACCGCCGTCGTTGCAGACTCGATTGGTAAACCGCCGTCGCCGGGCCGGTTTCTCTTCCGCTGAAGAGCCGCACGCGCCTCGTCTGGTGCCCGAGGTCGCGCCCCTGCGTTTCCTCTGTCGCCGCTACGCTCGATCCCGAACACTGCTGCTGTCCTACGCCTCCACCACCGCACACCTGGACCCTTCGTCGACCGTCTCCTTCGCCCTGTCGCTCCCACGGCCGCCATGGCTGTGTCCCGCTTTATCTCCTCCACCGCGCCGGCGGCTCTGCCACGAGGCGCCCTTGCCGGCTCAGTTTCTTCCTACAACCGCCCCCTGCAACCCGCCTCCTCCGCCTTGGCCGCTGAGTCATCCTGCCTTCTAACCTCCTGCGCCTGACGCCACCTGAAGGAAACATGGAAGTGGGGAGTGTTGGATAAAAGGAGACTGATTGGAGGGATTGTTTTGCGTGTTGAAAAAAAAAACACAGAGGGTCACGTGGATGTTATGTTATATCATATCAGCGGAATTCAACGTTCATATACTATTCGGTATTATATGGCACCAACATCTGCGTTCATCCGACAAAAAAAAAGCCAGGTGATATCCATTTAAGTATATTTTTGGCACATATAATTTTTGTCGAAAAGCAATTACTTTGGTCTGTCATATATTTTGTGCAGGACCGTGATTTATTATAAAGATGGTGCCATGCTGTGCCAATGAAGTATGCGTTAAGCATCATCATGCGTCGCTGTCCTCACCTGCTTATTGTTGAACGGCTTCACCATGGTGATCATCAACTCTGCGGTAGATAACCACTAGCCTGGCATGATATATCAGGTGAAATCCATCCAATATATTTTATATTGTATATTTCCTTTTTTAAAAAGAGCAATTACTTTGGCATGCAAAGTTGTTTAATGCAGGACCCTAAATCGCCATATTGGTGCAAATTTAAAGGCCGTCAGAAAATTTCTGGCTTAAAAAGAGGGATTCCGGTTTAAAATATGGCTCAAGGGGAAGATATCTCCCACAATGCTTTGAAGCTCTCAAATCCGGTTCAAAATCCCGGTTCAAGAAGAATTTATCTCTTGCAAAAAGTTAAAGGGTGCCAAAGAGGACCTGCTGCCATGATGCGCGGTTCAGACATGGGTATCATGCCTTATTGGCTTATCATATTATTGATCACTTGGGGGCTTGGTCATGTCTGAACCATAGTCACATCTCTTGATCGGCGCAATGCCACAGTATCACTTGGGGGCTTGGCCGTGTCCGAACCAATGCAACACCTTTTGATAGGCGAAAGCCACCAGATCACTTGTGGACATGGTCAAGTCTGAACCAGTCACGCCTCTTGATCGGCCTAAGGCCATAGAGTCACTTGGGGGCTTGGTCGAACCCGAACCATTGCCACGCCACTTGATCGGCATAATGCCACGGTTTCAGTTGGGGACCTGGCTGACTTGAACCGTAGCTACACCTTATTGGGAGCTTGGTCGTGTCCGACCATGGTAACACCATCTGATCGGCTCAGTAAAGCCTCTTTTTGCAAATGGTTTTATCTTTGCCTTTGCTTTTGTTTTTCTTTTGATAAAATATTTTTTCTGTTGTGTTTTCACCCAACATTATTAAATCTGGTTCAACCGTCAGTTACAGTTTGACGGAACACGAATAAATCATAATCCGGAGACTATCAGCCCGGTTTGGTTTCGACTATAAGTCGCCAGTATATATTTGGATTGCGCCATTGGAATCATGCGCTCATAAATCATTGGACTATATTATTCAAATCTTCAAATAGCCAACATGGCTGGATTGTATTATGGTTATCAGTAACCAGTACTATGATTAAGGTTTTCAAAGTCGCTTTAGCGCAATGGCTATTGTATTATCAATGGATATGATTTATTTTATAATTGAAGGAATAGTCCTGAGTTGCTACAGGCTTACGACCCGGCACTCGGGGGCTACCTTATTCAAGTTGAGATTACATCAAATATGCAATTCTCACGTCGCTGCAAGCATGCACCATGACACTTGGGGGCTAATGCAAAGTCATTGTTTGCTCACCTTATTGAAGACCCGACTCATCATATTATAACGAGTCGGCCCTTGGGGGCTACCAATTGCTCCTGTCAACTATTCAAGGTACAAAGCTTTTTATCCGTTATATTGAAGGGTCCACTGCTCAGTTGTTTTTATGAGCATCAGGAAATTACAAGTCCCAGGTTGCTGCAAGCATGACAACCCGGCACTTGGGGGCTACATATGTGGAATACTCAATTCTGACTAGTGATTGAGATGAACAACCTGGATTTCTTCAAGCTTGTGACATTCATATTGAAGCAAATCTTAAGCTGTTACTACGTTACCTTCTTAAGATTTGAGGGCTACAAGTGATGGACATATAAGAGGTATTCAAAAGCTGATGTTAACAAACAGTTATGATCCGGTGCCATCAATATTTGTAAACCGGCAAAGTTCGACATTCTTAAACCGGCTGAAGATCAGATGAGTATTTCAAAGACCAATATTTTTGTTAAGCATTTGGAGATGAGTCAAAGGAGTTATTCTTCACAATATTTCTCTGTGATAAACAAATGTCAGCAAATTGATTATGAAGCTGGCCTATTGACCCAGATTTTCTATAAGGAGAGGACAACGAGTTAAAGATGCTCAGGATCAGTTTAACATGGATAAATCCAAATTAAACTGGGGGCTAATGTCGGGGATATACCCCGCGGTATGACCCGGCTGGAGTTGTAAACCGGCTGGGACTTGGTAAACCGGCGCGATGGTAAACCGGCAGAGAGTTAAGACAGAGAGTCAAGACAGATGGCTAAGACAGACGGTAAACCGGCTGGTGGTAAACCGGCAGACAATGTTAAACCGACAGACAATGTTAAACCGGCAGACCATGTTAAACCGGCAGACAATGTTAAACCGGCAGACAATGTTAAACCGGCAGACAATGTTAAACCGGCAGACAATGTTAAAGCGGCAAACAGTGATAACTGGGTTGTCAGGGGTTATGAAGCCCGAGATGTTATGAAGCCCAAGATGTTAAGAAGCCCATGAAGATAAGTTAGAATAGTTAAGTCTTAAGTCCAAGTTGGACTCTACATGTAACCCGCCTCTTCAACATATATAAGGAGGGGTAGGGCTCCCCAAAGGGGGAGAAGCTACAAGCAAGAAACAATCTCTAGGGCTAGACACAACTAGAGGAGAGCCGGTTTACGGCGACTCCCTCGTGATGATAATGAGATCTAGCCTCAAACAGCATGTAGGGTTGTTACCGGATGATGTTTCCCGGGGCCCGAAGCTGTCTAAACCCTCGTCTTGTGTTGCGTCTCTCGATTTCGCTCAACCCCTCTCAAGCTACCACATAGATGCATTGGCCTCGCGACTAAGTCCTCACACTAAGGACATCTGACGTGTTAATTCCACGACAGTATTGGTCACATGGCGATGTGAACTATAGAGTGTTAAATCACATGACAATGTGAACTATTGGTGTTAAATCACATGGCGATGTGAACTAGATTATTGACTCTAGTGCAAGCGGGAGACTGAAGGAAATATGCCCTAGAGGCCATAATAAAGTTATTATTTATTTTCCTTATATCATGATAAATCTTTATTATCCATGCTAGAATTGTATTAACCAGAAACTTAGTACATGTGTGAATACATAGACAAAAAGAGAGTGTCCCTAGTATGCCTCTACTCGACTAGCTCGTTTATCAAAGATGGTTATTTTTCCTAACCGTAGACATGTGTTGTCATTTGATGAACGGGATCACATCATTAGGAGAATGATGTGATGGACAAGACCCATTCGTTAGCTTAGCATTATGATCGTTACAATTTAATTGCTACTGCTTTCTTCATGACTTATACATGTTCCTCAGACTATGAGATTATGCAACTCCCAAATACCGGAGGAACACTTTGAGTGCTATCAAACGTCACAACATAAATGGGTGAATATAAAGATGCTCTACAGGTGTGTCCGAAGGTATTTGTTGGGTTCGCATAAATCGAGATTAGGATTTGTCACTCCGTGTTTCAGAGAGGTATCACTGGGCCTTATCGTTAATGCTCATCACTATAAGCCTTGCAAGCAATGTGACTAATGACTTAGTTACGAGATGATGCATTACAGAATGAGTAAAGAGACTTGCAAGTAACGAGATTGAACTAGGTATGATGATACCGACGATCGAATCTCGGGCAAGTAACATACCGATGACAAAGGGAACAACGTATGTTGTTATGTGGTTTGACCGACAAAGATTTTCATAGAATATGTAGGAGCCAATATGAGCATCCAGGTTACTCTATTGGTTATTGACCGGAGATGTGTCTCGGTCATGTCTACATAGTTCTTGAACCCGTAGGGTCCGCACGCTTAACATTCGATGACGATTTGTATTATGAGTTATATCATTTGATGACCGAAGTTTGTTCGGAGTCCCGGATGAGATAACGGGCATGGCGAGGAGTCTCGAAATAGTCGGGAGGTAAAGATCGATATATTGGAAGGCTATATTCGGACATCGGAAGAGTTCCGAGTGATTCGGGTATTTTTAGGAGTACCGGAGAGTTACGGGAACTCGCCGGGGGAAGTAGTGGGCCTTAATGGGCCATACGGGAAAGGAGAGAAGGGCCTCAAGGGGTGGCCGCGTGCCCCCCTCCTTCCTTCTCCCCTCTTCCTCCTTCCCTTCCTTCTCCTAGTTGGAATAGGAAAGGGTGGGCCGAATCCTACTTGGACCGGGAGTCCAAGTAGGACTCCCCCTTGGCGCGCCCCCTCTAGGGCCGGCCTCATCTTCGTCCCTCCTTTATATGGTGGGCAGGGGGCACCCTAACGGAACTCAAGATTTGTCTTAGCCGTGTGTGGTGCCCCCTCCACAGTTACACACCTCGGTCATATCGTTGTAGTGCTTAGGCGAAGCCCTGCGGCGGTAACTTCATCATCACCGTCGCCACGCCGTCGTGCTGACGAAACTCTCCCTCGGCCTAAACTGGATCAAGAGTACGAGGGACGTCATCGAGCTGAACGGGTGCTGAACACGGAGGTGTCGTACGTTCGGTGCTAGGATCAGTCAGATCATGAAGACGTACGACTACATCAACCGCGTTGATATAACGCTTCCGCTTTCGGTCTACGAGGGTACATGGACACACTCTCCCCACTCATTGCTATGCTTCTATGTTGGAAATATGCCCTAGAGGCAATAATAAATTAGTTATTATTATATTTCCTTGTTCATGATAATCGTTTATTATCCATGCTATAATTGTATTGAAAGGAAACTCAGATACATGTGTGGATACATAGACAACACCATGTCCCTAGTAAGCCTCTAGTTGACTAGCTCGTTAATCAATAGATGGTTACGGTTTCCTGACCATGGACATTGGATGTCATTGATAATGGGATCACATCATTAGGAGAATTATGTGATGGAAAAGACCCAATCCTAAGCCTAGCACAAAGATCGTAGTTCGTATGCTAAAGCTTTTCTAATGTCAAGTATCATTTCCTTAGACCATGAGATTGTGCAACTCCCGGATACCGTAGGAATGCTTTGGGTGTACCAAACGTCACAACGTAACTGGGTGGCTATAAAGGTGCACTACAGGTATCTCCGAAAGTGTCTGTTGGGTTGGCATGAATCGAGACTGGGATTTGTCACTTCGTGTAAACGGAGAGGTATCTCTGGGCCCACTCGGTAGGACATCATCATAATGTGCACAATGTGACCAAGGGGTTGATCACGGGATGATGTGTTACGGAACGAGTAAAGAGACTTGCCGGTAACGAGATTGAACAAGGTATCGGATACCGACGATCGAATCTCGGGCAAGTACAATACCGCTAGACAAAGGGAATTGTATACGGGATCGATTAAGTCCTTGACATCGTGGTTCATCCGATGAGATCATCGTGGAATATGTGGGAGCCAACATGGGTATCCAGATCCCGCTGTTGGTCATTGACCGGAGAACGTCTCGGTCATGTCTGCATGATTCCCGAACCCGTAGGGTCTACACACTTAAGGTTCGATGACGCTAGGGTTATAAAGGAAGTTTGTATGTGGTTACCGAATGTTGTTCGGAGTCCCGGATGAGATCCGGACGTCACGAGGAGTTCCGGAATGGTCCGGAGGTAAAGATTTATATATGGAAAGTTGTTGTTCGGGTTCCGGAAAAAGTTCGGGTTTTTTCGGTATTGTACCGGGAAGCTTCCAGAAGGTTCCGGAGGATTCCGGAGGGGTCCGGAGGTCCGGAAATAGTTCTACCACGTACAATACAGTATCATGGGCTGTAGGGGGCGCCCTAGCCTTAATGGGCCAGGGGCACCAGCCCCCCAAGGCCCATGCGCATGGGAGGGGGGAAACCCTAAGGGGGAGGGCCTCCACTTGACTTGGGAGGCACTCCTCCCCCCCTTGGCCGCACCCCTTCCTTGGAGGAAGGGTCAAGGCTGCGCCTCCCCCCTCTCCCTTGCCCCTATATATAGTGGAGGGGAGGGAGGGCAGCCACACCTGAAGCCCTGGCGCCTCCCTCCCTCCCGTGACACCTCCTCCTCTCCCGCAGGTGCTTGGCGAAGCCCTGCAGGATTGCCACGCTCCTCCACCACCACCACGCCGTTGTGCTGCTGCTGGATGGAGTATTCCTCAACCTCTCCCTCTCTCCTTGCTGGATCAAGGCATGGGAGACGTCACCGGGCTGTACGTGTGTTGAACGCGGAGGTGCCGTCCGTTCGGCACTAGGATCATCGGTGATTTGAATCACGACGAGTACGACTCCATCAACCCCGTTCACTTGAACGCTTCCGCTTAGCGATCTACAAGGGTATATAGATGCACTCTCCTTCCCCTCGTTGCTGGTTTCTCCATAGATAGATCTTGGTGACACGTAGGAAAATTTTGAATTTCTGCTACGTTCCCCAACAGTGGTATCAGAGCCAGGTTTATTGCGTAGATTCTTTGCACGAGTAGAACACAAAGTAGTTGCGGGCGTTGATATTGTTCAATATGCTTACCGTTACTAGTCCAGTCTTGTTTCGACGGTATTGTGGGATGAAGCGGCCCAGACCGACCTTACACGTACTCTTACGTGAGACAGGTTCCACCGACTGACATGCACTTGGTGCATAAGGTGGCTAGCGGGTGCCAGTCTCTCCCACTTTAGTCGGAACGGATTCGATGAAAAGGGTCCTTATGAAGGGTAAATAGCAATTGGCATATCACGTTGTGGTCTTGCGTAGGTAAGAAACGTTCTTGCTAGAAACCCATAGCAGCCACGTAAAACATGCAAACAACAATTAGAGGAGGTCTAACTTGTTTTTGCAGGGTATGCTATGTGATGTGATATGGCCAAGAAGAATGTGATGAATGATATGTGATGTATGAGATTGATCATGTTCTTGTAATAGGAATCACGACTTGCATGTCGTTGAGTATGACAACCGGCAGGAGCCATAGGAGTTGTCTTTATTTATTGTATGACCTGCGTGTCATTGAACAACGCCATGTAATTACTTTACTTTATTGCTAACCGGTAGCCATAGTAGTAGAAGAAATAAGTTGGCGAGACAACTTCATGGAGACACGATGATGGAGATCATGATGATGGAGATCATGGTGTCATGCCGGTGACGATGATGATCATGGAGCCCCGAAGATGGAGATCAATGGAGCTATATGATATTGGCCATATCATGTCACTACTATATAATTGCATGTGATGTTTATTATGTTTATGCATCGTGTTTACTTCAAGAACGACGGTAGTAAATAAGATGATCCCTTACAACAATTTCAAGAAGTGTTCTCCCCTAACTGTGCACCGTTGCTAAAGTTCGTCGCTTCTAAGCACCACGTGATGATCGGGTGTGATGGATTCTTACGTTCACATACAACGGGTGTAAGACAGATTTACACACGCGAAACACTTAGGGTTAACTTGACGAGCCTAGCATGTACAGACATGGCCTCGGAACACAGAGACCGTGAAGGAAATATGCCCTAGAGGCAATAATAAAGTTATTATTTATTTCCTTATATCATGATAAATGTTTATTATTCATGCTAGAATTGTATTAACCGGAAACATAATACATGTGTGAATACATATACAAACAGAGTGTCACTAGTATGCCTCTACTTGACTAGCTCGTTAATCGAAGATGGTTATGTTTCCTAACCATAGACATGAGTTGTCATTTGATTAACGGGATCACATCATTAGGAGAATGATGTGATTGACATGACCCATTCCGTTAGCCTAGCACTTGATCGTTTAGTATGTTGCTATTGCTTTCTTCATGACTTATACATGTTCCTGTAACTATGAGATTATGCAACTCCCGTTTACCGGAGGAACACTTTGGGTGCTACCAAACGTCACAACGTAACTGGGTGATTATAAAGGAGTACTACAGGTGTCTCCAAAGGTACATGTTGGGTTGGCGTATTTCAAGATTAGGTTTTGTCACTCCGATTGTCGGAGAGGTATCTCTGGGCCCTCTCGGTAATGCACATCAACATAAGCCTTGCAAGCATTGCAACTAATGAGTTAGTTGTGAGATGATGTATTACGGAACGAGTAAAGAGACTTACCGGTAACGAGATTGAACTAGGTATTGGATACCGACGATCGAATCTCAGGTAAGTAACATACCGATGACA
>LR880968.1:744798403-744813123 GCA_904067115.1 Aegilops sharonensis | reverse complement strand
TGGGAGACTGTTGGAAATATGCCCTAGAGGCAATAATAAATTAGTTATTATTATATTTCCTTGTTCATGATAATCGTTTATTATCCATGCTATAATTGTATTGAAAGGAAACTCAGATACATGTGTGGATACATAGACAACACCATGTCCCTAGTAAGCCTCTAGTTGACTAGCTCGTTAATCAATAGATGGTTACGGTTTCCTGACCATGGACATTGGATGTCATTGATAACGGGATCACATCATTAGGAGAATGATGTGATGGACAAGACTCAATCCTAAGCCTAGCACAAAGATCGTAGTTCGTATGCTAAAGCTTTTCTAATGTCAAGTATCATTTCCTTAGACCATGAGATTGTGCAACTCCCGGATACCGTAGGAATGCTTTGGGTGTACCAAACGTCACAACGTAACTGGGTGGCTATAAAGGTGCACTACAGGTATCTCCGAAAGTGTCTGTTGGGTTGGCACGAATTGAGACTGGGATTTTTCACTTCGTGTAAACGGAGAGGTATCTCTGGGCCCACTCGGTAGGACATCATCATAATGTGCACAATGTGACCAAGGGGTTGATCACGGGATGATGTGTTACGGAACGAGTAAAGAGACTTGCCGGTAACGAGATTGAACAAGGTATCAGATACCGACGATCGAATCTCGGGCAAGTACAATACCGCTAGACAAAGGGAATTGTATACGGGATCGATTGAGTCCTTGACATCGTGGTTCATCCGATGAGATCATCGTGGAATATGTGGGAGCCAACATGGGTATCCAGATCCCGCTGTTGGTTATTGACCGGAGAACGTCTCGGTCATGTCTGCATGATTCCCGAACCCGTAGGGTCTACACACTTAAGGTTCGATGACGCTAGGGTTATAAAGGAAGTTTGTATGTGGTTACCGAATGTTGTTCGGAGTCCCGGATGAGATCCCGGACGTCACGAGGAGTTCCGGAATGGTCCAGAGGTAAAGATTTATATATGGAAAGTTGTTGTTCGGGTTCCGGAAAAAGTTCGGGTTTTTTCGGTATTGTATCGGGAAGCTTCCAGAAGGTTCCGGAGGATTCCGTAGGTCCGGAAATAGTTCCACCACGTCCAATACAGTAGCATGGGCTGTAGGGGGGCGCCCTAGCCTTAATGGGCCAGGGGCACCAGCCCCCCAAGGCCCATGCGCATGGGAGGGGGGAAACCCTAAGGGGGAGGGCCTCCACTTGACTTGGGAGGCACTCCTCCCCCCCTTGGCCGCACCCCTTCCTTGGAGGGAGGGTCAAGGCTGCGCCTCCCCCCTCTCCCTTGCCCCTATATATAGTGGAGGGGAGGGAGGGCATCCACACCTGAAGCCCTGGCGCCTCCCTCCCTCCCGTGACACCTCCTCCTCTCCCGCAGGTGCTTGGCGAAGCCCTGCAGGATTGCCACGCTCCTCCACCACCACCACGCCGTTGTGCTGCTGCTGGATGGAGTCTTCCTCAACCTCTCCCTCTCTCCTTGCTGGATCAAGGCATGGGAGACGTCACCGGGCTGTACGTGTGTTGAACGCGGAGGTGCCGTCCGTTCGGCACTAGGATCATCGGTGATTTGAATCACGACGAGTACGACTCCATCAACCCCGTTCACTTGAACGCTTCCGCTTAGCGATCTACAAGGGTATGTAGATGCACTCTCCTTCCCCTTGTTGCTGGTTTCTCCATAGATAGATCTTGGTGACACGTAGGAAAATTTTGAATTTCTGCTACGTTCCCCAACATTCTCCTAGATAGATCTTGCATGATCGTAGGAATTTTTTTGAAATTACTGTGTTCCCCAACAGTGGCATTCGAGCCAGGTCTATGCGTAGATGTTATATGCACGAGTTGAACACAAAGAGTATTGGACGATAATAGTCATACTGCTTACCAGCATGTTATACTTTGATTCGGCGGTATTGTTGGATGAAACGGCCCAGACCGAGATTACATGACCGCGTTCATGAGACTGGTTCTACCGACATGCTTCGCACACAGGTGGCTAGTGGGTGTCTGTTTCTCCAGCTTTAGTTGAATTGAGTGTGACTACGCCCGGTCCTTGTTGAAGGTTAAAACAACACACTTGACGAAAAATCATTATGGTTTTGATGCGTAGGTAAGAACGATTCTTGCTAAGCCCGTAGCAGCCACGTAAAACTTGAAACAACAAAGTAGAGGACGTCTAACTTGTTTTTGCAGGGCATGTTGTGATGCGATATGGTCAAGACATGATGCTATATTTTATTGTATGAGATGATCATGTTTTGTAATAGAGTTATCGGAAACTGGCAGGAGCCATATGGTTGTCGCTTTATTGTATGCAATGCAATCGCCATGTAATTGTTTTTACTTTATCACTAAGCGGTAGCGATAGTCGTAGAAGCAATAGTAGGCGAGACGACAACGATGCTACGGTGGAGATGAAGGTGTCGTGCCGGTGACGATGGTGATCATGACGGTGCTTTGGAGATGGAGATCAAAGGCACAAGATGATGGTGGCCATATCATATCACTTATATTGATTGCATGTGATGTTTATCCTTTATGTATCTTATTTTGCTTAGTTCGGCGATAGCATTATAAGATGATCTCTCACCAAATTTCAAGGTACAAGTGTTCTCCCTGAGTATGCACCGTTGCTACAGTCCGTCATGCCGAGACACCACGTGATGATCAGGTGTGATAATCTCTACGTTCACATACAACGGGTGCAAGCCAGTTTTGCACACGCAGAATACTCAGGTTAAACTTGACGAGCCTAGCATATGCAGATATGGCCTCGGAACACAGAGACGGAAAGGTTGAACGTGAATCATATAGTAGATATGATCAACATAGTGATGCTCACCATTGAAAGCTACTCCATCTCGCGTGATGATCGAACATGGTTTAGTTGATTTGGATCACGTGATCATTTAGATAACTCGAGGGATGTCTATCTAAGTGGGGGTCTTAAGTAATATGATTAATTGAACTTTAAATTATCATGAACTTAGTCCTGGTAGTATTAGCATATCTATGTTGTAGATCAATAGCTCGCGATGTAGCTCCCCGTTTATTTTTTATATGTTCCTAGAGAAATATAAGTTGAAAGATGATAGTAGCAATGATGCGGACTTGGTCCGTGATCTGAGCATTTTCCTCATTGCTGCACAGAAAAATTATGTCCTTGATGCACCGCTAGGTGATAGAACTATTGCAGGAGCAGATGCAGACGTTATGAACGTTTTGACAAGCTCGGTATGATGACTACTTGATAGTTTAGTGCACCATGCTTTACGGCTTAGAACTGGGACTTCAAAAATGTTTTGAACGCCACAGAGCATATAAGATGTTCCAAGAGTTGAAATTGGTATTTCATACTCATGCCCGTGTCAAGAGGTATGAGACCGCTGACAGTACTTTGCCTACAAGATGGAGGAGAATAGCTCAACCAGTGAGCATGTGCTCAGATTGTCTGGGTACTACAATTGCTTGAATCAAGTGGGAGTTAATCTTCCAGATAAGATAGTAATTGACAAAGTTCTCTAGTCACTATCACCAAGTTACTAGAACTTCGTGATGAACTATAATTGAAGGAAATATGCCCTAGAGGCAATAGTAAAGTTATTATTTATTTCCTTATATCATGATAAATGTTTATTATGCATGCTAGAATTGTATTAACCAGAAACATGATACATGTGTGAATACATAGACAAACAGAGTGTCACTAGTATGCCTCTACTTAACTAGCTCGTTGATCAAAGATGGTTATGTTTCCTAGCCATAGACATGAGTTGTCATTTGATTAACGCGATAACATTGATGACCCACAAGTATAGGGGATCTATCGTTGTCCTTTCGAAAAGTAAGAGTGTCGAACCCAACGAGGAGCAGAAAGAAATGATAAGCGGTTTTCAGCAAGGTATTCTCTGCAAGCACTGAAATTATCGGTAACAGATAGTTTTGTGATAAGGTAATTGGTAATGAGTAACAAGTAACAAATGTAAATAAAGTGCAGCGAGATGGCGCAATCCTTTTTGTAGCAAAGGACAAGCCTGGACAATTTCTTATATGAAGGAAAACGCTCCTGAGGACACATGGGAATTATTGGCAAGCTAGTTTTCATCACGCTCATATGATTCGCGTTCGGTACTTTGATAATTTGATATGTGGGTGGACCAGTGCTTGGGTGTTGTCCTTACTTGGACAAGCATCCCACTTATGATTAACTCTTTGCAAGCATCCGCAATTACAAAAGAAGTATTAAGGTAAACCTAACCATACCATGAAACATATGGATCCAAATCAGCCCCTTATGAAGCAACACATAAACTAGGGTTTAAGCTTCTATCACTCTAGCAACACATCATCTACTTATTACTTCCCAATGCCTTCCTCTAGGCCCAAGCAATGGTGTAGAGTCATGTAGTCGACGTTCACATAACACCACTAGAGGAGAGACAACATACATCTCATCAAAATATCAAACGAATACCATATTCACGTGACTACTAATGGCAAGACTTCTCCCATGTCCTCATGAAAAAACGTAACTACTCACAAAGCATATTCATGTTCATAATCAGAGGGGTCTTAATATGCATAAAGGATCTGAACATATGATCTTCCACCAAATAAACCAACTAGCATCATCTACAAGGAGTAATCAACACTACTAGCAACCTACAGGTACCAATCCCATGCTATGAGACAAAGATTGGATACAAGAGATGAACTAGGGTTTTAGAGGAGATGGTGCTGCTGAAGATGTTGATGGAGATTGGCCCCCTCCCGATGAGAGGAGCGTTGGTGATGACGATGGCGATGATTTCCCCCTCCCGGAGGGAAGTGTCCCCAGCAAAACAGCTCCGCCAGAGCCCTAGATTGGTTCCGCCAAGGTTCCACCTCGTGGCGGCGGAGTCTCGTCCCGAAATCTTGCTTATGATTTTTCTTCGGAAGAAAGACTTCATATAGCAGAAGATGGGCACCGGAGGGCCATCAGGGGGCCCGCGAGGCAGGGGGCGCGCCCAGGTGGTAGGCGCGCCCCCACCCTCGTGCCCTGGGTGTGGGTCCCATCTAGTATTTTCTTCGCTCAATATTTCTTATTATTTCCCAAAATAACTTCCGTGCAGTTTCAGGACTTTTGGAGTTGTGCAGAATAGGTCTCTAATATTTGCTCCTTTTCCAGTCCAGAATTCCAGCTGCCGGCATTCTCCCGCTTCATGTAAACCTTGTCAAATAAGAGAGAATAGGCATAAGTATTGTGACATAATGTGTAATAACAGCCCATAATGCAAAATGGACGTATCACTCCCCCAAGCTTAGACCTCGCTTGTCCTCAAGCGGAAGCCGATAGCGATAAATATGTCCACGTGTTTAGAGGTATAGGTATCGATAAAATAAAATACGGACATGAGGGCATCATGATCATTCTTATAACAGCAACATATATGGATATTGTCATATGATTTCTTATGCTCAAGTAATAATATATTCACAATGTCAAGTATGAATCAGAAACTTTATTGAGAACTAACAAACTATAATCTCAGTCATTAAAGCAATTGCAATTTATCATAACATTGGAAAGAGTCCATGTAAGAGCTTTTCAACATGTTCACATACTCAACTATCATGTAGTCTTTCACAATTGCTAATACTCATGCAATACTTGTGGTTACGGAGTTTTAATCGGACAAAGAGAAAGATAGGGGCTTATAGTTTCGCCTCCCAACCTTTTACCTCAAGGGTAATGTCAACAATAATAGTTTATGCTAACTTACATCCAATTGGATATATATATCAGGATCTTTCCAACACAGTGTGCTTGCCAAAGGATAAAACGAAAAAGAGGAAAGGTGAAGATCACCCTGACTCTTGCATAAGGGTAAGAGATAAAAGTAAAAGATAGGCCCTTCGCAGACGGAAGCAGAGGCGCTTTCAGGGTTGGATGCACAAAATCTTAATGCGAAAGAACGTCACTTTATATTGCCACTTGTGATGTGGACCTTTATTATGCAGTCCGTCGCTTTTATTTCTTCCACATCACAAGATCGTATAAAGCTTATTTCCTCCACACTAATCAATCATACATATTTAGTGAGCAATTTTTATTGCTTGCACCGATGACAACTTACTTGAAGGATCTTACTCAATCCATAGGTACGTATAGTGGACTCTCATGGCAAAACTTGGTTTAAGGATATTTGGAAGCACAAGTAGTATCTCTACTTGGTGCAAAGAATTTGGCTAGCATGAGGGGGAAAGGCAAACTCAGCATGTTGGATGATCCATGACAATATACTTTATCTCAGATATAAGAAAACATAACCCATTACGTTGTCTTCCTTGTCCAACATCAACTCTTTAGCATGTCATATTTTAATGAGTGCTCACAATCATAAAAGATGTCCAAGATAGTATATTTATATGTGAAAACCTCTCTTTCTTTATTACTTCCTATTAATTGCAACGATGACCAAAACTATGTTTGCCAACTCTCAACAATTTTTAATCATCATGCTCTTTATATGTGAAGTCATTACTCTCCATAAGATCAATATGATCTCTTTGTTTCTTTTTATTCTTTTCTCTTTTCTTTTATTCCCTCAAGATCATGGCAAAATAATCAAGCCCTTGACTCACCACTAATCTTTATTATATATAGCTCACGGACTCGATTACATAGAGGGATCATAAAGCAAAACTCAAAACTAGATCATACTAATACTTTATTCTACTAGATCAAGATATTACTAAAAGGATCAAACTAAAAAAAACGGTAAAGATAGGAGTGTGATGGTGATACGATACTGGGGCACCTCCCCCAAGCTTGGCAGTTGCCAAGGGGAGTGCCCATACCCATGTGATTATGTCTGCTTCTTCGGGGGCGACGATGTGATATTCTTGGCTATGATACCCCTCAGGATATGATTCTCCTCCTCGAGCTTGTTGACTTGCCGCTTAAGATCCATTATTTCCTTACAGAGCTTTCCCGTGACGTTAAGGCTCCTTGCACCCATGGATGCTGCATAGCTGCGGGAGAACAAGTAACACTCCTTTTCATATTTTCATAAGAGAGAAATTTAACATTGGAAGGGATGACCGAGTTTGGGATAGCTGAGCTCTGCAGTTCCCTCATCATGAATCCTGCCCGAAAACAAGAAGTAACTTCTTGATCCTCCTCCATGGCGTCTATTCTTTTCAAGTCAGCTTCCATCTCTTCCTCCGTTGAGGGCCCAAAGTGATATGCATCGCTGTTTGCCCCTGGACTTGGTGCCAGATGAGACACCCGACTCTCCCCGACTGACTCTTGAGAAGACATCTTGCTCTAATCTGCGGCAGAAATAGCTCGAAACAAAAACCATGGATAATTGCGTGATACGGTGGTCAAAACCTTTGGGAGATTATATAATGAATTTTTACTGACCAAAATATGTATCGTGCAAGAAAACAGAGTCCGGAGAGCGCACGAGGTGCCCACGAGGCAGGGGGCGCGCCCAGGGGGTAAGGCGCGTCCTCCACCCTCGTGGAGGCCTCGTGTCCTTCCCGGACTGCTTCTTATTTTCCTAATTTTCTAAATATTCCAAAACGGAGAAAATTTGACATTAGAACTATTTTGGAGTCGGTTTACTTACCGTACAACATACCTATTCCTTTTCGGAGTCTGAAACATTCTGGAAAGTGTCTCTTATGTATTCCTCCGGTGTTACAGTTTCAATAACATTAGTTTCAACATTTTATGGGATTACCTGAGATATAATGTTTGATTCTTTGACCGTTTACCACCTTTGGATTTGTGCCTTCAAAGTTGTTGATTTTTATGGCACCGGAACGATAGACCTCCTCGCTAACGTAAGGAACTTCCCATTTGGAGAGAATTTTTCCTGCAAAAAATCTTAAACGAGAGTTGTATATCAATACATAGTCACCTACTTTAAACTCACGCTTTTGTATCCTTTTGTCATGCCATCTTTTAACTTTTTCTTTAAATAACTTGGCATTCTCATAGGCTTGGGTTCTCCATTCATCAAGTGAGCTAATGTCAAATAACCTCTTCTCACTGGCAAGTTTGAAATCGTAATTGAGCTCTTTAATAGCCCAATATGCCTTATGTTCTAGTTTGAGTTGTAAATGACATGCTTTTCCATAAACCATTTTATACGAAGACATAACCATAGGATTTTTATATGCAGTTCTATAGGCCCATAATGCATCATCAAGTTTCTTGGACCAATTCTTTCTAGATCTATTAACAATCTTTTGCAAAATTAATTTAAGTTCTCTATTACTCTATTCTACTTGACCACTAGACTGTGGGTGATACGGAGATGCAATTATGTGATTAATATCATACTTAGCAAGCATTTTACGAAAAGCACCATGAATAAAATGTGAACCACCATCAGTCATTAAATATCTAGGGACTCCAAACCTCGGAAAAATAACTTCTTTAAGCATCTTAATAGAAGTGTTATGATCAGCACTACTAGTTGGAATAGCTTCTACCCACTTAGTAACGTAATCAACAGCAACTAAAATATGTGTATATCCATTAGAGGCAGGAAACGGTCCCATATAATCAAAGCCCCAAACATCAAATGGTTCAATAACAAGTGAATAGTTCATAGGCATTTCTTGACGTCTACTAATATTACCAATTCTTTGACATTCATCACAAGATAAGACAAACTTACGGGCATCCTTGAAGAGAGTAGGCCAATAAAAACCAGATTGCAATACCTAGTGCGCAGTTCTGTCTCCAGCGTGGTGTCCTCCATAAGCCTCGGAGTGACACTTGTGTAGGATCTGTTCCTGTTCATGCTCATATACACAACGTCTAATAACACCATCTACTCCTTCTTTATAAAAATGTGGGTCATCCCAAAAGTAATGTCTCAAATAATAGAAAAACTTTTCTTTTGCTCGTATGTGAAACTAGGTGGTATAAATTTAGCAACAATGTAATTAGCATAATCAGCATACCATGGAGTAGTACGAGAAGCATTTATGACATTCAGTTGTTCATCATGAAAGCTATCATCAATAGGTAGTGGGTCATCAAGAACATTTTCTAACCTAGACAAGTTGTCTGCAACGGGGTTCTCAGCTCCCTTTCTATCAATAATATGCAAATCAAATTCTTGTAGCAAGAGAACCTATCTAATAAGTATAGGTTTAGCATCTTCCTTTTCCATAAGATATTTAATAGCAGCATAATCAGTGTGAATAGTTACTTTAGAATCAACAATATAAGGTCTAAACTTATCACAAGCAAATACAACTGCTAAGAATTCTTTTTCAGTAGTAGCATAATTTCTCTGGGCACTGTTTAGAGTTTTACTAGCATACTGAATAACATTTAACTTCTTATCAACTCTTTGTCCTAGAACAGCACCTACAGCATAATCGCTAGCATCACACATAATTTCAAAGGGTAAATTCCAATCAGGTGGCTAAACGATAGGAGCAGAAATCAAAGCTTTCTTAAGTATTTCAAATGCTTCTACACAATCATCATCAAAGACAAAAGGTATATCTTTTTTAATAGATTATTCAGAGGCCGAGAAATTTTTGAGAAGTCCTTAATGAACTTCCTATAAAAACCGGCATGGCCAAGGAAAATTCTTATACCTTTGATGTCCTTGGGACACGACATCTTTTCAATAGAATCTACTTTAGCTTTATCAACTTCAATACCTCTTTCAGAAATTTTATGCCCCAAGACAATACCTTCATTAACCATAAATTGGCACTTCTCCCAATTCAAGACAAGGTTAGTTTCTTCACATCTCTACAGAACTCGATCAAGGTGGCTTAAGCAATCATCAAAAGAGGATCCATAGATGGAGAAATCGTCCATGAAAACCTCACAAATCTTTTCACCAAAATTAGAGAATATAGCCATCATGCATCTTTGAAAGGTAGCAGGTGCATTACATAAACTAAAAGGCATACGTCTATAAGCAAAAGTACCAAAAGGGCAAGTAAATGTGGTCTTTGCTTGATCATCAGCTGACACAGGTATTTGAGAGAAACCAGAATAACCATCTAGAAAGCAAAAATGTGTATGTTTGGATAGCCTTTCTAGCATTTGATCAATAGAAGGTAAGGGGTAATGATCCTTTTTAGTAGCTTTATTTAATTTGCAGAAATCAATTACCATTCTATAACTTGTAATAATTCTTAGCGGAATCAATTCATCTTTATCCTTAGGAACGACAGTAATACCTCCCTTCTTAGGGACACAATGGACAGGACTTACCCACTGACTATCAGCAACGGGATAGATTATACCTGCCTCAAGGAGCTTTAGTATTTCCTTTCTTACCACTTCTTTCATCTTAGGATTCAGCCATCATTGATGATCAATAACTGGTTTGGCATCTTTCTCCAAATTTATTTTGTGTTGACATAGAGTGGGACTAATGCCCTTAAGATCATCAAGGGTACATCCAATAGCAGCACGATGCTTCTTCAGAGTTTTCAATAATTTTCTTCTCCTTCTCTAAAAGGTTAGCACTAATAATAACAGGATATATCTTATTTTCATCAAGATAAGGATATTTAAGGGTATCAGGAAATGGTTTAAGCTAAAACACAGGATCACCTTTGGGTGGAGGAGGATCCCATAGGATTTCAACAGGCAAGTTGTGTTTCAAAATAAGTCCCTGTTTAAAGAATACTTCATCTATTTCCCTTCTTTCATTCATAAACATATCATTTTCATGGTTTAGCAAATATTATTCTAAAGGATCATTAGGAGGCACAACAATAGAAGCAAGACCAACAATTTCATCCTTACTAGGCAATTCCTCTTCACTGTGTTGTCTACGAAATTTAGAAAAGTTAAACTCATGAGACATATCACCTAGAACAATAGTAACAACATCCTTTTCGCAGTCTATCTTAGCATTAACAGTGTTTAAGAAGGGACTACCAAATATAATGGGACAAAAGCTATCTTGTGGGGAACCAAGAACAAGAAAATCAGCTGGATTTAGTTTTCCCACACAAGACTTCAACATCTCTAACAATCCCAATTGGTGAAATAGTATCTCTATTAGCAAGCTTAATGGTGACATCAATTTCTTCTAACTCAGCGGGTGCAATATCATGCATAATTTCTTTGTATAAGTCAATAGGTATTGCACTAGTACTAGCACCCATATCACACAAGCCATGATAGCAACGATATCCTATTTTAACAGAAATAACAGGCATAGCTACTACAAGACTATGTTTATCTTTGGCACCAGGTTTAGCAATTCTAGCAGTCTCATCACAGAAGTAAATAACATGCCCATCAATATTATCAGCCAAAAGATCTTTAACAATAGCAATATTAGGTTCAACTTTAACTTGCTCAGGAGGTGTATAAGTTCTAATATTACTTTTACGAACCACAGTTGAAGCTTTAGCATGATCCTTTGTCCTAACAGGGAAAGGTGGTTTCTCAACATAAGCAGTAGGAACAACAGGATCATTATAAGTGATAGTCTTTTCTTCAACTTTAATAGGTTCAACTACTTCTACTTCTATGGGAGGATGATATTTAAACCACTTCTCCTTAGGGAGATCAACATGAGTAGCAAATGATTCACAGAAAGAAGCTACTATCTCAGAGTCAAGTCCATATTTAGTGCTAAATTCACGGAAAACATCGGTATCCATAAAAGATTTAACACAATCAAACTTAGGTGTTATACCTGACTCCTTACCCTCAGAGTTGCGTTTAATTCTTTCCAATAAATTCCCTTTGAATTCAATAGTCTTCATCATAAAATAACCAGTACAAGAAGTATCGAGCATGGTGCGATTGTTGTAAGAAAGCCGAGCATAAATTTTTTGAATAATCATTTCTCTTGAGAGCTCATGATTGGGGCATGAATATAACATTGACTTAAGCCTCCCCCAAGCTTGAGCGATGCTTTCTCCTTCGCGAGGCCAAAAACTATATATATAATTACGATCACGATGAATAAGATGCATAGGATAAAACTTCTGATGAATTCCAATTTCAATCGTTTGTAGTTCCATGATCCCATATCATCACATAGCCTATACCATGTCAATGCATGTCCCTTCAAAGATAAAGGGAAGACCTTCTTCTTGATAACATCATCGGGCATACGTGCAAGCTTAAATAATCCATAAACTTCATCCACATAGATTAGGTGCTCATCAGGATGTAATGTTCCGTCTCCTGCCAAAGGATTAGCTAGCAATTTTTCTATCATACCCGAAGGGATTTCAAAGTAGACATTTTCATTTTCGGTAGGTCCAGTAGGTTGATGAGCAACTATTTTCTCTGCTGGTCGGGGTGAAGATACCCCGAACAAGCCCCTCAAAGGATTACTTTCCATAGTAACAAGTGACAGTAAATTTCAGCACACTATATAAATTTTTCCTTACCAAATTCCACCTACCAAAGGCGCTTCACTCCCCGGCAATGGTGCCAGAAATGAGTCTTGATGAACCACAAGTATAGGGGATCTATCGTAGTCCTTTTGATAATTAAGAGTGTCGAACCCAACGAGGAGCAGAAGGAAATGATAAGCGGTTTTCAACAAGGTATTCTCTGCAAGCACTGAAATTATCGGTAACAGATAGTTTTGTGATAAGGTAATTGGTAATGAGTAACAAGTAACAAATGTAAATAAAGTGCAGCAAGATGGCCCAATCCTTTTTGTAGCAAAGAACAAGGCTGGAAAATTTCTTATATGAAGGAAAACGCTCCTGAGGACACATGGGAATTGTCGTCAAGCTAGTTTTCATCACGCTCATATGATTCGCGTTCGGTACTTTGATAATTTGATATGTGGGTGGACCAGTGCTTGGGTGATGTCCTTACTTGGACAAGCATCCCACTTATGATTAACTCCCATTGCAAGCATCTGCAATTACAAAAGAAGTATTAAGGTAAACTTAACCATAGCATGAAACATACGGATCCAAATCAGCCCCTTACGAAGCAACGCATAAACTAGGGTTTAAGCTTCTGTCACTCTTGCAACCCCTAATCTACTTATTACTTCCCAATGCCTTCCTATAGGCCCAAGCAATGGTGAAGTGTCAGGTAATCGACGTTCACATAACACCACTAGAGGAGAGACAACATACATATCATCAAAATATCGAACGAATACCAAATTCACATGACTACTAATAGCAAGACTTCTCCCATGTCCTCAGGAACAAACGTAACTACTCACAAAGCATATTCATGTTCATAATCAGATGGGTATTAATATGCATAAAGGATCTGAACATATGATCTTCCACCAAATAAACTAACTAGCATCAACTACAAGGAGTAATCAACACTACTAGCAACCTACAGGTACCAATCCCAGGCTATGAGACAAAGATTGGATACAAGAGATGAACTAGGGTTTTAGAGGAGATGGTGCTGGTGAAGATGTTGATGGAGATTGGCCCCCTCCCGATGAGAGGAGCGTTGGTGATGACGATGGCAATGATTTCCCCCTCCCGAAGGGAAGTGCCCCCGGCAGAACAGCTCCGCCAAAGCCCTAGATTAGTTCCGCCAAGGTTCCGCCTCGTGGCGGCGGTGTCTCATCCCGAAAGATTACTTATGATTTTTCTTCGGAAAAGACTTCATATAGCAGAAGATGGGCACCGGAGGGCCACCAGGGGGCCCACGAGGCAGGGAGCGCGCCCAGGGGGGTAGGGCACGGCCCCCACCCTCGTGCCCAGGGTGTGGGTCCCCTATGGTATTTTTTTCGCTTAGTATTTTTTATTATTTCCAAAAATAACTTCCGTGGAGTTTCAGGACTTTTGCAGTTGCGCGGAATAGGTCTCTAATATTTGCTCCTTTTCCAGCCCAGAATTCCAGCTGCCGGCATTCTCCCTCTTCATGTAAACCTTGTAAAATAAGAGAGAATAGGCATAAGTATTGTGACATAATGTGTAATAACAGCCCAAAATGCAATAAATATCGATATAAAAGCATGATTGTCGGTGTCAAAACCGGCGGATCTCGGGTAGGGGGTCCCGAACTGTGCGTCTAGGCGGATGGTAACAGGAGACAAGGGACACGATGTTTACCCAGGTTCGGCCCTCTTGATGGAGGTAAAACCCTACGTCCTGCTTGATTGATATTGATATTGTGGATGTTTACAAGAGTGGATCTACCACGAGATCAAGGAGGCTAAAACCCTAGAAGCTAGCCTATGGTATGATTGTAAGGGTTGTTGTGATTTTAGTCCTACGGACTAAAGCCATCCGGTTTATATAGACACCGGAGAGGGCTAGGGTTACATAGAGTCGGATACAATGGTAGGAGATCTACATATCCGTATCGCCAAGCTTGCCTTCCACGCCAAGGAAAGTCCCATACGGACACGAGGTGAAGTCTTCAATCTTGTATCTTCATAGTCTTGGAGTCCGGTCGATGATGATAGTCCGGCAAATGATAGTTCGGCTGATGATGGTAGTCCGGCTATCCGGACACCCCCTAATCCAGGACTCCCTCAGTAGCCCCTGAACCAGGCTTCAATGACGATAAGTCCGGCGTGTATATTGCTTGGCATTGCAAGGCGGGTTCCTCCTCCAAATGATAGAAGATTGTGAACACCAGGATAGTGTCCGGCTCTGCAAAATAAATTCCACATTCCACCGTAGAGAGAATAATAATATATACACAAGTTCAATCTGCTGACGTTTTTCGTGGCATGACGTCACACCACTACCAAGCCATTACTCGAATTGTT
>LR880968.1:744767175-744782673 GCA_904067115.1 Aegilops sharonensis | reverse complement strand
GGGAACTTCAAGAAGAACGGCAAGCGAGTTACTGCTCAAGTGAAAAATCCCAAGTCTGGACCTAAGCCTGAAACTCAGTGCTTCTACTGCAAAGGGACTGGTCACTGGAAGCGGAACTGCCCCAACTATTTGGTGGATAAGAAGGATGGCAAAGTGAACAAAGCTATATTTGATATACATATTATTGATGTGTACTTTACTGTTTATAGCAACCCCTCGGTATTTGATACTGGTTCGGTTGCTAAGAGTAGTAACTCGAAACGGGAGTTGCAGAATGAAGAGAGACTAGTTAAGGGTGAAGTGACGATGTGTATTGGAAGTGGTTCCAAGATTGATATGATCATCTTCGCACACTC
This sequence comes from Aegilops sharonensis, assembly GCA_904067115.1. NCBI lineage: Eukaryota > Viridiplantae > Streptophyta > Magnoliopsida > Poales > Poaceae > Aegilops > Aegilops sharonensis. The sequence continues at coordinate 744,782,317 of LR880968.1, read as the reverse complement.
CCTATACTTTTGGGATTAGTGTTGAACCTAAAATAAATGTTATTTAGTGTTTGCGTTGAGCATGAATATGATTGGATCATGTTTATTGCAATATGGTTATTCATGTAAGCTAGAGAATAATTGTTGTTCTGTTTGCATGAATAAAACCTTCTATGGTCATACACCCAATGAAAATGGTTTGTTTGATCTCGATCGTGGTGATACACATTTTCATAATATTGAAGCCAAAAGATGCAAAGCTAATAATGATAGTGCAACTTATTTGTGGCACTACCGTTTAGGTCATATTGCTGTAAAGCGCATGAAGAAACTCCATGTTAATGGACTTTTGGAATCACTTGATTATGAATCACTTGATGCTAGTGAACCATGCCTCATGGGCAAGATGACTAAGACTCCGTTCTCCGGAACAATGGAGCGAGCAACAGATTTGTTGGAAATCATACATACTGATGTATGTGGTCCGATGAATATTGAGGCTCGCGGCGGGTATCATTATTTTCTGACCTTCACTGATGATTTGAGCATATATGGGTATATCTACTTGATGAAACACAAGTCTGAAACATTCGAAAAGTTCAATGAATTTCAGAGTGAAGTGGAGAATCATCGTAACAAAAATAAAAGTTTCTATGATATGATCGCAGAGATAAAATATTTGAGTTACGAGTTTGGCCTTCAGTTAAAACAAAGTGAAATAGTTTCACTACTCACGCCACCTGGAACACCACAGTGTAATGGTGTGTCCGAACATCGTAACCGTACTTTATTAGATATGGTGCGATCTATGATGTCTCTTACCGATCTACCACTATCGTTTTGGGGTTATGCTTTAGAGACATCTACATTCACGTTAAATAGGGCACCATCTAAATCCGTTGAGACGACACCGTATGAACTATGGTTTGGCAAGAAACCTAAGATGGCATTTCTTAAAGTTACAGGTTGCAATGCTTATGTGAAAAAGTTTCAACCTGATAAGCTCAAACCCAAATCGTAGAAGTGCGTCTTCATAGGATAGCCAAAAGAAAATGTTGGGCACACCTTCTATCACAGATCCGAAGGCAAGATATTCGTTGCTGAGAATGGATCCTTTCTAGAGAAGGAGTTTCTCTCAAAAGAAGTGAGTGGGGGGAAAGTAGAACTTGATAAGGTAACTGTACCTACACCCTTATAAAGTAGTTCATCACAAAAACCGGTTCCTGTGACACCTACACCAATTAGTGAGGAAGCTAATGATGATGATCATGAAACTTCAGATCAAGTTACTACCGAACCTCGTAGGTCAACCATAGTAAGATCCACACTAGAGTGGTACGGTAACCCTGTTCTGGAGATCATGTTACTTGACCATGACGAACCTACGAACTATGTGGAAGCGATGATGAGCCCAGATTCCGCAAAATGGCTTGAGGCCATGAAATATGAGATGGGATCCATGTATGAGAACAAAGTATGGAATTTGATTGACTTGCCCAATGATCGGCGAGCCATTGAGATTAAATGGATCTTCAAGAGGAAGATGGACGCTGATAGTAGTGTTACTATCTACAAAGCTAGAATTGTCGCAAAAGGTTTTTGACAAGTTCAAGGTGTTGACTACGATGAGAGTTTCTCAGTTGTATCTATGCTTAAGTTTGTCCGAATCATGTTAGCAATTGCCGCATTTTATGAAATCTGGCAAATGGATAAATAAAACTGCATCCCTTAATGGATTTATTAAAGAAGAGTGGTATATGATGCAACCATAAGGTTTTGTCAATCCTAAAGGTGCTAAAAAAATATGCAAGCTCCAGCGATCCATCTATGGACTGGTGCAAGCATCTCAGAGTTGGAATATACGCTTTGATAAGTTGATCAAAGCATATAGTTTTATACAGACTTGCGGTGAAGCCTGTATTTACATGAAAGTGAGTGGGAGCACTATAGCATTTCTGATAAGTATATGTGAAATACATATTGTTGATCGAAAATAATGTAGAATTATTCTACAAAGCATAAAGGAGTGTTTGAAAGGATTTTTTTAAAGAAAGACCTTGGTGAAGCTGTATTGAGCATCAAGATCTATAGAGATAGATCAAGATGCTTGATAAGTTTTTTCAATGAGTACATACCTTGACAAGATTTTGAAGTAGTTCAAAATGGAACAGTCAAATAAAGAGTTCTTGCCTGTGTTACAAGGTGTGAAATTAAGTAAGATTCAAGCCCGAGCACGGCAGAAGATAGAAAGAGAATGAAAGTCATTCCCTATGCCTCAGCCATAGGTTCTATAAAGTATGCCATGCTGTGTACCAGATCTATTATATACCCTACACTAAGTTTGGCAAGGGAGTACAATAGTGATCTAGGAGTAGATCGCTGAACAGCGGTCAAAATTATCCTTAGTGGAATAAGGATATGTTTCTCGATTATGGAGGTGACAAAAGGTTCGTCGTAAACGGTTACATCAATGCAAGCTTTGACACCAATCTGGATGACTCTAATCTCGATCTAGATACATATTGAAAGTGGGAGCTATTAGCTAGAGTAGCTCCGTGCAAAGCATTGTAAACATAGAAATTTCAAAATACTTACGGATCTGAATGTGACAGACCCGTTGACTAAAATTATCTCACAAGCAAAACATGATCACACCTTAGTACTCTATGGGTGTTAATCACATAGCGATGTGAACTATATTACTGATTCTAATAAAACCTTTGGGTGTTTGTCTCATGTCGATGTGAACTATGGGTGTTAACCACATAAAGATGTGAACCATTGATGTTAAATCACATGGCGATGTGAACTAGATTATTGACTCTAGGGCAAGTGGGAAACTGGAGGAAATATGCCCTAGAGGCAATAATAAAGTTATTATTTATTTCATTATATCATGATAAATGTTTATTATTCATGCTAGAATTGTATTAACCGGAAACATGATACATGTGTGAATACATAGACAAACAGAGTGTCACTAGTATGCCTCTACTTGACTAGCTCGTTGATCAAAGATGGTTATGTTTCCTAGCCATAGACATGAGTTGTCATTTGATTAACGGGATCACATCATTAGGAAAAATGATGTGATTGACTTGACCCATTCCGTTAGCTTAGCACTTGATCGTTTAGTATGTTGCTACACTTCCTTCGTGACTTATACATGTTCCTATGACTATGAGATTATGCAACTCCCGTTTACCGGAGGAACACTTTGTGTGCTACCAAACGTCACAACGCAACAGGGTGATTATAAAGGTGCTCTACATGTGTCTCCAAAGGTACTTGTTGAGTTGGCGTATTTCGAGATTAGGATTTGTCACTTCGATTGTTGGAGAGGTATCTCTGGGCCCTCTCGGTAATGCACATCACTATAAGCCTTGCAAGCAATGTGACTAACGAGTTAGTTGCGGGATGATGCATTACGGAACGAGTACATAGACTTGCCGGTAACGAGATTGAACTAGGTATTGAGATACCGACGATCGAATCTCGGGCAAGTAACATACCGATGACAAAGGGGACAACGTATGTTGTTATGCGGTTTGACCGATAAATATATTCTTAGAATATGTAGGAGCCAATATGATCATCTAGGTTCCGCTATTGGTTATTGACCGGAGACATGTCTCGGTCATGTCTACATAGTTCTCGAAGCCGTAGGGTCCGTACGCTTAAAGTTTGGTGACGATCGGTATTATGAGTTTTTGTGTTTTGATGTACTGAAGGTAGTTCGGAGTCCCGGATATGATCACGGTGTAACAACCCAAATTTTCAATTTGGCATGTTATACATAGGTCATCCATGCATATCATATTTTATTGCCTTCTGTTTGCAATCCTCGAAATCCTAAGCAACTCAAGGACCCTCGTAGAGAGTTGGGGATTTTTTGATTTTCATATTTGATTTTTATCAAGTAGTGAAGACGAGGATTTTTTATTTTAATTCTTTTTCTCTCCGGAAAATATTTCATTTTTAAATAATAAATGAGGGGAGATAATATGACTTCTCCAAAATAATTGAAATATTGGAGGAAAAATGTTAAAATCATTATTTGGATTTTTATTTGATTTATTTGGAATTTTATTCGCCCTAGAAAAATTTGCATTTTTTAAAAATTGCATTTTAGGGGCCAAGAAAAGTTCATCTTGTTCTAAATATTTTATTTAGACGGAGAAAACTTGTTTTGGTATTTTTAGATTTTGATTTATTTTTCTAGGATTTTTATAAGTTTCGGCGGAACGTTTTTTTAAAGGAGGACCCGCGCCCGACTGGGCCAAGGGCCCAGCCGAGCAAGCCGGCCCAGCCGCCCGAGCGTCGCCGCCTTCCCCGCGTCGCCGCCGCCGTGTCCGACCTGGACACCGCCGCCGCCGCCTTGCCCCTCCCCCAAGTCGGAGCCCCCCAACCTATATAAGCCGCCGCCCCCCCTCTAAACCACCACCACCGCCGCCGCCCTCGCCTCACCAGCCGAGCCGAGCCGAGCCCCGCCGCCCCTCGCCGCGCCTCGCCCGAGCCGCCGCCGCCGCCGTAGGTCGCCTCCCGCGCCGCCCCGCACCCTCGCCGAGCCCCGCCGCCCTCGCCCGCCCCGCCGGAGTCGCCCCGCCCGCCGGATGACCTCGCCGGAGGTAGCCACCCGCGGCCCGGTTTTTTTGAAAACCCCTTCGGTTTTTTTAGAAAAACCCTAGTTCGTTTTTTTATATAGATTGGTTTTTATTTTTTTTTCTGTTTATTTGTTTAGCGAGCGTTCGCTCGTTCGTTCGTTCTAACGAACGTGTTCGTCGTTTAGTTTCTGCTATCGAACGTTCGTTCGTTTAGCCGTTCGTTGTTATTTTTTTATCGGATTTATTCCGCGATTTTTCCGATCACGATTTCTGATCCGATGTTCGAACTAGTATAACTTTTCGCTCGTTTATCGGAATCAGGCGATTCAAGCGCCTGGAGTTTCATCTCGAAACCCTCTTTCCAAATAGCCAACTCAAACAAGTTTTTACCTCTGTAAAATTTGACCCTAGTTCAGGTTAATAAACGGATCTTGTTTCTTTCGCCGTTTGAGTTTCGTTGCTCCGTTTGGTTTGATTCTTCTTGTGAACCGGAGTTCTTAATTTGAACTCTCCGGTCAACCTCTTTCGGTTGAAGTTCAGTTTGTGCATATTTGCTTGTTGCTTATGTATGTTGTTATTTGTTTGCGATAGAATTCCCGGAGTGCGAAGCGTGTTGCTACGAGTCTCTAGGATTCCCGGATCGTCAGCAAGGCAAGTAACACTTTGATCATACTCTTTTCATACCCAGTTTTTATGCATTAGTTTCAACCCTCACACATTGCATGGTTAGGATGTCATTAATTTGTGGGTTGGGAAGTAGATGATGAGGTAGGAACCTATTGCCCTGTTACTATCAAACCCTTGGGAGTTACTTCTACGTGTTGCTTATATTGCTATGCTATGCTCGTAGACGTGGTTGGGTTTGAGAGTTATTCATGACAGATGTGAGATTGTTAATTAATGGTTAACTTAAGGTGGCAACTTTAATACACATCTGGGTGGATTCAGGCACCTGGGGAACCCAGTGTTGTCTGTTTTGTTTTGGAAATCCCGGGGTATCCGTGTGATCTTCCTATGGACCGCCACCCAGGCTCAAAGGGAACTGAGATTATTCATGCTAGAAACTTCTGTGTGCAACCACAAGCTATTATGGGCTCTAGCATAGTTGAGTAAGTTACGTGAATCTCTTGAAGAGGTAGATCAGCAGGTAGTGGGTTTTGTAGGTTTGGTATGGTCTGCCCGGAGTAAAGAGTTAATGTTTCTGAAAGACTGTGTCTCGGTCATCCGTTTCTCGAACATCATGCAGTGAGAGAAATCAACGGAGGCGATCGAGTCTTGTGGGGAAAAGTGCGCAAACCTCTGCAGAGTGTACAATCTAATCATGGTTAGCCGTGTCCCCGGTTATGGACAATTCTAAGTATCTAGTACTTGAGTATTCACATGTATCTCATCACTCTAAATTAATATTGCTGGGATGTTAATTATTTTAATTGGGATTGAGTTGGGGTTATACCTTCTCAATGATGTTTCAACCACCATGATAGTTAAATTAAAATTTATTCCTTTGATGTAGGGAAAAATTGGCTTTCCGCAAAACTGTAACCGTAGAGCTTTCCACCAGCCAAACATGCATGTAGTGTTAGCATTATTCTGTTATTGGTCTATTGTGTTACATTGCCAGCATATTCCATGTGCTGACCCGTTCTCGGGCTGCAACGTATTATGTTGCAAACTTTTCAGACGAGGAGTAAGGTTCGATAGGTCGTTGCCGTGCAGCTCAGCTATGCCGTTGGAGTTGATGGACTCACTTTATCTTCCAAGCCTTCCGCTGTTATCGTATTAGATGGCCTTAAGCCATATTATTGTAATAAGTTATCTTTTGAGACATTCGATGTAATAAGTGTGTGATTGCTACTCTGTTATAAATCCTTCGAGTACTGTGTGTGTCAGCATTACCGATCCAGGGATGACACGGAAGCATAGAGACTTGACCATGTGAGGTCGGGTCGCTACAAGATGGTATCAGAGCACACGCTGAGTGTAGGACACGACCACTAAGATAAAACCATAGGTCACTCTTCTCTACTCATTTCTGACTCCTCTCCATTTTTTCCACTCTTTAGGATGACGGAGATGAAGAACAAGTTTGAACAACCGGATGAAGACACACCTTTTGGACGCCACTTGAAGGAAGTCACTAGGTACCTGAATATTGGAATACCAAGCTTCACCTGGACGTACAACGCCACTTTACCAGAAGAAGAGCGCTGGATGATTCAAGTACAAGTTCCAGGAAGGACGTTCTCACCAACTTCCAAGTCCATAGAGTTTTCTTTTGAAGCACCCACCTGGAGCCTTGGCAAGAGTATGGCAGCTCACATTACCATGGGACGCATTGGAGAAGTCTACAACCGGGAGCTTAAAGACACCGTATATAAAATATGTGGGCGCCGAGACGAGCAATGGGAAGTAATCAGCACCAAGAAGGATAGATCCATTGCAGCTTACATCCAGGAGCTAAATCAGCACATTCGTCGTCAGGAGAACTAGATGTGCGCAGACATGATGGAGATGAAGAAGGCGAAAACTAGGATCATCGAGCTGGAGGAAGAACTCAAGTTTACACGCGATGGATATGAGGAAGAAATCAAGGCCCTACTGGAGAAGAATGACGACCTAGTCAAGAAGATCGGAGTCTTTATGGGAGGACCAGCACCGGAAGAAGAGGAAGAAGATCCCACTTGTCCAAACAACTACATCATCATCGACGACACCGACTCTTATCCAAGTGATGATGACTACGAAGACGAGGCTGGAGCAGACATCATGGAGTCTTCCACTGATCAAAATTTCTAGATGACCACCATATAATAGTAGTATTTCCCCATGTAATTAGTAGTAGTTGAGCACTTATGCGATAGTCCTAGACCGTTCTGTATGCCCTTGATTGATTGAATGAATGTGTGTGTTTGCCTCATATGCATATGGGTAGTGTTTCTCCCCTAGATCTTTTTTTCTATTCTAATCTTTTCCATCTAAAACCCTCAGATGCCTCTGAGACGTGACCCCGGTTTTGTTTTCCCACTGGAGCTCACCCATCCAGCAGCAGAATGCCTTGATGCAATTGCTAGTTCAGAACCAGGGCAACAACAACAACAACAACAACAACAACAACAACAACAACAACAACAATGCCAACAACAACCTGCCGCCAGTGGATAATTTAACCTGTTTCCTGAGGCTACAACCGCCGGTGTTTTCCAGTAGCACCGAGCCAATAGTTGCTGATGATTGGCTACGCCGTATTGTAAGGGAGTTAACCACCGCAGGATGCATGGATGCTGAAAGGGTGCGCTTTGCCGCACATCAATTGGATGGACCAGCAGCCGCATGGTGGGAGAATTACACGACTACTTTTCCTATAGCCAATGTCACTTGGGACCAGTTCCAACAAGCTTTTCGCACGGCCCATGTCTCAACTGGAGCCATGCAGATAAAGAAGCGTGAGTTTCGCAACTTACGCCAGGGGAACCGTAATGTGGCACAGTACGTGGATGAGTTTAGCAAGTTATCACGCTATGCCCCTGATGATGTGGCCACAGATGCCGCGAAGCAGGAGAAGTTTATGGAAGGGCTGAATGATGAGATGAGTATGCAGTTGATGGTGGCACCTTTCAACAACTACCAGGAGTTGGTAGATAAGGCCCTAATGATTGAAGGAAAGCAACAGCAGATTGAGAGCCGTAAAAGGAAGTATGGACAAGGGAAGTATAACTCAGGAGCTCACCAGAAGCCTCGTTTAACCCCGAACTTGGGAGGACTTGTTCATAACCATGGAGGTCATAACCATACTGGAGGAGGATCGCATAATCAAAATGGTGCGAAGAACGGGAATGGGAATGGAGTCAACAATAATCAGAATCGCTCTAACCCAGCTACACCCGCCAAGAGGGACTTAAGCCAAGTTATATGCTTTAAGTGCGGGAAGACAGGGCACTATGCCAATGACTGCCCTGAAGGAAAGAATGGAAACAGAAATGGGAGCGCTGGGAAGAAGCCCAATCCATTCAACAAAGGACAAGTAACCACGTTAACGTGGAGGAAGTTGAAGAGCAGCCGGACGCGGCAATAGGTAAGTTTTCGGTTCAGTCATTTACCGCTCTTGTTCTTTTCTATACTGGTGCATCGCATTCATACATATCAAGGGGATTTGTGGAAAAGTTTAAGTTACCAACCCAAACCCTTAGGACCCCCTTCTAGTGAGCTCGCCTGGAGCAGAGTACATGGCTAGCAGATGGTGCACCCAGACACCCCTAATCATTGGCACGCATGTTTTTCCATCTGACCTAATTATCTTGGAGTCGCAAGGATTGGATGTGATATTAGGTATGGACTGGATGTCAAAGTATGGAGGAAGTATTGACTGTGCTAGCAAGTCAATTTATCTTACCACCCCAGAGGGAAAAAGGATTAATTATGTATCTAGGCATGTGCCTAGGAGGAACCAAGTGAATGCCCTCACGGGAGTTGTACAGGAGGAAGTACCTATAGTAAAGGATTATCCGGATGTTTTCCCAGAGGAGTTACCAGGCATGCCACCGGATCGAGACATCGAGTTTCTGATAGAACTATTGCCAGGTACATGGCCAATATCCCAGAGACCCTATCGGATGCCCGCAAATGATCTGGAGGAAATTAAGAAGCAGATCATGGAACTTCGATTGGAGATTTTTCCATGACGTTTTATTGCAACAATGGAGGTTCAGTCGACATTGTTGGACAAGATTCGAGAAGCTCAAAAGGAGGACAAAGAGATTGCTGAGATAAGAGAGAAGATGGGCGAAAGAAAAGCCAAAGGTTTTCACGAGGATGAGCACGATACCTTGTGGTTTGAGGACCGGATTTATGTGCCCAACAATTCGGAGATCAGGAAGTTAATACTTCAGGAGGCCCATGACTCACCATACTTGATTCACCCCGGAAACACCAAGATGTATTTGGATTTGAAGGAACGTTTCTGGTGGACTGGTATGAAGAAGGATATTGCCGAGTATGTAGCCGTATGTGATGTATGTCAGAGAGTGAAGGCAGAGCATCAGAAGCCAGCAGGGCTGTTACAACCCATGCCAATACCCGAATGGAAGTGGGACAAGCTTGGCATGGACTTTATTACCGGATTACCCAGAACCAAGGCAGGATATGATTCAATATGGGTAGTTGTGGATCGTTTGACCAAAGTAGCCCATTTCATCCCAGTGAAAACAACCTATACAAGTGCAAAGTTGGCCAAGATATATATGACCAGGATCGTGTGTTTGCATGGAGTTCCCAGGAGCATCGTATCAGATAGAGGAACACAGTTTACTTCAAAGTTTTGGCATCAGCTACATCATACTTTGGGTACCAGATTGGAGTTCAGTACCGCGTTCCACCCGCAGACGGATGGACAGACAGAGAGATTGAATCAGATTCTGGAGGACATGTTGAGAGCTTGTGCGCTAGATTATTGATCTAGTTGGGATGACAATTTGCCATTCGCAGAGTTATCGTACAACAACAGCTACCAGGCCAGTTTGAAGATGGCACCGTTCGAAGCTCTGTATGGACGCAGATGTAGAACACCATTGATGTGGGATGAGCTTCGAGACCGTCAGTTGTTTGGACCAGATTTGATCAAGGAATCAGAGGAGAAGGTTAAACTGATCAGAGACAGACTAAAGATTGCTCAGTCTAGACAGAAGAGTTACGCAAATTCAAAACGCAAGGAAGTAACCTATGAAATTGGAGACAGAGCCTATCTGCGAGTATCACCCTTGAGGGGAGTGAAACGTTTTGGAGTAAAGGGAAAGTTAGCCGCAAGATTTGTAGGACCGTATCGTGTTTTGGAATGGATGGGAGAAGTTGCCTACAAGCTGAAGTTACCTGAAGGATTGTCAGGAGTTCACGACGTGTTTCACGTATCACAGCTGAAGAAGTGCCACGCTGAGATGGCCGATATACCGTTAAATGATACAGTGCCCCTAGAGGCAATACAGTTGGATAATAATTTGACTTATGAGGAGAAGCCAGTAAAGATTCTTGATTTCGACAGTCGAGTCACTCGCAGCAAGGTTATCAAGTTTTGCAAAGTTCAGTGGAGCCACCATACCTAGGAGGAAGCCACCTGGGAGCGAGAAGATGATATTCGGAAGGACCACCCGCACCTATTTTCTAGCCAACCCGAATCTCGAGGGCGAGATTCATCTTAAGGGGGGTAGGTTTGTAACATCCCAAATTTTCAATTTGGCATGTTATACATAGGTCATCCATGCATATCATATTTTATTGCCTTTTGTTTGCAATCCTTGAAATCCTAAGCAACTCAAGGACCCTCGCAGAGAGCTGGGGATTTTTCGATTTTCATATTTAATTTTTATCAAGTAGTGAAGACGAGGACTTTTTATTTTAATTATTTTTCTCTCCGGAAACTATTTGATTTTTAAATAATAAATGAGGGGAGATAATATGACTTCTCCAAAATAATTGAAATATCGGAGGAAAAAATGTTAAAATCATTATTTGGATTTTTATTTGATTTATTTGGAATTTTATTCGCCCTAAAAAAATTTGCATGTTTTAAAAATTGCATTTTAGGGGCCAAGAAAAGTTCATCTTGTTCTAAATATTTTATTTAGACGGAGAAAACTTGTTTTGGTATTTTTAGATTTTTATTTATTTTTCTAGGATTTTTATAAGTTTCGGCCGAACGTTTTGTTTTTTTTAAAGGAGGACCCGCGCCCGACTGGGCCAAGGGCCCAGCCGAGCAAGCCGGCCCAGCCGCCCGAGGGCCGCCGCCTTCCCCGCGTCGTCGCCACCGTGTCCGACCCGGACACCGCCGCCGCCGCCTTGCCCCTCCCCCAAGTCGGAGCCCCGCCAACCTATATAAGCCGCCGCTGCCCCCTCTAAACCACCACCACCACCACCGCCCTCGCCTCACTCGCCGAGCCGAGCCGAGCCCCGCCGCCCCTCGCCGCGCCTCGCCCGAGCCGCCGCCGCCGCCGTAGTTCGCCGTCGTCGCCTCCCGCGCCGCCCCGCGCCCTCGCCGAGCCCCGCCGCCCTCGCCCGCCCCGCCGGAGTCGCCCCGCCCGCTGGTCGACCTCGCCGGAGGTAGCCCCCCGCTGCCCGGTTTTTTTTTTTGAAAACCCCTTCGGTTTTTTTAGAAAAACCCTAGTTCGTTTTTTTATATATAGATCGGTTTTTATTTTTTTCGGTTTATTTGTTTAGAGAGCGTTCGCTCGTTGATTCGTTCTAACGAACGTTTTCATCGTTTAGTTTATGCTGACGAACGTTCGTTCGTTAGCCGTTTGTCATTTTCTTTTTATCGGATTTATTCCGCGATTTTTCCGATCGCGATTTCTGATTCGATGTTCGAACTAGTATAACTTTTCGCTCATTTATCGGAATCAGGTGATTCAAGCGCCTGGAGTTTCATCTCGAAACCCTCTTTCCGAATAGCCAACTCAAACAAGTGTTTACCTCTGTAAAATTTGACCCTAGTTCAGATTAGTAAACGGATCTTGTTTCTTTCGCCGTTTGAGTTTCGTTGCTCCGTTTGGTTTGATTCTTCTTGTGAAGCGGAGTTCTTAATTTGAACTCTCCGGTCAACCTCTTTCGGTTGAAGTTTTGTTTGTGCATCTTTTCTTGTTGCTTATGTATGCGGTTGTTTGTTTGCGATAGAATTTCCGGAGTGCAAAGCATGTTGCTACGAGTCTCTAGGATTCTCGGATCGTCAGCAAGGCAAGTAACACTTTGATCATACTCTTTTCATACCCAGTTTTTATGCATTAGTTTCAACCCTCGCACATTGCATGGTTAGGATGTCATGAATTTGTGGGTTGGGAAGTAGATGATGAGGTAGGAACCTATTGCCCTGTTACTATCAAACCCTTGGGAGTTACTTCTACGTGTTGCTTATATTGCTATGCTATGCTCGTAGACGTGGTTGGGTTTGAGAGTTATTCATGACAGATGTGAGATTGTTAATTAATGGTTAACTTAAGGTGGCAACTTTAATACACATCTGGGTGGATTGAGGCACCTGGGGAACCCAGTGTTGTCTGTTTTGTTTTGGAAATCCCGGGGTATCCATGTGATCTTCCTATGGACCGCCACCCAGGCTCAAAGGGAACTGAGATTATTCATGCTAGAAACTTCCATGTGCAGCCACAAGCTATTATGGGCTCTAGCATAGTTGAGTAAGTTACGTGAAGCTCTTGAAGAGGTAGATCAGCAGGTAGTGGATTTTGTAGGTTTGGTATGGTCTGCCCGGAGTAAAGAGTTAATGTTTCTGAAAGACTGTGTCTCGGTCATCCGTTTCTCAAACATCATGAAGTGAGAGAAATCAACGGAGGCGATCGAGTCTTGTGGGGAAAAGTGCGCAAACCTCTGCAGAGTGTACAATCTAATCATGGTTAGCCGTGTCCCCGGTTATGGACAATTCTGAGTATCTAGTACTTGAGTATTCACATGTATCTCATCACTCTAAATTAATATTGCTGGGATGTTAATTATTTTAATTGGGATTGAGTTGGGGTTATACCTTCTCATTGATGTTTCAACCACCATGATAGTTAAATTAAAATTTATTCCTTTGATGTAGGGAAAAATTGGCTTTCCGCAAAACTGTAACCCGTAGAGCTTTCCACCAGCCAAACATGCATGTAGTGTTAGCATTATTCTGTTATTGGTCTATTGTGTTACATTGCCAGCATATTCCATGTGCTGACCCGTTCTCGCGCTGCAACGTATTATGTTGCAAACTTTTCAGACGAGGAGTAAGGCTCGATAGGTCGTTGCCGTGCAGCTCAGCTATGCCGTTGGAGTTGATGGACTCACTTTATCTTCCAAGCCTTCCGCTGTTATCGTATTAGATGACCTTAAGCCATATTATTGTAATAAGTTATCTTTTGAGACATTCGATGCAATAAGTGTGTGATTGCTACTCTATTATAAATCCTTCAAGTACTGTGTGTGTCAGCATTACCGATCCAGGGATGACACGGAAGCACAGAGACGTGACCATCTGAGGTCGGGTCGCTACACACGGACATGACGAGGAGTCTCGAAATGGTCGAGACGTAAAGATCGATATATTGGACGACTATATTTGGACACCGGAAGTGTTCTGAGTGGTTTCGGAGAAAAAACCGGAGTACCAGGGGGTTACCGGAACCCCCCTGGGAGTTAATTGGGCCTCATGGGCCTTAGTGGGAGAAGAGGAGGGGCGGCCAGGGTAGCGGCGCGCCCCTCCCCCTCTAGTCTGAATTGGACAAGGAGGGGGGAGGCGCCCCCCTTTTTCCTTCTCCTCCTCTCTCCCTTCCTTCCCTCTCCTACTCCAACAAAAAGGAGGAGTCCTACTCCCGGTGGGAGTAGGACTCGCACCTTGGCGCGCCCTCCTCCCGGCCGTCCGCCTTCCCCCCTTGCTCCTTTGTATACGGGAGCGGGGGGCACCTCTAGACACAACAATTTATCTCTTGATCTCTTAGCCGTGTGCGGTGCCCCCCTCCACCATATTCCACCTCGGTCATATCGTAGCGGTACTTAGGCGAAGCCCTGCGTCAGTAGCAACATCATCACCGCCATCACGCTGTCGTGCTGACGGAACTCTCCCATGAAGCTCTGCTGGATCGGAGTTCGCGGGGCGTCATCGAGCTGAATGTGTGCTGAACTCGGAGGTGCCGTACGTTCGGTACTTGGATCGGTCGGATCGTGAAGACGTACGACTACATCAACCGAGTTGTGCTAACGCTTCCGTTTTCGGTCTACGAGGGTACCTGGACAAACACTCTCCCCTCTCATTGCTATGCATCACCATGATCCTGCGTGTGCGTAGGATTTTTTTTGAAATTACTACGTCCCCCAACAATAATATGCAAGGGATGACGAAAATAATTCCCAAGCTCTTCGTGATGCTAAAATCGGCGAAGGTAGAAATCAAGAAAAGCATCAAGTGTAGATGGTTGACAAGACCACTGGTTTCAAGAGAAAGGGTAAAGGGAAGAAGGGGAACTTCAAGAAGAATGGCAAGCAAGTTGCTGCTCAAGTGAAGAAGCCCAAGTCTTGACCTAAGCCTGAGACTAAGTGAGGGAGTCCTAGATTAAGGGGTCCTCGGGCGTCCGACCTGTTGGAAATGGGCCGGACTGATGGGCCGTGAAGATACAAAACAGAAGACTCTCTCCCGTGTCCTGATGGGACTCTCCTTGGCTTGGATGGCAAGCTTGGTGTTCGGATATGAAGATTCCTTTCTATGTAACCGACTTTGTACAACCCTAGTCCCCTCCGGTGTCTATATAAACCGGAGGGATTAGTCCATAGGAGCAATCATTATCATACAGGCTAGACTTCTAGGGTTTTAAGCATTACGATCTCGTGGTAGATTAACTCTTGTAATACTCATATTCATCACGATCAATCAAGCAGGAAGTAGGGTATTCCCTCCATAGAGAGGGCCCGAACCTGGGTAAACATAGTGTCCCCTGTCTCCTATTACCATCGACCTTAGACGCACAGTTCGGTACCCCCTACCCGAGATCCGCCGGTTTTGACACAGACATTGGTGCTTTAATTGGGAGTTCCTCTGT
>LR880968.1:744718275-744752049 GCA_904067115.1 Aegilops sharonensis | reverse complement strand
TAGTTGTCGACCGTTCCTTTGTTTCTCTTCTCGCTCTCATTTGCGTATGTTAGCCACCACATATGCTTAGTCGCTGCTGCAACCTCACCACTTTATCCCTTCCTTTCCTACTCAAGCTTTGCTAGTCTTGATACCCATGGTAATGGGATTGCTGAGTCCTCGTGGCTCACAGATTACTACACCACCAGTTGCAGGTACAGGTTTGCGTTGATCATGACGTGAGAGCGATGTTACTTGTTTTGGAGTTCTTCTTCTGCTTCTTCTTCGATCAGGGGATAGGTTCCAGGTCGGCAGCCTGGGCTAGCAGGGTGGATGTCGCTTGAGCTTCTGTTTATGTTTCATCCATAGTCGGATGTTGATCTTGTATATGATGTTGATGTATTCTTGTGGTATCTGTGCCTTATGTATGTATCCCCATCTATCATGTAATGTTGATGTAATGATATCCACCTTGCAAAAGCGTTTCAATATGCGGGTCTATCCTTAGTGGGACCGTCGAGTTCCTTTTGGATAGGGTCGCATATTGGGCGTTATAATAGGGTACATCCAGCCATACTGTACTGGACCTCTAAGTAGTGCCTCATCAGGTAGATGAACAGCCAAATGCACCATCACATCAAAGAAGGCTTGAGGATATATCTTCTCAAGGTCGCATAGGATAGTTGGTATCTTGTCTCTAAGACGCTCCAAAGCATCTATCCTGATATTTCTACTGCAGAGTTCCCTGAAGAATTGTCCCAACTCTGCAACTGCTCTGTATAAGTCAGGGCGGCCCAATCCTCTAAGGATAACAGGCAAAACCCTTTGAAGTAGGACATGGCAGTCATGAGTTTTCAACCCTTGTACCTTGTTTCCATCTGCACTGACTCTCCTTTCAGGGTTGGAAGCAAATCCATGTGGGAATCTCACACGTGACAGGACCTCGCAGAACTCTTTTCTTTTTACCTTGTCCAAGACATACACAGCTGGTGCCATATCCCGTGGTTTACCTTCATCTTGCACCTGCAAATCCTTTCTGATACCCAGGTGTGTCAAATAAATCCTAGATTTTAAGGTATCTTTCGCCTTGCCTTCAATGTTAAGAAGTGTGCCGATAATGTTGTCACATATATTTTTCTCGATGTGCATCACATCAAGATTATGCCGCAGATCCAAATCTTTCCAATACTCCAAGTCCCACAAAGTGGACCTGCGGGTGAACAATAATCTCTCTTCTACCGTGCCATGCTTCCTTTTCCCGCTACCATTACCAGGATGGTTTCCTGGTGTAATATGCCTGACCTTCTCTAATTCCACTTGCAACTCATCAGCTGTGAGCCTCTTTGGCGCATCACAGTTTTCATGCTTTGCATTGAACACATGTCTTCGGTATTTTCTAGGATGCGGCTTGTCCTTGGGAAGGAAACGGCGGTGTCCAATGTAACAGATCTTGCTAAGTATTGCGTATGACAGCGGATTCCTGTCACAGTGAACAAATGCATTGTAACCATGTGTCGTTCGCCCTGACATAGTGCCCAAAGCCGGATAATCATGGATGCACCAAATTACAACAACACGCAGAAAGAAATCAGCTGGTGGGCTTCTATATAGGTCTCGAGTGTGAACACCCTTCCATAGCTGTTGAAGTTCCTCCACAAGAGGCTCCATGAACAAATCAAAATCCTTTCCAGGACTTTTTGGACCTGGGATGAGCAAGGCCATCATGTTGTTTGGTTCTTTGGTGCAGACATTTGGAGGCATGTTGTAAGGGATAACAAGCACTGGCCACATGCTATATGTGGCGCTCTGGTGGCCGAATGGGTTAAATCCATCTGAAGCTAAGCCAAGTCTAATGTTTCTCGGGTCAGCAACAAACTCTTTTGTGTTTATCATTGAAGCTTTTCCACTCACTACCATGAGATGGATGGCTCAATACATTCTGATCTCTGTACTCCTGGTTCCTAGAATGCCACAGTACATCCTCTCTTGTTTCAGCATCATGAAACAACCTCTGCAATCTTGGTGTAATTGGAAAATGTCTCAGAACATTATGAGGAATCCTCTTCACAGCATCACCATCTTTCCATCTTGATGATTTGCATTTCGGGCATTCACTTAAGTTGGCATAATCCTTCCGGAACAGAACACAATTATTCTTACAAACATGGATCATATCATATCCAATTCCAACTGCACGAAGGAAATTCTTCATTTTACTGTAGGTGTGTGGCAACTCAGATGCATCTGGGAAAGATTTGCAGAAAGCAGCCAACATCGCATCGAATGATTTGTTGGTCATCCGCTCAGATGTCTTCACCTGAAGAAAGGTGACCATAGCTAAGAATACTGACAGCTTATTTCCTGGGGTGACAACAACGTTGCATCGTTCCAACATGTGGGCCCACCGTTTTTCTTCTGCAGGTGAAAGTTCACGGAATGCACGAGCATTTCGTAGCATTGTTTCCATGTTGGTCAAACTCACTGGCTCCGCCACCACCACCTCCTCCTCCTCTTCCACCCGAGCATCAGGCATATCAAGATGGTGATCTGCTGCTTCCACGTAGTCAATAACATTGACGTTCACAGCTTCACCATGATGAACCCACCTAGTATATGTGACCGACATCCCATACAAGTGTAGATGATTTTGCACAGTTGACTGGGGTCTTGTAACTGAATTCATGCAACTGCTACACGGGCAGAGCACATCTGATTTCGGACCACCGTACTCAGCTCTGATACAGTTCATGAAGTTTTCAACCCCCTCGACATATGCAGAGGAGAATCTTTGAGCAGAAGTTATCCAAGTCCTGTCCATCTGTTAGACATACAAATTAGTTCTTCGAGGGGGGAGGATTTTCAAATGGTGGGCGGGGGGAGTTTGGCGAATGGTCGGTTTCTCCAAGTGCAGTCCCACGTGTCAGTGAAGAGGCAAGCCGTAGCGCGTTCCATTTGTGTGAGCCATGTGTAGGACCGAACGTGTGTGGGGTGCAATGCGACCGCGACTGGAGTGCTGTGAGTGTACTGCCTTTTTTCCTTTTTAACTAGTAGGTGCTTCGCTCCCTCAAAAAAAAATTGTTGCTTCGCGCGATCCATCGATACTACTACTAGTAATCTGGTAATCCCGACTAAAACGGCGCGGCCGGGTCTTTTCCCGCGCGATATGCTGGGAGGTTGGCTTAGTTGGGTTTTTTTAGATTTGTCTCGGTTCAATAAAAAGCAGAGTTGGTGATGATGGTGTGCCTGTCATCCTGCAATATAGGCTGTCCGATCTATATCTAACGGATAGGAAGGAAACTATGACAATTTACCCGCACTCCTCTCCACATTTGCAGATAAGGCTTTCCCTCGTTCATCCTTTTCTCCCACAAGATCTTGATCTTCCGTGCAACGCACGGGCATCTTGCTAGTACTCCCACAATATGTATATTATTGTGAAAGTTCATATACACCAGCCGAGATTAATGCAAACACGGCATATTTTCATTACATTTCCAACTTTTATAGGACAGTAAAATAAAAGAAACCCGATCCTAAACCTATTCTATGGCGGTGACCGACGTCCTCCATCTGCGATCTCTATGTACCAGGGCGGGGTTCAAGACCCGTGAAGTGAAGGTGCGGTCTCCGGCGAGGAAGAGTAGAACACGGGATACAGACCGGCCAGTTGGCACACCATGCCCTGCCGCCTCCCATGCCCTACTCATCCTCGGAGGATCCCCCGACCTCGGCGGTGCCGGACGTTGGACGGCGGCAAGTAGGACGCGTGGCTGACGATGCTCCCATCGTCGGCCGCCAGCGTGGCCACCGCTTGTGCGGTCGCGTCCGCGTCTAGCTACGCCGCTATTGCGTCGCGAGAGGCGACTTGAGCGAGGGCGGCGAACTCGAGCTTCATCCCCAAAGACAAGCTCTCCCACAGAGCATTCGCACTTGCGGTCATGGCGGATGTGGTGCCAGGTAGGAGGACGATGCGCTATGGCATGAAGGTTAGCTGGGCGTTGCCGCTTTAAGTAGCGCATTCCGATGAGGCCAAGCGTCCGGGTGCGTCATTAAGTCGCCGGAGTTGGTTCCTCGGGCACCGAGCCTCTTAATGACGACAAACGAATGGACGGCATGAATGCGGGCAGCTGGCGCCGGCTGGGAACGCACCGCGCGACGGCGCGAGGGACGAGGGCTTTGGTGTGCCAGGGTAGTCAGCTGCGGTCGTGGCAACGTTGGAGATGCCCTTTGCTCAAATGTGATCCCCGCATGTCATTGAAAAAGCAAGATGACCCGGCATGGTCTCGGGTCCAGAGGATGCAGTTGGCCGCGCTACACCACTCCACGAACGCGTCGCGGCGCCCCGTGCATCCTCGACCAGCCGGGTGTTGGGGTGTGTTTGGATTGTGGCCAAAGTGCACCTTACCTAAATTTTGGTCATAACCAAAGGTTGGTCTTTGTTTGGATGGTTGCCATTTTTTTGGCATGCCAATGAACTCTAGCCAACTGTAGTTCATTTTTCTTGCCAATGTCGGCCAAATCATGGGCAACCAATACCTCAACCAAAATTTTGGTCATGACCCAAAGATTGGTCTTTGTTTGGATGGTTGCCATTTCTTTGGCATGCCAATGAACTCTAGCCAACTCTAGTTCATTTTTCTTGCCAATGTCGGCCAAATCATGGGCAACCAATACCTCAACCAAATTGTTGGCTACCCAATGCTTTGATGGGGCAACCTTGGGCACAAACCAAACATACCGTTGGTCGTGCCACAAGACTAACGCCACCCTCGACACACTGAAACCGACCGTGTCTAGCGACGATATGAGTGTGTCGCTCACCGCGGTCACCGTGTCCAGAGGCGGTGCTGGAGCTGCGCCCCGTTGTTGGCCGCAACGACCCACATGAACGGTTGTCGGTGGCGAGGAGGTCGTGGGACAGCCCCTCCGTTGGACTAGTCTGCGCTACGTCGTCCCGATGGGTGTGCCCCACATGTCGGTTTCCCTGTTTTCCCGGCCATATTCGAGCGTCAGGGCTCCGCGTTGCGCATTAGGCCTTTCACTATGTAGGCCAAGCGAGACAACTTATTGTTTATTTGAGCCGTTCAAGTGTAATCATGTGGCGTTTGCTTATTTCTCATTCCTCTCCAACCCTCTTCTCCATCGATCATGTCGCCTTCCAGTCGAGTCCATCCTCCCGCATGCCTCATTTGAACATTCCGCCGAGTATCATTCGCATGTACCCACCCTAGTCCTCTTTCAATAGATCTCCGGACCCCGAGATGAAATCGAGGGGGAACGAGTGGGGGCACGTGATACCTAAGGAGGATTCAAAATTTTGAACCGGTGATCATAGCATCCGCAAATCATATATAAAGGGTATTCAATGTTCATTTCGTTTTTGAACGTACAATATACTCCATCCTATCCTTTCTACTTTACATATAAGTTTTATGTGTAGTCAAAGCATCTCTACTATGATCAAAAAGGTATGAACATTCAACAACGCCCAATCAATATTTTTATATTCGTACGTACTCCTAGATTTGTACTTGAGATGGTTTCCAATTTGACTATTGACAAGATTAACAGTACATGAGATGTATAATGTGAAAATTATATCATTGGAAACTCCTTTCACATACAAAATTGACCGTATGCTTTGTGTAAGTTGCATGTCATATATTATTACTCTAACATTTGGTCAAAGTTAGCCTCGAAAAACGCATTAGACCCTGTATGCTTTGTGTAAGTTGCATGTCATATATAATTACTCTAACATTTGTGTAAGTTGCATGTCATATATTATTACTCTAACATTTGGTAAAAGTAGTATAGTGGAAGTGGATCCTCTGACGTAGGTATCCCTGCCTTACCCTCCCTTTCGGTCACTTACTGGCGGACCCCATGCTTGCTAGGCCCCGTATGTCAGTTACTCAATGGGTTCGACCACGTCAGGGGATCCTCATCCGTAGTATACTCCCTCTATTTTTATTTACTCCGCATAAAACGGAGGGAGTGGTGGTACAATAAATGATGCGGGCGGGGGAGGGGGAGAGACGTCGGTTCGCTCTCAACTGCGGTCCCACAAGCGAGCGAAAACGCAAGACGAAGCGCGTTCCATTCGGTGAGAGACATGGAGGGTCCAGCGTGCTGGGCTGCAATGCGAACGCGACAAGAGCGATGTACAGTCAAAACCGATTGACCGGTCGTCACCGGAACCACTATTCACACCAGGACGTTCGCTGCTCGGCCTACGCCAGCCACTGCCCTAAAACCGCACCAAATCTCCAGCCCATTCCCCCACCTTTCGATCCCCTAGCCCGCATCAAGCATCCCCTAGTTTGTCGGAAAGCCATGGTGCGCCACAAGATCACTTACTACAAGATGCTGACGCAGGAGCACCACGCAGAAATCGCGGCGACGGTCGGCGCCACAGACCTTCGTTCCCAAGCCCGCTTTGCGGCGGGCCAATCCCCGAGTTCTCTGGAGCCAAGCTATGAGGAGGAGGAAGCCGATCCAATGTTCACTGCGGAGGTCGCGGCGCATAAGGCCCCCGATGGGTATGAGACGATGGATGTCGACTTCGTGCCGGTGTCCGAGTCCCCCATGGTGCAGGCGGACCAGCGGTTCAACATGGCGATACTAAAGGAGGACCGGGAAGCAGAGGCTCAACTCGACACGGAGCGCGCGCATGCCGCTGCCATCGAGGCTCTCCTGCAGGCGAAACCGAATGTCGTGGATGTGAACCGGGCGGCGGAGGCTCAACTTGAGGCGGAGCGCGCGGATGCCGCTGCCATCGAGGCCCTCCTGCAGGCGGAACCGGACGTCCTGGACATGAACCGGGCGGCAGAGGCTCGACTCGACGCAGAGCGCGCGGATGCCGCTCTCATCGACGCCCTCCTGCAGGCGGAATCGGATGTCCTGGACTTGAACCGGGCGGCGGAGGCTCGACTCGACATGGAGCGCCGGATGCCGCTGCCATCGAGGCCCTCCTGTAGGCGGAACCGGACGTCCTCGACTTGAACCCTTCTTTCCTTCTCCCTCACCTCTTCTTCTTCCCCAACAGACCACCGCACGGGCCTTACGGATACTCCCCAACATTCGGTTGGATAAACATACTCCATGAACGAAAATTATGTGTCAGCGATAGGATAAACATATTTCAGGCGGTTTCGTTTGTTCACATGCGACAGCACGTGTCAGTGAGGGTGCGTTCCCTTGGTTGGGTTTGCGGCGTGCAGGAGCGACCGTGTGAGGGTGCGGTGCGACCGCGACGTGCAGGAGCGACCGTGTGAGGGTGCGGTGCGACCGCGACGTGCAGGAGCGACCGTGTGAGGGTGCGGTGCGACCGCGACAGCCGTGCGCAAGTGTACCTCCTTCTCATTTTGAAAACTTTAGGCAAGCTTGGCAAAAATGTTTGGCAAAGTTTGGCAATGCAAGGCCTAGACCCAAACAGGACAAGTACGTACGTACTAGGAGTACTAGTGTTAAAAAAGAAAGGCGGGGTTTTCCTTCGCGGGATTTTATCGATACAAATCCTCATTTCACGTGTCAATTAATGCGTATTTTTTTTGAAAGACCAAAGAGCTAACCATCTCACTCCTCATCGCTTGATTAATGCAGCGCCATGCAAACCAACCTTCTCACTTCCGCATGCATGCATGGGATATTAATGTCCTTGGTTGCTAACCCCATCAATTTTGCCTCGATTAGTGTTAGTGGCCCTTTGCAAATTGTAATTTTGGTAATACTGGCCTTGTGTACAAAAAAATGGAGGTAGTAACTATATTTGACTTCCTTCCCCATTGCGGTGACGTTGATGATTTTTTTTTGTGCTTTGGCGAAGTGCGTTCGACGGAGAACACCATTGAGGGAGACCACGGTAAGTCGTTCGCAAGTGCCTCCTGCAAGCCGAGACAACTGCCTTATTTGCATCCAAGAAGTCCTTTACTAGTACTAGTACTAGGAGTACTAGTGCGATGAGTTGGTTTCTCGAAGAAGACGATGGAGAAGCGGAGTCAGCGAAGAGTGAAATGATGGTTGCTTCGTCCGTGCTTTGTGATTTGACGCCTCATTGCTTTGTGATTTGTGATAGAAGGGACAGGGGACTAGACTCTGTGCTCTATACTGTAGTACATGCGTCCAAGCATGGGAGAAAGAGGAGAGATGTTACAGTTTTCTATTCCTTCAATCAATCAATCAATCAATCAGGGAGCTTCGGTTCCATCTTTTTGGCTTTGGCAACACCATCCACAATGGTTCCCATGATGCCAAAAGCTATTTTCACATTTGGCTACACATTGTGGATGCCCTACCACTTGGTTTTGCTCCTGTGTGCTATCTATACAAATCTCAGTTATATTGATCTAAAAAATTATAGAATCAAGATTAGTGAAAAGGAGGTGATTTTGCCGCGCGGATGGCGGTTTGCTAACATGCGGTCCCATGTGTCAGTGCTTTACCAAGCCGATCTGCGTCCCACATGAGGCAGAACAACGGCAGAAGCAACACGTGGTTAAGTTCAAGAAGATGAGGGAGAAGCAGATTCAGCAACGAGTGAAATGATGGTTGCTTCGTCCCTCCAACTTATTTTTTTTAGCATCATTACTTTGTCCCTCCAACTTAACTGCGGGAAAGGTGCAGCTTTGTGATTTGACGCCTCATTGCTCATTACTATGCCGGCGCCATGACTGGTGTGCTTCACCCCGGCTGCTCTGCACTGTATTCCGGTATGGCACGTGGACCCGGTAGCTTGATGCCCCACATGTCAGCGAAAGGGACTAGAAGATTTATGAAAGCGAGCGCTCCACTCTTACGACGGAGGAGTAGACGACACGACGGCCCAGTGAACTGTCACTTGTACTGTATAGTACTATAGTTTTGTTGTTTCGCACGATCCATCGATACAAACCCGATTAAACAGGAAAGGGCGGGATTTTTCCCGTGCGGTAGATGATACTGGCCATACATTTCAAAGGCAATTTTAATGTATGCAAACTGAATTATAAGTAACAATATGATATCTAGTAAAACTAAAAACACATATGATTTATTGTGTTAGAGTCTAGTAGTAGTGCTGTATTGCATAGTTGTTAGATGTAACATGCAAGAACGTGTAGAGATGTAGTTTTGGATGTCCTACAGAGAGAAAAGTGTAATACGGTCACCGAACTTCAGAATAAGCTAATTACGGTCACTATATACGTTTTGCGGTGATTATCCGGTCACTTGCTCACAGTTCAGCATCGGATTGCACTCTGTTAACCGGCCAAATAGTCTGCGTGGCGCCATGTTGACTAGTTAAATTGACCACGTTCCTTGTGGGTCCCACCTATCAGATCGCATAGGGAAAAGGTCAGATAAACACAAATTTACGCAGGCGCGACAAGGCTCCAACCTGTGCGCGGGAATCACCTGGTTGTGTATGTGTCTATCAGGGCCTGATGTGTGCGCATGCACGTGTAGGTTGAGAACTTGAGCGTGAGAGTGTGTGTTGGTCGTGTGGTGTACTGGTGTGTGCATGCATGCATGCGTGTGTGCGTGTGAGTGTTGCGTGCGTGTGTGGCTGCGTGTGTACCTGTGAGTGTTGCGTGCGTGCATGGGTGCATGTGTTTGTGTGAGTGTTGCGTGGATGCAGTTCGTGTGCATGCGTGCGTGTGTGTAATCACCACGCCAGCTCAAGTGTGTTAAAAGAGACGGCTCAGCATACCAATACAAGGCCACCTTCTCTGCTGTGCCCGCGGTCATGACTTCGAACCACCGTCAAAATATTTTTTTGTCGTTTGTCTTCATTCTTACTAGCAAGATGCCCGTGCGTTGCACGTAACATCAAGATGCATTTGTATGACTTGTTTATCTTGTGAGAGAAAAGTATGAATGAGGGAAGGCCTTATTTGCAAATGTGGAGAGGTGTGTGGGTACCTTTTTGCAAAATTGCCATAGTTTCTTTCCTATCCGTCAGATATAAATCGGACGGCCTATATTGCAGGATGGCAGGCACACCATCATCACCAACTCTGTTTTTTTATAAGAGTGTATTTTATGTACTTTATAAGAGTGTAGATGTAGAGTAGATACAAGTCGACAGGTGGGCACGATGGTAGTGAGATAATGTGATGCAACACTAGAGGTGCCACGTGGAGCGTTTAACTGGTCAACTAGTCATGTCATGAGCAAATACAGAGTTGTACGGTGAGCCCGTGACTGTATAATAACCACTAAACGTAAACGGTGACCGAAATGAGTGGATTATGAAGTCCAATGTATGTATCGTGCTTTCGCTTCAAATACAATGATCCTCATTGCATATATCGCGAGAGAAAGATGAAACACGTGTGAATTTTCTAGGGGCTTGCTTTTAGAGGACCTGGAGATAGTTTTGTGTGCATACGTGTAACGGGCGTATGGGGGGGTGTATGCGATGGAGAGATAGATGCTCTTCGTTTCTCTTTATTATGACTAACTTTGTATATAATATAAAAATATACAAATTCACAGTGCGGAATAAATATCATTGTGGGCACCATGCAATGCAAATTAGCGTTTGTACTCCTCCATATAACTTTGTAATGTTGTATATATGTAGAAACTCTAAAATAATTTTTTGGCCACACTTTATTCAAAAGGAATGTTGTATGCGAAATAAACGTGAAGAGAGGGCTCTTTAGATCAATGGGGTACGTGATGTAACATGTGTGAATGTGTAGTTGATGCATTTGGCGGGGCCTAGAGAGGTATGTGTGTGCATTACGTATTCGAGAGAGGCATGGATAGAGGGGCCGACGGGGAGGGGGCGTGGGAGAGATAGCACGAGAAATGAGAGTGGTCTAGAGAGAGAGACGAATATGACGTCACTACAAGAGATTCCATTCCCTTGAGTGTGTATATGCAAGGGGGGAGGGAATAGAGGCACCATGAGAAATTTTCTGTGTGTGTGGTGTTTGTGTTGGTTGTGTGGGTGTGAGAAGATAATGAGACGTGGGGGCAGAGGGTGTGTCACCCCGTGAGGTCCGGTGGGTCGAGGTGAGGCCCTTCATTCGGTTCCGTCCTATGCCACATTGGTCGGCCCATGACACATTTAGGAAGACCCGGGGATGACTAGTCGTACAAGACAAAGATAGCAGAATTGTGAAGGACTATGTGTCCACTGACAAAGCCGTCTAGGATTTGTAACCCTAGGTTCTCGGACTAAGGTAACCCCTTTATCTCTGATATTACTATTCATCCAACCTAACTTTAAGGGGCATCCTGCATAATGCTCTGCTAGAATCATACTCGTCGATTAGGAAGAGAGGTGTGAGACAATGTGTGAGAGACAGGCGTAAAGATAATGTGCGTACATGAGACACGTAGGCAGGTCCATGTATATAGAAAGGGTCGATGAGGATTGTGCGTGTGTATGTTTGCGAGAGGAAGAGTGCTTGTGATAAAGGTTAGTGAAAACAATTGTAAATGGTTACGAGAGGGACGGAGGGTTATATCTAGAGCATGTGTGCGAGAAAGACACCTCAGGAGAGAGTGTTTGAGCATGTCTGAGAGACCACCGATGGAGAGTGAAACTACACGTAAAAGACTGCTCTACACATTGATTAAAGATATAAATTGTATCCAAATATTAGGATGGGATCATGATATTTGCAATTCGCGTAAGGAGCGGTCATTGATCCATCAGACATCTAGATTCTATCGAATGTGAGCATGTCTATGTTATTATTCGACACAATTGATCCACATAGTTAGTATTTTGAACTCCAGACAATGCATCACTTTAGCAATCGAATATAAACGTGAGTATAGTTCATGTTGTGTGTGTAAAGCACATTATACATACGAAAGTTACACAATGGACATTATAAATAGCTACATATGAACTAGCATACATTTGAATTCAACTTAATGTGGTTCAAAAAAATCGAATTCAACATGAAGTCCATTCAATTATTTGAATTTGATATCATGGCATTTGTAAACCATACCTATATTATGGGGGCACCAATCTTTTCTCTGATTTTGTACATAATAGCATATGTAGTCGTGTACAAAATATATTCAAATTTAGCTCCTCCATTCCAAAATAATCATAGTTATAGGATTTTCAAGTGTCAAAATTTCAAAAAGAAGCGGATAATTTAATGAGGTTTTCAAACATACAAGGTCAAATATAACATTGTCTATTTAGGTCAATCCTGATAGTTCAAGAGTACTCTAAACGTGAATGCTTGTGTTTCAAAATTTCGAACGAAGCGCCAAAAGAGCCTCTACTGGCCCGAAACCACGTGAGAGCAATGTTTGGTACTACAAGGAAATTACTTTTCTAATAACTCCGACCCGTGAAACCCGCCGGCCCGACGTCCAAAGGTCTAAACCGGGGTAGGTTTGTAGCTTCATCTACACGCCACGCAACCACCTCCGAAAAACATTCATACACAATGGTCGCCTAAGCACACATGCGCACGGCCGAAATCGCTCCCGCCCACTATTTGGGACACCTGGGATGCATCATACCCCCGACCTGCAGTAGGTCCGAAATTTAAGAGGGGGGCAAAGTTTGTACTTTCCCCAAATTTCAAACAAGCGTGTCCCATCTTCTGGTAAAAAAATCCAAAAACAAGCGCGTCCCAGACCGAAACATGGTTCCCCCACCCGTCTGATTCCCCATTCGTACTCCGTGGGCACCAAAACTACCTCTCCACCAGCCACGAAACCCCGGCGTCCTCCGTCCGCCACCCCATCCCACCCATCAACCGCCGCCCTCCTCCATCACGCCGGAGCCGATACTCCGACGTCGTCGTCCACCGCAACGCCCTCCACGGCTAGTAGTTGAAGCCGAGGCCGAGCCGTCCGTACCCAAGCCAGTTCAACCACGTCGTCCTGCGCCTCACCGCTGCCGCTCCAACTTCGCCACCCTCCACCGCACCGGAGCTATTCCTGCTACGCCGTCCTTCGCCGCCTCGGATCTGCTTCCCCTCCGCCGACATACGACCACGGCAACACAGTCAACAATTTGGTCATGGGTTCGTCCAAGCCTGCACCCTCCAGAACATCGGTTTCCCCGGTAAAAAGAAGAAGATCAGCGCGGCATGTGGAGGTGACCACACCGGCAACCGAAGAAGGTACTCCTCTTCCCTTATTCGTGCAAATCTTACGTCTCTGCTTGCACGGTATTCATCCCACAGAAGACACTAGTTGACCGCTTCTTCTTGATACTAGATGTTCCTAGTAACTCGCGATGCACAAGGTTTCTCCTCATATACTATTTCACCTTAGCCAGAGGTCTGTCGCCCCCCTGAATTTCAATTTCTAGCCAGTTTATTCCCAATTAACGGAAGCATTCCCCGGCGTAACAGGCGCTAGTACGACTATTACGCCGGGGAAGCAGCGCCTTGGTGTTTATCTTAGGGGCGTGTGCGGCCTAGAGCTACTGGCGCCCGATCTGGAGGTCAGCCGGGATTAAAGGGATGGACTGGGGGCCCTGCCAAGCACGACGGTGGTGTGAGGTCGATGGGAGGGCGGGGCGGCAGAGGCAGGGGTCTGGGCCGGTGGTCACTGGCGGTTCGAGAAAGATCATCAACAGTGACTGGCGGGAGGTATACGAAGGCCATCTGCCCGTTCCTTATAGATCGGATGGTTCATAAAAAAATTGGCTGACCTATTTATTTTTAGTCGACTGTTATCTTGATAGGACCACATGTGGTGGTGTGCTGGAGGAGTACCTGCATTTCCTGTGCTCATATATTACAAAATCATACGGAGTAGAATCTAATTTTGTTTGCCATGCAATATTGTAAAGCTATCATATGTCTCCTGTCATTTATTTTTCAGCCACCTGCTATCTGCTACTTTTACAGTGCACTACTTCTGCACACACTTCACCCATACTCTCACTGTTGTGTTTTTATGCAAGGGTATTTCAGACCCTGCCTTCACAGAAGCAGGAAAGAGAAGAGAGAAGTCGCTCCAGCGTGGTACGCGGCTAGGCCAGACACGTTTCAAGACTTTAAAGGGTGTAGTGTCAGCAGATGGAGACGGGGAACGTAGCTCTGGAGTTGATGATCTCGCTCGCCGTGAACCACCATCCCAGGTGCTTGCTTTAACTTCACGGTGTCATATGTGGTTGCATGTTGCATATGGTGTCTAGCTTGTATTCGAAAGACCGAAGTCAGTCTTTATCAAGATAATGAAAGATATTTTTTACATGAACCACCATCCCGGGAGCACCAGAAGACAAATAGCTAGTCAGGGCACTGGCCGAGCCAGTGACAAGCCCAGCAAAGATAGGCATCACCTGGAAGCCAATTAAAAAGCTGCGATGGTGGCGAAGCAGCCCGCCTCCCACCAGGCTCTCAGGTCCTAGATGATCATGCTCACCACTCCATCCGGATGTCTAGCTTGTATTGCTTCCAATTTGGTTAAATTGCATCTGCTTAGCTTAAAAATTATACCTTTGAATATGACATGCCTTTCTGTTTTTGGTACATACTAGTACATGTGTGTATTAACCATGTTCTTGCATCAAACTAATGTTCTTGTGTATCCCTCATCAATCACTTATGACGAGGCAGGCAGGCAAGGGGACTACTCATTTAAAGAATGCATCGTCAGCCTCCCGACATGATTCTCAAGAAACAGAAATGCTAGATGAAGGTAGTGAACGTAGCTCTGTAGTTGATTACAGCATTTCACCTACACTAGCATCGCAGGTGCTTGCTCTAACTTGGCAGCATGATATGTGGTTGCATGTTGCATATGGTGTTTAGATTGCAATTCTTCCAATCAGGTTAAACTGCATGTGCTAGTCTGCTTAGCTTATAATACATTATACCTGTTAATGTGACATTCCTTTCTGTATTTAGTACATAGTACATATGTCTATTAAGCATGTCCTTACATAAAACTATTGTTTTTTTGTATCCCGCATCAATCAATATGATGAGACACCTTTAGTATATGCAGTGTGATATTAGTTGCATCTTTCATATGATTTATAGCATGCGCTGCTTCTAATTTGTTGAAATTCCATTTATGATGGGACGCTTTTAACTTGGCAGAGTCATATTGGTTGCATCTTTCATGTGGTGTCTAGCTTTCATTGCTTCTTATTTGCTGGAATGGTTTCTGCTTAGTTTACACAAACAGTTGTGAACATGCCATGCCATCCTGTTTTTCGTACATATTCCATCCTGGTATCATGTGTTTGCCTTACATCAAAGTAGTGATTGTCAGTATCATGCATGAATGAGTTCTGAAGAGAGAATTTTATTGCTTTTTCTTGTCGGTTTTACTTGACAATTCAAAATCAATAAAGCGGAAGGAAGTTAGCAAGGCAGCGGATAAAGGCGCTCCTTCCAAACGGAGGTCCTCTACAGTTTCTACTCCTCCACACCCCCAAGATGATTTCCAAGACAACACATGCATAGACACTCAACAAAGCTGTGTTTATGATGACACGTCTCCCCTAGTGCAGCATCACTGGTGCTCCCTCTAACTTGGCACTGTTATATGTGGTTGCATGTTATGTGTGATGTCTAGCTTGTATTGCTTCTAATTTTGTTGAATTCCATCTGCTTACTTTACACATTATACTTGAATAAGATACGTGTTCCTGTTTCTAGAACATACAATATATGTCTATCACATCATGTTCTTACATCAAATTACTACTGTTGTGTAACCTGCAACAATCACTTATATAAGACACGTTTGACTTCAGAGTGTGATATAGGTTACATCTCACATTCTTTTCTAGCTTGTACTACTAATTTGTTGAAATGGCACTTATGATGAGACAATTTTAACTTGGTAGAGTGATATTCGTTGCATCTTTCATATGGTGTCTAGCTTTCATTGCTTCTAATTTTGTTGAAATTCCTTCTCCTTAGTTTACACATCATAAGTTGTGAAATGCAATGCTGTGAATATGCAATGGCACTAATGACGAGAGACCTCTAACATGGTAGTGTGATGTTGTTTGCATCTTGCATATGATTTATTTCTTGTACTGCTTCACATTTGTTTAAACGCCATTCATGATGAGACACTGTTAACTTGGCAGAGCGATATTTGTAGCATCTTTCATATGGTGTCTACCTTCCATTGCATTGCTTCTAATTTGGTGAAATGTCTTCTTCTTAGTTTACACATCATATGTAACATCCCAAATTTTCAATTTGGCATGTTATACATAGGTCATCCATGCATACCATATTTATTTGCATTCTCGTTTGCCATCCTCGAAAACTAAGCAACTCAAGGACCCTCGGAGAGAGTTGGGGACTTTTCAATTTTCATATTTGATTTTGTCAAATAGTGAAGACAGGGATATAGGATTTTAATTATTTTTCTCTCTGGAAAATATTTCATTTTAAATAAATAAAAAATGAGGGGAGATAATATGACTTCTCCAAAATAATTGAAATATCGGAGGAAAAATGTTAAAATCATTATTTGGTTTTTATTTGATTTTATTTGGAATTTTAATTGCCCTAGAAAAATTTGCACGTTTTAAAAAGTTGCATTTTAGGGGCCAAGAAAAGTTCATCTAGTTCTAAATATTTTATTTAGACGGAGGAAACTCATTTTGGAATTTTTAGATTTTTATTTATTTTTCTAGGAATTTTTCTTTCGGTGGAATGATTTTTCTAAAAAAAAAACGGACCCGCGCCCGACTGGGCCAAAGGCCCAGCCGAGCCAGGCCGGCCCGCGAGCGTCGCCGCCTTCCCCCGCGCGTCGCCGTGCGAGGCATGGACGCCGAGGGCGAAGTCCGAGCCGGACTCCACCCCCGGGCACCCCCTTCCCCAAGTCGGAGCCACCCCCGCCTCCTATAAATGCCGCCGCCCCGCCGCCACACCACCACCCTGCCACCACCCGAGCCCCGCCGCCGCCGGAACCCGCCGGAGCCCGGAGCCCCGAGCCGCCCCGAGCCCCGATCCGCCGTCGCCGCCGCCCCGCGCCGTCGCCGCCCTCCCGCCGAGTCGCCGCCGCCCCTCGCCGGCCCCCGCGCCACCCCGGAGCCCGCCGGAGCCGCCCGCCCCGCATGATGCGCCTCGCCGGAGGTACCCGACCCGCCGCCGGTTTTTTTTAAGAAACCCCTTCGGTTTTTTTTAAAACCCTAGATCGTTTTTTTATAGATCGGTTTATTTTTCGTCGGTTTATTTACTTAGCAAACGTCCATTCGTCCATTCGTTCTAACGAACGCGTTCACTGTTTAGGTTCTGTTAACGAACGTTCGTTCGTTTAACAGTTCGTCGCTTTTCTTTTATCAGATTTATTCCGCGGTTATTCTGATCGCGATTTCTGATCCAATTTTCAAACCTGTTTATCTTTTCGCTCGTTTATCGGAATCAGGCGATTCAAGCGCCTGGAGTTTCATCTCGAAACCCTCTTTCCGAATAATCAACTTAAACCAGTTTTTATCCTTGAAAATTTTGACCCTAGTTCAGATTAGTAAACGGACCCTATTTCTTTCGCCGTTTGAGTTTCGTTGTTCCTGTTGGTTTGATTCTTTTTGCAAACCGGAGTTCTTAAGTTGAACTCTCCGGTCAACCCCCTTTCATTTGAAGTTTCGTTTGTGCATATTTGTTTGTTTGCTTATGTATGTATTGTTTGCTTGCGATAGAATTCCCGGAGTGCGAAGCGTGTTACTACGAGTCTCTAGGATTCACGGATCGTCAGCAAGGCAAGTAACACTTGATCATATCTTTTCATACCCAGTTTTTATGCATTAGTTTCAACCCTCAAACATTGCATGATTAGGATGTCATTAATTTGTGGGTTGGGAAGTAGATGATGAGGTAGGAACCTATTGCCCTGTTACTATCAAACCCATGGGAGTTACTTCTACGTTATGCTTATATTGCCATGCTATGCTCGTAGACGTGGTTTGGGTTTGAGAGATATTCACGACAGATGTGAGATTATTAATTAATGGTTTACTTTAAGGTGGCAACTTAAATACACATCTGGGTGGATTGAGGCACCTGGGGAACCGAGTGTTGTCTGGTTTTTTTGGAAATCCCGGGGTACCCGTGTGATCTTCCTATGGACTGCCACCCAGGCTCAAAGGGAACTGAGATTATTCATGCTAGAAACTTCCGTGTGCAGCCACAAGCTATTATGGGCTCTAGCATAGTTGAGTAAGTTACGTGAAGCTCTCGAAGAGGTAGGTCAGCAGGTAGTGGGTTTTATAGGTTTGGTATGATCTATCCGGAGTAGAGAGTTAATGTTTCTGAAAGACTGTGTCTCGGTCATCCGTCTCTCAAACACCATGCAGTGCGAGAAACCAACGGAGGTGATCGAGTCTTGTGGGGAAAAGTGCGCAAACCTCTGCAGAGTGTACAATCTAATCATGGTTAGCCGTGTCCCCGGTTATGGACAAATCTGAGTATCTAGTACTTGAGTATTCACATGTATCTCATCACTCTAAATTAATACTGCTGGGTTGTTAATCACTTTAATTGGGATTGAGTTGGGGTTACACCTTCTCAATGATGTTTCAACCACCATGATAGTTAAAGTAATATTTATTCCTTTGATGTAGGGAAAAAAATTGGCTTTTCGCAAAACTGTAACCATAGAGCTTTCCACCAACCATATATGCATGTAGTATAGCTTGTTCTTTCACTACTCTATGTCTGTTACATTGCCAGCATATTCCATGTGCTGACCCGTTCTCGGGCTGCAACGTATTATGTTGCAGACTTTTCAGACGAGGAGTAAGGATCATAGGTCATTGCCGTGCAGCTTAGTTATGCCATTGGAGTTGATGGACTCACTTTATCTTCCAAGCCTTCCGCTGTTATCGCATTAGATGGCCTTAAGCCATATTATTGTAATAAGTTCTCTTTTGAGACATTCGATGTATTAAGTGTGTGATTGCTAATCTGTTATAAATCCTTCGAGTACTGTGTGTGTCAGCATTACCGATCCAGGGATGACACAGAAGCACAGAGACTTGACCATCTGAGGTCGGGTCGCTACATCATAGTTCTGGTTATCTCTTCCATCCTGTTTTTCATACATATTACATCCTCCTATCATGTGGTTGTCTAACATCAAAGTTCAGTTCATCTGCATCACGCATCAATTTGTTCTGAAGAACTAAATTGTTATTCATTTTTCTTGTCGGCTTGACTTAACATGGCATTGAGAAAGACGAAGAAACACATAATGGCAGGGAATGAGAAGCGGATGAATCCTGCAGATTCTGCTGGTACTGATGGTGCAATAGAAGGTCAAAGTCCAGCGGAAAGTTCTACAAACACGACATCCCATGCTACACGAGCTGCAAAAAAAATCCAAACAGAAACAAATAGCTGCCACCAAACAAGCAGAGACAGCCCTAGTTCTTGCAACACCTACCACAGTACTACCAGCTGCACGACATACTCGTGCGTCAACTGAGCTAGCAGCACATTCCCAAGCTCCCTTGCCACCTGACACTACTTCCCAAGCACTCTTGACACAAGACGAGTTGGCAATATCAGATGAACCTTGTGAGCTTCAACAGCAAGAAGGTAGTTGCTGGAGTCAAGTTACAGTTCCATGCTTCTTTATATGTAGTCTCACAGTTTGATGTACACTAACACTTCTTATGTTCGTTGTTGGACTAGCACCTAGACGAAAGAGGAAACAAACATCAAGGATAATGCTCGATAGGTTAACTAAATCTAGAGGAGGAAGAATGGAGATCCGTTTTGAGGCAGGTTTAAAAAGGCCACGTGATGCTACAGAGTCAGCCAAGTTAGTATCAGAGGCAGCGGTTGCCGTTAGGTGTCATGTACGTATCCTCCCAACATGGATTCAGTACAGGAATGACAAAGACGAAACCCAGTTCAACACCTTCCTCGACCATTTATCTGTAAGTATGGTTATGTATGGAAACTAGTAATATCGTCTTGCTTTGTCCCATACTTTCTAGGTTGCTGAGAATGAGACTCCCATAGTTTTCAACAGATGAGGTTCAAGTTGGATAGCCAAGATGATGCAACTAGACAAGCTTGCACCCATGTTTTCAATTCTGCTCTACGACAGTATCGGTATAACTTGAGGAAAACTCACTTTGAAGGCAAGGCTAACAGTGAACTTTCCCAAACATCTCAAGTGGAAAATATATCGGATGAAGACTGGAGGGGCCTTGTTAAACACTGGTCTGATCCGAAGTATCAGGTACATTGTATATATATGTGATCAGATCACATGTTGAAGTCCTATTTACGCATGTGTAACACAAATCTATCTTCTTGTAGGTAAATTGTTCAAAGAACAAGGCCAACCGTACAAAAGTGAAATTCCAACAGACAACAGGATCTCGAAGCTATATTGCACACTGCGAGGCTCTTGTAATTAGCTGCTATTTCACTCTTTTCATTGTACCATATTAT
Organism: Aegilops sharonensis; assembly: GCA_904067115.1. NCBI lineage: Eukaryota > Viridiplantae > Streptophyta > Magnoliopsida > Poales > Poaceae > Aegilops > Aegilops sharonensis. Next base: position 744,731,710 of record LR880968.1, on the reverse strand, counting down.
CAGATCTATATTGACTTGTTCGAAATGCAGAGGAAAGCCCGCAAGGACCAAAAAGCACCTGAACCAAATGCCGTGGAAATCTTCAAGGACTGTCACACCAGCAAGAAGAAGGGCATGACTACACCAGTCAAAGCCGCTGTTGTAAGTCCTCAATCCTCATGCCTTTTAACTACTACTTACTCTGACTTGTGCCATGAACTGCATGGTTTGCAGCCAATGTCTATTACTCTTTTCAATTTTATACACAATTGTCTTAGCGTATCATTGCACCTTACAAGGTTTAAAAGAGAGGAGTGGTGTTCCTTTAATCTTGACCCATAATCTAGTTCCATGCTGGACTTGCCCACACAACGTTACAATTGCCTGTTTGTCTGTTCTCAGTTGTTTTGTGATATGAATGATGTCATACTATGCTTACCGTATTATAAACTTCGTCCTTTATCCTTAGCCCTCAATACAATGTGAAGAAATAGACAATACATTAGCAATGGTACATGGTCATATGTTTGGAACCTGGTTTTATTATGTACTTTGCAATAAAATACAACTAATATTTTACATGAGTTCACCAGAATAAGTTCTGTATATAGACCAAAGCTATTTTGTTTGGTTTTGCTGCCTCCTTAATATCTTCCGTTCTGGTACTACTAATGTAAAACATCAACTTTTCAGCGGGCTATGGAAAAAATGGTGGAACCGCCACCTTCTGAAGGTGGCGAGGCAACTATAACCGCAATGTCAGCTCTTGCTGCAGTGTGTCAGTACCTGTCCACTAACAGTGCGAAAAGCACGTTCCTGCGTAATACTAGGTTGGTTGTTAAGGCAATATCATCCAAACTTCCTCATGATCAAGATATGCAAGCTCAAAAGCAATGTTGTATCTGCGCTCCAGACACATTCCATTCCCTAACAGAGGCCCTTTGTGAAACAAGGAGAAACATTGCTCAATGTTGTCAAGATATGCATGGTTTTGAAACCAGACTATCAGACATTTGCTATGTTGTTCAGGAGCCTAGGGGAAATGAAGGCGACGGTTATGGTGCTCCATCAAACAATACTGCATGAAAACGTAACAGTCAGGTCAAATGAGCTGAGCTTATGAACTTCTGGTGGTGCATTTATCTACTAGACTGTTAAGTTTTATGCCAACCTTCCTTTTGTTATATAGTTGTAATTTGTTTTGGTGCGATACAAAATTTATTCTTAACGTGCAGCCACCGGTTGAAGAAAACAGCAAGCCATTTTTGTATAGTTTAGGTTGTTCCCTATATTTGCACTGGTGGCGATCTTTGATGCCGAGTGGATGTAATCTGTGCAATTGCCTTAATAGCCTAGCGTTAGTTTCGGCCTTATTTATTTCCTAGTCTTCTTTTTCCCTAGTTTGCTAGTGGCCGCAACTACCATGGGCCATATACGGGTCGTAGGATCCATGGGTCTCCTATGGGTCGTCGATAAATGGGCCTATAATCGGTGGGCCTCGGGCCGTCGATAGATGGGCATGTAATCGGTGGGCCTCGGGCCGTCGGATAAATGGGTCTACATGGGCCGTAATCGGGCGTAATTGGTATCGGCCCAGCACGGTAACGTGCCGTTAATAGGCCGTAGGACTACAAAGGCTTAATTCTGTCACAGGCATAACGGGTCGTTAATGGGCCAGAATATAGGACGGGCTAGAAACAGCGCAACGGGTTAACAAGCCAGAAACGGGCCGACTCTTGCCATGGGCTGAATTTGGCCCATTAGGGTAACATGCCAGTACCGGGCCGACTCTTGCCATGGGCCGAATTTGGCCCATTTGGGGAACATGCCAGTAACGGGCCGACTCTAGCCATGGGCCGAATTTGGCCCATTAGGGGAACAGGCCAGTAATGGGCCGGAAGTAATCGAGGGCCGAAAAGGAGCCCAAAAACGTATGGGCGGTCAATAGGCCGAAAGCTAACACGGGCTGGAAATGGCCCATGTAAATCACGGGCCGTTAACAGGTACAAAGAAAATTACTGTTCATTATGGGCTAGAGTCACCGTGGGCCTGTAAAGGGCCGAAAGATACGAAGGCCTCATATGGGCCGAAAGACGTCGTGGGCCATACATGGGCCGAAAGTGAAATGGGATGGTGTTATATTCGACGACCCACATGACATTGTTGGGCCGATTTCCTTTAGGCCCTAATGGGCCGTGAGTTAACGGGACGTAAAATGGGCTATTTGCGAAGAGACCGTTAACAGGCTTTTCATGGGCCAGCCCGTTAACTTTTGACCAAGTCAAACGGGCCGGATTTGTAAGCTAAATGGGCCAGTGGTGGGCCGTGGTACGTGTCAACATATCATAGGCGCCTATCTGACCCACTGACGAGCTGGCACGTGTTTCGTCCGGCCAATAAGAATTTTACACGTGGAAATTTCCCATTGCTCGGGGCTGTTAACGGGTTATCGAATCCAAAACCTGACCCGATAGCTTAAGGCGTTCCGTTACGGTGGATGCCACGTGTCAGTCACCCTTGACGAAAGCATTTCTGTGACGCGCGATTTATCGTCATGGAAGTGGACACTTCCGTGATGATAATTTTCGTAATGTCATGGAACACTTCTACGACAACACAAGTATGACTATCTTGATTCTGTCATAAATTTGTCATGGATGTACATGCATGAGAAAAAACACGACCTACTGTGACAAACACGTACCATCACGGAAGTGTATTCTTTTTGTAGAGCTGGGGGGTGCCCTGAGGGGGGCACAACCCACTAGGGTGGGCCTGGGCCCCTAGGCACGCCCAGGTGGGTTGTGCCCACCTCGATGGCCTCTGGCACTGCCTCTTTGCTCTATAAATACCCCAATATTACAAAAACCCTAAGGGAGTCGACAAAAATCAATTCCAGCCGCCGCAAGTTCCAAAAACCACAAATCCAATCTAGACACCATCACGGAGGGGTTCATCATCCTCATTGGTGCCTCTTCGATGATGCGTGAGTAGTTCATTGTAGAACTACGGGTCCGTAGTTATTAGCTAGATGGCTTCCTCTCTCTCTCTCTCTTTTGATTCTCAATACAATGGTCTCTTGGAGATCCATATGATGTAACTCTTTTGGCGGTGTGTTTGTTGGGATCCGATGAACTTTGAGTTTATGATCAGATCTATGTTTTTATCCATGAAAGTTATTTGATTCTTCTTTGATCTCTTATATGCATGATTGCTTATAGCCTCGTATTTCTTCTCCGATATTTGGGCTTTGTTTGGCCAACTTGATCTATTTATCTTGCAATGGGAAGAAGTGCTTTGTAATGGGTTCGATCTTACGGTGCTTGATCCCAGTGACATAAGGGGAACCGACACGTATGTATCGTTGCCATTAAGGATAACAAGATGGGGTCTATTTCTACATAAATAGATCTTGTCTACATCATGTCATCGTTCTTGTTGCATTACTCCATTTTTCCATGAACTTAATACACTAGATGCATGTTGGATAGCGGTCGATGTGTGGAGTAATATTAGTAGATGCAGGCAGGAGTCGGTCTACTAATCTTGGACGTGATGCCTATATAATGATCATTGTCTGGATATCATCATGATTATTTGAAGTTCTATCAATTGCCCAACAGTAATTCGTTTACCCAACGTTTGCTATTTTTCTCGAGAGAAGCCACTAGTGAAATCTACAACCCCCGGTCTCTTCTTTATTATATTTGCCTTCACGATCTGTATTTATTTGCTTTTATTTTCAGATCTATTAAAGCATACAAAAATAACTTGCTTCAATTTATTGTTATTTATTTTATCTCACGTTCCCGTGAGATATCTTTATCCAATCTACTACAATTTTATCTATCTTTTTACCCGTGAGGGATTGACAACCCCTCNTCCATTTTTCCATGAACTTAATACACTAGATGCATGTTGGATAGCGGTCGATGTGTGGAGTAATATTAGTAGATGCAGGCAGGAGTCGGTCTACTAATCTTGGACGTGATGCCTATATAATGATCATTGTCTGGATATCATCATGATTATTTGAAGTTCTATCAATTGCCCAACAGTAATTCGTTTACCCAACGTTTGCTATTTTTCTCGAGAGAAGCCACTAGTGAAATCTACAACCCCCGGTCTCTTCTTTATTATATTTGCCTTCACGATCTGTATTTATTTGCTTTTATTTTCAGATCTATTAAAGCATACAAAAATAACTTGCTTCAATTTATTGTTATTTATTTTATCTCACGTTCCCGTGAGATATCTTTATCCAATCTACTACAATTTTATCTATCTTTTTACCCGTGAGGGATTGACAACCCCTCTCTTACGCCGGGTTGCAAGTATTTGTTATTTGTGTGCAGGAGCTGTTTATGTGGTGTTGCGTGGTTCTCCTACTGGTTCGATAACCTTGATCTCATCAGTGAGGGAAGTACCTACCATTGTTGTGCTGCATCATCCCTTCCTCTTTGGGGAAATACTGACGTAGTTCAAGCAAACATCAGACCCCGCTGCCATGGGAGGGTAGGACAAAAGATGTCATGCAAGTTCTTTCCATAAGCACGTATGACTATTTATGGAATGCATGCCTACATTATATTTATGAACTTGAGCTAGTGCCATACTAGGTTATGACTGTTATATGATGAATATCATCCAACGAATTCACCTATCCAATGCCTACGAATTTTCCATATATTGTTCTTGCTAGGTTACTACTGTTGCTGCTACTGTTACACTTGCTACAAAATCATTGTTATCATTGTTACCATTACTTTTACTGTTACTACTGCTATCAAAACTATCATACTACTTTGCTACTAATCACTTTGCTGCAGATAATTAATCTCTTGGTGTGGTTGAATTGACAACTCATCCGCTAATACTTGCAAATATTCTTTGGCTCCCCTTGTGTCGAATCAATAAATTTGGGTTGAATATTCTACCCTCGAAAACTGTTGCGATCCCTTATACTTGTGGGTTATCATATACCTATCATGATATATGTTGCTTTGATAGAAGTCTTTGCTAATATTTTGTGAAGAATGGTGGTTTAATGAAGTGTAATGTATGGATGTAGTAGTTGTGAACTATGTTGAATTCCACTATGCTATGGTCTTTAGCTAATGTTGTAAGAATCTATTAATTTTGGCTCGAAGAATCTATGGTTATGTTCAAGTATGCTTTGTTAGATGGCTCAAGTTATTTATCTTCATCTATGTTGCTTTGATGGCTGTTAGATGGCTCAAGTTATACCTATGATGATATAGGTTGCTTTCATGGCTGTTAGATGGGTCAAGTTATACCTATGATGATATATGTTGCCTTGATGGTTGTTAGATGGCTCAAGTTATACCTATGATGATATATGTTGCTTTGATAGATGGATGATAGATGATGGTTCATGGTTAGGGTTTCATCAACGTCGAGCCACCCTTAACCACACAAGTTGGGTGGATAGAGTTCCGTCGATGACGAGGCACCCTAAACCAGACAAGTTGGGTGGTTATGGTTCCCTCGATGCCAAGCCACCCTAAACCAGACAAGTTGGGTGGTTAGGGTTCCGTCGATGCCGAGCCACCCTAAACCAGACAAGTTGGGTGGTTAGGGTTCCCTCGACGCCGAGCCACCCTAAACTAGACAAGTTGGGTGGTTAGGGTTCCCTCGATGCAGAGCCACCCTAAACCAGACAAATTGGGTGGTTAGGGTTCCCTCGGCGCTGAGCCACCCTAAACCAGACAAATTGGGTGGTTAGGGTTCCCTCAACGCTGAGCCACCCTAAACCAAACGACTATCATATGAAGCTATAAACAAACAAATATCTTATGAAGCTATAAACAAACAAATATCATATGAAACTATAAACAAACAAATATCATATGCAAGTGTCAAACTTAGTACACATTAAACATTGCTCATATGAGACTTAGTACACATCAACTTAGTACTCCATCTGAACATACATAGTTCAGAAGCACAAATAACTTAGTTCAGAAGCAAAACCCATAAGCATCTTCTGGTACACATCAGACCAAACTTGCAACATTCATTGTTCAGAAGCATAACTTGCACCATCCTGTCAGTAAAGTGTTACCACTTGCAGTAAAGAATGACATCCTGCCAGAATGACTCATTGGGACACTAGAAGGAGGAGCACTAGAAGTAGAAGGACCAAAAGATGAAGCTCCAGCAGCAAATCTTGGGGCAGTGAAAGGCCTTGGAACACTTGCACTAGTTGACCTTCTTGCATATCTGGCAGTAGCAGATCTTGTAGTAGCAGATCTTGCAGTTGGAGGCTTTTATCTTGTTGGTGGCTGTTGTGATCTTGCTGGTGACTGCTGTGATCTTGCTAGTGGCTGCTGTGATCTTGCTGGTGGAGTAGCTTCATTCCTTGATCTTGCAGGTGCCTTGCAAACATAAAAGGAAACATGGTAGTTAGTCACAAGAGTTTACCACATAAAACTTGAAAGATGCAAACCAATTAACAAGTAGTATTAACAAGGGTTTACCACATGCTTGTTTTTTCTCATAGCCAAATCTGGTCTCAACTGTTGCTTGCAGTTGGTGTACCTATGGCCTTGGAGCCCATAGTTGTTGCATGTTATAGTGGCCATTCTTGAACAGTCCTTTGGTTTTGGAACCTCAAATCAGCTCTTTATTCTCTTCTCTTTCCTTCTTCCCTTCTTCACATGAAATTTGGGTGGCTCTATGTCTAGTCTACTTGTCCTTGTCCAATCATGTTCACCAGGAACTGGATATATCATTGGTTCATATGCAGCTAGGTAAAAAGAATTTTTGAAGAAATTGCAGACATAGTCCTCCGGAAATCTTTTTTCCTTGGTAATTGTTGATATTGCATGGTTGCATGGTATGCCAGACAGGTCCCACTTTCTGCAGCCACATGTATAAAGTTCCAAGTTTACAGCATGTGTTTGCTGCCCACTGGTCACTTACCAAAGATTTACACTAGCTTGAATACGTTTGCAGAATCTGGCCCTTTCCTTTTCCACTCCTAGCTTCTCAGCATAATGTGGTGTGATTTCCCACAGAGCTGCCTTTCCTCTCTCTCCGTTCCTATCCCACCTCACCATCTACTTGTCCTTAATACCATCAATCATTGTCCTAATAGGTTTTTTCCTAAAATCTAGGATGTACTTGTTGAACACCTCAGGCGGGTTGTTAACAACCAAGTCTCTCTTGCAGTTAGTGTCAAAAGCATGCCTAGCCCATGTGTGCTTAGGTATTCCACCTAGCCACTTCCAAGTTTCCTCACTCTCATTTTTCAGGTCATTCATGGCAATGTTAAACTTGTGTTGGTTATAAGCATAGCTGGCATTATCCATGCATTTATTAAGATCTTCCCCCCTAAACCCAGCATTCTGGAAATTTGCATAGAGGTGTCTAAGGCAAAATCTTTGATGGCAGTTTGGAAAAACTTGATTTACTGCATTTAGTAGCCCCTGTTCACATAGCATGCTAGACTTAGCTGTTGTACTACTGCATCTAGAACATAACATGCTAATGCAGAGAGTAACTATAATGCAGAAGAACATAACATGAAGAACATAGCAGGAAGATGCATTCATACCTTATGTCTATCAGACATGATAGTATAAAGGCCAAATTTCCCAACTTCTCCTCCTAGACATATCTTTAGTTGGTGCAGAAACCAACACCAGTTAGTTGTGTCCTCTTGTCCAACAATAGCAAATGCAAGTGGGAAAATATTGTTATTTCCATCTCTTCCAGTGGCAGCAAGGATTTGAGCACCAGTGGTGAGCTTAATAATGCATCCATCAACACCTTTTGTTGCAACCAAAGAGCAATTTAAGTCACTATATATGATCCACTGCTAACTGAGATCCTGACCTAACAATACTATATATTTAAGTCACTATAAAGCACTACTAAACAATAAAAATTTGTGATGTACAATAACAAAGATTTAAAAGGTTGTCATATAATACAAGGAAGGCATAACTAACCAATGAATGGTATGCATCCATTGAGTAATCCCTCCCTTGCACCATTTATGCAGAAGAACATAGCATGAAACCTTGGTCCTAGATGTGGTATTTTTGTAGTTGGTTTTGGAGTAACTGTTGTAACTACAACTCTACTGCCAGGGTTTGTATCCATGATGGTCTGAGCATAATCCCTAAGTCTGGGATACTGCTTCTTGTGCTCTCCTAGCACAACTTCTACAACAAGGTTTTTGGCCCTATAGGCCATGTGCCTAGGCACATCAACACCATACTTCTCACTGAAGTTGTCAATCAGAGTGCGTATGCTAGTGGTTGGATCAGACCTGAACAATGACTCATAGGTCTTTGCAAGCCACTTGGCACTAATCCTTGATGTCTTTGTGCTGTTAGGGAAAGTGTGCTCTAGCCTTATTTTCTTAATAGCAAAAGTCTTCTCCCCTTTGATAACTGCATCAACTATGCAAAACTGGCAGTGCTCTTGCTTACAACAGGCAATGATCCTTTGGTCTGAGTTTCTGTGATATCCGAAGTCTCTGTCCTGTGTGATGTGCAAGCTCAACAAAGCATCTCTGAATTGTTGTTGATCCTTAAAGCACGTGTACATACATAACTGCTGATGTGGTTGCTCAATTTTTTCGTTGTACCAGATCCTTGGTTTCCTTTTCTTGGCCCTACTCTTCCTCCCTTTAGTTAGAACAAATGACAGTGGCTCATGTCCATCATCTTCATCCTCAAATAGCAACCCGTCATCTTCTTCATCTGATGATGGAATGAAATCAGGTTTCACCTCCTCCAGCACACTTGAATGTGACCTACTAGTAGGGTCTCTCCTAACTGCCAGCTTTTTCCTCCTTTTTGCAGGTTTTTGCATTGGTGGTTCTTATCTTGCAACAACATTGACCTCATCCTCCTTCTCATGCTCCTCCTCCTCCTCCTCCATCTCAAACAAATCCTCAACCTCGGTGTCACCCTCATAATCTACTTGTTCCTCTTCTGAATCGTCATCTTCATCTTCATCTTCAACTTCTTGCTCTGCTAATATATTCCCCTCTATTATCTCGATGTCTTCAGAAATCCTGTACTTCTCCATGCAGAAGGGATTGTTATCACTGTCATATGCAGCCTCAGAGTCATCACTACTATCATGTGCCTCCTATAACACTGGCTCTTCCTCCGTTACAGCTTTGAGCTTCTCCTTTCTAAAGTTTCTGCTCTCTTGTGTGCACGCAACAGTAGGTTGAGTAGGACTGCTGCTGCACTGACTATGAAAAACAACACCTTGTTGATGAACAACAAGAACTGCAGGCTCACTGAGATCATACACAATAGCTGGTTCATACAATATAGTTTCTAAATCTTCTTCTCTCTGATAGATATTACTGTAATTTGATCTCACTGAATCTTCTTCTATTTGACATACAAAAGGTGTTGTTGCCCTCACTAGCAAATTCAGAACTAGACTATGCCCATATTCCTTCTTTAGTTGCTGCAGTTTGATATTTGTGTCAATCAATTCTAACCCATGCTATCTCTCCTCTCCTCTACCTAAATTCTTCATGTGGTACAGTTCATCAGAGAAAGAAAAACCTTGTGTTTGCGTCAGTGCATATAGGTTTAGAAATGTCACATCTGAGCTGCATATCTTCCTATCCAGATTATGTCGTGCATCAAAGTGAATCCGAACATCCCAAACAGCATCATCCAAACTATAATTGACAGCACAAATTTAAACTATCATGAGCAACTAACCCTAGCCCCCTGTTTTGAAATAGGCAGAAAGAAGGAGAGAAGAGAGGGACTTACAGCACACCGCCAACAGCTCCGCTGGTCCACTGATGACTACTAGTAGGGTTGGCCACCCATATCTCTGCTAGCCTCACCCTGTCCTCCATGAACAGCGCTGCCTCCTCCTCCAAATCCTCGTCGTCGGCGCTGGAATAGTACGAACCAGAGCCGTCGCCGTTGTCTAGACCTAAGTGGTCATCGCGCCCGAGGCCGGGAAGGTCTCCGTACCCACCCACACCGTCATCACCGCCGGGAGTCGCCGCCGCCATTGCCTGAGAGGGGAGATGGAGAGGAGGGAGAGGGGAGAGGAAACTAGGGTTCGTCCCGTTCGGGTTCGACCCAACCGAGCCAGATAGAGCGACCGAGCCGGGTGGGCCGAGTCAGCGATGCGGCGCACGGGGGTACTCCACCGTGGCACCTAACACATGGGCCCGATCAGTCAGATACATGGTCAATACGTGCTTATACGGCTTTCAAACCGTTTTGCAACACTTAGGCTTAGAGTTGGTACTGAACTTCAAAAAAAGTGACTACCGGTAGTGATTCGTTACGATGTGCCGAAGTGTGGTAGTTCCTTGCAATTAACTCGCTCTTACCCATGGCTGTCGGTTATGTGCGTAGCGGTGAGGGGTTTAGCGGGTTTGGAACACGAGAGATGAAGGTACAGGGACCTGCTTGTCATTTTTTATTTTTAGTTCACGCATCTTGAGTTGGCAAACGGTGGACCTCCTCCCCCCACTTGCCCCATCTCTCTCCAGAGTCGTTCATGGCTGCCCAACCCGTTCCAATGCCTCATCCGATAGTGTTTCCAACCCACGATGGCTACGGAGAGGTAATCGGGTTCTCGTCGTGCAGATTAGGGTAGTAGTGGTCCTAGTTGATCTTGGCTTTATTTCGTGTTTTAGCAATATGTTGTTGGGACGCTAGCTTCCAGAGCTTGGGGCAGTGTCCGGTGGTGGATGTTGTCGTCTTCTTCCTGGCCCCCATGTCGGAGGAAAGGGAAAGGCGTCGGATCTAGAAGCATCCCCGTTGTTGAAACCGCACGCACCAGCTAGTTCACCCATAAGCTCAAGCTATGAGAGAGGACCGGACATTATACTCCAACACCCCCTTCCCCTCACGTATATGCTCCTTTGGAGTTTATGACATGGGCAACGGAAGTCGGGGTATGCCACCATTATTTATTGCGTTTACTGCATTTTGAACCTTGAACCTCTTAGTTGCAAGTTTATACACCTAACCAGTGGGCCAAAAGTGGCTGCAATTTAATTACGCTAGCCGGGTCTTGAACTCAAGACCCCTTTGCTCTGGTATCATGTAGAACTGCACGCACCAGGATCGGACATTATACTCCAACACCCGTCAATAAGCTCACGTCAATGATATCGCAAGTGGTGGCGGTGAGGGAGATGGTGCTCTCTAGTTGTAGAGGTGATGGCAGGGGGAGATCCAAACACTCCTTGCCTCGTTGTTCCGCCGTATATGTGTGACTCCTACGGCTTGGTTAGTCCCTGTGTTGCAGGAAGAGCTTCTGTGGCTCGCTTTTTTCTTTAGGAAGATCTAGAGGCGAGCTGATGATGTAGTTGTTGGGGATAAAGTGGATCTTTGATGGCTGCTTCAGGTTACCCTATGCGGCAACGTGGTGGTCAATGTTTGATTAGTTTCGACGTGTTTATCGATTTGCTTGGCCGAAGGGTAGCTAGTTTTCTCCTTCTCGGGCACGATGCCACTTGGGAGGCAGTATATCCTTTAAGCATAATTTATGGCGTACAATTGTAGAGGCTTCATCAGACCAAATGGTTCCATCTCGGTGCGGATGAAGTTGGTCCTACAAGGAGGGCGTTTTGGACCTGATGTTTCTCCGTTTTAGGTCTTTTTCATAAAGTGCAGATACTTGGTTATCATTTTTTTAATTTGTGTCATGTCATAAGATGATATGTACTTTTGCAAATAGAGGGTCCTTTGAGACTCTTTATTTGTTAAATAAAATGAGGCGTTGCACACAGGTCCTTATTGTGCATTAAGGGCATCTACATTGGTGACCCGCAAATTTCCTCCGCATCCGTCCGCAGTCAAGGGGGGGCTAGTCCGCGGACATGGATGCGAGAGGCCGCCATCCAATGTTGCTCGCATACATTTCAACAACAATCCGAACCGAAGGGAAGAAAATCGTTCAAACACAACGAATTTCATTAAAATTCTGACATAATTTACATAAAAGGTCGATATTTCGACCATTTAACTAAAAACTAAGGAAAAAACCTAAACCGTATATCGAACGACCACTTCGTACGCGTGGTCGCCCTGCCCTGCCGCACTGCCATTGCCGTCCCTCCAGCAGCAGTACAACACTGGAGGGCCGCGGCAGCCTTGTCTGATGGTTGCCTGCCGCTCACGGAGGAGCCTCTCCGCCTCCTGCTGCGTTGTGTGGAGGGCCGCCGCGGCCACTGCCGATGTTCGTAGTCCTAGCGGTGGCCTTGCCACGACCGGTGTTGGCAGAGCAGTCGCTAAGCGACCACTCTTCACAGTAGTGACGGAGCGGTCGAGCGCACACGCGACGGCGATGACAGGATCGTTGCGGACCCATTCTGACGCCACATCCGACTTCGCAAACGTTGGGTGCGCGCCGGTCGCACCTTGTCGCGCGCTCCGCCTCAGAAATTACGGCCCGAGAGGCGGAGGCACTGACGTAACCACCTCCTTCGAGGTAGTAGAGGATGCGGCCCCGCATCTTCATGACCAAGGCCCTTATATTCCACCCTCCCCCCTGCATCGGGCACCAAGCTTGTCCCAACGCTGCAGCAATTCCGCCCGCAAACGTTGGCTTCTTGGAGAGCAGTTTGCCGAGCGCTTGCGGTTCCACCACTCCTCCATTTCCTCCTATGGTCCATTCAATCTTGACTCCTTGCACAACTTGAGTTTCTTCATCAGCCCCTCCACCCTGTCCATGCCCGTCATCTTCCTTCTCACCCCCGATCGTCTTATTTTTTCTCTATATTTCTATATTTGGTGTTAACTTGTAACTTTGTTCCTGGTTGGTAGCTTGATTTCGCTGTACTTAAATACATAAACCAAAAGCTTTCAGAACAGCTAGCTGTCCATAAGTTTGAGTACTATGCCCTCGAGGGTAAATTTGAAAATCTCAAGTAGAAACAGAAGGCTCACACTACAAAAAAAAGACACCTCCCTGACATATTGGGCCGAACAAAAAAAAATTATGTCATACATATGACACTTCTATGACGATAACTGTGACAAAACCTGGTATCATCGTAGATGTGGTGTGCTCCTACTTCTATGACAAAAAATCATGACAGAAAATGGGCTTTTCGTCCTGGGCGGGCCGGAGATGCAGCTGCATGACATTCTTTGGGCCGTCCATGACGGAGAAAATCATGGTAGAAGCGAGGGGGAGGAAAGTTTCGGGGAGTTGCCGGTTACGGTGGGAGGTCGGGGGCCGAGCGATGCGCGTCTCTCTCGTACGTACGCGCGTGTGTGCGAGGCGTTGGCTCTAACTGAACCCGAGCGAGGCGTTGGGCTCTAACTGAACCCGAGCGATTGCACTGCAGGCTACGCGTTACTGAACCCGAGCGATCGATCGATGGCTGTTAACTGAACCCGATGGAGCGATTCCTTCGCTACTGTTGCTAACTGAAGTCGATCGATTGGATGAACAGTGAGCGTTGCGGGGGGGT
>LR880968.1:744693246-744704274 GCA_904067115.1 Aegilops sharonensis | reverse complement strand
CGGGCATCAATCCTCAGCTGGAGTACTTATGTACTACAGGTAGTACCCGCCGGTGTGGCCATCTACGCCTCGTAACGCCCCGACGCCCAGCTGTGGTACCCTCGCCACGGCCACACCACCACCTGCCAGTTCATCTCGAACGAGTGAGTCGCGAACCACGCCACCACCATGAGAATGACATGTGGGCCAGCCGCATTTAAGTCCCGCATGCCATTGACTCATAGGCCGGGCACTAAGCCACTGAAGTTCGGTCCCGTGGGCCCTGAGAGGGAAATGTAACTCCCGCAGCAGGCCTTGTGGTGCTCCCGCGGTACGAGCTCGTGCCAAAACTGGAATATGTTTCTTACTACTACCAACTAGTACTAGTAAGGTACACGTGCATTGCACGCATGAGATTCTGGTGGTTTGTGCATTATGCTTCTACATGTGGAGTTTTCTGGATTCTAACATGTGGAAAAATCTGGTGGAATGTAAGGTTAGGCAAGTTTGATTAACTCAGGTGAGTGTTTGGTTCAAGCCACACCTTAGGCAAGACACACTAGCCCCACATGACATACACACAAAAAATGTGGCAAGATTCCCTTAGGCTTGCCAACTTGTGGCTCTCATTTTGAAGAACTTATTAATAACTTTGCCTGAGCTTAGTTGTGGCAAAGTTAGTCATGCATTAAGTTCAACCATGGAGTCTTCTAGATTATACATGTGGCAGAATCTGGTGGATGATATCCAATGGCCAGTAGTGCTCGGATTTGCCATCTTTGTACCGTCGGATTGGCTTCATCCAACGACCAACTTTCAAAGTTTTTCACACACTATATAGGGGGTATAGATATAGATGTGCCGGTCCGTTGCAATGGATCCAAAGTATATCTATTTAGTGGAGTTCACTCTAAACACATTATCTATTTATTTTTCTCTAACCTTCCGTAGCCATGCAACCAAGCCACATAAGCTTCATGGGTGCCCCCACATCATATTATTCATACTACGTTGATTGAAAAAAAGATAAATCACCCAAAACAAGATCTTCCCGTTTTTTGTTCCTACGATGTTGTGTCGTGCACGTATCTACTAGTTGTATAGTGGTAGTACTAGTAATATAGTATTAGGAGTACAAACTTGGTAAGTACTAGTAGGAGTAGTACTAGTACGGAATGCTCCTACTCTATCAACGAGCCCCATCTGACACAAAATTTCTTGGCTTCCGTTCTACAGCTAGATCTTCCCCTTGTTTCTGTTTTCCAACCCGGCGGCGGGCGGGGTGTCGGTTTGCTCAACGGGCGGTCCCACATGAAAGTGAAAATGCTAGGCACAGGGGCGGAGCTACGTGAGGGCCAACAAGTGCCCTGGCCCGCCCAACCTAGCAGGATTTTCGTAGTTGTACATCCAGTTTTGAGGCATGGAACGTCAACGCAAGGGTAATTTCTATAGCCTGGCTAGACTGGCACGCCCAACATTTTGCTTCAAGCTCCGCCACTGCTAGGAAACACGCCTTCCCTAAGCTATGTGTCGTGCCGGACGGGCCATGTTGTACTCCCGATTCCCGGGCGTGTGGGGGTGCGACGCGAACGTGGCAGGCCTTTTCCTTTTACTAGCAATGTGCCCGTGCATTGCGACGGGTCCAAAGTAGTAGAATAGTAGTATTTGTTCACAAACTTGAAAGAAATCACTATTGTTTTGATATACTCCTAATATATTACTCCCTCCGTACCTAAATATTTGTCTTTTTTGAGATTTCAAATGGACTATCACATACGGATTATATAGACATATTCTAGTGTTTCTAGCAAGATGCCCACGCGTAGCACGAAATTGATGGAAAAGGTAAGCACAACTTATAAATTGACGGATGGAGTACTAGTTACAGTGATGCATATAATTAAGCAAAGGGATCGCACATGTCGGTATTGACTGGAACAAGAATGCAACAACACAATAAGAATTAAGGCCACGATGATGCAATCGCAGTGGTAGTTACAGAAGGCAAGAAGACAGATGGATCCACGAACGTACGACCTCCTCCTCCTCAACTTAGTGCGCGGGGCCACCGACCGGCGGCTAAGGAGCGGCGGATTTTGTGGCGAGGTCGAGGTGCTTCTCAACAAAGGCATCCAAGGCTTCTAGCCGGTTGAGGAAGGCCAACATCGTAGCGTCCTCACTGGCCTTGTAGATACCTATGTACACGATTTGCTCGTACGCGTGGATGTGTAGGTCGACGAATTCTTGCAGGGCGAGGCGCCTCGCGGCGAGCGCGACCTCCAGGTGGACATTCTTCGTGGCGTCGGCGGGCAGTCGCAGGGCCACTAGTTCTTGAAAGAGGTTCCGGCCATGGAGGCCAATTAGGGTGGCAGGCAATGAGGAGCCCGGGCGCGCGGACTGGAGGAGTACGGCGATGTCGTCCGCGAGGTTCTTGAGGACGGTGAACTTGTCGCTGGTGGCAATGATCATCTGGTCCAACTGAGAGTCGTAGTTGGCATTGACGATGGCCATCCACCAGCCGGTCTCCAACGCCGTCTGGAGACGATCCTCGGCGCCATGCCGCAGGCCGGCGTAGTGGACCATCTGGCGCAGCCGCTGGCCGCTCACTGCATCGCCGCCATGGGTCTGGAGCGAGCTCTTTTGCGCTTAGTGTAGGTGCTTAGGCAAGTGCTTAGGTGCGTATGATGTGGTAGATGCATTGGAATGGAGGAGGGGCCCCTTTATATGAGGGCAAACTGCGTTGCATTCACATCGTGCAGCCTCTTTTCCCGGACCTCCTCCCATTACTTCCCTCATGCATTAATTGAAGGAGGATGCATTGGCTGTTCAACATATCGGGAACCGCTACTCCCTCCCTCGTCTTCATTAAAGGTGTATCGGGAACTGCGCCGCCCGCTGTCAAATCGAATACTCCCTCTGTCTAGGTGAGTATTAAGTCATCTTACGAAAACCAAATACTAGTAAACACATAGGCGTGGTGCATTAACTCTCAGGTTGTTTCTTATTTTTTGACATAAATAGAGGAATCAACCAAGAAGAGATGTGGGGCTTGTATGCTTTTAATGACTTGAGACTATCAAACATGACATGCAGTGGTCAGTTCGTTGCACAAGAACAAATACAACCCACGTCAGCACACACGCATCTTATAGCATCACATCCAATGGCTATAAAAGATGAATGAGACCAAATTATATCTCATCTAGACGAGTTCTAGCAAAACTGTATTAATAATACTTAGTACTCCTGCGCCATGTATCATATAAGTATCATGTACTACCTCTCTCTCAGTTTACATGGCATGTGCGTACCCCTAGATCGTTAATTTGACCAACCTAATACAAGTCATATATTACAAAAAATATACCAACATAAACTTCGGAGTTTCTACTTTCAAAAGGTATAATTTTTGTGTTATATAGTTTATATTAGGGTGATAAAATTGGCAACCTAGGTATACACGCAGGACTTGTAAACTGAAATGGAGGTAGTAGTACTTTATTTATTGCCATGCATGACACATAGTTCACGAGCGCTCTCTATATGTACCACCTTTTTATTTAATTTCAAGTTTTGCTCCATGGCGCAATCCATCGATACTACTACTGTACAAAAGTGGAGTATATACATTTTTTAAAAAGCTAGAGGGCGGGGCAGTCTAGCTCGGTCGGTTTCACGAGAGGCGAGGGCCTTTGTGATTTGACGGCTCATTAATGCTGTCAAATCGAATAGTACTGCGCCGCCCGCTGCACGCCCGGCGCCTCCATTAAACCCCTCTATTAAACCCGCATGCAAACCGAGAATCCTACTCCGGCCACACGTCCGTTCATGAGCGGGCCGGAATTAAACGCAACACCGGACGAGCTCCTCCCGTCCGCCCTCAGTTTAAACGAGGCCAGACGTCGGCCAAGCTCCTACCGTCCGCCCTCTATTTACACGAGGCCAGACAGCGGGCAAGAATTGCACCCCTCCGCCGCTCCCCCATCTCCTCCTTCACCATTTTCTCCACCCTACCGATGGCTTCCGATGAGCCGTTCTCCGGCATATTACCCGGCTGGGTAGCCCGCCGAGCCCTCCGGATACGGGCGAGGCCGCTCGGTGCTTCACCAACCTCGCTTGGCCCGACGGAGCCAGTTGCCGCCCCAAGCAGGCGCGTGGTTCAGCAACTCGCCGCTCCAGTTCAGCTCGATGAGGAGTGGCGAGTTGCTCCACGCCGGCACGGCGGCGAGCACGCTAGTACGGGCGCCGTCGCTGCCGCGTCGTACCGCGCCACCAGTGTCTGCGGTGGCCGCGCCTCCCGTGTCTGTGGGCGCGCCTCCCGTGCCTGCGGCAGCGCCATGCAGGCAGAGACAGAAGCCGGGTGCATGGAGAGCGACGAGTCGGTGGCCAGCTTCTCCGTGTCCGCCACCATCATCGAGGAGAAGTAGAACACGGGAGGCCGCCGCCACTTGGGACCCATGAAGGCCACCGCCGAGGCGACGACCGCGGATTCAGGTGGTTTCTTTGCTGCTTCATCTCTTCCGAGGACCTTCGTCGACCCCGCAAGTGTCTGACGGATATGACGAAGACAAAGGGATCCGCGGGCGGCCATTTAGAACTAAAATAAGTCCAGATATATCCATTTCTTGGACAAGTATTTCCGGACGGAGGGAGTATTAATTATACAAGAGAGCCAGATTGGCACCTCTTAGTTCATGTAAATGTAATGAAATCCATCATGTTTATATGAAGATCCGGCTTTTTTATACAAAATCCTTCATGCTTATATGAAATCAGTCCGTGTTTGCACGAATTTCATCTGGTTGGTTAGAGTTGTAAAAACGTTTGCCGCTGGCGTTTGATGTCGTCCTCCGCGGAAGGAAGCGGGAGGAAATTTGCCGGCTGCCGTTGGAGATGCTCTTTATGCTGGAAATAATAGAGTGACATCCAATCCATTTGAGTTAATTGTCTGTATGATTGTCCCTATATAAAAAGTTAATTGCATGTACAGTGTACACGTGACTTGCAGGGTGGCTACAGCTTCGTACAGAAAGTTAAAAAGAAACAAGACCATCCTTAATATTCTAAGTACTCTGTGGGTTCCACTGTCAGTACAGTAGTGAAAGAAGTATATATTAAATAAGTATAGTAATATATAATATACAAATCTAAAGTTAAAAGACAGAATTCGAACTCATGTCATCGCGTTGCGAGCATCCGGCACTAACAAGCCCAACACATTTTTGCTGTAGACCATGCTGGAGATATATCTCCATGTCTACTCTTATATATACTCCATTCGTTCCTAAATATTTGTCTTTTTCAGATTTCAAATGGACTACCACATATGGATGTGTATGTAGACATATTTTAGAGTGTAGATTCACTCATTTTGCTACGTACGTCTTTTCAGGAAGGGGTCAGATTTGTCCTTGATTTATTTATGAGGTATCCAGATGGCACTGCACCACCAAGAAAAGAGGGTAACATCAAAATTATGGACTACTTTTTTGAGTATGTTGGTAAGGTCCGGTCATAGTCACTTGTTGAAATCTCTAAAAAGACAAATACTCCCTCCGTCCGGAAATACTTGTCATCAAAATGGATAAAAGGAAATGTATCTAGATGTATTTTAGTTTTATATACATCTATTTTTATCCATTTTGATGAAAAGTATTTTCGGACGGAGGGAGTAGAAAACAGAGTTGGTGACGATGGTGTGCGTGCCATCCTGCAATATAGGCCGTCGGATTTATATCTAACGGATAGGAAAGAAACTCTGGAAATTTTGCAAAAATATACCCACACGTCTCTCCACGTTCGCAAATAAGGCCTTCCCTCGTTCAGCCTTTTCTCTCACAAGATAAACTACTCATACAAATGCATCTTGATGTCCCGTGCAACGCACGGGCAGCTAGCTAATTTCTTTTAAAATAGTTGCTGCGATAATTGGGTTGAAGTGATATATTTTATGTCTGCCCCGAATGATTTTAGATTCACTAGTAGTAACAAAGAAAAGGTTGCCTTGTTAATTAACAGAAAACAGGGTGAAAACTATCACATGAGGCCGGTAAAAACAAGGCACACTGGGTTCAGCGTCATCGTCACTACAGTTGTGCGCGCGCGAGAAGTCTACATATCGATGGGGCTACCGAGCGAGGCACCAAGACACAATGTTTGAGAGAGAAACCAATTGACTTATTATGATCAGATCGAGTTGTCACCCTTCTGCTGTCATTGTTGGGGGGAGAGGGAGAGAAAGACGTATCGAGAGTGTGCGCGGTAGGCACAGAGGCACAACTAGCGAGTGTGTGTGTGTGTGTGTGTGTGTGTGTGTGTGTGTGTGCGTGTGTGTGTGTGTGTTTGAAAGAGGAGTCGATAGATTCTTATCAAGATCGACGTGCCACCCTACTCCTTCGGTGCCGGGTAGTGTGTGTGTGTGTGTGTGTGTGCGTGTGTGTGTGTGTGTTTGAAAGAGGAGTCGATAGATTCTTATCAAGATCGACGTGCCACCCTACTCCTTCGGTGCCGGGTAGTGTGTGTGTGTGTGTGTGTGTGCGTGTGTGTGTGTGTGTTTGAAAGAGGAGTCGATAGATTCTTATCAAGATCGACGTGCCACCCTACTCCTTCGGTGCCGGGTAGTGTGTGTGTGTGTGTGTGTGTGCGTGTGTGTGTGTGTGTTTGAAAGAGGAGTCGATAGATTCTTATCAAGATCGACGTGCCACCCTACTCCTTCGGTGCCGGGTAGTGTGTGTGTGTGTGTGTGTGTGCGTGTGTGTGTGTGTGTTTGAAAGAGGAGTCGATAGATTCTTATCAAGATCGACGTGCCACCCTACTCCTTCGGTGCCGGGTAGTGTGTGTGTGTGTGTGTGTGTGCGTGTGTGTGTGTGTGTTTGAAAGAGGAGTCGATAGATTCTTATCAAGATCGACGTGCCACCCTACTCCTTCGGTGCCGGGTAGTGTGTGTGTGTGTGTGTGTGTGCGTGTGTGTGTGTGTGTTTGAAAGAGGAGTCGATAGATTCTTATCAAGATCGACGTGCCACCCTACTCCTTCGGTGCCGGGTAGTGTGTGTGTGTGTGTGTGTGTGCGTGTGTGTGTGTGTGTTTGAAAGAGGAGTCGATAGATTCTTATCAAGATCGACGTGCCACCCTACTCCTTCGGTGCCGGGTAGTGTGTGTGTGTGTGTGTGTGTGCGTGTGTGTGTGTGTGTTTGAAAGAGGAGTCGATAGATTCTTATCAAGATCGACGTGCCACCCTACTCCTTCGGTGCCGGGTAGTGTGTGTGTGTGTGTGTGTGTGCGTGTGTGTGTGTGTGTTTGAAAGAGGAGTCGATAGATTATTATCAAGATCGACGTGCCACCCTACTCCTTCGGTGCCGGGTAGTGTGTGTGTGTGTGTGTGTGTGTGTGTGTGTATGTTTGAGAGAGAATCCAGTCGATAGATTAGTATCAAGATCGAGGTGTCACCCTACTCCTTCGGTGTCGGGTAGTGCGTGTGTGTATGTTTGAGAGAGAAGTCAGTCAATAGATTAGTATCAAGATCGAGGTGTCACCCTACTCCTTCGGTGTTGGGAAGTGTGGGTGTGTGGGGGGGGGGGCGGTGACACTCACATATCTCTACTCCTATAAAAAAATAGAGTTGGTGATGATGGTGTTCCTGCCATCCTGCAATATAGGCCATCGGATTTACATCCGACGGACAGGAAGGAAAATATGGCAATTTTGCAAAAAGATACCCACACCCCTCTCCGCATTTGCAAATAAGGCATTCCCTCGTTCATCCTTTTCTCCCACAAGATAAACTTCTCATACAAATGCATCTTGATGTTCCGTGCAACGCACATGGGCATCTTGCTAGTAGGGAGAAGGAGTTTGTGTGACACATATCTAGCTATATTAAGGGATAGGTAGATAGCATATGTGTGAGAGATATTATTATACTTTGAGACATTAGTGGTTGTGGGTGGGCAGAATTAAAGGGGTGGGCGTGTTAGACATAGGGAGCGTGTGTCTTTTTGTGTGAGAGACTTGTAGGACGGGGTAGAAAGATGAATTTAACCCTGACGGAGGGAGAGAAATACATGAAGTGCGCGTGTGTGATTCCGATGCCCACAGGGAAATGAGATATGTATGCGTGTGAGAGAGATTGCACAATTCATTCACGTATCACTATCTAGCGATCGTGGACGTGCATCGCTTGAACATAAGTCAATATCTACTTCGTATCGTGGCCAAAGGTACAATATCGATTCAATGCTATAAAGATTGGACACTCACATATCACATTTATTTCTATTTAAATAAACCTTTTTCAGTTGTGCATACCAAAGTTACAGTGATGTTTCTTCAAACAACCAATGTAGCTATCATGCACATGCACCATTGTTACTCTTGCATTCAAATTCATTAGTCTTGGATGATTTAAGTTTCTATTTTGAAATAATATATGTAATATTCATATATGAATTCAACGGGTACACAATTTATGAAATGGAGGCTATGTAATCATATGAGGTAATACTTTTAAGTAGCTAACTACAATATCCATTTCTTTTTGTGCACCTCTACAGTAACACGTCAATGCATTATGTTTAAAGTAAATAACCAATGGCACTAAATTATCTATTTACACGAGAAATACATAGGCTGAGCGTTTGATCCCTTTTTTTGTGAACGCGCCACTACACCCGTACGATTGGCCGCGCCCGTGTGAACGGCCAAGTTATCGGCGCATCATCCCGAGTTATTGTCTTTTTTTTCTGGGGTGGACTTCACACCAGTTATTAACTGCTGACGCGTGCCCCGTGTACATAGTCTAGCATGACCTTCCCACTAGCACGGTCCAAAGTTAGTTGAAACTGGATACGAACGATCCCGCGGGCGGCAAAATCTCCCGCCTCCTTCTAAAATTTCCGCCACCTTAGTCTTTAGCATGCGAAATCCCCCTTTTGTCCTTGGTGCACGAAGACCAACAGTTACAATACCGCCCTCATCTACATGATAGGTCGGGGCTGCTTTGGTAACTTCCGGTTCCCCCCACTACACGGCACCCCTCTCCCCCTCCCGCAAAAACGACTAACTCCACAGCACCAGAGCATCTTACATCACGCCGTCCGTACTTCATCGCCCTTTCTCCCCTCCCCTCTTGAAACCCTAGACTGCTCATCCACCGGCGTACCATAGCCCATTCACTGCCAGCGGCGTCCACCTCGCCGGATCTGCTTCTGCGGCCGCATCTACCCCTCCCACCTCCCCTAGAAACAAGTAGACTGCTCATCCACCACTGTACCACAGCTCATTCAGTGCCGGCCTTGTCCACGATGCCGAATCTGCTTCGCCGGTACTCTCGTCAACCGCCGCGCATCTGCAACGGCTCATTCGTACTCCCCACCGGAGACGCTTCGTCCACACCCCCCGGAGCTGCCCCACCGACGCCCCCGTCGATGGCCTCTGATCCTCTTCGCCGACACCTTCCTCAACCCTACCGGAGCCGCTTCGCTGACACCTTCCTCAACCCTACCGGAGCCGCTTCGCCGACACCAGCGTCAACCCTACCGGAGTAGCTTCGCCTATACCATTCTCAACCCTACCGGGGCCGCTTTGCCAACTCACAAGTCTACGGCCTCAGATCCTCTTCCTCGCACCCTCATCCAACCTACCGGTGCAGCTTCTGATGCCCCGTCCACGGCCGCAGATCCGCATCGTCAACACCACCCTTAACCCAACCACTGGAGCAGCTTCTGACGCCCCGTCCGCGGCCGCAGATCCACATCGTCGACACCATCCTTAACCCAAGCACCGGAGCAGCTTCTGACGCCCCGTCCACGGCCGCAGATCCGCGTCGTCGACACCATCCTTAACCCAACCACCGGAGCAGCTTCACCTACGCCCTCGTCCACGGCCAAAGATCCGCTTCGCCCACACCGTAGTCCACCCTACCGGAGCCGCTCCACAAACACCCTACTCGACGGTTCAAGATCTCCTTACCGGACCCCGACAGCCAGCGCAGCATCATCACCCTCGACGTTTCTAACCTGATTCCCACCGTCTGGAGAGATGCCAAGCACCCGCCACGGCCTAGGTACTTGTCACCTTTAAACCCGTCCAGCATCACCTGCCCGATGTACTTCAAATATACTAACCGATCGCTGTTACCTGTTATGCAGCTGGCAAAAACTACAAGGATGATGTTTCTTCTGGATCTAACAGCTTGGCCAACCAAGATCCTGGACTGAGGCATTGATATGATCTTGTAAGCGTGTCTCTCTCTCTTGTATTGTTCTGTGCCTGCCAGCGTGCTTTACTAGGATTTTCGACCAGTAATCCCTTTGTGCAGACAATGATTTATACTATTGGCTGCTAAATTAGATATGTAGATGTCATACATGATACTACCTCGTACCTCCATTCCTAAATATAAGTCTTTCTAGAGATTCCACTATAGGCTACATACAGAGCAAAATGAGTGAATCTACACTCGAAAATGCATCTATATACATCTGTATGTGGTCCATACTGGAATCTCTACAAAGACATATATTTAGGAACAGGGGCAGTACATTACACAAAATCATAGGTGGCATGTAGGAATTCCAGTGCACTACATTAGGCTCCCTTAGAGTGCCTACCAGTCCAGCATACAGAGTCATGGCTAGTTTATGGTACGCACACAATCGTTAATTGGTGGTTTAAATATGCGCAAGGGATATGCAATGTAGTATCATGTAGAGATGTTTGAAATTAGCCGTGTCAACTTGCAGATAGGGTTACAAAATGAATAAGTACAAGATGTATGTGGAAATTTCATGGAACATCGCAAAAAAAGGAGAGGCAGCGGTGAGCCTTTACGGTGTGCTATGGTACGTCACTCCTCCATTGCAATCATCGTGACATGTTATTTGTATGTCAGTTCTATTAGCCAAGTTTCTTAGGGAAAGTTATTACGAGTTATCCTAAGAAAATAAGCACCTGTGAATATAAGCTCCATGTAATACGCCAACCAGTTCTTTTCATTGCGTTTTCAGCTTATCTTTGGTATGATCAGTGGAAAGTCTATATTGCATTATATAT
>LR880968.1:744670262-744689529 GCA_904067115.1 Aegilops sharonensis | reverse complement strand
TTTCATTATGTGGTGTTGTTTTGTTATAATCTCATCCTTTTGTGTTCACAGATTGGAAAGTATGCATATTTATCTTCCAAGGAGACGAGTAACTAGTTTGTGTCACCTTGCAGAGGGGGTGCAATGAAGATAAGATTGAGGATTTCCAAGTACAAGATGTTAGGAAGGAGCCTTGCAAGAGAAGTAGTAGCTGCGCTGAGCCTCTTCAACCTGCTAAGGTAAGTCACTGTATGCAACTCAACAGTTCAATTCCTTGTTTGTTTCTGGCATAGTTAATTTTCTCTTTTCAATTGCTTTATTTGTCCTCACTTAATGAGATGCCCAAATAATTATGCCTGATGTTCAGTACTTATATCACTATTAGTTGACATAATTAAAGGCCTTACCATTTAATTACTCTGCCGAAGTGTGCCTGAAGCTTTGAAGTCTGAAGTGTGTACTTACAGAAACATTTCAGCCTGAAGTGACATCAACACAAAAATCTGCGAGCAGTGCGGCATGGCCGTTACCGAATGATTATGGATTGGAATTGGAATGTGCTGATGTTCTCGAGCATCAACTAGAGGTGGCAAGACAACGTGTACATGATTGTCAACATATAATCAACAAGTTGAGACTGGACATGCAGGTATTAGATGCAGGAGTCAAAAAAATGAAACAAGACACCGAGGTAACCATGAAGGAATTGGAGATTTTGCAGACTGAAATTTGTGCTATCTGAATCCGGCCAATCCTATTTTCTGAAGAGATTATAGTTCAAATGGAGTTAAGTTGATGCGCGTCCATGATGTATGAGCCGTATTTGCCCAGTGTATGTAATTTTTTGTTTGTGTATGCTTTATTATCACCTGTGTTGTACCATAATGCCCAGTGGGTATAATCGGCTGTAATTTCTTTATTGTATAGTGTAGGATTATTCTACCTTTCTACGCCTTGATCTCTTTGTTGTATAGTGTATGCTTTTTAGAGGTGATAGTATTGAGTAGGATAATTCTTTGAATATGCCATATCGTTCAAACGGGAGCCAACTCGCCCGACCATGGGCCTTCTACGTCTCGTAGGATATGGGCCTTCTATGTCTCGCAGGATCCATGGGCCTTCTACGTCTAGCAGTATCCATGGGCCTTCTACGTCTCGCAGTGTCCATGGGCCTTCTACGTCTCGCAGGATCCATGGGCCTTCTACGTCACGTAGGATCCATGGGCCGCCGACTCATTTATGGGTCTTGTACTGGCCTTTAATGGGCCGTAGATGGGCCTATAGTGTAAATCGTACGTTTTATGGGCTGACCATAACGGGCGTTAATAGGCCGTATTTGGTGATGCTATGAAAATGGCCCAACAGACTAACGGACCACAAACGGGCCGACTGTAACGACGGGCTGCATTTGGCCCACAAGCAGAAAATGACAGTAATGGGCCGTAAGTAACCGAATGCTGCAAATGAGCCCAAGAATAAATGGGCCCTCAGAAGGCCGAAAGTTAACTTGGGCTGGAAATGGCCCAACGGAATAACGGCCCATTAATGGGTATAAAGTGTTACACTGTTCATTACGGTCCAGTTTCACCGCGGGACGTTAATGGGTGTAAAGTAATACACTGTTCATTACGGGCCAGTTTCAGCACGGGCCGCTAATGGGCCAAGAGTTACAAAGGGCATCATATGGGCCGAAAGACGTCATGGGCCATACATGGGCCAGAAGTGAAAACGGGCTGGAATCATATTGGATGGCCCAGATGACGTTACTGGGCCTAATTCGCATAGGGAGTAACGGGCCTTGGGTTAGCGGGCTGTAAATGGGCTATATGCTAACAGGCCGTTAACAGGCTTTCCATGGGCCGGCCCGCCAGCTTTTGACCAAGTCAAACAGGCCGGCCTTTTCACAGGAATGGGCCACTGTTGGGTCGTGCCATGTGTCGACGTATGATAGGCGCCTTCTGTCCAGTGAGTGGATGACATCTGTCCCAATGATGAGCCGACACGTGTTTCCTCCAGCCAATGATGATTTTACACGTGGAAAATCCCCATTGGTCGGGGCTGTTAACGGGTTATCGGATCCAAAACCCGACCCGATAGCTTAACGGCGTTCCGTTACGGTGGATGCCACGTGTAGGTCACCCTTGACGAAAGCACTTCTGTGACGCGCGATTTATCGTCATGGAAGTGGACACTTCCGTGATGATAATTTTGGTAATGTCATGGAACACTTGTATGACAGCACAGGTATGACTATCTTGATTCTGTCATAAATTTGTCATGGATGTACATGCATGACAAAAAACGCGACCTACTGTGACAAACACGTATCATCACGGAAGTGTATTTTTTTGTAGTGTCACCACGAGACCCAAGATCTAGCTAACAAGTCTTGGGAGCATGTAAGCTAAAACCAACCCTGTTGTTACTGCAAAATACCACAAGTCTTCCTTTTCTTTACGGTAAATGATATACTTGAGCAGCTTGTGAGAGATTTGAAGGCTATCTCTTTGCAAAAGTGGATTTCAAAATCCTTCCTGTAGTGCAGGTCCTAGCAACATGTCTACAAGTACGACTTCCTTCTTGCCTGAATTGATTTGATTGTCAGCTAATAATTATTTTTTCTTCATGTATAAAAGGTTGTAATGGAACTAGTATACGTGTCTTCTCACTTTTGTTAGGATCTGCATGAAGGTATTTTTCGCAATCTATGAAGCTTACAATTTGACGTATTGAGCCATGCCCAAAGATCGTGATGAGCCGAGCGGCCAATCGGTATTTGTTTGATGACCTCCACATCCATAGGTAACATATGTTCTTCCAGAGCATGTACATTCCATTCTCTGGTTGTCTGGTGGATGAAATCTGAAACCAAGGACGGAGGGTTGGTCAACAGAGCACACGTCAGTCTCATCCTAAAATTTCTGGGAATCCAATTGTCCATCCAGCTGTTGGTAGTTTGCATATCTCCTATTCTTTGAATCAGGACCGCTTTTAAAACCCCGTTGCCTTCACACATTGCCCTCCATAGCGCCATGCCTGCCTCGCAAGGAGTGACGGGTTGAAGAGTTCCATGTCCTCAAATCCTAGTCCACCTTTGTATTTGGGCATTGTCATCGCATCCCATGACACCCATGCTGTCTTCCTCTCTCTGTTTTTGCTGCCCCACCAAAACTTGTGAATAATGGTAGTGATGTGTTGGCACAACCCTCGAGGCAGCTTGAAAACTGCCATAGAGTAGGTCGGAACTGCTTGAGCAATTGTTTTGATCAAAATTTCTTTCCCACTCCTGGCCAAGCATTTCTCCATCCAGCCATGCACATGCTTTCCAACCCTATCCATGAGGTATCTGAACACCCCATTTTTGGAGCGCCCAACATCAGACGTGAGTCCCAGGTATCTCTTTGCTAGTGATTCACTTGGGATGTCAAGGATCCCCTTAATTTCATTCCTTAATGTCTCAGCACATCCCCTGCCAAAATAGATAAAAGATTTCTCAGAATTTATTCTCTGCCCGAGGCATTGCAATATACATCAAGAATATGTTTCAGCCGAGTAGTTAAATTACCATAAGCTTTGCTGAACAAAAGACAGTCATCTCCAAATAATAAATGATGAATTATAGGTGCCGTTGATGCAATTTGGATCCCCTCAACCTGGTTGTGACTAGCCTCATGCTTCAACAAACAAGATAAGCCATCACCAGCAATAAAACAACAAGTAGGGTGAGATAGGGTCCCCCTGTCGTATGCCTCTCGAAGAGCGAACTCACTTGTGGCTCTCCCATTAAAAGGACAGAGAAGGAAACCGAACTTACACCTCTCATGACTGCTTGAACAAAAGGGCGGCAAAAACTAAGTTTCACCATCATTTCTTCCAGATAGGCCCATTCCAGTCGATCATAAGCTTTCCTCATATCCAGCTTGATTGCATAATGAGAATTCTTCTTGCTCCTATTTGTTTTCTTATAATGAAGGCATTCATACGCAGTATAACATTATCAGTAATCAAGTGGACATTATCAGTAATCAAGTGGCGAGGAACAAACGCGGACTGCTCTTGGGAAATGATTTCAGGGAGAATCTGCTTCAGTTAGCTAGCACTTTCTCTGCAATCTTGAAAATCACATTGCAAAGGCTAATGGATCGAAATTGAGACAGATAGGTGGGGTTTAACACCTTGGGAATAATAACAATGAATGTTTTGTTTATCTCCTCTAGGGAGTCTTCTGCCTTCAAAATCTGAATCACAATTTTTGTAACCTCCTCGCCACACAAGTGCTAATACTTCTGGAAAAAATGAGCCAAAAAACCATCCGGACTTGGTGATTTAGTTGGGAACATTGGAATAATGCCTCCTTAATCTCCTTCTCAGTATATGGTTTAGAAAGCATCACATTCATCTCCTCTGTGACTTTACCAGGAACGTGTGATAAGACTTTCACCATTCCAATGACCTCATTAGATTTATATAAGTTTTCATAAAACTGCACTATCATATGTTCAAGGGCTTCAGGGTCGTCGCATGTTGTACCATCTTCTCTGGTCGGTTGAGCCCTGCTTCGGTACACCCCCACCCCCCCCCTCACAAAATGTATAAAGGGTAATATATACATTTCACATATCGTATCCATTTTGCATGTATACGTCGTATATGAGTTGGTTATTATACGCTTTGTCTTGAGCTCGACCCGTTTACATTTTTTCCCAGTTTATATGGTTAAAAATTATTGCGCTACCCAAGATTTGAACCCAATACCTTCAGGTTATTTGTCAACACAGTTACCAACTGGGATACATAATCTGTTGCGTAGACTTCCACTTCTTTTACCTCTTGGTGTCTACAGTTCCGATTTAGATCTGCATGGTTTTTTTGTCCTATTTTTCCTTTGGTTTTTTTACGCATGGTTTCCGCTCGGTTTTTCGGAGCCCCAACCCATGCAGGAGGAGGAGGCGGAGCCATCTACGGGCTTTGCCATGGCGGAGTATGAGGTCGCCCAAGCTGCGGAAATGGCGGAGCAGACTGCCATCCTGGAGTCTATCCAGGATGAGGCCTATGTTGAGGCCAACCTATTGGTCATTCGACAAGAACGGGCAGCGACTGACGCACTTTTCACTGGACTGGAGGCGGGCGAGGAGGAAGAGGAGGAGCCGGAGCCTCCACAAGCACAGGAGCTGCCACAGTTGCCCGTCTACCCGGCGCCGGGCACGGAGATCGTCGACATATCCCACAATGAGTAGTTTTAGCTATGTATGTAAGTTTTTTATCTGCCCGATCACTATCCATGGACGTGCCCGGTCTTTAGTGTTTGGGGGCCGAATTTTGATGTTTGTGGTTGTAGATGCTCTTAAAGAAACTCTAACCGATCCCTTATAACTGATTAGAGGAGTAAAAATTCTGGTTTATTCCTCTAATCCGGAAGTAGCCGAACTCGTATAACCTTTAGGCCTTGTTTGGTTGCTGGGGGAGATGTACTCGGGGTAGAGCTGCCCCGGACTGAAAATTCCTGGCAAAACGAAAAGCCCAGGGAAATTTTGCATCACCATTTGGGAGGAGCAGGGGGAATTTTGCTCAGATTCATCTTGACATTGATACGTGTGAAGCAGTCACCAGCACAACAGATCTTGCCGCTGGAGCTAGCAGCCGCCGGAGATGCAGATCCATCCCATCGGATGCATCACACCAGATCTCGCCGCCGGAGCTAGCAGCCGCCGGAGATGCGGATCCAGCCCATTGGATGCGGCGGAGGGGCTTGAGCAGGTCCTCATCCTCTTTGTTCCTCGGCGGGGAGAGCTTGAAACAGAGGAGAGAGGAGGGGTCAACCAATCGAGGTAGCCGGGGGAAGGGACAAGGAAAGATCAAGCGAGACGGCGGCGTGGTTTGCGAATGGAGAGGGAGCGAAAGAGACGAGGGACTTCTCCCACGAGTCATGACTGGTGTTTTCTCGTCCCGAGGATTCGGCCGGGGAGGGCCAAAGTTTCCCTGACTTGCGCCTCGACCAAATGGCCCTTCAGAATTCTCTGGGAGAGGTTAGCACATGCCTTTCTATCCCTGGGATTGGGCCGGGATCCTTAGGTTTTCCCCGTGAACCAAACGAGCCCTTAGTGGGGTAAAACTTTTACTCCTAACGGCCGCTCAGGAGTAAATATATTGGACCTCTTGACCGCTGGCTAAAAAATCCCACTCCCACGCGCCTCATGTACCACCGCCCCGGCTGCCCAATCCACGCCACCGCCTACACATCCTCCACTCCGTCGCATGCGCACCGGCGGAAATAACAGGATCCGGCCACTGCCACTCCCCGCCGCCCATCGACAGCTCTGCTGGCGGATCCACGCCGCGACGGCGCATCCTGCTCCCGTACCTCCTGCACCCTCGCCATGACGCAACCACTTCCCTGACCCCCCCGCATATGCCGCCACCGGAGCCTAAATACATCGGCATGTGGCAGTGCAAGTGGGGCGTGGGTGTTTGATATTTACGACCGCGACACCGGCAAGATCCGGTCGTTTACTCCTCTAAAATTTAGAAGATCATTTGCTCTTACCGAAGGAACTTTCGTGTAAATCTGACCAAACAATAAAATTAAAATCTGAAGTAAATGGAAGTATGTGATGTATTGAAGAAGGTAAACGCTTCCTATCCATAGTCTGGAGAAACGCCAGCGCCAGACCACTCGACGCCTGTCGATTCGTTCGACAGTTGATGCTCCAGATTTGGTCTCGTTTAAAAAAAGAAACAAAAAATAGGAAAAATTGATCCCTGCATAATTGCATATGTCCCTGGCCCCGCTCGCAGTCACCGCCCCTAAACTCTCGCCAGCATTAATCGCCAGCCCTCCCCAAGCTCTGCTTCCCACATCTCTCGCCTCGTCGCCAGCTCGCGACACCAGATCTGCTGCTCCGACGCCGTCTCACCGCGACTCCACCAGACAAACGGCGCCCCCACCGCGACGCTCCCACACCGGCCAACGACGGAACCTTGCAGTTCCACGAGCCTGCTCCATCCGCCTTGCACCTCCAGTTCCGCCTTGCACCTCCAGTTCCGCCTCGCATCGGTGCACCGCACCGCCCAGCCTTCTGCCCCAATGTTCGCCAGTCGAGCCTCCCCGCCGAGCAGCATGGCTATCCTTTAGTACTCTCCACCAATGCGACCCAAGTGCGATTCTGCAGTCTTCTTCAGTCGCCAGGCTCCCCCATCTACTGAATCGGCTGCATCCCCATCTATTTCAGTCGGCCGGCCGGAGTATAGGCATTTGGATTTCAAAATTGCGGCCCTTTTTGAAGCTCCCCAACCCTGAATCAAAGGTATGTGTACTTGGTGGAGCGCCCCATGTTTAGGGATTTCTAATTTTACAACGGAGTTTGCTGTGTAAGGCATCCATCAGCTGGATTAGGTTAGTTATTTATGTTCATTGCCGGCCTAGTACTGACCCAATTTATACAGTTGTTTTCAAATTTTGTTGGTGCTTAAAATCTACATTACAATTGCTGCGACACCCCCTATTCAATGCATCTTATAATGCCTTCTGTAAACAGAGCATCCAAGCAAAAGTACACTCAGACTGGCGGTATAGTTGTTATGTTTTCCCTGTTTGAAATTCTGTGCTTCCATCTAAGTTTGAAAATGCACCCTAAATTGCACAAAATGCACCCTAAATTCCATGCTTCCATCACACAAAATTGCTTCTAATTTGTCCCCTTTTCCATACAGTTTTATAGAAAAAATGCTTCCATGCCAAAAATACATGCAGATGCATCCTCATCATGGCACCAAGCTTACCAATTTCAATGTCACGCGTCGTACTGTTTCTGTCCATATTACGTGCTTCTGTTATTCTTTATGTCATCAGTCAACCTATATATACTATTATTTCTAGTGTATTGCTTCCATACAAATAATTCCATGATAGACCAAGCCTATCACTTCATTCCTTACAACACATATTTACGGAAACGCTAACACAGTACATTCTGTGTTCTCAGGTGACACTCAACAATGAGTAAAAAGGAGTCGATCATGCTCCAGAGTCGATATTCAGCAGGTCGGTTACATGATATTGTCAAGGGTCTCCCACAGCAAAGGAAAGACCTAATTTCTGAAAAAATGGGATAATCTACTTAATATTAGCAAATTCTCAGCTCCAGAGGGTCTCCTAGAATGGATTGTTGACCGGATTGATCCAAAGCTAGGTGAATTTCGGAATGCACGAAACAATACCAGCATCCTATTCACTCGACAAATGGTTGAAAAGGTTCTCGGACTTCCTCATGGTACTAGGCATGTGGTTATCATAAGCAAGCATGAAGAATCACCTCACCGAGAATTCTACAAGACGGAATATGAGCATGGGAGACGGGCGCCCATTAACTATGCTGCCACTATGCTAGATAAAGGCAATGATTTAGATGATGAGACCTTCTTCAGAACCTTCTTCCTAGTAGCATTGGCTACTCATATGGCACCCGGATCTGGAAATATGGTTCCTTTGGAGTATTTAGGCAGCCTTGAAGTTGCTGATGAGGTTTGCGAGTATGCATGGGGAGAACAAATTCTGAAAGATGTCATGTCCGAGGTCGATACATTCCAAAAGAAGAAGAAAAAAGCACTATTAGATGGTGTCTTCAAAAAAATATGGGTTGGTAGCTGCCTACCTTTGCTCGCGGTATCCACACTATAGTACACATCTTTTTACTATGTCAAATTTGATAGCCTTATTCTTTTATTGAAATTCACACGTTTTCATCCTACTTTTTTAATCCAGATTATATACATGGACCATCTTGACTTTCCAGAATCATCTTTGTCGACGCATCGAATAAATTACTCACTTCCGAGAGCATCCCATGTAACCGATGACGACTTCGATTTTGTCATGCTACATGACAAAAGTAGACTGAGCCTCAACCCACATATTTATGGCGCACGACCGGTAAGACAAAAAAACAATTATTCCTTCTATACCATTTATGTAGTTCTTGCTTCAAACAATTCCAAACCATTTTACCTTTCTCCATATACATCTGGATGTAAGGATTTTTATTCTACTAACGATCCACCACTATTCACTATATTCTCTCCACTTTTGCTTTCATGGTGCACTTTTATTTGCAGTTTCATGTACTTGACACCACCCCATATGCCATCCAATCGCCAAACTACAAGGACCAACCTGCCCAACAGCCATATATTCAGCAAACAGAAACTAATTCTACCGAACATCCAACCGGGGTACCCACCATGTGTTTTACTCATTTTGTAACATAATTTTCTTTTCAGATCTTGTACTCCATGTTTCATTTGGATTTTTAATCTTTTATTCTGTGCTTCACAACAGGACATGCATCACCAGGTCCCTACATTACCTATCAAGCAATCTGAGGTGCAACATTATCAAATTTCACTTTCTCACATTTTTACATAAATAACATGCTATCAAGA
Organism: Aegilops sharonensis; assembly: GCA_904067115.1. Lineage (NCBI taxonomy): Eukaryota > Viridiplantae > Streptophyta > Magnoliopsida > Poales > Poaceae > Aegilops > Aegilops sharonensis. Next base: position 744,680,112 of record LR880968.1, on the reverse strand, counting down.
TCAGCGACAATTTCTTTACAGCAAACCATGCTTCTACCTCCTTATCTTAACATTGTCATTGTTAACTTCTCATGCTTCCCTCTAGCATTAGGGTCAACAACAACCACCACTTCTATACATCAACCCATGCATGCTACTACCCTTCCTACTTGATTGTTTTCATGCTTACATTTTCATGCTTCCAACATACTAATTTCTAAAAACCATTTTTCCATGCAGGAACCACCAGCGTTCATACTGCCAGTTTTGCAAAGGCATACTACAAAATGGGCAGAAGATATTTCAAAAGCCACATCACGACTTACTAAACTGCACGCCAAGCGCATGAACGAGTTTGCACAAGATGTCATTGCTGCCACAAAAAACCATACCCCGATACCACCTACTTATTCTTCGCCTCCTAGGGCAGTCCAAGACTCATCTACTGAAGAAGCTCAAGATAATGGCACAAAAGCCACACCCGACACCAGGTTTTGGCAGGAAGCAACTGCATACGCCGATGAGGTGGATCAAAGTGTCGAAAAAACACCTCAGAATAACCAGGATGTTGCTACTACATCCACTCCTGATACAAACCAATCCAGCGGAGAATTAGAGACAAGGCGTACGATCCTTGCTTCATACGAAGATCCAAGTTTCAGTTTCCTAACCCCTGGTCAGACTTGGACCCAAGTATGGTCCGAACCAGCTCCGTCAACACTTGAACCACAAGATGTCGATGTTGCTACAACAGTTGCACAATCCTCAACTCTAGGTCAGTGCATCGTATACGATTACGAAGCTGACTTATACTAAATGTTCTTCACTAACACAACTTCAGAAGATCCAGGGGCAACAACCATGTCAACAGAGGACGCAAACTTGGCACACATCGGTCATGGAATATCCCCTGTACAATTGCCACCTACTACAACCCCAACACAGCTAATCCAGGTGCATTTTTCATTTATCAACACCGCATCTGTTCACCGAACTTGTAGCTTCCATTACATTTTTCAAATGTTTCCAGGAACCACAATTAGAACCTTCCATTACATATGTTTATTACATATGTCCAATTCATTTCTCAACAGTGCATCCTTCCACCCCATTTGTAGCTTCCATTACGTTTTTATCAAGTTTCCAACATTTTTTTTGCCTGCTTCAACTTAGGGAACGGAACCGAAGCACCAATCAACAACCGTATTGTGACCGAGGTACAGATGCATCATTACCAAGTCACTCTCACACCAAAAATACAATCTATCTCCAGCAACCACCCTTAACGGCATCACATAATGATCCATTCAGGTACATGAAGGCACCGCTAGGGATGTCCCAGAAATCATTGGCACCCAAACTCAGGAAAAAAAGAATAGGAAGAAACGAGCTTGTCTTCGAATAACTGAGGACACAAAGCTCAAGAAGCTCAAGGTTAACAGTTCCTCTATTCATCTGTACAACAAGTACATTACAAACAGATGTTTGCGACCTCCGAAAAAAAAAGAAAACAGGTTATAATTTCCATCATTTCTAATCTACCAATCACATGCATTGCCTTTATATTCTTCACGCCGTTTATTATGTATGTGTTTCGAATAAAACCAACTCTTGCTTCCAGTATATGCTACTCATGCTTACAATGTATGAAACATTGCTTCCACCAAATACTTACACACGCAATCTTTCCATTTGTTATCCCAGGCCACCATTTGTTGATTATGGTGGGTACCACATATCATATGAAGACTTCCGCGAGGCAATCAAACCACGTGGGTTCATTGATACCCATACAATGGAGCTCTACATTAGACAATTCAACCTTCAACAATCAATTGAGACATGTGGATCCGCTCTTCCAACCAAATATGCATTCTCACAATCTTTGATTGTAACTACATGCTTCTATCTCTGTCCCTAATGTCTCATTGTTTACACTATCTTGAAAATCCTAACATGTTGTTTCAACCTTTCATCAGTCCAAACTACTTGTTCCCGAGGACAAATTTGATGCTAGCGACTACCTTCGTGAATTCAACACCGCATACCAAGAGGGCTCGCTCAAGTCAAAGGATCTCGTACTTACTTCCTTTTTTTACTGCGTTGTCATTAGCTAATAATGTTCAAATATGAACATTCTAATGATTCTGACCATCATAATTTGCAGCTGTACTTTGCCATCCCCCACAAACAACATTGGATCCTGTGCTGCGTCACCTTCTTTATAAACAGATCAACATATTCGATTCAGACAAGAAAGTCAAAAACGTCAAGGCATACGATCTGTCCGACAATCTGGTTAGTACTCTAGAAACCTTACTACACCGAATTCTGGTGGTATGTCTTAAGATGACACATCCATTACATTTTCCATCCTCGTCTTTTAGGTTACCAATTTTGCAACACTAGCGGCACATGCCAAAGCATTCACAAAGTTAGATTTCTTGAAGTTCACGTGCTTCAACCCTCCCGAATGCCCCCAACAAAAAACACAGTAAGTTTGCAACAATTTTTTTTGGAAACTCAATTATTAACTACTTGACACTAACTTCTACACTCTGTCCCCTATGTTTCCAGCTTTGACTGTGGAATATTCACAATGCTCTTCATGAAGCAGTGGGATGGGCAAAAAATGGCAGAATTTTGCAAGGTACTTCACCTCATACCTACCTACACCTGAAGGGTCAATTTCACCAATCTACCATTTGTTTTTTCATGTTTCTGACAACAAAAATTACCCTAACACTATCACTGCAAACGAGCATGTATATGCTTCATCCTATATACAACTAACAAAAAGCGTTGCAATACAACATGCAACCTACAGAACCTTCTCCTGCTTCAAACGAGACAAGATCATGCTTCCTTGCTCTAACCACTAGCATACACCTATTGCAGGATACATACGACCATCGCGCGCTCATCACAGAAGAAATCCTCACTTCACAACTCAACACCAAAGATCCCAGCTGGGTACTGAAGAATAAGAAATGAGAATCTTGCTACTCGTGCTCAAGACAATAAAGAAGTGGTTGAGAAGCCATCCTAGAGGCCTACTAGAGAATAAGCGATCGCGCTATTGTAACAACTATGTGCTTCCATGTCTCCTTCTAAGAATGAACTTCTAGTTTTCCAAGACAATACCTTTTTTTGTGTTCCCAAACATTACATCTACATTCCAGAGCACTTTTTACGTGGTTCACACTCTTGTCGTCCAGTACGTACTATCAAAATTATCGAAGTTGACCATTATTATTTTTTATATATTATAAATACCAACTCCAACCAATATCCCCATGCTCCTACTTCATACCATTTTTTGCTTCCAGTAAACCGTGCTGATGCTTCTAGCAGACATCACTGTCTGCAAATGAAGATATCGTCGCCTCGTATAACATATAATTTCCGACACATCCAAATGGATGTTTCTTTCACAGAACTAACTTGCTTCCATGATTTCTGTTACTAACCAAGCCAACCAACCCAACCCCACACCACTACACCTGCCATTCCACAATCTTATTAAATACCTCAACATTCTTCCTTTACCGAAATGATTCAATGTATTAACAAACTTAATGGCACAAATATAACTCCTTGAAAATTCATAGTAACTTTTAGACCATTTGTCAGACATAAAATTAAGGAAAAAAGGACACATTACTTGTTCATATCTTGGTACAGACTTCAGGTTCAACTGCTTACTAGGTTCACAGTTTTCGCATTATCCAACTTAAAGACCCATCCAAGACAATAATATATAAAGAAACATGACCAATTAACAATCTAATTCATATCCCCCACAAACCATAAAATTCTCAATCTTACACATGTTCTGACCAACTTATTACACCCCATAACACTTCGTGGTAACATACCACAAATTGCAATTTTCAAAGTGAAACAACCTTTCTCATAAAACGATTTACAATGTCAGCTCTGTCTGTCGCCTAACTTTTTCCAACTCCACCTTATGCCTCTGTCTCTCAAGCTCTAGATACGGGCAATTTCTCTTGTCGTGCCAATCCTCTTTACAGTACGAACACAAACCCTTCGCCTTTCCTTTTTGCTGCGCCTTTTCCTGCCGAATCTCCACCAGGGGCTTCTTCCTCTTCTCTTAATCCTTTGGTCTACCTTTTTACGCAGATTTAGGAGGATTTTTCACACTGTTGCAGGCTACTACTTCTTCATTAGGTGATGCTGGCTCTGTCACACCACCAGACAACATCCACTTCCATACCAGGTTGCTTAAATCATCCACTCCACCAGTAACAATCTTGTAGGTTTCTGGACCAAAACATGCATCTGAAGCAAGGGTGCACATCCGAATGCACAGTTCATTGTACCTCAATGTATTTGTTTCTGGGACATCAGAACACAAAACATTGCTTCTTGCAGGTCTAATGGTTGCTTCCTCAGACCATCTATACACCAAGTACTTATCAGGTATTACTTGCACATTAGTATGCACCATGACTTTCAGGATGTGATGACACAGGATCCCATTCATATGGAATCGGTTGCATGAGCAGTCATACGAGTTGTCAACTGGGTCAACAACAACCACACGGATTTTACTTGAACTAGGATCGCAACGTCGAAGCTCAAACTTATACTGATTACCTTCAACCGGATTAATCATCAACGCTGTTGTTTCCTCCATCATTTGTTTGAACTTTCCAAAGGCAGACCTCGTGTAAAACTTTGACGCTTGCTCCTCTATCTTGTACCTATCAAAAAAAACATTACCAAATTACTAATGTTTATAGAAGCATGAAATATACAACATAGAAGCAATACAACATGTACAGATGATGCATGCAGCAACAACAGTGGAATTTGAGATAATATTACTCTAGTACCTGGACCACAAAGGTGCAGCCGTCGCCTCGCCTAAGAACCCAGCATTGTCCTCCCAGTCTAGCCTAGTTTCTTGGATGTACTCGTACTGCTTCACAAATTGCCACACCGAGTCATGAGGGTGCACAAGCTTCTTGAAGAATGAGTTCAAACCTTCCGATCTGCCAGTCGTTCCAGTGTAGGGAAAAAATCTTTTTAAAGTACGTCGGTGCCCAAGTTTTCCTGCATTCCCACATGTTAATCAGATGTGTGTGCTCAACAAGCTCATGCTTCAACACCATCTGCTTCCATGCATCCTCAAATTCTTCTGTTGTATCCGTCCCATTCACACAATAATAGAATTCTTTCTCAAAATCCTCTCTAGTCCTAAACAACATACCAAGTTTTTCCTTCGCGATCTTCAGGACATGCCACTTGCAACATCTGTGTATTATACCTGGGAACACCATACCAATAGCTGTGGCCATCGCTTGATCTTGATCAGTCATAATGCACCCTGGAGGATCATGCCCCATTGCATCCATCCACCTCTCAAACACCCACTTGAATGTCTCTATTGTTTCATCTGGAAGCAAGGCACATCCTAACATTATGGTCTGCATGTGGTTGTTGATCCCCACGATAGGTGCAAACGGCATATTATACCTATTCGTACAAAACGTGGTGTCAAAAATACACAGTCTTTGAATTTCTTGTATGCCTCCCTGGTCCGTCCATCCACCCAAAAAAGTGCCCTTATAGCTTTATTCTCATCCTCTAGCTTCGCATAATAGAACCGTGGACTCTCTGCTTGAAGCTTCTCAAAATACTCCATCGTTTTCGCCATATCATTTAAGGACACCTCATTTCTCATCTTAGTTCTAATGTTTGCAACATCTCTGTCAGTGTATGGCAGGTTACCTAGTTTCCCATGCAAGTCTCCAAGAGTAGCCATTATCAATGCGGTGGGTATGTTCCGATTATGCAGTGCCTTCAGAAACATGTAGTCCTCATACGGCACCTTCCTATGAGATCTGTAGAACCTCGTCCATTCTTCCCTACTCATCATTTGGTGTGTATGTTGCTCCTCAAAAACAGAGACTTCCCATTTTCCATTCCTCAACAACACTGCCATACGTGCTCTGAATTCATGCCTATTCACCTTGTTTCTGCACCGTTGCGGAGCAACCTTTCTATTACCAAAATCTGGTTCTTTGTTTGCTGCAGTGCCATCATCTTCTGTTGCGTCATACCACTCAGGATCACATCCATCTTCTTTTCCTCCTACCTGTCCTTTTCCCCCTCTCGCATGAACACACTCAAACTCCCTCCTGATAATGTGGTCACAACCCTTCTTCTGTGTCCTTTTTGTGTAACAAATCCTAGTGCCAAAACCAAGCTTCTTTGCATACTTATTATACACCTTCTGTGCTTCCTCGAGGGTGTCGAACACCTGACCTACATATGGCGCAGCTGGTCGAGGAGTACTTGCATCATCAACAATTGGTACATACGTGTCACCATCGATGTCATCCATGATTTCATCCTACAAAGAAAAATATATTTAGCATCGACAGTTGCATCCATGAACATGAGCCGACAATCTGTTACGCCACATTATCTACATCTCAAGTCTAAAATTTTGACGAATGCTTCTATCCCTAGTTAACCATCGCATCCTACAAATCTTGGGGAACATAGGATTTACAATCGTGACGACGGCCTCTATCCCTATGATTAGGACGACTCATATTTAATATGCAGGCAAATTCATCATAATTAGTACGGCTGCTCCCATCCCTATGATGCACCATCAACTAAATTGCGCCATACCTGACGCTACACAGTAGCACATATCTGAGACTGCATGTCAGTACGACGTGAGCTTCCATCACCCATTCAAAGTGCACCTCGGAGCAACATATCATGCTTCTAACTGTTGGGGAACGTAGTAATTTCAAAAAAATTCCTACGCACACGCAAGATCATGGTGATGCATAGCAACGAGAGGGGAGAGTATTGTCCACGTAGCCTCATAGACCGATAGCGGAAGCGTTATGACAACGCGGTTGATGTAGTCGTACGTCTTCACGATACGAACGATCCAAGTACCGAACGTACGACACCTCCGAGTTCAGCACACGTTCAGCTCGATGACGATCCCCGGACTCCGATCCAGCAAAGTGTCGGGGATGAGTTCCGTCAGCACGACGGCGTGGTGACGATGATGATGTTCTACCGGCGCAGGGCTTCGCCTAAACTCTGCGACGATATGACCGAGGTGGAATATGGTGGAGGGGGGCACCGCACACGGCTAAGGAACAATCACGAAGATCAACTTGTGTGTTGTGTCTCTGGGGTGCCCCCCTGCCCCCATATATATAGGAGCAAGGGGGGAGGCGGCCGGCCTATGGAGGAGGCGCGCCAAGGGGGGAGTCCTACTCCATAGGACTCCTTCTTTCCTTGTAGGAGAAGGAAAGAGGAGGAGTAGGACTCCTCCTTTCCTTGTTGGATAAGGAAAGAGGAGGAGAGGGAGAAGGAAAAGTGGCTGCCCCCCTTGTCCAATTTGGACCAGAGGGTGGACGCAGGCCTCCTTCCTTTTGGCCTCTCTCCTCTATTCCCGTATGCCCCAATAAGGCCCATATACTCCCCGACGAATTCCCATAACTCTCCGGTACTCCTAAAAATACCCGAATCACTCGGAACCTTTCCGAAGACCGAATATAGTCGTCCAATATATCGATCTTTACGTCTCGACCATTTCGAGACTCCTCGTCATGTCCCCGATCTCATCCGGGACTCCGAACTCCTTCGGTACATCAAAACTCATAAATTCATAATATAACTGTCATCGAAACCTTAAGCGTGCGGACCCTACGGGTTCGAGAACAATGTAGACATGACCGAGACACGTCTCTGGTCAATAACCAATAGCGGAACCTGGATGCTCATATTGGCTCCCACATATTCTACGAAGATCTTTATCGGTCAAACCGCATAACAACATACGTTGTTCCCTTTGTCATCGGTATGTTACTTGCCCGAGATTCTATTGTCGGTATCTCAATACCTAGTTCAATCTCGTTACCGGCAAGTCTCTTTACTCGTTCTGTAATACATCATCCCGCAACTAACTCATTAGTTGCAATGCTTGCAAGGCTTATAGTGATGTGCATTACCGAGTGGGCCCAGAGATACCTCTCCGACAATCAGAGTGACAAAACCTAATCTCGAAATACGCCAACCCAACATGTACCTTTGGAGACACCTGTAGTACTCCTTTATAATCACCCAGTTACGTTGTGACGTTTGGTAGCACCCAAAGTGTTCCTCCGGTAAACTGGAGTTGCAAAATCTCATAGTTACAGGAACATGTATAAGTCATGAAGAAAGCAATAGCAACATACTAAACGATGAAGTGCTAAGCTAACGGAATGGGTCAAGTCAATCACATCATTCTCCTAATGATGTAATCCCGTTAATCAAATGACAACTCTTTTGTCTATGGTTAGGAAATATAACCATCTTTGATAAACGAGCTAGTCAAGTAGAGGCATACTAGTGACACTATGTTTGTCTATGTATTCACACATGTATTATGTTTCCGGTTAATACAATTCTAGCATGAATAATAAACATTTATCATGATACAAGGAAATAAATAATAACTTCATTATTGCCTCTAGGTCATATTTCCTTCAGTCTCCCACTTGCACTAGAGTCAATAATCTAGATTACACAGTAATGATTCTAACACCCATGGAGTCTTGGTGTTGATCATGTTTTGCTCGTGGAAGAGGCTTAGTCAATGGGTCTGCAACATTCAGATCCGTATGTATCTTGCAAATCTCTATGTCTCCCACCTGGACTTGGTCCCGGATGGAATTGAAGCGTCTCTTGATGTGCTTGGTCCTCTTGTGAAATCTAGATTCCTTTGCCAAGGCAATTGCACCAGTATTGTCACAGAAGATCTTCATTGGTCCCGATGCACTAGGTATGACACCTAGATCGGAAATGAACTCTTTCATCCAGACTCCTTCATTTGTTGCTTCTGAAGCAGCTATGTACTCCGCTTCACATGTAGATCCCGCCACGATGCTTTGTTTAGAACTGCACCAACTTATAGCTCCACCGTTTAATACGTATCCGGTTTGCGATTTAGAATCGTCTAGATCAGTGTTAAATCTTGCATCGACGTAACCATTTACGACTAGCTCTTTGTCACCTCCATATACGAGAAACATATCCTTAGTCCTTTTCAGGTATTTCAGGATGTTCTTGACCGTTGTCCAGTGATCCACTCCTGGATTACTTTGGTACCTTCCTGCCAAGCTTATTGCTAAGCATACATCAGGTCTGGTACACATCATAGCATACATGATAGAGCCTATGGCTGAAGCATAGGGAACATCTTTCATTTTCTCTCTATCTTCTGCTGTGGTCGGGCATTGAGTTTGACTCAACTTCACACCTTGTAATACAGGTAAGAATCCTTTCTTTGCCTGATCCATTTAGAACTTTTTCAAAACTTTATCAAGGTATGTGCTTTGTGAAAGTCCAATCAAGCGTCTAGATCTATCTCTATAGATCTTGATGCCTAATATGTAAGCAGCTTCACCGAGGTCTTTCATTGAAAAACTTTTATTCAAGTATCCTTTTATGCTATCCAGAAATTCTATATCATTTCCAATCAATAATATGTCGTCCACATATAATATCAGAAATGCTACAGAGCTCCCACTCACTTTCTTGTAAATACAGGCTTCTCCAAAAGTCTGTATAAAACCATATGCTTTGATCACACTATCAAAGCGTTTATTCCAACTCCGAGAGGCTTGCACCAGACCATAAATTGATCGCTGGAGCTTGCACACTTTGTTAGCACCTTTTGGATCAACAAAACCTTCTGGTTGCATCATATACAACTCTTCTTCTAGAAATCCATTCAAAAATGTAGTTTTGACATCCATTTGCCAAATTTCATAATCATAAAATGCAGCAATTGCTAACATGATTCGGACAGACTTAAGCA
>LR880968.1:744633665-744661229 GCA_904067115.1 Aegilops sharonensis | reverse complement strand
AGCAATACATGGCATGGCAAGGCAACCAACAGTAAGAAGACATGTTTATGAAGCTAAGCATGGCAAGAGCAAGTTCATAGGGTGCATGGATCACTAACAACAACCTTGGCAAAATTGAATAACATGTAAACAACCTGCCAGGAAACATTTTATAGCAAAACTAGAGCTCGATTGACTCAAGCTATGGCACTCCATAATTGCAAACAAGGGCACGGATGGATAGAGAATAACCATATGTTCAAAACATCCTTACTAAAGTATCTCAAAATAAGCATGGATCTCTCTGTAGCATCAAGTTTACATGGCATAAAAATATCAGGAGAACAGGGGCTGAAATCATCAACATCATGAAGCCTAGTTTGCATGCTTGTGCTAGTCACCATAGAGATTACAAAATTACATGGCATACACCCCTGTAAAGATGGCATGGCATATTACAAAACACATGTAGGACTCAAGTTCATAGGATGCACACATCAATCATGGCAAAAATGACAAAAGTGCATGTTCTGATAAGAATCTGAAACTAACATCACATAGCCCTCTTGCAACGATGATTCAGACATCAAGATGAGCTGAAATGAACATGATGCAATGGAATGAAATGATGTACTCGTCGAGGCGAACAATTTGACATATTACACGCACAAAACGGAGCTACGGATGCAGAGATACGATGCGACGAACATGGCATGATAATGACAAAAACTTCGGGACTTAGCAGTATTCAGACGGGGAAAAAATTCAACCTCGGGCACGGACTTCGAGGTTCACCGGATCCTTGCCGGAGTTGGACGGGGACGAGTCGCCGGAGGGCAGGGGAGGCCGGATCCGGGGCTCCTCCGGCCGGATCTCGCCGGATCCGGTCCGGGGAAGGCGGAGGGGCGACGGGGAGGCGACGGGGCGGCGCGGCCACCGGGCGGCGCGGCCACCGGTGACGGGCGGCCGGACTCGCGCGAGCGGCGGGGCACGGAAGCTCCGGCGAGGGCGGGGCCGAGGCCCGGGCGCGGCGAGGAGGCGGCGGACGGCGGGGCGGCGCGGAGGCGGAGGGGCCGAGGCGAGCGCCGGCGAAGCTCCGGCGGGGCGAGGTCCGGCGGGGCGGCGCGAGGGCAGCCGCGGGCGGGCGGCGGCGCGGGCTCCCTCGGACGCGGAGGCGGCGGCGGGCTCGCGCGGGCCAGGGCGGGCCTGCCCTGGGCCGGGCGGGCCGCGGTGGCGCGGGGAGCTGCGGGGCGACGTGGCGCTTCCCCGTTGGCTGGAGCGGCGGCGGCGGACGCGTCCGGCGCCGGGCGGACGTGTCTGGCGCTCGGAGGAAGAAGGGGCTAGGATTTCGGGAGGGATTTGACCGCGAATTTCGGGGGAGAGGGCATATTTATAGGTAGAGGGAGCTAGGAGAGTCCAAATGGAGCACGGTTTTCGGCCATGCGATCGTGATCAAACGACCGAGAGCATGGAGGGGGTTAGGATGGGTTTTGGGCCACTTTGAAGGGGTGTTGGGCTGCAACAAAAGAGGCTTTTGCGGTTACCCAGTTAACCGTTGGAGTACCAAACGACCTCCAAATGGCACGAAACTTGACAGGCGGTCTACCGGTGCTATACCAAGGCCACTTGGCAAGCCTCGGGCCATTCCGAGAAAGTTTAACACCCGCACATGAAAAGAGGCAAAAGGGGGCGCCGGGAGACATAGGAGTGCCGGATTGCAAAACGGACAACGGGAAAAATGCTCGGATGCATGAGACGAACACGTATGCAAAATGAAATGCACATGATGACATGATACGAAATGCAGATGATGACATAGCAAAGTGCAACACGCAAGCAAATGACATGGCAACGACGACGAATAACTGGCAAACACCTGGCGCATCGAATCCGGGGCGTTACACCCCCCTTGTCCAATTCGGACCAGAGGGTGGGCGCAGGCCTCCTTCCTTTTGGCCTCTCTCCTCTATTCCCGTATGGCCCAATAAGGCCCATATACTCCCCGGCGAATTCCTGTAACTCTCCGGTACTCCAAAAATACCCGAATCACTCGGAACCTTTCCGAAGTCCGAATATAGTCGTCCAATATATCGATCTTTACGTCTCGACCATTTCGAGACTCCTCGTCATGTCCCCGATCTCATCCGGGACTCCGAACTCCTTCGGTACATCAAAACTCATAAACTCATAATATAACTGTCATCGAAACCTTAAGCGTGCGGACCCTACGGGTTCGAGAACAATGTAGACATGACCGAGGCACGTCTCCGGTCAATAACCAATAGCGGAACCTGGATGCTCATATTGGCTCCCACATATTCTACGAAGATCTTTATCGGTCAAACCGCATAACAACATACGTTGTTCCCTTTGTCATCGGTATGTTACTTGCCCGAGATTCGATCGTCGGTATCTCAATACCTAGTTCAATCTCGTTACCAGCAAGTCTCTTTACTCGTTCTGTAATACATCATCCCGCAACTAACTCATTAGTTGCAATGCTTGCAAGGCTTATAGTGATGTGCATTACCGAGTGGGCCCAGAGATACCTCACCGACAATCAGAGTGACAAAACCTAATCTCGAAATACGCCAACCCAACATGTACCTTTGGAGACACCTGTAGTACTCCTTTATAATCACCGAGTTACGTTGTGACGTTTGGTAGCACCCAAAGTGTTCCTCCGGTAAACGGGAGTTGCATAATCTCATAGTTACAGGAACATGTATAAGTCATGAAGAAAGTAATAGCAACATACTAAACGATGAAGTGCTAAGCTAACGGAATGGGTCAAGTCAATCACATCATTCTCCTAATGATGTGATCCCGTTAATCAAATGACAACTCTTTTGTCTATGCTTAGGAAATATAACCATCTTTGATAAACGAGCTAGTCAAGTAGAGGCATACTAGTGACACTATGTTTGTCTATGTATTCACACATGTATTATGTTTCCGGTTAATACAATTCTAGCATGAATAATAAACATTTATCATGATATAAGGAAATAAATAATAACTTTATTATTGCCTTTAGGGCATATTTCCTTCACTAACTACGTATCAACATATCTTTCAGAATTCTACATCCACAATCCCATACTATGTGTTCAGAAATAAAGAATCTAGCATCCGACAGCGAGCATCCATCAGAACGACCCCAAATCTTGAGAGAAAACAACTAAAAGCGCAACAAATTTATGGAAATTGATCATCTTACCTCTTCATCTCCGTTGTTCACAACTGGTGGGTTCTGGTAAGGCCGATTAATCCCATCTTCAGAACCCCGAACAGCTTCTGAATTCATGCCCGGACACGAAGCACGACGCCAGTTTTCATTTGAGAACCCACGATACTCAATTTCGCGGCTCGGATGCGCCATTTTTTCCAAGGACAGGAGGGAAGCATTCGCGCCACGAAAGAGACTATGAAACACCGGGTGCATCGTTAAGAAGGCCCGAGGAAGGAAGGCGTACGTCCTGGGCGTGCGTTTAGGAAGCAGTTAATACGTACATGGAAGCACTTAATTACCGTTCATTAAAGACCCAGGGCGAGAGGCCTGGTACAAAATCGTATGGCCCTGATTACCCTCATCCTACGGTGCATCTGTAGTCTAATGGTTGCATTCTTGCTGTAGTCTGATTCCTAGTGGTGCCCATTGAAGAAGCAAACTATCGATGTGGTACAAGCTGGAAAGAACCGATAAGTGGCCGAAACAAACAGTAAATACACATACAAGCTCCAACTAACATTCTATGAAACACAAACGCTACTGTTTGCTAATTTCCGAGTTCAAGAAGTAATAACAGCTGAAAATAGCAAAGCAAGGTCTTCTAAAAATGTAGTGCTACTGAACTTCAAAAAAGAAAAGAAAAAGTAGTGCCACTAGCCTGTATTCTTGGCTCGATCACACGAACATCATCGCATGTGTGTCGGGGTTGGTGGGCTTTCAATCGCTCGGCTCGACATGCAAAATGGTAAAAGTGAACACGGCGCAATGCACTTACTTTACTACTCCCCCCGTCCCATAATACAAGTGTTTGGAAGGAGGCCAAAAGCTAAAAATGTTCTCAACTGAGCCCCTCAAAATTTTTTTGCTTCACTAGTTGGTTCCATGTTGGGGGGCCATAGCCCCCCCCCCCCCCCCCCCTCCCCCCGGATCGTACATAGCTCCACCGTCGATTTTCGTAAAGGGAGTCAGTTGGCACTGTGGCACAAGGTTGGGAAATGGATGAGTCACATGAGTAGGGCGTTTTAGTGCCCAGGCTCATCTGCACCCGGTTAGAAAAAAATTCGTAAAAGAAAATTCCAAAAAAAGAATGTGCGGTAGAAAGTTTGATGCGTGAGGCCCGCTCCAAATTTCAAATCATTTGGACATCTGAGAAGCTCTCAGCAAAAAAGACAAATCAGGCCAAAACAATCCATGAACAGTAAACATTTTTACAAACCGCCAATTTGTCTTTTTTGCTGAGAGCTCCTCAGATGTCCAAATGATGTGAAAATTGAAGAGGACCTCCGCATCTAATTGATTACCACAAAAAAAATTGAAATTTTTTGATTTTTTCTAGTATTTGTTTTGATTTTTTTTCGTCAGGGCAGGTGCAAATATGGATTTTCGGAGTCACATGGACTATGTTGATGTCGATCAACTACAATGTGTAGCATTTGCGTGTCCATGCCAAATTGCCAGGACGGTGTATTTTAACCTATCCAGTTGCTGTATAACAAGCTACTCGTGCATATGTAATGAATTCTATATACTTAAAAAATTCACCCCCATTATTTGATTTATCTCAACATGCAGCATAGACACATCAGCCTCCAATCACATACAGCCACGTCACATCTCATGCAGTCTCACTCAAGCCCATCTCCTCGAATCTGACCAAATATTTTCCCTCAAAGAAAAAACGAAGTCTTTAGAATTCCCCACTACCCACGACATATATGTCCCTGATTCTGCCCAAACCCATCGCCTCCTCTCCCCCTCTGTACATGCTGCGCGGCGGCCGTCCGGCTGCGGACAGCGCGATCTCGTCTCTTGCCTTAGGAAGGACCGCGGCGGCCATCCGGCATGGCGGACATCTCCCGTCTCACGCCCGCCGGGAAGGACTGCTATCCCCGATTCCCATCTCCGTTCAGCGTGGTGACGAGGCTCCGGTCTGACGCCCCTCCGGCAGGATCGATGGTCGGCCTCTGCTCTGCATTCATCGCGGCGGCAAAGATCTCATCTTACGACCATCCGGCAGGACCGCCGGCACGGAGCCCCTCTACAATTCTTAGGGGATCTCTTGGGACACGTTCCACTTCTCGGCGTCGTCTCTCTGGCTTAGGTATGATCACCGTTCCGGTTCTCCTCCGATGAATCTCATGGTCCGCCCTGACTACTGGTCCTCCTTCGGCTCTCTGAGATTTTCTTCGGCTGCTCACTCCGGCTCTAGCGGCCGGTCTCCCATCTTTGAAAAATTTACCGGTCCAGAAAAACTGTTGACGCACCTTGGCCAATATGCCTTTTGTCGTCCCCTATTGTCTTCATTCCAGCAAATGTAGATGGAGGTAGTCAGGTGGAGTTCTTTTTTCTCAATTGTTTCTCTCTACATGTGGTCGTCCCTGTCATCCCGAACCTCCAATATGCCATTCGTAGTCCACCTCTCGTGATGGGCTCCCTGCTAGAGATGCATCTTACAGTCCAACTGTTCACTCTATCTTTTTTGCAGGAAACAATCTGTCTATCTAGGGCTGATGTCCAGTCAGATTCCACTGCCGATTGCCAAGGTACCATCTATTGATTCGTGCGTCTACTCCCAAGGCTCTCCACCACATGCGGGCATCAATTGATTTACATAAAATCAAACCCGTATTGTTTGAATTTTATTTGTGTGGATTTTGTAGCACATGCAGCTGTTGATGACAAGACGATAAGAAGTTTTTGTAGGGGAAACGCCTAGATACCGGTGCTCCTCCGGCTCTCTGAGATTTTCTTCGGCTGCTCACTCCGGCTCTAGCGGCCGGTCTCCCATCTTTGACAAATTTACCGGTCCAGAAAAACCGTTGATGCACTCGGCCAATTTGCCTTTCGTCGTCCCCTATTGTCTTCATTCCAGCAAATGTAGATGGAGGTAGTCAGCTGGAGTTCTTTTTTTTCAATTGTTTCTCTCTACATGTGGTCGTCCCTGTCATCCCGAACCTCCAATCTGCCATTCATAGTCCACCTCTCGTGATGGGCTCCCTGCTAGAGATGCATCTTGCAGTCCAACTGTTCACTCTATCTTTTTTGCAGGAAACCATTTGTCTATCTAGGGCTGATGTCCGGTCAGATTCCACTGTCGATTGCCAAGGTACCATCTATCGATTCGTGCGTCTACTCCCAAGGCTCTTCACCACATGCGAGCATCAATTGATTTACATAAAATCAAACCCGTATTGTTTGAATTTTATTTGTGTGGATTTTGTAGCACATGCAGCTGCTGATGACAAGACCATAAGAAGATTTTGTAGGGAAAACACCTAGATACGAACCATTGGAGAGGTTAGTATTTTATCGGAATTGCTGATTTTTTTTTATATAGCATGCACATATATGCATGGATATGGTACTGCCATCACTCACATTATGGAGAGCAATCCATGATACAGGTTGAGTTTCTCATGAACGATTTTTTGCTGGTTTATACCAGTTTAAACACCATTGATGCACACCTATCCAGCCAGGTGGGGAATGGTCGGTTATGTTTTCATGGAAGCATTTTCACTGCTATGATCAAATATTTCCTAAATGACTTTGAACTTTCGTGAAATTGGTGATATTATTGCAGTTGGCCTCCGTTGAAGATCCTGGATATTTTTAGGCGCAACACAAAGAGCCAAACATAGCTCACAAAATGATACTTGATTGTGGCATATGACTTAGCAATAGTACATGCTATGAACTGACTTAGAAATTGCGCGCGCATGTGTCTATGTGTGTGGTTAGTTCTATATCTTTTCATCTTCAGATTGACATTACTTAAGAAAAATGGAAAATGCTTATGAGTGTGACTTATATTGTACAACATATTAATTGGCTAATGTTAGTTCTGCATATTTGCAATAACCAAACTGTTGAAACTGATGTTGTTGAGTACTTTAGATCTATGATGAATTTTCTTACAAGTTATGATCATTTAATCTTTAGCTTCCATTAGCTATGTTTGGCTATACGATGGATGCAGAAACACAACACACATGGTGATTTTTGCCAAGTTATCACATGAGGGCCTATACATTGAGAAAGTTTAGGTTTTCACATAGTTTTGTTTGGTTTAAAGTTTCAACTATTGCAGCTAATGGTTTGGCATATACAATCTTCTATATGGTCTCATAAAAAGTCCAATATGAAAATTATGTGCATACACATCCAATAGAATCTACACATATGGATTGAATTGATTCCTCTTTGTGCATGTCCCCATATAGTTGTTATTACCACGGGAATATATCATTTTTGGTAGATCCCAATTTAAATTCAATGTGCTGACGGACATCAAAGAATCATTGGTAAAGAATATAAGGTAGTACTAAAATATTCTCAATTTATCTATGTTTTTTTAGACAGAATGAAGTGCATTAAGGGTTTACTTCACATGTTATCCAAAAAGTGCTTAACAGTCACCAATACTCGGCTTCCCCTTTAGTTTATTTGTACATGCGAGATTATTATTTCAACAATACCTACGTTTCAACTTTAGTCTTTATGTTATCATGTAAAGTATTTCCTACATATTTCAGATTTTCAACCTGTTATATTTTCTGCTATCCATATATTGTTTTATGAGTTGCCTACATATTTTCCTTGCCAATTTGCATTTTTGTGATAGTCTATATCTTTTATATAATGTTATCAAAGATATACAATACTATTAATCCAAACGCTGATGTTCATACAATCAAATTCCATGGGAGTATATTGCAACCGGTTCCCGCGACAACGTGTGGGGTATCATCTAGTTAACACAACGAGAGGGGTATTAAAGGACTCAGGAAGAAGCTAGGATCTGCGGGCACTATTTAGACCCTTCAGAATTTTTTCAGATCAAATCCATATATACAATCACAACACTACGCTTTACATCAAATAATGGCCGGAACAAACAGTAAATAATTAGTACTCCCTCCGTCCGGAAATACTTGTCTTAGGAATGGTTGTATCTAGACTTATTTTAGTTATAGATACATCCATTTTCAATCATTTCTAAGACAAGTATTTCCGGACGGAGGGAATATGCAGGATCCAACCAATGTCCTATGAAAAGCCAAAGTTACTTTTTTGCTTATTTCTCAGTTCAAACGTGACTGCTGAAAATAGCAAAACAATGCCAATCCACTAGATGGGGCCGGGGAGGCGAGCAAAAAGTGCGAAAATGCATTAAGGGCATGTACAACATAGCAAAACAATGCCAGTCCACTAGATGGGGCCGGGGAGACGAGCAAAAAGTGCGAAAATGCATTAAGGGCATGTACAATGGTGGCTTATAGATACAGATATCCTATGACAAAAAGTAGTTTGAGCCATCTATATTGGTTTTTTTCTCCCCAACCAAACTACTACTAGTGGGTCTCGTCAAAAAAAATAGACTCTCACTACACATGTTTCTCTACTCTCCACTTCAACTTTTTCAGCTTTATGCACTAGACCACAGTTTTTCTCCTCAAGCACCCGCCTTTTGCAGACAATCCCGCTTCTTCATCCAAACATACTTTTTCTAACATCTGATTCTACATGGCCTGCGGGTAAGCCTGTGAATAGTTTATCATCGAGACTGAAGTCAGCCCAAACCAGGTGACTACACAGGCAACATCCAAACCAACTCGATCCAACAAAATTCTGCTAGAATCCAAACCAAACCAATATGTACTAGCTTTTCACCCAACCCAATCCAAAACCGGTTCCATTTTTGGACTGGATCCACAGAATGAAACCGTGGACAAGTCCATATGTGCAGATGCAGAGTCATGAATTGCATCTAGCCATCTAGGAATCTTTCTATAGAAAGTGGCGAGGGCAACACCGGGGAGGTAGAACCTGTAGGCGGTCCAGAGACAAGTCCATATATGCAGGTGCGGAGTCATGAATTGCATCTAGCCATCTAGGAATCTTTTATAGAAAGTGGCAAGGGCAACACGTGGGAGGTAGAACGTGTAGGCGGAACTCTGGACGTTGACGAGGAGACGGAAACCCGCAGCGACGGAGACGGACTCGAAAGTCGAGACCATCGGCGGCGGCAGAGACAGACACGAGCTTGATGGCGGCGGCGACGACTAGAGCCTTGGGACGTTGGAGGCAACTTAAATCGGGCAGCCTAAAGGGTCGGAAAGCTGGAGGAGAGACGAGCTGGCGGTCGGAACTCCAGCAGGTGGCGGCGACGGCTGACGGCCCCTAACTACATGGCAATGACCTTCGATGCTGGAGGCGTTGGTCTCGTACAGTTCTTTTTCTTGGGGGATCGACCAGTTTTCATCTCCGGGCTGAAACTGTTTGAGACCGATTTATACGTGTTCAAATTAAACCAGACTAATTCATAATAACTAAAACCCAAACCAAACCAGATTATATTAGGAGCTCAGCCCATTTAAACCCATCCAAAGACTGTCTGATAGAGAAACCAAATTAAAACTACAGTTTCAATCGAAACCATTCCCAGGTTTACCTGCGGGGCATCACATTGAGCTATGCATTGGCCATGACCTTAGTATGGCCAATGCATAGCTCTAGGGTGATGCCCAACAGGCCATGTAGGATCGGATATCAGAAAAGTAGATTCGGATGGTGTAGCGGGATCCTCGGCAAGAGGTGGATGCTTGGGAGAAAAAATATGATCCGATGCATAAAGCTAAAAAAGTTAAAATAAAGAATAGGGATGCATGTGTAGTGTGAGTCTACTTTCTATTCTTTAATGAGGGCCACTAGTAGTAGCTTGGTCGGGAAAAAAAATCAATATAGATGCCTCAAACTACTTTTTGTCATGAATCTACTAATTGGCCTTTAAGTGGCACCACACTTGTCTGATATATCATGTGAAAATCCACGTCCCTGCCAAAACCATGTCACCTTGGCATATTTATTGGACCAAACGGCCCTTTAGAATGCTTTTAAGCGTATCTCCTAATTGCTGTTTGGGCCGACCTCTGTCTTAAATTAATTGTCTTAGATTTGTACAGATACAAAAAAAAAGTAGGGTTCTTTGCTGACGTCGGCACCGGTCCGTCCCGTCTCTAGTCGCCTTAGGCCCATGGAGGCGGAGTGGATCTCGGCCTTTGCCGGTGGGAGGACTCTGTTTTTAGATATTTTTCGAGCTTTGTTATGGTATGTGTCTTGCTCGGGAAGGCAAGACGGCGGCGGCTCTCTGAAGATGAAATAAAGGTCTCCCCGCCTAGCTCCTGTTTTGGTGATGCGTCTAGCATCATTGATGGGCATGTGGAGGTGTGTCTCCGGCAGATCTGTCTTTGATGAATTTGCTCGGATCTGTTCGTCGTTCGTCTTCGTTCGTGTGTCTTCAGGTTGGATCCTTCTGATCTACACTTTTCATCTGTGGTGGTTGTTGTTCTGGTGCGTTGGTTCTATGGACTCTTAGCACGACGACTTACTACAACAAGGTTTGTCCGGCTCCGGCAAGGGAGGGGCAATGACAGCGGCGCGCCTTCAGCTCACTTTAGTGCTTGTAATCGTTGCTAGGTGGTCTACGGATCTGGATATAATTTAAATTATTTCTAGTGTTCGTTGTACTGCCATGATTGAAAATGAATAGATCAAAAGTTTTTCCAAAAAAATGCTTTTAAGATCAAATCGAAATAATCACAACGATATGTATCTACAGCAAATAGTGGCAGGAAGAAACAGTAATAATTAAATATGCAAGGTCCAACCAATGTTCAACACGTAACAGCTGTAGATAGCAAAGCAAGGAATAGCTCCACACACGACCTTTTATGCACGGCAGCTGAACGATGGTGGGATATGACATTGCTTAGGTATGAAAGGATTTAATCTAACGATTATTAGCCAGTGTCGTCCATGCATCGGTTGTAAAGTCATCGGTTGCGTAGCACTGCTCTATCATGAAAGGATGACTAACAGGCAACAACTACCGCGCAACCGATCAACACATATTGGGAAGAGGGAAACACTTCTAATCAGTAGTGTGATTAGAAGCATCCATCAGACCGATCCACCACCGCTGATTGTAGTTGAATCTCGCTGTCCACCATCGTTATGTTTTCGCAAACAAAATAAAAAAATTGTCAGCTCGTAGCAAACCGCCCGCGTCCATCCTGAAATCCCCCTTAACCACCCGCCCGGATATCCCTCCCGAATCCTCTCCTTCTCTCACGTCAGTCAACTGCAACGCACCATCCTCTCTGATTGCAGAGCACATCGTCGGATTCCTTCACACCTTGTCATCGATCATAGTAGCAGAGCAGCCAGCTTGCCACCTAGATCCGTTCCTCTACTCGTCCCCATCCCTCTCTCTCCACTAACACGACCCGGCCCGGGCGACCACGTTGGTGCACCATCCCGGCATTAGAGCATCTACAGCCAGGAACCTGAAACCCGCCTCAAACGCCAGGGCGGACGGCCCGGTCAGTGACCGGTCAAAAAACCCGACCCAGAAAGGCGCCTCAAACCGGCCTCAAACGCCCGGGCTGACTGCCACCCCTCATATCCAGCCCAAATCTGAGGTGGATATGGAGCGGCCTGGGTGCGTCCGCCACGTCGGACTGGTCATGGTGTCCCACTCGAAAATACCTGGAAAACCGACGGTCCAATGGTCGTCTCCTCCAGTGGGGTATGAATGCCGTGTGGCGCCGCTCCGGCTCGCCGCCTAAGGACCAAGGTCCGGCTATTTAAGCCGGACGCGTCCCCCAGCCGTAGCCACATCCAGTTCCTCCCTCTCTGTGCCGCTAGTCCGAGCCCATCTTCATCTCTTCCGCTCCACCTCACTCTTCCCATGATGTCCGGCTTCGCCATGACGCGTCAAAAGAAGACGGCGTATGCTATACTCACACCGGAGCGCTGGTTCCAAATTGAGGAGGAGATCCGGACGAGGCACGCCACCCGCATTGTAGGCGGCATGCCTCCAGACTCACCGGAGCCGGAGGAGGAGGAACAGGAGGGAGCAGCAGCGGGAGCCCATGGAGGGGGCGGATCCAGAGGAGGAGGAGGAGGCGCCGGTTGCGGGTTTCGCCATGGAGGACGCCGTGGCGGAATACGAGGTCAGCCAAGCGGTGGAGCAGACCACCATCCTGGAGTCCATCCAAGACGAGGCATATGTCGAGTCCAATCGATGCTTCATCTGGCAAGAAGAGGTGGAGATCAACGCACTTTTGGACGGGGTGAAAGCGGAGATGGAGGTGGAGGCCGCCGCAGAGGCCGCCACGGAGCCGGTTTTGCGTTTGCCGCCCATGTACCCGGAGCCCGGAATGAGGATAGTGGACATCTCCGACGACAAGTAGTCTAGCGTAGGTTTAGTTGATCTACGTAGTGCGTAGATATTTATTTTGCATGGTTTATATGTTTTTAAGGATTCAAGTATGAGGTATTCGGATGCAGAGACACAAATTTGAGAGCTGTCCGCGGACACGCCCGTTCACGTCCACAGGCGTTTGAAGGGTCGGATTTGTTGTATCCGGTTGTACATGCTCTTAGGGGGTCGAACCCCCATGTCCTTTGTGCCCCACCCCCCCACGAAAACATAAGTTGACATGTGTGTTCCTCTTCCTTACTATTTTTCCTTTTCACCTCGCAATGATTGGATTATAATATTCTTGATTTTTATGTGCTTGATTAGTACTCCAGGAGGCTACAATGCCCATCCTAACAGGGAAGCTCAATAGGCGTCGGAGAATCATCAAGCGACCGGAGATTGGTTCCTTCGCCTCGAGGGTAGGCCCTTATCGACAGCGTCGGCATCACGCCCAACCGACTGCAGGAAACTATGCCTCATGTCCTCGATTGAGCTAGGTTTAATCTGATATACCCAACTGACCCTACTTTGTTGTCAAGGAGGCCCTCGGCTAATGGTGCATTGTTGCTACATCGTCGTTCCATCCATGTCACTCTTTCTTTATGCAGCTAACCATGGTCCATGGGGATAGAAGGAAGCAAGTCCGTTATCAAAAGGAAGCAAGGCTATTATTGAAAGAAGCATGACCAACACCTTGGATCTTACTTCCTTTACCTCGGTCTACGTAGATTGGGCCTACACTCCTCTTTGGATAGACCATCCCTCCTTACCGTGCCTATATAAAGAGGGAGGACCTAAGAAAATGTTCATCCTTTCCAATTCATATGCGTCCTCCACAACCACAACCATGGGAACTACCACCCTGAAAACCGGAACATTTTATGCTTTCATTATTTGCTCTTTCCTACTTGGGATTTTTTGCGCTTACCTGCCAACCAGTGATGGAGATTGATGAAGATTGTTGATGGGGCAAATCAGAGTTCACGGAGCAAAGAAAATAAGTTATGCATGAACTCTGAGAAATCTTGGATATTCAAGCCTAATAATATTAGGGGTACACTTACGAGTTTTCCTAGAGTAGGGGGCAATGGCCCCCTTTGGCCCCATGAAGCTTTGCCACTGTTGCCGACCATCTTCCACCGCCTATTGGAGCGATTTTGCCGCCCTCAGCCCGCGCAACACCACATCCTGCAGTCAACCATCTTCCACTACCAATTGGAGAGATTCCGCCGCTCTCAGCCTTCGCAACACCACATCCCGCAACAACTACAGTTCCACCATTAGCGTATCAAATTCCTTCTTTCTCCACCATCCCGACCAAGAAGGAGCAGATCTTCTCCACTTACTCGGACAACCAATCGGGCGTCCTGATCTAGGTGTTCGAGGGCGAGCACGCGCTGACCAAGAACAACAACCTGTTGGGCAAGTTCGAGTTGTCCGGCATCCGGGGCTCCCCGTGGCATTCCTCGGGCTCCCCAAATCACCGTCTGCTTTGACATCAACCGCTGATTCGTGGGACGAGTACCTATGAATGTCTGAGAGTACATGCGGAGATGCCATGGTCAAGTTTGCAACTGTCGTGGTCGAGGTGTTCGGGCCTCAGTACCTGATAGAACCAGCGGTGGCAAACACTGAGAGGCTCCTAGCAATCTAAGAAGCAAGATGGTGGCCAGATTGCTTGGATCTCTTGAATGCATGCATTGGAAATGGAAGAAGTCGCCGAAGGCTTTAGAAGGGCAATATCAGGGTAATGTTAAGAAGCTCACCATCATTCTTGAAGAAGTTGCATCACATGATCTTTGGATTTGGCATGCTCGGGTCTCACAATGACATTAATGTGTTGCGGCGATCACCGTTGTGTTGCGAGGCTGACTGAAGTAAAAGCTCCTCCTTGCCACTATACTATCAATGAAGATGAGTACAACATGGGCTACTATCTGATTGATGGTATCTATCCTCCGTGGGCTATATTTGTCAGCACCATCTCTAACCTAGTTGGCCAGAAAAAGGCTCACTTTTCCCAAAGACAAGAAGCGGGCAGAAAGGATGTTGAGAGGACATTTAGAGTTCTGCAAAGCCGTTTTGCAGATGTTCATGGACCTGCTAAACAATGGGATCCAAAGACCTTGTAGGAGATGATGACATGTTGTGTGGTCATGCACGATCAAGGATGAGGGTGAGGACTCGCTTCTCTATAATTTGAGAACATGGGTGATCCTATCAAACATCCAGACCAGAATCCGGCCACATTTAAAGAGTTTGTTCGAATGCATCAATTAATTCGGCATCGACTAACTCACAAGCAGTTGAAGGAAGATCTGATTGAGCATCAGTGGGCGATTAAAGGGTACAACAATGTTAGGATGTAATATTTGAACTTTTCTAAATTTAAACTAGTGTTGCATGCGGCTATTTGAACGTTTGTACTCTATGTATGTGGCTATTTGATCGTGCGGACTTAAAAAATGAGGGAAAAGGATGTATGCGTGCAGCGTTGGATGACGGCCTCCCGCATCTATATCCGTGGACTGGTCCCCTATCCACTGACAGATGCGGGGGGGAGGGGGCGTAATTTGCGTGTTGCCGCTGGAGATGCCCTAACTCCCGGCAGGCTCGCTATGATCCGTGATGGACGCGCCATCCACGACCGCGAGCCACAGCGCACATGTCCACCAGGTGAGTAGGAAAGGAGAGGGGAGTGGGCGCAGACGACGCACTCCACCATCTACGTGCATGTGCAGGTCACATCATCCATGCACACACATCTATAATCTATAATACATAAATAGTTCATTCCCACTATGGTATTTCTATTGACATGCAGCCTATCCACATCAGCAATGCTGCCACATCAGCATTTAGTTAGAGGTTTACATGCGGGGCCCACACTACCCACCACAATAGAAAACATGCACGTCAGCTTCAGTTACTACTACTAATTGAACGTAACCTCCTGTTCACCTCTCGTCACAATTCAGTGTGTTCCACTTTCAGACTTATTATGAGCCACGCAATCAATAATGTATGTAAACTGAGGCGAGCGAGTTGGCCTTCTCCGCTTCCTCTCCCTGGCCACCGCTTATTCTTCCCGTTCCCCTCCCCTCGGCTTTCCCAAGCCACCCCGTCCCCTGAACTCTTCCTCCCGCTCCAACGCACTGCTTCCCGTTCTGCGATCCCTGCAATTCATCGCTGATGGGCCTTCTGATTGTAGGCACATCGGAGCTCTAGCTATTCGTGGAAGTGGAAGGAGTCATCGATGCGGCCATCCTCGCGCAGCTGAATCAGCATGTTGCGCACGCCGTTGGTCTGCTCCCGGCTCTACTAACGCGGGCAACCTCGGACGCGCCGCTCTGCTCCGGGCTTCCTCGCGCTGGCGTCCTCAAACGCACAAGACGCGTCCATCACCATCACGGCCCGATTCCAGTGTAACGGTCGTGCCTGATGCGCAGGGGCGGAGCCAGAAAATTTAGCCATTGGATTCGCTCATTGACTCATTATGATTTAGTACAAATAAATTAATGTGAAGGCTAATTTTCCACGGTCTTACGGCACTCAAAAATAACATAAAAATAGAAATTAGAAACCAAAGAGTTCAAGACACATACCAGTTGGATGAAATTAGAAAACCACTTGTCTAGATATTACTCATGCCGAAGTATAAATGAAGGAGGAGCAAATTAATTCATAGCTCGGGTATAGCTTCTCATTTTCCTGAAGACATTGGAAAAAGAAAAAGTTAGTTTGATAAGCTTAAAATAAGTACTATCGATCAAAAAAAGATTGATGCTCGTATAGTCCCCATTTTAATTTCTCAGCATATTGACAAGATTAAATATTGCATCATTACTAATGATAGAAAATATATCTTCCTTCATATGGCAAATCAGACAATCAGTTATCGACTTATCACCCATTTTATTGTGTAGCTTTTTTCTTGACAACATTAAGACTCCATTGAGTATCTTCAAATTTCCTCCGTGGATAATAAAAAATTAGACAATCGCCTGTAAGGTCCCTTTGCAAAATATATGTGCATAATCCCATTTTCCTTCTTAGGATTTCTCATGTGCATTGAAATTCTGTTACAATCAGAAGTATCATAAGGCAACTGATCTAAATTAATTTCTCTATGTCTTTGGAAGATTTACTTGCAATGACATTTGACACGCTTTGTCTACGTCTAGTGGGAGACCTGGACTTGCCTGCACCATATTGTCTGGATGTGGTGATTGATTTCTCTCTGAAGTTGTTCCAAGTCTGGATCTGATCTCACGGGTCAGTACCTTAAATTTGGAATTCAATAGATGGCTTGCCGCCGTTATCTGCTTGCTTTAGGGTTCGACGACGGAGGCATGGGCAAACAATGGAGACGAGAGAAGAGAGGCTAGATGTGAGTTCGGGAACCGAAGGTGGAGTGAAGTGCACTGTAGGTCCTCGAACTATTTCAGGGGTGTCACGTAGGTCCTCGAACTATGAAAATTGTCATCCAAGTCCTCAAAGTGCAGTAACTGTGTCATTCGAGTCCAAAATCTCCCTGACCCCCTCTAACCGGCCAGCTGGCGGCGTTAAACATGAACAATGAAATAGTGAACTGTGAACAGTAAAACAGCGTTAAGTTCCGAGCATCATTTCTGTACGTGATGAACAGTGTATGATGAACAGTAAAATAAAAAAAATCTGAAAACCTTTGAAATCGAAGATACCCAGGTGTATGAACCTTAAAATGTTCATTAATTCAGAAAAATGTTCGCGAATGATGAATTTGGAAAAAAATATACGCGACTTTAAAAAAATGTTCGCGGACGATGAATTTGGAAAAAATATTCGCGACTTTAAAAAATGTTCGTGAATGATGAATTTGGAAAAAATATTCACGACTTTAATTAAAATGTTCGTACCTTTAAAGAAATGTTCGTGAACGATTAATTGGAAAAAATATTCATGAATTTTAAAAAATATTCACAACTTTAAGAAAATGTTCGCGAACAATGAATTTGGAAAAACTATTCGTGAATTTAAAAAAATGTTCACTAACATTTTTTTAAAGTCAAATATATTTGTGGTTCGCGAACATTTTTTTAATGTCGCGAACATTTTTTCCATGCCTGCGAACAATATTTGTGGTTCGCGAACATATTTTCAAATTTATTGTTTGTGAACATTTTTCTAAAGTTGCGAATAACTTTTCCATATTCGCGAACATTTTTTTGAATTAGTGAACATTTTTACTGTTCACGCACCAGGGTATCTTCAATGCCAAAGAATTTCAGATTTTTTTTTATTTTTACTGTTCATCACGTACAAAAATGATGTTGGAACTGGAACGCTATTTTACTGTTCAGTGTTCACGGTTAACGGCGCCAGCTGGCTAGTTAGAGGGGTTAGGAAGATTTTGGACCTGAGTGATACACTTATTGCAGTTTGAGGACCTGGATGACGATTTTCATAGTTCGAGGACCTACATGACACCTCTGAAATAGTTTGAGGACCTACATTGCACTTCACTCCCGAAGGTGTGGCGGCGGCTGTGTGGGAAACGTACGAGTATAATTCAGCATAGAGAGACCTGCGTACTGGGGCACCCTGACCAAGGCAATTTGCTTATGGGCCTTTCGGCCTTTTTAGCCTATCCATCGTTGCATTATTTATTTGATGGGGTCAGCCTAATTATTTTATTGGATGCAGGCCTAATAAGGCCTACCTATACATACGTAACTAGCAGCTTTCGTTGGGTTCAACTGCACCCAACGCTACAACGGTAGCTCCGCCGCTGCTGATGCGGCCATCCCTGCGAAGCCAAGCGAGTATGTGTGCGCATGCGTTGCTCTGCTCCATGCCCTCCTCGCCTCGATGGTCTCAGACGTACCATGACCATCCCTGTTGCGGCCACGTTTTCAGCGGATGAGTTCGGGAAGGAGAACGTCGCTGACCTCACAAATGCCCTCTTTATGTCTTTATGAACACCCGCAAGCCCAACTAAAAAAGAGCATGAGCATCTCTTCTCCTTGCGATTGGCCCGTCAGGCCGTCAGTGCATGCACTTATTAGCTGTTGTATTTTTGGATTTCTAATGGTGCTTTCGAGGATTAATCTTCTGTATTTTTTTGATGGATTTCCATGGTCGATGAAGATCAGTACCAATGGTGAGCTCGAGCCTCCTATATGTTCTGGATTTCTTTCTTTGTGATCAGATTAATTTCCTGTTCTTATATTGTGTTTGTACGTTTTGTGCCGCTTGCTGGTAGTTCCGAGGTGCTTGCTAGCTTGAACTTGGCGAGAACGGCAACCTACGGACTACAACAACGCTTCTGCAGTTTAAGGTCAAGTGCTCTTTTCATAGTGGAACACTTGAGGAGGATTACTAAATTGCTTCATGTATCTATATTACATGTTATGTAAATCTTTTTCCCTTAAAAAATAGTTCTATAAGCCCAATTTTTCTATTCATTTTATATAATCGTTCCCGCAGCAACGCGCGGGGTATCTTTTAGTTATTACAAAAGCAGAAAAGCAAAGGGACTAGCCTACACAGCCATGCAACCAATGAGCTTATGCCAACAGTGAAGTGCCGCCTGGTGCAACTCCACAACAAGCCCTTGACGTTCCACGTTCGAGAGAAGGATAGCTCTTCAGATTGATTCAAGAAGCCTCGCCGTACCGAATCACCATCGTCTTCCACAACTGGCGAGAGATTAAAAGCGATGGTTTTATTACAGAAAGTAGTTTAGAACTGTCATCGGAGACACCCTCCGGATACTTCAGGTTGCAATGCGATGCAGCGTCGTGTAAATAAGGCATGGACGAGCATCCGCACATTAGGCAGAACCAGGGCCGTATGTCCACATGTGCAACAGGAGCAACTGAACAGGGCCCCCCACCATCGGAGGGCCCCTAATTATTTGATAATCAACGTATTAATTGAAGCATTAGTACTAGACTAAATAACTGTTGGAAGTATTTTACGCCAAGCAACCCTAGGTATCTATCTCCAGTCACGATCCATCAATCTAGTATGCGATGTCGTCAGGTCTTTTGAACTTGTGCTTCCAACTGGTGTAATATTTTATGAAAAAAAAATGCAGTGTTGACAAAAAAATACTCCCTCTGTAAAGAATTATAAGAGCGTTTAGAACACTACTTTAGTGATCTAAACGCTCTTATATTTCTTTACGGAGGGAGGACTTGTTTATCTTTCACACATAGAGCCTAATTTTTTGCACAGGGCCTCTCATTTCCCTGGTACGGCCCTGGGCAGAACGTGTCTCCTCCAGCGTTGGAAGGGGAAATTGTCAGGTTTCCAACTTTCCACCACATTTTCTTAGCAGGAGGCAGCAAGGATCATTTCATCTTAGATGTTTGCTACCCCGACCACGTACGCGTTCCAAGCATCTGCCTGGTTGAAATGCTGGAGCTCTTCGTACTTCACGCCGCGGTCGGCAGTGTATTCCTTGGCGTTTCCGCTTGATTTGGTGTCCGGCATCTCCCTGACCCAGACATGGATGGACTTAAATCCAGCTTCCTCCAAACAGTCCTTGATTTCTGGTATCGACCACCTGCAAAAGAGCGATATGAATTGCAGTTTTGAAGACACTCTCCGTCCATCTGTAAGAACAATGATCCATTGCCATTTACATGCATTAATTTCCAGAAACCAATATAGTATTGCCTGTTGCCAGCGCTGCGCAAGTGCGCCACTGCATATAACTGAAAAGCGCCCCCAAGGTTCATATATCTATGAAAAGTACAAGGATACGGCATAGGAAAATGCGTATTGCTAACACATAAACAACAGCAGCAACTCTGGCACCAATCGTATCATTGCCTCTGGTTTCCCTGGACCACAAATACCAACCTTATTCCACCTTGAAGCAGGTTTCTGTTTTGTGAGTACAGGCATGATAACAACCGCAGATGGCATTATCATCAAAGTATGGCAGCTCATTGTTGGAACCTACCAAGCTACCACAAGAAGCCCAGGTCTGTTGACACCATGAAAGGATCAGGAGGCATGGCAGCAGATCAAGTTTAAAGATAAGCACCTATCTTGAGTTACAGCATCTAGTTTGGTTCCTTTAGATTCAGTTTACATCCCATCAGATAAGACTTGTTCCCTTGCAGTTTCTGTTGCAATGGTTAGAGCCTTGCCTATATAATGACGCCAGGCATATGGGGTTGATTCAACAGAAAACATTCCTCTATATTCCACCACCCCCTATCTATAACACATGTAGGCACCTTCTCCCTCAGCGGCGTTGGTCGCCCTCCCATCAACCATTCCTACTGCCGTAGATCCAATCCTCCCCGAGAAAGCCCAAAAGACCATGACATTTTGCCTATTTTTAAATACAAGTTATTCGTATCGGAAGACCAGCATTACAGATTTTTCGTAATTGTTCAATGAGTGAATGGAAAAGTAAGTGACAAGTCTGAACTTAAATGTTGCCTTGCCAAGTAGTAATGTTTAAGGAACTTACAGGCGCCAATGGTACGTGAAAGCATGCCGTATCATTTGCTTCTTTCCAACTTGAAAGTGGAGGCTGATCCTTGTTTCACGAGTTATGATATCAAACTCTTCTTGCTCCCAGAAATACTGTATGCATAGTTGTATATAAGAAGAAGAATTCTAGATTAAAATTATGCCACAAGATTATGAGCTCTTACTAATAAAACTACTGCAGATCAATTTGCAGACTATACAAAGTGGAAGTTCTATGATTGTCAGTACAGTATATTAGATATATTACAATCTTTGTGTACTGAATCATCATATCCGAGCTAATTTCATCAAATCTATCAAGCGTGTTTTTTATGAAAGAAACATAGTGTAACACATATATTTGCCATGCAACCCATAACAAATATAACTTACTAAATTGCTGATTCAAGCTGTCTTAACTTTGGCTAACTACATGAAGGTCAAATAAAATATATAGCTAAATTACTCGGATACAAAAATTCAACATCTTTTATGCCGCATATTACAACCGCCAGATATTTATAATTTTATATATGATACAATTAGATTTGTTAGCATGCTGTAAATTCTTCTTACAATTAATGCATCGTTTACCAATAAGAAAATGCAACCTCACCTACCAAATACTAATCCTATCACCTATGACACTATGCCTAACTAGTATACTTTAGAAGAAAGGCCTCGATGTGCTGCAATTACAAAGCACTGATATAACTCTACTCACAGTGAAGCTGGGGAATCTCCTCTGGAGACGAAGCTTGCATTCAGATGATGTGCCACCATATACATCCATTACAAATATACCGCCTCTTTTAGAAAGTGCATTGAAAGCATGCCTGAAATACAAAACCAAGTCCTTTCTCTTGTGAAGGCAACAACAACTGTAGTTGAATGCACAAATTATGTCTCTTCCAGGCAAAACTGCATCTGACATGGTCGAATTGGCTTCACATTTCGTAAATGAAGAATCTGACTGCTCGCAGCTGTTCTTTTCAGTAGAGCCATCGTCACTGGTAACATTTAGACCTTGTACGAGATCACTGATCTTTTGCTTGACAAGGCGAGATTCATTTGGCTGCAGAACATTTCCATCAAAAAGCAACAATCTCGAAGACCCATCAGCTCCAATCTTGCTCAGATTGTTCTCAAGACACCACTCAAGTGACTCACGGTCAAAGTCTAAGCCCACTGCTGTTCGTCTCGTATCAGTGCGAAGCCACTCAGTACTGCCAACAGAAAAAAAAGATTATGAGCAACACATGCACTTAAACACTGAAGCCAAATAATAATATCTCTGATGTTGAACACCTCTGAATACTGAACCAAGTACTCCAAAGAGTAACCATTTTAATATGACAGCTCCTAATTATATGTGTGTTAAGTGTAATGTTAGAGCCATCTAAGGTGTTTGCGAAATTGACAGCAGGGTAGATTGTGCAAAGGCTATGCTTAATGCTTGGCAGTGCTCTGACCTGAGGAGGGCGGTGCCACAGAAATCCTCCTGCAGGTGGAGAGGGACGCGCCCGCCGACGTACATCAGAAAGAACTTCTGCAGGTAGCTGATGTCCCCTTTTGGCGACTGAGCACAGAAGCACAACACCAATGTCATTTCGTCGAACAGGTTGTGAGCACGGAGACTTTCACAGGTCCAAGCTACGGTGGAAGCTAGCGAGGTTACCTGCACGGAGAGCTGGTACAGGTGGAACTTGGAAGGCATCGATCCGACTTGCCACTGGCCTGGGCGGTCGCCTGCTTCCGCGTCTCCGTCGTGTTCGTCTTCCGCTGCTGCGTCGTCGGAATCGTCACCGTCCGAGTCCTCCTGGCGGCGCGGCGGGGCGTCGTAGGCAGATGAAGGCAAGTCGTCGTCGCCGACCTGCGAGCCACGGCGGCCGCGGCCTTGCCGGTGCGACTCCTTCGTCTTCTTCCCGCTCTTGCCCATGGTCGCCGGGGCGCGTGCGTAGCGGTGAGGGGTTAGGGGTTTGGAACAGAGAGATGAAAGGCCAGGGACTTGGTTGTAATTTATTTTTCTCTACTCCTATAAAAGAGTGAGTTGGTGATGATGGTGTGCCTGCCTTTGGGCCATATCAACCGTCTGATCTAGAATGTAGGGTTGAGATTAAGAAGTGTTGTCCCCGAGCCCTTCTCAAGTGACTTTGACCTAAAAAAACAGTTTGGAGGTTCTCTTTCTCCTTCTCTCGCGAAGGAAACAGAGCATTCGAGAACCCTTTGAAATTCCTTGCCGCCGTCCACTCCCATCTCCTTCCCAGGGACTGACGGATTGAGCTTCGAGATTATCCGATATCTCTCCTTCTAGATATGGCTATGCAGGCCGTCGAAGACAGAGACAACAGTGGCGGTTGCTGCCATATTCAGGTTTATTCTGTATGATAAGTTACTTTATTTTCCCTCTGTGGCTATTGAGATTGATTCCCTTTTGTGATGGTTCTGCTTTTGAACCTCCAACGTGAGGCTCAATTCTTTCCTGTTGCCCATGGTGGCTACCAGCAGCTAGATTGCCATGATTAGGCCTAGGTGTTACATGCACGGTTGATATCTGCAGGTGACGAGTGATGACCCACAAGTATAGGGGATCAATTGTAGCTCTTTACGACAAGTAAGAGTGTCGAACCCAACGAGGAGCAGAAAGAAATGACAAGTAGTTTTCAGTAAGGTAATGTCTGCAAGTGCTGAATGTGAGTAGCAGAGTAGTTTGGTAGCAAAATATTTTGTAACGAGCAAGTAACGATAGCAGTAACAAAAGTGCAGCAAGGTAGCCCAATCCTTTTGAGGCAAAGGACAGGCCAAAACGGTCTCTTATGATAAGCAAAGCGTTCTTGAGGGTACACGGGATTTTCATCTAGTCTTTTTCACCATGTTGGTTTAATTTGTGTTCGGTACTTTGATAATTTGATATATGGGTGGATCGATGCTTAGGTATTGTTCTTACTTGAACAAACCTCCTACTTATGATTAACCCTCCCGCAAGCATCCGCAACTACGAGAAAAGTATTAAGAATAAATTCTAACCATAGCATTAAACTTTTGGATCCAATTGGTCCCTTACGGAATAGCGCATAAACTGGGATTTAAGCTTCTGTCACTCTCGCAACCCATCATCTGATTGCTACTCCACAATGCATTCCCTTAGGCCTAAATATGGTGAAGTGTCATGTAGTCGTAGTCGACGATCACATGACACCACTAAGGGAATCACAACATACGTACTATCAAAATATCGAACACATATCAAGTTCACATGATTACTTGCAACATGATTTCTCCTGTGACCTCAAGAACAAAAGTAACTACTCAGAAATGATAATCATGCTCAAGATCAGAGGGGTATTAAATAGCATATTGGATCTGAACATATAATCTTCCACCAAATAAACCATATAGTAATCAACTATAAGATGTAATCAACACTACTAGTCACCCACAAGCACCAATCTATAGTTCCGGTAACAAGATTGAACACAAGAGATGAACTAGGGTTTGAGATGAGATGGTGTTGTTGAATATGTTGATGGAGATTGCCCTCCCCAAGATGGGAGAGTTGTTGGTGATGATGATGACGATGATTTCGCCCTCCGGGAGGGAAGTTCCCCCGGCGGAATCGCTCCGCCGGAGGGCAAAAGTGCTCCTGCCCAAGTTCTGCCTCGAGACGGCGACGCTCGGTCCCGAAAGTCCTCCTCTTATTTTTTTTCTAGGTCAAAATGACCTATATACCAGAAGATGGGCACCGGAGGTGGGCCTGGGTGAGCACAACCCATCAAGGCGCGCCTGGGCTCCCTGGCGCGCCCAGGCGGGTTGTGCCCACCTGGTGGGCCCCCTCTAGTAGTTATTTGCTCCAATAATTCTCAAATATTTCATAAAAAATCCTCGTGAAGTTTCAGCTTGTTTGGAGTTGTGCAGAATAGGTGGCATGACGTAGCTTTTCCAGGTCCAGATTTCCAGTTGTCGGAATTCTCCCTCTTGATGTGTACCTTGCAAATTATGAGAGAAAAGGCATTTGAATTACTCCAAAAAGTATTATTATGGATAAATATCATAAATAACAGTAATAAAACATGATGCAAAATGGACGTATCAACTCCCCCAAGCTTAGACCTCGCTTGTCCTCAAGCGAAAACCGAAATCGAAAAACATGTCCACGTGCTTTGAGAGAGAGGTGTCGATAAAAACAAAATACGGACATAGAAGCATCATGTAGATTATTATAACAGCTACAAACTTAAACATAAGACTTTTATCATAGAGCTTTTATCATATACTTCTCATGAATAAGTAACAGTTCATCACACAATCAAAGTATAAAGCAAAAACTCTATTAGAAACCAACAAACTATGTTCTCAGTCAACTTTGCAACTACAATTCATCATATTCTCAGGAAGGGTCACGTATCAGAGCCTTCAGGAAAGTCCACATACTCAACCATCATATAGTCTTCTATGATTGCTAACACTCACCGCGTACACATATAAGCAAAACGTTTCAACCGGACACATAGAAATATAGGGGCTTATAGTTTCGCCTCCCAACGCATTCACCTCAAGGGTGATGTCAACAATAATAACTCATGCTATATATATTCAACTGGACATATGTGCCTAGATCTTCTGAAGGAAATATGCCCTAGAGGCAATAATAAAGTTATTATTTATTTTCTTATATCACGATAAATGTTTATTATTCATGCTAGAATTGTATTAACCGGAAACATAATACATGTGTGAATACATAGACAAACAGAGTGTCACTAGTATGCCTCTACTTGACTAGATCGTTGATCAAAGATGGTTAAATTTGGCAAATGGATGCCAAAAAAGCATTCCTGAATGGATTTCTAGAAGAAGAGTTGTATATGATGCAACCATAAGGTTTTATTGATCCAAAGGGAGCTAACAAAGTG
This sequence comes from Aegilops sharonensis, assembly GCA_904067115.1. NCBI lineage: Eukaryota > Viridiplantae > Streptophyta > Magnoliopsida > Poales > Poaceae > Aegilops > Aegilops sharonensis. The sequence goes on along the minus strand of LR880968.1, from coordinate 744,635,362 downwards.
TGCAAGCTCCAGCGATCCATTTATGGACTGGTGCAAGCCTCTTGGAGTTGGAATAAATGCTTTGATAGTGTGATCAAAGCATTTGGTTTTGTACAGACTTTTGGAGAAGCCTGTATTTACAAGAAAGTGAGTGAGAGCTCTGTAGCATTTCTGATATTATATGTGGATGACATATTGTTGATTGGAAATGATACAGAATTTCTGGATAGCATAAAGGGATACTTGAATAAGAGTTTTTCAATGAAAGACCTCGGTGAAGCTACTTACATATTGGGCATCAAGATCTATAGAGATAGATCAAGACGCTTAATTGGACTTTCACAAAGCACATACCTTGACAAAGTTTTGAAGAAGTTCAAAATGGATCAAGCAAAGAAAGGGTTCTTGCCTGTGTTACAAGGTGTGAAGTTGAGTCAGACTCAATGCCCGACCACTGCAGAAGATAGAGAGAAGATGAAAGATGTTTCCTATGCTTCAGCCATAGGCTTTATCATGTATGCAATGATGTGTACCAGACCTGATGTGTGCCTTGCTATAAGTCTAGCAGGGAGGTACCAAAGTAATCCAGGAGTGGATCACTGGACAGCGGTCAAGAAAATCGTGAAATACCTTAAAAGGACTAAGGATATGTTTCTCGTTTATGGAGGTGACAAAGAGCTCATCGTAAATGGTTACGTTGATGCAAGCTTTGGCACTGATCCGGACGATTCTAAATCGCAAAAACCAGATTCGTGTTTACATTGAACGGTGGAGCTGTCAGTTGGTGCAGTTCTAAACAAAGCGTCGTGGCGGGATCTACGTGTGAAGCGGAGTACATAGCTGCTTCGGAAGCAGCAAATGAAGGAGTCTAGATGAAGGAGTTCATATCCGATCTAGGTGTCATACCTAGTGCATCGGGTCCAATGAAAATCTTTTGTGACAATACTGGTGCAATTGCCTTGGCGAAGGAATACATATTTCACAAGCGAACCAAGCACATCAAGAGACGCTTCAATTCCATCCGAGATCTAGTCCAGGTGGGAGACATAGAAATTTGCAAGATACATACGGATCAGAATGTTGCAGACCCGTTGACTAAGCCTCTTCCACGAGCAAAACATGATCAGCACCAAGGCTCCATGGGTGTTAGAATCATTACTGTGTAATCTAGATTATTGACTCTAGTGCAAGTGGGAGACTGAAGGAAATATGCCCTAGAGGCAATAATAAAGTTATTATTTATTTCCTTATATCGTGATAAATGTTTATTATTCATGCTAGAATTGTATTAACCGGAAACATAATACCTGTGTGAATACATAGACAAACATATTGTCACTAGTATGCCTCTACTTGACTAGCTCGTTGATCAAAGATGGTTATGTTTCCTAGCCATAGACATGAGTTGTCATTTGATTAATGGGATCACATCATTAGGAGAATGATGTGATTGACATGACCCATTCCGTTAGCTTAGCACACGATCGTTTAGTATGTTGCTATTGCTTTCTTCATAACTTATACATGTTCCTATGACTATGAGATTATGCAACTCCCGTTTACTGGAGGAACACTTTGTGTGCTACCAAACTTCACAACGTAACTGGGTGATTATAAAGGATCTCTACAGGTGTCTCCGAAGGTACTTGTTGGGTTGGCGTATTTCGAGATTAGGATTTGTCACTCCGATTGTCGGAGAGGTATCTCTGGGCCCTCTC
>LR880968.1:744616255-744631041 GCA_904067115.1 Aegilops sharonensis | reverse complement strand
GCTTGATTAATATTGATGATATGGGTAGTACAAGAGTAGATCTACCACGAGATCAGAGAGGCTAAACCCTAGAAGCTAGCCTATGGTATGATTGTTGTTCGTCCTACGGACTAAAACCCTTCGGTTTATATAGTCACCGAATAGGGTTAGGGTTACACAGAGTCGGTTACAATGGTAAGAAATCTACACATCCGCATCGCCAAGCTTGCCTTCCACGCCAAGGAAAGTCCCATCCGGACACGAGACGAAGTCTTCAATCTTGTATCTTCATAGTCCAGGAGTCCGGCCAAAGATGATAGTTCGGCTATCCGGACACCCCCTAGTCCAGGACTCCCTCAGTAGCCCCCGAACCAGGCTTCAATGATGATAAGTCCGACGTGTTGATTGTCTTCGGCATTGCAAGGCGGGTTCTCCTCCGAATCCTGTGTTGAATAGTGTCCGGCTTCTGATAAATGCTGCGCTCCTTGGCTTCCGCGCCCAATAATGGCCGTCTTCCACGTGTCGACCGAATGTGAAAAGTCAGGGTATCTTTACATTTACCCCCCTTGCCGTGCAAATGAGCCGTCTATAAAAGAGACGGGGATCCAGATCCGGATCACACCATCCTCCCTTCGCGAGCCTTCATCAGAGCGCCTTTGACAAAAAACCCATTCCACTATGGACAATCGACGCGGCTCCTCCTCTCGCGCTCCCAGCCCTCAGCCCGGAGATTGGGGGCGATGCTCAGTCCCGCACAGCGAATTGGTGGTACTCCAAACCAAGGGATTCCTTCCCCCGACCTTCATGGTTCCAGTGCGTTCCGGACTCGCCACTTATAAGGGCGGGAAGCAGGCGGAGAGCGTCCTCGATCCCTCTAAGGGAGAGCGGGTATGCTTCGTCTCTTACCTAATGAGAGGACTCGGACTTCCAATCCATCCGTTTCTCCAGGGGCTTCTGGAGTTCGACGGCCTCCAGCTGCACAACCTTACGCATGCCTCCATCTTGCATATAGCAGGCTTTGTGGCCCTTTGCGAGCTGTTTCTGGGCGTTGAGGCCCATTTCGCTCTGTGGAAGAGATTGTTCTGCCTTGTGCCTCGTTCTCACGAAGGATCAATATATCAAGTGGGCGGAGCCGAACTATGGCGCATCGCCGGGACCGGATACTTATCCGGAACCCCAAAGAAGGCGTCCGAGGACTGGCCCTCGGAATGGTTTTACATGGAGGACGTCCCGCTGCCGGATCCTGTTTGGATCGGCCTTCCGGAGTTTAGCAACGCTCCTCTGAAGAAGCGCCTAAGCTAGCGCCCGCGGAGCCCCCAGGGGGAAAATGACCGGGACGTCCTTTACTTGATGAGCCGAATAAGATTACTGGCTCATGCCGGATTGACCATGATTGGAGTCATGGCAACCTGCATTATGAGGGGAGTGCAGCCGCTCCAATATAGAGGCCACCCCATGTGGGACTTCAACGGGGAGGACGATGCCACCCGCCATGGCTGCAAAGGGCCGGGATCGGTCACCGAACTGGTGAAGACCTTGTCCTCCATGTACAAAGGGGAAGAGGGGGATTTTCTCCGCGCCAGTCCGCTGAACGGGTTTTCTTCGAATAATCCTCGAAGTTGGGTAAGCAAATATCTTTGTGGCTTGTCCGATCCATGTTCCCGAGGTTAAATATCTCATTTGATGGTTTCTACGCAGGAACTGCGCTGGGCCGTGGAGAAGATACACAGCCCGCCCCCACAACCCGAGGATCCGGAACGGTCCCTCGATCCGGCCTCTAAAGAGGACCTGGATATAAAGGTGGAGCTGATCGACGGGGTGTTACACCAACTTAGCATCGACAATGCTTTGGTTGCCATTACGCCCGACTACCCCGGATTATTTCCGGCCTCCCAGGTAACCGCGACCGAAGTCCGGATACCATGACCCACCCGTGCTTTCCTTCTAATCACCACGTATTTGATGGTGTTTCGCAGGGGGTGCCTTCGAGGCAGGAGGCCGAGCCCGCGACGGCTAGCCAACAAGGGGCAGTGCGGCCCCGCAGGCTAAAAAGAAGTGCGGTCCGGATCGAAACTCCGCCGCAACGGTATAGCGCGTCACCATATTCCCAGGATTGATTCCTGGAAGGCGTACTAATGTTGGTGCTCTTTTCAGGAAAAAGAGCGCTCGCCGGACTGAGTCCGGAGGGGTTGCCAATCGAACCTCCGCCAGCCAGGCTCCAAAGTCGGGTCCAGAAGCAGAAGCGATCACGAGGCGTGCGTCGGATGCTCCTCCGACAGAGGATGCCGACAGATTGTCCGCCACCAACTCTGAGGTGGAGAGCGCCATGAGAGAGCGCCATGAATTACAGGCGCCGCCGGACAGTTCTTCGTGAGGCATGTTTCTCCCAAGAGGCCTTGAATGCCTTCAATTCGGGAGATGCGCACCTCCGTGCCGTTCAAGATGGTCTAGCTAGCGCCACGGAGCAGTATGTAAAGGACATACGGGTGAGGAAATTTGACAGTTATATATGCCAGTAGCCCCCGAGACTTAAAATAGTTAGAATAAATGATTTAAGGATCATTTGTGATGCAGGATCTTACAAATAAGAATACCCGACTGTCTCAGGAGCTTGAAGAATGCAAGGCCCAACTTGAGGCCGCACTAGCCGCTACCGGGGGAGCCACAGAGACCCCCTTTGGTAATATATGCTTCAAAAGATAAATAGTTTGTGAAGTGCGGCGTGTGTGTAAATCTGACAATAATATTGCAGATGGCGCCGGACTAGATCCGGACAAGCAACAGCTCTTGCGCCGGTTGAAGTCCGGCGAGAATGTGCTTACAAGGGTGAGGCAAGAGAAAAATAATCTCCAAGATGCCAACACCCAGCTGGGTGAGGAACTAAAGGATGTTCGTGCCCAGCTGTTTGACTCCGTGAAGGAGAATCGGCGACTTCGTCGCGGCATTTACAGTAAGTGCTTGAGCGAACTTTTGAAAAAGAGTTCGGCGAGGAAGTCAATTAATAGAGTTATGTCTGTAGGTATGCTCACGGGTCGTCCTGAAGAGGAAATGCCCGGTTCTACGGGTGACCTTCTTCCTGAGCTATTGCAACTGCACTAACGAGTTCGGCAGGTGATGAAAGGCGTCGCCCAGGCCTTGTGGCCATCTATCTCCCTACCCGAAGGCCTTGGAGAGCTTGCAGAGAAGCTTCAGGGAGCACGTCGGCGCTTCCGACTATGGAAGATATCGGCCTGTCGTCAAGGCGCCAGGGAGGCCTGGGCCATGGTGAAGACGCGGTACACGAAGGTGGACCCAAACCACATGGCCGAGGTCAGACCTGTGGGGCCCGACGGGAAGGAGATCCCTGTGAGCTTAATGTACGGCCAAGTAGAGTTGGCCGCAAAGTATTCCCAGCAGGACTGTAAACTAGACAGCCTATTAGATGGCATTGAAGAGGAATACAATCAGTCAATTTGACTATGTAATTTAAAATGACATGTAAAATGCCTTCTAGCCGGATTGTAGATCGTTTGTCGTAGCGGACCTTTTCGCTTCAACCTCGGGACCCAACAGTCCGGAGTGTGTCCGAATACCCTCGCGGTTATGTAAAAACCGGGGTATGCGTGGATACCAGGCGTAGGGGTCATGAGTGCTTTATCATACAAGTGCCCAACTAGTTACGTTATATTACATGGTTAGTAAGAAACATCTTCCAGGGAGAATAGTTCCGTTAGGGGTTCCTTTCCCTGGGAGGCATGCCCTAAAGTGCATGTCCGGACTGCGAAAAAAGCAGAAAAGCATCTGGGGGTAGATAAATGAAAAATAAAAAATCATCTTTTAGTTCATCGACTGAATATTCCCTTAAGAACGCTAGCTTTCGGCTTCACCCAGTCTGAGGTACACGTCCGGCTGACCCGACGGTAACAATCGCAGAGGTGCTCCCTTTACCACCTAGCCGAACAATCGAGAACGTAGGGGTAAGCACAGGAGCCAAGCAACCCAGCTTGGCCAAAACTTAAGTCATATCGATGCATATAATGGTGAATAAAAGGTACATGTGGAAGTGTGACACATGTGTTGGGCATAAAGCCCGTATAAATAAGCTTCTGTTCAAGAAGCCCCCAGGCATAATGAGCGCGGATAGCGCGTCAAGTGTGTGCGAACAATGCGCAAACGAGCCTCTAAAGGCTTCAAGAAGAAGGAGGAGGAAGGAGTGAAATAAAATACAACAAAAATAGAAAATGTGGACGGAGGAAGGAGACGAACTCGGAGTCCGGCGCTTAGGCGTAGAATCTTCGTAGACGGGTTGCGTTCCATGGGTTCGGCTCGAGTCGGTTATCCGATGCGTTTCCCAGACGGTATGCTCCGACGGTCAGGACCTGGTCGATGATGAAGGGACCTTCCCATTTGGGCTTGAGTTTGTCCTTTTTCTTGTCCGGCAGGCGTAGAACTAGTTCGCCAACGTTGTAAGCTTTGGCCCGTATTTCCCTACTTTGATATCTTCGAGCCTGCTGTTGATAAAATGCGGAACGAGCTTTTGCCACGTCGCGCTCCTCCTCCAATGCGTCCAAACTGTCCTACCGATCGAGCTCGGCTTCTCTTTCTTCATACATGCGCACGCGAGGTGAGTCATGCATTATGTCGCAGGCAAGACTGCCTCTGTGCCGTACACCATAAAAAATGGTGTGAATCCGGTAGTACGAATCGGTGTGGTCCGCAGCCCCCAGAGTACAGAGTCGAGCTCCTCAACCCAGTGCGTGTTAGATTCCTTGAGGGACCGCACTAGTCTGGGTTTAGTGCCTCTCATGATTAGACCGTTTGCTCGCTCGACTTGACCGTTGGTTTGAGGGTGATAGACTGAAGCGTAATCGAGCTTGATGCCCATGTTTTTGCACCATAATTTGACCTCATCGGCCGTTAAGTTGGTGCCGTTATCAGTGATCATACTGTGGGGGACGCCGTAGCGGTGCACTACCCCTGATATGAAGTCTATCACCGGCCCGGATTTGGCCGTTTTGACAGGCTTGGCCTCTATCCATTTGGTGAATTTATCCACCATGACCAATAGGTATTTTTGCTTGTGGGTTCCTCCCTTAAGGGGTCCAACCATGTCAAGCCCCCAGACCGCGAACGGCCAGGTGATGGGTATAGTTTTGAGGGCGGTGGGTGGCATGTGGCTTTGATTAGCAAAAAGCTGGCAACCGACACATCGTTGGACTAAATCCTGCGCATCTGCCCGGGCCGTCGGCCAATAAAATCATGTATGGAAGGCCTTGCCTACAAGGGCCCGGGCTGCGGCGTGGTGCCCACCCAGTCCGGCATGAATTTCAGCTAGGAGGTTTCGCCCTTCCTCTTCGGAGATACACCTTTGAAGGACTCCTGTTGTGCTTTTCTTATAAAGCTCTCCCTCATGGACTTTATAGGCTTTGGATCGCCGTACTATGCAGCGAGCCTCATTTTGGTCTTCGGGGAGTTCCTGCCTAGTTAGGTAGGCTACGAATGGTTTCGTCCACGGGGCGATGACCGCCATTATTTCGTGAGCGGACGGTGTTATTTCGTTGGCAGAGCCTCCGATTGTGTCAGAGTGTTCGGTGTCAGGTAGTGCGGTTGGGTCCGGATTGTTATTTCCGGACTCCCCTTCCCATAGTACGGATGGCTTGAACAGCCATTCCAGGAAGATGTTGGGCGGGACGGCATCGCGTTTTGCACCGATGCGTGCCAATACGTCCGTCGCCTAGTTGTTATCCGGGGCTATATGATGAAGTTCGAGCCCTTCGAACCGTGCTGACATTTTTAGGACCGCATTGCGGTACGCTGCCGTTTTCAGATCTTTGGCATCAAAGCCTCCGCTGATTTGAGATATCGCGAGGTTCGAATCCCCGTGCACCTCTAGGCGTTTAATGCCCATGGAGACTGCCATCCGGAGGCCGTGCAGAAGGGCCTCATATTCGGCTGCGTTGTTGGAGTCCGTATACATTATCTGAAGGACGTATTGGACTGTGTCCCCGGTAGGGGACGTCAGGACGACGCCAGCCCTAGGCCGGCCAGCATTTTGGAGCCGCCAAAGTGCATGATCCAATTGGAGTATGCGCCGTACTCTTTAGGGACTTCGGCTTCGGTCCATTCGGCCACGAAGTCGGCCAAAACCTACGACTTAATAGCTCGTCGTGGCTTATAGGTTATGTCGAACGGAAGGAGCTCTATGGCCCATTTAGCAGTCCGGCCCGTTGCGTCGCGGTTGTTTATAATGTCGTTAAGAGGTACTTCGGAGGCTACCGTTATCGAACACTCTTGAAAGTAGTGTCGCAGCTTCCGGGATGCCATGAATACCACGTATGCTATCTTTTGATAATGTGGGTACCGGGACTTGCATGGAGTTAGGACAGTGGACACATAGTAAACCGGTCTTTGAAGAGGGAACCTGTGTCCATCTGTTTCTCGTTCGACGACGAGCACCGCGCTAACAACTTGATGTGTTGCGGCGATATATAATAGCATTGGTTCGCCCATGTTGGGAGCAGCCAGGACCGGATTTGTTGCCAATATGGCTTTTATTTCTTCGAGTCCGGCCGTGGCGGCATCCGTCCACTCGAAGTGTTCGGTGCGCCGGAGGAGGCGGTAAAGGGGTAACGCCTTTTCTCCCAAACGGGAAATAAAGCGGCTTAGAGCCGCTACGCATCCAGTCAATTTTTGTATTTGCTTGAGGTATTTTGGAATATCCAATTGTGACAAAGCTCGGATCTTGGCTGGGTTTGCTTCAATTCCTCTACCAGACACAATGAAGCCCAAGAGCTTTCCGGCTGGAACTCCGAAGACGCATTTTTCCGGATTGAGCTTAATGTCATATTTTCGGAGATTGTCGAATGTGAGCCTCAAGTCGTCTACTAGAGTTTCGACATGCTTGGATTTGACGACCACGTCATCTACATATGCTTCCACTGTTTTGCCAATCTGGTTTGCCAGACATGTCTGAATCATGCGCTGATATGTTGCGCCGGCATTTTTGAGCCCGAAGGGCATTGTGTTGAAGCAGAATGGGCCGTATGGAGTGATGAATGCTGTTGCAGCTTGGTCTGGCTCCGCCATCTTGATTTGGTGGTAGCCGGAGTACGCGTCGAGGAAGCACAATGAGTCGTGTCCTGCTGTAGCGTCGATAATTTGATCAATGCGAGGGAGTGGGAAGGGATCCTTTGGGCAAGCCTTATTAAGGTCTTTGAAATCAACACATAGGCGCCAGGATTTATCCTTCTTTGGTACCATCACCAGATTTGCTAGCCAGTCCAGATGTTTTATATCTCTGATGAATCTGGCTTCCAGAAGTTTGGCTAGCTCCTCTCCCATGGCATGTCTCTTGGGTTCGGAAAAGCGCCGAAGAGCCTGTTTGACTGGCTTGAATCCTTTTAGGATATTTAGGTTGTGCTCGGCTAGCCGACGTGGGATTCCTGGCATGTCCGAAGGGTGCCAAGCAAAAATGTCCCAGTTTTCTCGTAGAAATTCTCGTAGTGCGGCGTCTACATCAGGGTTTAATTGTGCCCCAATGGAGGCCTCTTTGCAGGGTCCGTTGGGTGGACTTGGAATTTGACTATTTCATCCGCTGGTTTAAAAGAGGTGGACTTGGATCTTCTATCAAGTATCACATCATCCCTGTTCACCATGGACCGCATCGCAGTGAGTTCCTCGGTCGCTAGGGCTTCAGATAGTGCCTCGAGGGCTAGTGCTTGCTGTCTTGTTTTCGGCACGGAGTGCTATGTTCGGATCACTAGCGAGAGTGATGATTCCGTTAGGTCCGGGCATTTTAAGCTTCATGTACCCATAATGGGGTATAGCTTGAAAAATTGTGAATGCCTCTCGCCCTAATAAAGCGTGATATCCGCTGCTGAACGGGGCCACTTGAAATGTGACCTCCTCGGACCTGTAATTGTCCGGCGAGCCGAACACTACGTCCAATGTGATTTTTCCTATGCAGCATGCTTCCCGGCTAGGGATTATTCCTCTAAAGGTTGTGCTGCTTCGCTCAATGCGGTTCCAGTCTATTTCCATTTTTCGGAGGGTTTCCTCGTAGATGAGGTTTAGTCCACTGCCGCCATCCATGAGTACCTTAGTAAGGCGAAAGCCGTCCACTATTGGACTGAGGACCAATGCGGCTGGTGCTCGGGCTGTTCGAAATTTAGGTTCGTCACTGGCATTAAAGGTAATAGCCGTGTCACTCCATGGATTTATTGTTGCTACTTGGTAGACTTCGGCAAGGTTGCGGAGTGTTCGTTTCCGCATGTTATTTGATGCGAAAGTCTCGAAGACTGTTAATACCGTACTTGTGTTGCTGGGCTGGGATTCTGAGGCTAGAAGCTCTTCGCCACTTTTGGCCACCTGCCGTAGTATCCAACATGCTCGAAGGCGATGAGTTGGAGTGGCGCCCTCTGTGCTATGAATTTTGCAGGGTCCGTTTAGCCAACCCTCCAGTACGGTTCCGTGCCCTTTAGGGGGTTTTTGTTTTTTGATGTATAACCTAGGTGCTTGGTGATGATGCACCCTTTTATTTCGGACTAGGGCTGTATTCGGGGCCGGATTATCCCAAAATTTACTTTCGGTTTTCCAAGCACTCTCCATCGCACAGTACTTTTGTACTATGGTCGCCAAGTCAGCAAAGCATGTAATTTCGCGACGACTTACGGCGTTTAGGATTCCCTTGTCCGTGCAATTATTGCAGAAAAGTGAGATTGCGTCCTCCTCTCGGCATTCCTTTATCCTGTCCATGACCAGGAGGAATCTGGCCCAGTAATGATGTACTGTTTCAGCGGGCTCTTGCCGAATTCAGGATAGATCGCTAAAGTTTGGGTGGGCGGGTGGAACTAAATCCGGAACCCCGTCCAATTTAAGACTCAGGGTCCGAGAAGTTTCCGAACTTGGAAGTTTGGATTTTTGAATGCTATCCAATGAATCCAACCCGCCGCCTGACTTTAAGTTCAGGGCTTGATCGACATCCGTCCCTCTGCGGAAATCCGGCATGGAGGGATCGGGAATCCGGACGTAGCTAGTCCTTAAGATAGAAGAGGAATCGCCGTATTGCCCCTGTATCACAACAACATGATGGGTAGCCTGGGGAGAGTTGATCTCTCTCAGATCGGTTTTAGGCCCGATCTGGTCGTAGTCTGTGGCGACTCCCAGTGCGGCGATGTGATCCAAGAGCTCGTTTACGGAGGAGAGCTCGATCGGATCTAACTGCTCGGCAAGTTCCGAGTTAACGTGAAGATTGGTTTCGATGACCCGAGAAGTCATCGTCGGCGCGGTGGCCGAACTGGCGGTCATAAGAAATCCACCTAACCGAAGAGTCTGACCAGCGGCCAAGGCTCGTTTGGCGATAGTATCGTCTTTAAATACGGGATGGGGCATCCTTCCTGACGGCGACGACACAGAGGAACTCTCAATGAAAGCACCAATGTCGGTGTCAAAACCGGCGGATCTCGGGTAGGGGGTCCCGAACTGTGCGTCTAGGCGGATGGTAACAGGAGACAAGGGACACGATGTTTTTACCCAGGTTCGGGCCCTCTCGATGGAGGTAATACCCTACTCCTGCTTGATTAATATTGATGATATGGGTAGTACAAGAGTAAATCTACCACGAGATCAGAGAGGCTAAACCCTAGAAGCTAGCCTATGGTATGATTGTTGTTCATCCTACAGACTAAAACCCTTCGGTTTATATAGGCACCGAATAGGGTTAGGGTTACACAGAGTCGGTTACAATGGTAAGAAATCTACACGTCCGCATCGCCAAGCTTGCCTTCCACGCCAAGGAAAGTCCCATCCGGACACGGGACGAAGTCTTCAATCTTGTATCTTCATAGTCCAGGAGTCCGGCCAAAGATGATAGTTCGGCTATCCGGACACCCCCTAGTTCAGGACTCCCTCACCCCCCCCTTGCTCCTTTATATACGGGGGCAGGGGGGCACCTCTAGACACAACATTGATCAGTTGATCTTTTAGCCGTGTGCGGTGCCCCCCTCCACCATAGTCCACCTCGATAATACTATAGTGGTGCTTAGGCGAAGCCCTGCGTCGGTAGAACATCAACATCGTCACCACACCGTCGTGCTGACGAAACTCTCCCTCAACACTCGGCTGGATCGGAGTTCGAGGGACGTCATCGGGCTGAACGTGTGCTGAACTCGGAGGTGCCGTACGTTCGGTACTTGATCAGTCGGATCATGAAGACGTACGACTACATCAACCACGTTGTGCTAAACGCTTCCGCTTTCGGTCTACGAGGGTACGTGGACAACACTCTCCCCTCTCGTTGCTATGCATCACCATGATCTTGCGTGTGCCTAGGAAAATTTTGAAATTACTACGTTCCCCAACAGTGGCATCCGAGCCTGGTTTTATGCGTAGATGTCATATGCACGAGTAGAACACAAGTGAGTTGTGGGCGATATAAGTCATACTGCTTACCAGCATGTCATACTTTGGTTCGGCGGTATTGTTGGACGAAGCGGCCCGGACCGACATTACGCGTATGCTTACGCGAGACCGGTTCTCCCGACGTGCTTTGCACAGAGGTGGCTAGCGGGTGTCAGTTTCTCCAACTTTAGTTGAACCGAGTGTGGCTACGCCCAGTCCTTGCGAAGGTTAAAATAGCACCAACTTGACAAACTATCATTGTGGTTTTGATGCGTAGGTAAGAACGGTTCTTGCTAAGCCCGTAGCAGCCACGTAAAATTTGCAACAACAAAGTAGAGGATGTCTAACTTGTTTTTGCAGGGCATGTTGTGATGTGATATGGTCAAGACGTGATGCTATATTTTATTGTATGAGATGATCATGTTTTGTAACCGAGTTATCGGCAACTGGCAGGAGCCATATGGTTGTCGCTTTATTGTATGCAATGCAATCGCCCTGTAATGCTTTACTTTATCACTAAGCGGTAGCGATAGTCGTAGAAGCATAAGATTGGCGAGATAACAACGATGCTACGATGGAGATCAAGGTGTCGCGCCGGTGACGATGGTGATCATGGAGGTTCTTCGGAGATGGAGATCACAAGCACAAGATGATGATGGCCATATCATATCACTTATATTGATTGCATGTGCTGTTTATCTTTTATGCATCTTATCTTGCTTTGGTTGACGGTAGCATTATAAGATGATCCCTCACTAAATTATCAAAGTATAAGTGTTCTCCCTGAGTATGCACCATTGCGAAAGTTCTTCATGATGAGACACCATGTGATGATCAGGTGTGATAGGCTCTACGTTCAAATACAACGGGTGCAAAACAGTTGCACACATGGAATACTCAGGTTAAACTTGACGAGCCTAGCATATAACAGATATGGCCTCGGAACACGAAGACCGAAAGGTCGAGCGTGAATCATATAGTAGATATGATCAACATAGTGATGTTCACCGATGAAACTACTCCATCTCATGTGATGATCGGACATGGTTTAGTTGATTTGGATCACGTGATCACTTAGAGGATTAGAGGGATGTCTATCTAAGTGGGAGTTCTTAAGTAATATGGTTAATTGAACTTAAATTTATCATGAACTTAGTACCTGATAGTGTCTTGCTTCTCTATGTTGATTGTAGATAGATGGCCCGTGCTGTTGTTCCGTTGAATTTTAATGCGTTCCTTGAGAAAGCAAAGTTGAAAGATGATGGTAGCAATTACATGGACTGGGTCCGTAACTTGAGGATTATCCTCATTGCTGCACAGAAGAATTACGTCCTGGAAGCACCGCTGAGTGCCAGGCCTGCTACAGGAGCAACACCAGATGTTATGAACGTCTGGCAGAGCAAAGCTGATGACTACTCGATAGTTCAGTGTGCCATGCTTTACGGCTTAGAACCGGGACTTCAACGACGTTTTGAACATCATGGAGCATATGAGATGTTCCAGGAGTTGAAGTTAATATTTCAAGCAAATGCGCGGATTGAGAGATATGAAGTCTCCAATAAGTTCTATAGCTGCAAGCTGGAGGAGAATAGTTCTGTCAGTGAGCATATACTCAAGATGTCTGGGTATAATAACCACTTGATTCAACTGGGAGTTAATCTTTCGCATGATAGCGTCATTGACAGAATTCTCCAATCACTGCCACCAAGCTACAAAAGCTTCGTGATGAACTATAACATGCAAGGGATGTAAAAAACGATTCCCGAGCTCTTCGTAATGCTAAAGGCTGCGGAGGTAGAAATCAAGAAGGAGCATCAAGTGTTGATGGTCAACAAGACCACTAGTTTCAAGAAAAAGGGCAAAGGGAAGAAGAAGGGGAACTTCAAGAAGAACAACAAGCAAGTTGCTGCTCAAGAGAAGAAACCCAAGTCTGGACCTAAGCCTGAAACTGAGTGCTTCTACTGCAAGCAGACTGGTCACTGGAAGCGGAACTGCCCCAAGTATTTGGCGGATAAGAAGGATGGCAAGGTGAACAAAGGTATATGTGATATACATGTTATTGATGTGTACCTTACTAATGCTCGTAGTAGCACCTGGGTATTTGATACTGGTTCTGTTGCTAATATTTGCACTCGAAACAGGGGCTACGGATTAAGCGAAGATTGGCTAAGGACGAGGTGATGATGCGCGTGGGAAATGGTTCAAAAGTCGATGTGATCGCGGTCGACACGCTACCTCTACATCTACCTTCGGGATTAGTATTAGACCTAAATAATTGTTATTTGGTGCCAGCATTGAGCATGAACATTATATCTGGATCTTGTTTGATGCGAGACGGTTATTCATTTAAATCAGAGAATAATGGTTGTTCTATTTATATGAGTAATATCTTTTATGGTCATGCACCCTTGAAGAGTGGTCTATTTTTATTGAATCTCGATAGTAGTGATACACATATTCATAATGTTGAAGCCAAAAGCTGCAGAGTTGGTAATGATAGTGCAACTTATTTGTGGCACTGCCGTTTAGGTCATATCGGTGTAAAGTGCATGAAGAAACTCCATACTGATGGACTTTTGGAACCACTTGATTATGAATCACTTGGTACTTGCGAACCGTGCCTCATGGGCAAGATGACTAAAACGCTTTTCTCCGGAACTATGGAGAGAGCAACAGATTTGTTGGAAATCATACATACAGATGTATGTGGTCCGATGAATGTTGAGGCTCGTGGCGGATATCGTTATTTTCTCACCTTCACAGATGATTTAAGCAGATATGGGTATATCTACTTAATGAAACATAAGTCTGAAACTTTTGAAAAGTTCAAAGAATTTCAGAGTGATGTTGAAAATCATCGTAACAAGAAAATAAAGTTTCTATGATCTGATCGTGGAGGAGAATATTTGAGTTACGAGTTTGGTCTACATTTGAAACAATGCGGAATAGTTTCACAACTCTCGCCACCCGGAACACCACAGCGTAATGGTGTGTCCGAACGTCGTAATCGCACTTTACTTGATATGGTGCGATCTATGATGTCTCTTACTGATTTACCGCTATCGTTTTGGGGTTATGCTTTAGAGATGGCTGCATTCAAATTAAATAGGACAACATCAAAATCCGTTGAGACGACGCCTTATGAACTATGGTTTGGCAAGAAAACAAAGTTGTTGTTTCTTAAAGTTTGGGGCTGCGATGCTTATGTGAAAAAGCTTCAACCTGATAAGCTCGAACCCAAATCGGAGAAATGTGTCTTCATAGGATACCCAAAGGAGACTGTTGGGTACACCTTCTATCACAAATCCGAAGGCAAAACTTTTGTTGCTAAATTCAGAGTTTTTCTAGAGAAGGAGTTTCTTTTGAAAGAAGTGAGTGGGAGGAAAGTAGAACTTGATGAGGTAACTGTACCTACTCCCTTATTGGAAAGTAGTTCATTGCAGAAACCGGTTTCTGTGACACCTACACCAATTAGTAAGGAAGTTAATGATGATGATCGTGAAACTTTAGATCAAGTTGTTACTGAACCTCGTAGGTCAACTAGAGTAAGATCCGCACCAGAGTGGTATGGTAATCCTGTTTTGGAGGTTATGTTACTGGACCATGACGGACCTACGAACTATGAAGAAGCGATGGTGAGCCCAGATTCCGCAAAATGGCTTGAGGCCATGAAATCTAAGATGGGATCCATGTATGAGAACAAAGTGTGGACTTTGGTTGACTTGCCCGATGATCGGCAAGCAATTGAGAATAAATGGATCTTCAAGAAGAAGACTGACGCTGACGATAATGTTACTGTCTACAAAGCTCGACTTGTCGCGAAAGGTTTTCGACAAGTTCAAGGGATTGACTACGATGAGACCTTCTAACCCGTAGCGATACTTAAGTCTGTCCAAATCATGTTAGCAATTGCCGCATTTTATGATTATGTAATTTGGCAAATGGATTTTAAAACTGCATTCCTGAATGGATCTCTGGAAGAAGAGTTGTATATGATGCAACCGGAAGGTTTTATCGATCCAAAGGGAGCTCACAAAGTGTGCAAGCTCCAGCGATCCATTTATGGACTGGTGCAAGTGTCACAGCCCCAGAACAGCCCTAGAGTTGTTTGACACTAGTTGCACTAGGCTAGCCTTCATGTTGCATCATGTTTAAAATTTTTGAAACTTGAACTGAGGAGATTTGGAAGCCTCAAAATTTAAATAAAAGAAGGGCAAAACCCCTAAAATCTCATTCAATGTTCCCAAAATGTCCTTCCTAAATGTTTGATAATCTTTGGCAAGGGTTCTGGTCCCAAACAAAATATTGAACATTTATAAGGAATTAATCTTGGGATTTTGAATTTAAATCATTAGCTATTTGAATTTGAATTATATTCATATAATTAGAATATAATTTCAAATACCCTGAAATATTTTATGAGCTTTTGG
>LR880968.1:744584639-744597430 GCA_904067115.1 Aegilops sharonensis | reverse complement strand
TTCTTGCCTGTGTTACAAGGTGTGAAGTTGAGTAAGACTCAATGTCCAACCATTGCAGAAGATAGAGAGAAGATGAAAGATGTTTCCTATGCTTCAACCATAGGCTCTATCATGTATGCAATGTTGTGTACCAGACCTGATGTGTGCCTTACTATAAGTCTAGCAAGGAGGTACCAAAGTAATCCAGGAGTGGATCACTGGACAGCGGTCAAGAACATCGTGAAATACCTGAAAAGGACTAAGGATATGTTTCTCGTTTATGGAGGTGACAAAGAGCTCATCGTAAATGGT
This sequence comes from Aegilops sharonensis, assembly GCA_904067115.1. Lineage (NCBI taxonomy): Eukaryota > Viridiplantae > Streptophyta > Magnoliopsida > Poales > Poaceae > Aegilops > Aegilops sharonensis. The sequence continues at coordinate 744,597,139 of LR880968.1, read as the reverse complement.
TACGTTGATGCAAGCTTTGGCACTGATCCGGACGATTCTAAATCGCAAACCGGATTCGTGTTTACATTGAACGGTGGAGCTGTCAGTTGGTGCAGTTCTAAACAAAGCGTCGTGGCGGGATCTACGTGTGAAGCGGAGTACATAGCTGCTTCAGAAGCAGCAAATGAAGGAGTCTATATGAAGGAGTTCATATCCAATCTAGGTGTCATACCTAGTGCATCGGGTCCAATGGAAATCTTTTGTGACAATACTGGTGCAATTGCCTTGGCGAAGGAATCCATATTTCACAAGAGAACCAAGCACATCAAGAGATGCTTCAATTCCATCCGGGATCTAGTCCAGGTGGGAGACATAGAAATTTGCAAGATACATACGGATCAGAATGTTGCAGACCCGTTGACTAAGCCTCTTCCACGAGCAAAACATGATCAGCACCAAGGCTCCATGGGTGTTAGAATCATTAATGTGTAATCTAGATTATTGACTCTAGTGCAAGTGGGAGACTGAAGGAAATGTGCCCTAGAGGCAATAATAAAGTTATTATTTATTTCCTTATATCATGATAAATGTTTATCATTCATGCTAGAATTGTATTAACCGGCAACATAATACATGTGTGAATACATAGACAAACAGATTGTCACTAGTATGCCTCTACTTGACTAGATCGTTGATCATAGATGGTTATGTTTCCTAGCCATAGACATGAGTTGTTATTTGATTAATCGGATCACATCATTAGGAGAATGATGTGATTGGCATGACCCATTCCGTTAGCTTAGCACACGATCGTTTAGTATGTTGCTATTGCTTTCTTATGACTCTGAGATTATGCAACTCCCGTTTACCGGAGGAACACTTTGTGTGCTACCAAACATCACAACATAACTGGGTGATTATAAAGGAGCTCTACAGGTGTCTCCGAAGGTACTTGTTGGGTTGGCGTATTTCGAGATTAGGATTTGTCACCTCGATTGTCGGAGAGGTATCTCTGGGCCCTCTCGGTAATACACATCAGTTAAGCCTTGCAGCTAATAAGTTAGTTGTGGGATGATGTATTACGGAATGAGTAAAGAGACTTGCCGGTAACGAGATTGAACTAGGTATTGAGATACCGACGATCGAATCTCGGGCAAGTAACATACCGATGACAAAGGGAACAACGTATGTTGTTATGCGGTCTGACCGATAAAGATCTTCGTAGAATATGTGGGAGCCAATATGAGCATCCAGGTTCCGCTATTGGCTATTGACCGGAGACGTGTCTCGGTCATGTTTACATAGTTCTCGAACCCGTAGGGTCCGCACGCTTAACGTTACGATGATAGTTATATGATGAGTTTATATGTTTTGATGTACCGAAGGTTGTTCGGAGCCCCGGATGTGATCACGGACATGACGAGGAGTCTCGAAATGGTCGAGACATGAAGATTGATATATTGGAATCCTATGTTTGTATATCGGAAGTGTTTCGGGTGAAATCGGGATTTTACCGGAGTACCGGGAGGTTACCAGAACCCCCCGGGAACTTAATGGGCCTTAGTGGGCCTTGGTGGAAGAGAGGAGAGGAGGCCAGGGCAGGACCGCATGCCCCTCCCCCCCAGTCCAAATAGGACAAGGAGAGGGGGGCGACGCCCCTCCTTTCCTTCCTCCCCTCCACCTCTTCCCCCTCTCTCTCCTAGTCCAACATGGCAAAGGGGGGGGGGGAGTCCTACTCCCAGTAGGAGTAGGACTCCTCCTGGCGCGCCTCCTCCCTTGGCCGGCCGCACCCCCCTTGCTCCATTATATACGGGGGCAGGGGGCACCTCTAGACACAACATTGATCAGTTGATCTTTTAGTCGTGTGCGGTGCCCCCCTCCACCATAGTCCACCTCGATAATACTGTAGCAGTGCTTAGGTGAAGCCCTGCGTCGGTAGAACATCAACATCGTCACCACGCCGTCGTGCTGACGAAACTCTCCCTCAACACTCGGCTGGATCGGAGTTCGAGGGACGTCATCGGGCTGAACTTGTGCTAAACTCGGAGGTGCCGTACGTTCGGTACTTGATCGGTCGGATCGTGAAGACGTACGACTACATCAACCGCGTTGTGCTAAACGCTTCCGCTTTCGGTCTACGAGGGTACGTGGACAACACTCTCCCCTCTCGTTGCTATGCATCACCATGATCTTGCGTGTGCGTAGGAAAGTTTTGAAATTACTACGTTCCCCAACACTTTCCTCGCCACATGATGCTTGCTAAAGGAGAACATAAAAAAGGATAGAAGGAAAACTTTGACTCTTTGCATAAAAGTAAATACATAAAAGTAAAAGATAGGCCTTTCACAAAGGGAAGCAGAGGTTGCCATGCGCTTATTGTTTTGTGTGCTCAACCCCTTAGTGCAAAAGAATGTCACGTTGCATTGCCCCATGGATAGCGACCTTTATTATGCAGTCTGTCGCTTTTATTCTTCACCATCACAAGTGAAAGGATCGATATAGTGACTAGAGGGGGGTGAATAGGCAACTAACAGTTTTTATCTCTTATTTACCAATTTAAACTTTGCATCAAATTAGGTTGTCTAGATATTCAACTAGGTGAGCAATCTATATGATGCAACCACAACAAGCACACAAGCAAGCAAGGGATACAACACAATATAAGCTTGCACAGGTAAAGGTAAGAGATAACCAAGAGTAGAGCCGGTGAAGATGAGGATGTGTTACCGAAGTTCCTTCCCTTTTAGAGGAAGTACATCTCCGTTGGAGTGGTGTGGAGGAAGAATGCTCCCCAAGAAGCCACTAGGGCCACCGTATTCTCCTCACGCCCTCACACAATGCGAGATGCCGTGATTCCACTATTGGTGCCCTTGGAGGCGGCGACCGAGCCTTTACAAACAAGGTTGGGGTTATCTCCACAACTTAATTGGAGGCTCCCAATGACACCACGAAGCTTCACCACAATGGAATATGGCCCCGCGGTGACCTCAACCGTCTAGGGTGCTCAAACACCCAAGAGTAACAAGATCCTCAAGGGATTAGTGGGGGGTGAGGGAGTCCTGGACTAAGGGGTCCTCGGGCGTCTGACCTGTTATTCATTGGGCCGGACTGATGGGCTGTGAAGATACAAAGGCCGAAGACTATACCCGTGTCTGGATGGGACTTTCCTTGGCGTGGAAGGCAAGCTAGGCGACCAGCTGTGAAGATTCCTTCTTATGTAACCGACTCCATGTAACCCTAGATCTCTCCGGTGTCTATATAAACCGGAGAGCACAGTCCGGATAGGGGACATTCATTACTATATTCACATGGTCTAGACTTATAGGGTTTAGCCATTACGATCTCGTGGTAGATCAACTCTTGTAACACTCATATTCATCAAGATCAATCAAGCAGGAAGTAGGGTATTACCTCCATAGAGAGGGCCCGAACCTGGGTAAACATCGTGTCCCCCGTCTCCTGTTACCATCGATCCTAGACGCATAGTTTGGGACCCCCTACCAGAGTTCCGCCGGTTTTGACACCGGCATTGGTGCTTTCATTGAGAGTTCCATTGTGCCGTCGGAAAAGGGCTCGATGGCCCCTTTGATCGTCAATGATGACGTTGTCCGGGGAAAACCTTTCTCCCCAGATAGATCTTCGTATTCAGAGGCTTCGTACTGCGGGCCAACTCGTTTGGCCGTCTGGAGCAGATCGACAGCTACACCCCTGGCCATCAGGTCAGATTCGGAAGCTTGAACTACGTCGCGGACATCCGTGAAGACTTGATCTTCAGCGGCAACCGCTCCCCGTCGCCCCGATGAACATGGCTTAAACCTGTCGTCGGGCCGCATCCAGGAGACAGCTCCTGCAGCAACTCTGGCCTTAGATTCGGAGCAGATCAAGTCGTCCGAAGATGGAAAGATCAACCCCATCACGGGGGCCACTGATTCTGCGGCGTTGGAGCCGCACGCAGATTCCACTTCATACGATATCTGCATCAACGGAACCCCGGACTCATCTCCGGTGTCGAGTTCCGAAACCTGCGAGCCCGCGGATACCGAACTCGATTGGTTGTCAATCTTTGAGTTCAGTGCCGCAGATGTCTTCCAACACTCGCCCATGGGCGACCTCCTAAACTCACTAAAAAACCTATCTCTGGCAGATGACTCGTCGCCAAACAATGTTCGGTTCGAACTTGCGACGGATGATGGAGAATTTTGCTTCCCACCCGCCACCCACTTCATAGCCACTGTCGGAGACTCAACCAACACGCTTGACCCCCGCTCCGACGACATCGATGATATGGACGACGATGAAGAGCAAGGCCAGAGCTTACTATCCGCTAGACGCGGGACGGCCACCTCCTGGTATGACGTGTGTATGGTAGACACACCCAGCGACAATCTCGACAATGACAAGGAGGATCCAGTTGAGGATAAAAATCCTGGTACATAGTCCGAACACCGGCGCCCCCGGCACTGCTCTCAGTCACGTCAGTCAAGAAAAAACAATATTAGCGCCGGAGATGATAACACTCCGGACATCGAAGACCCTGTTGAGGCAGGATCCGAACAGGAGGACCAGGAAGGCGGGCAAGACAGCCTTGAGGAACTGGCCACATACGAAGGCTCAGAGGATAGTAATTATCTCCCATTCTCCGAGGAAGAGGAGAGCCTCGACATCGAGGATTTAATCGTGCCTGAGGAACCTCGCGAGTAGGAGTGCTTTAAACGCCGGCTCATAGCCACCGCAAGGAGCCTAAGGAAGAAGCACCTGCAACTTCAAGTGAGCCAAGATTTGCTCAATGATAGATGGACCGAGGTCCTGGCTGCTGAAGAATACGGCCTTAGCGGCCCAGACAAAAGCCACCCCAAGTGTAGGTGGCTCCCTCAATATGATGGCAAGGCGTTGGAGCCCGCACCACCATCGAATATTATGGTAGGCCGACCATAGTTCGGTCCGGATAAAACGACAACCCAAGCAGAGCACCACACCACCCCATCCGGCCATCAACGCAAGAACAAAACAGCTCAGGGGAACACTCGCGACATCCAACAAGACCTATACGGACACAACAAACCCGACAACGCCCGGTCCGAAGACCGTAGCGGAGTCCGCCGGAGGTGCTTCACAGTGTGGCCCAACATAGAGGAGTTGCACACCCTCTCTGCTTCACTGACGAGGTAATGAAGCATGAATTCCCAGACAGGTTTAAACCCATTAACATCGAATAATACGATGGAACAACAGATCCCGCGGTATGGCTTGAGGATTACCTCCTCCATATTCACATGGCTCGCGGAGACGACCTTCATGCCATTAAATACCTACCCCTCAAGCTCAAAGGGCCAGCTCGGTACTGGCTAAACAGTTTGCCAGAAAATTCTATCCGCAATTGGGAAGATTTGGAAGACGCCTTTTGAGACAACTTCCAAGGAACATATGTCCGGCCACCAGATGCCGATGACTTGAGTCATATTATCCATTAGCCCGGCGAGTCAGCCAGGGAGCTCTGGACCAGGTTCTTAGTCAAAAAGAACCAAATCGTCGACTGTCCGAACGCGGAAGCCCTTGCGGCCTTCAAACACAGCATCCGGGACGAATGGCTAGCGCGTCACCTCGTCCAGGAAGGACCTAAATCCATGACAACCCTTACCGCTCTAATGACTCGCTTTTGTGCGGGAGAATATAACTAGCTCGCTCGTAAAAGCAACAACACCAGCGACCCGGGCACTTCCAAAATCCGAGACGACAATGGCAAGCCACGACAAACAAAACAAAACAGTCGCAACAACAATGAAAGATCATGCGACACAGCGGTCAACGCCGGATTTCATAATCCAAAGCCAGGTCAACGGAAGAAGCCATTAAAGGCAAACCAGGATGAACCATCCACCCTTGACAGGATATTGGACCGACCTTGTCAGATTCACGGTCACCCTGATAAGCCAGCTAATCATACCAACAGAAATTGCTGGGTCTTCAAGCAGGCAGGCAAGATTAACGCCGAGCACAAGGGGAGGAGGCCACCAGGCGATAAAAATGACGGAGCAGCTCGCCAGCCGAACACCAGGGGCCCAAAACAGTTTCCCTCCGAAGTTCGACCACTCCTGGAACGGAAATAGCAGTTCGGCTTCCGCCACCCACCTATTATACTGGCAAGATTTGCACCACGCGTACATCACTACGCACTCAAGATACCATGGGCATCGGCGGAAGCACAATATGGACAACCCTGCAAGCATTCCCGTAACGTTTTTTATCTGTTTTTCTTTATTTTTCTTTATTATCTCTTAAAAATAGGTGACCATCAGGACATCATCTACATCGGACCCTATCGGACTTCAGATCCGTACACTCACCTAAGGGGCTACTTCCGTTAAGGATTCCCCCTCCCCGAGGACGGGTGGCGCAGACGTGCGGCAGGAGGTCCAAAATAAGTTTTTGTAGACCACACTCTTTATTTTGAGCATGTATTATGCCTTCTTCCTCTGTTCCCGACCCCGAGCATGTCAAATAGCCGGGTTGTGGTTTTTTACCCTTTATATATATTTATCATTGGCATATTGCTCCGCTCCCAGTAAACTTCATCCGAACTAATCTTCCATGCTCTTTCTACAATGAGTCCGGCCGTAACGGCTGCCTTACAAAATGCACCTCGGCATAACTTGCCAGGGGCCCGGTATGGGAATCGACGAGTCGCCAGTAAAAGTCCGAACAACTCTATAGCGTATTTCGGCGTCGCAAGTTTAGCCTTATATGCATCAGCTCCGAATCATTGTCTTTGGTCAATAGTTGGGTTGCCCGGCTCCTGTGCTTGCTACCCTACGTTCCGCTCTATCGGCTAGGGTAGTAAAGGGAGAACTACTGCGATTGTGCCCTGGTCTAAACCGGATGAGCACCTCAATAGAGAAAGCCGAAAACTGACTCTCATGATGCGGCGAGAGCTGATCAAGCACTTTACGACTTCTTGGAATCCTTAGCGATTCTCTCTGTCACACGAGGGATCTTTTTCAGATCAAATATGCAAGGCATTATACGCCACATACATACCAGGGGCTATGTCGTAGCCCCACCATAGAACTCCTATGGCTAAGTGAAAGTGTTAACGCCTTATAGTTTGGCTGATTCGCTGCATTATCACCTCCTTTACGGACCAAGACGTTGGATAAAGAGTGATTAAATGCTTTTCCGAACACCCCCGTACTTCCTACGAGGGGGCTGAAGCCGACGACTGGAAAACTTTCACATTACATTAAAACGGCCACACAGGAGGAATTCAAGCTTTGGAGCAAAAACATAAAATAGACCAATTATAACATTGTCTTTTACATTTCTAATACACCTCACTCGAACATTATGTTCTTCGAGCTTGACCCTCTATCAGGCGGGCGGCTTCCAGGACGTCTTCAAAATAATGCTCCGGCTCATTACGGTCCTTGCCCTTGGGTGGAGTCTTCGCCGCAACATCGAGGGCCTTCATCTTCCCCCAGAACGTCTTGACTCGGGCAAAGGCCATCCGTGCACCCTCAATGCATGCCGACCTCTTCGCAGCATCGATACGCGGCACCGCATCAACAAGACGCCGCACGAGGCCAAAATAGCTCTTGGGAACAGGCTCACTCGGCCACAACTAGGGCTGCAAGAAAAGCTCGAGACTCGTGAGCCGCTCGAGATCGACTCGTTTTTTGGCTCGATTCGAGATCGACTCGAAAAGAAATGAGCTGAGTTTGAACACTTTATGTAGCTCGACCGAGAAATGAGCCGATCTTGAGCCAATATTGACCCGCTCGATTTTAGTTCGATAACTCGACATGATATCATTATGTTAAATGATATGCCACATATTAAAGGGAAATAAGATAATTTGTTACCATATATGATGTTCATGAATTTTCTTCATTTTATTTACTAGCAAACATGGAAGCTTATTTAAGTGCAGAGGAGATCTAGGCCTAATTATGGTACGCGATCGACTATGTATTAAATATCCTGTTGTTTTTGGCAAAAATTCCCAGCATATGCACCTTCATTTTCTTATTTTTCGTCCACTAAGACCACCATTTATTGCTATTTGGCCCAAGATACCAAGATGAGCCCTCCCGAGAACGACGAGATGGTCATAAATTTATAGTTTTCACCGTCTCATTTAGCTCGAAGCTAGCTCGAGATCGACTCGAGATCGTTACAAGCTAAGCATGAGTCATGTTCTATAGCTCGATCATGAGCTTCACTCAGTTTGAGCTCGCTCGAATTTTAATATGAGTTGAGCTGAGCCAACATCAACTCGCTCGAACTCGACTCGTTTGCAGCCCTAGCCACAACCGGATTATGACGTTTTTCATGGCGTCGCCGGATATCCTATGAAGCTCGGCCCTTTGGGACATCTGTTCATTTAGAAACAAAGGGCGCTTTGATGCGCCAAATTGTGACCAGAAAAGCTTCTCCGTTGCATTCCCCTCTTGCGCTTGGTAAAATTGTGCCGCATCGGAAGAACTCTTCGGCAAGTCCAAAAATTTGGCCGGAGGACTCCAAACCTGGTTGAACTTAGCATAGTCCGGATCGCCAAACTTAGTCTGAAGCAAAAAGGGCTTGCTGGCCGCTATCTCCTTAGCCTGCCGAATCTCTTCACGAGCTGACCTAGATTCAGACCGAGCTTCACTCGCCTCTCGTACGACCTAGTCAAGTTCAGCCATTTTGGCTTTATTATCCTTCTCAAGGAATTCACAGCGGCTGGCAGTATTCTTCAATTCAAGCGCCAGTGCGGATATTTTCTCATCACTTTGGCGCCGAGCTGCTTGTTCGGCTCTTAGTTCAGCCGATGCCTTCTTGGCAGCCGCATCACTACACCGGGCCTGCTCCTTGGCCCAGGCTAGCTCTGCCCGAACAGCTTCAACAGCGGCAGCACCATCTGCAACCATGCACATTTCTTATAAAACCCTTTTCGGCATCAGACCTACATTACAAGAACATAGGTGTAAGGAATGCTTGAAATATATACCTTGCGAGTCATCAAGGCACCTACTGATCAATGCAATGTCATCTCCTGCAATATCCACCTTTCGCTGCAGTTCGGCCACTTCCGTATCTCGGGTAGCCGCAGGAGGGGAGGCAGCCTATATTCCAAGTTAAATCAAGGTTAGTAACTGAGCATATCTTTTTGATCCTGTGATCGCTTCCTTCGGAAGGCAATTTGAGTCTCAGGGGCTACTGCATATACAACAGGTGCATTCTGTCAATATTATTCAATTGGCAAAACTACATCACAAACCTCAAAACCTCTTAGAAGGCTCGAGAAGGCCTCGTTCAATCCGCTTTTCGTGGATAGAACCTTTTCGACCACCATAATCATCAAGGCACGATGCTCCCCTAAAATGGACGCTCGCTGCAGCATGTCTGTCAGCATTTCCGGCGCTCCGGGGTCTTCGGAAACTACTGCCGGAGTACGGCATTCCTTTGAAGGAATCCGCTTACTCTCCCCCAGAATCGTCCCCGGCTGTAAACCGGATGGTTCGGGGCCATCATTCTTGATTCCCGAACTCTGGATGACAGAGGCACCGCCTTCGGATAACGCCTTCTTCGTTTCCTGCACTGCGAGACGATTGGGAGGAGCCCTTCAGGACGATACCTCGGTATCATCCCCCCTATTGGGCGAAGAGGCCGGAGATGGCGTGTCACTCTCCATCATCTCCGGAAGAAGGTCTCCCGAGGAGGAGGACGATTGAGAAGCACCAGGCGTTAACCTGCGTGGATGTACACATGTCGGATGATTACTTCACTAATAGGGGAAGCATGAGGTACATTTAAAGTGCCCCACTTACGATTTGGCCAAAGGTTCGTCCTCGCCAGAAAGCCTTACGGCAGCATCGCTCGCCCGGCCCAGACGACCCAACAATGGCATTTTTCCTCTCTTGGAAGGTTTCCCCTCCTGATCTTCGGAAGCAGGCCTCTTTTTGCCATGGAGAGCCTCCTCCACACCTTTGCCCTTGGGCAAAAGAGTTCTGGTTTCCCCGAACATAGCATCTAATTCGTCCTCAGGGCGGGTATCACCGTCGGGTTCCCCGCTCTCGCCCCCTTTGTAGACACCTGGTACGGTGTGGGAATCAGCATTCTCGTCAGCAGGGCGGTCGCAGAGTCTTCGGAAAGGGGCGCCGGACACCAGATTAACACCGCTTTCTCTATCCAGTCTTGTATAGGGACATATTGTTCAGTATCTTGTCAAGAGATGCTTGAATGGAAGGTGTTCAGAGTTTGAGTACTTACCGCAGTGTCCGGATGATTGCAGTCAAGGCCGACATCTTCGGTGGTGTCCGGCCATTGCTCTCGTTCCCCGAAGTATAATTTCCACATTCCTTCGTGCGTGGTGCCGAAGAAGTGCTGAAGAGGCCGCCACCCTTCTGGATTAAACTCCCACATACGGAGAGGCCACCGCTGACATGGAAGGGTCTGGTGGACTAGCATTACTTGAACGACGTTCTCAAGACCGATGCCCTTCTCGGTAAGGCTTCGGATGCGACCTTGCAGAGTCCGCACTTCATTGATGGATCCTCAATACAGTCCCTTATTGATCCATGAAGCAAGCTGAATTGGAGGGCCGGGTTGGAACGTAGGCGTAGCCGCCCACTTGGAGCCCGTGGCTCGTTGATATAAAACCACCCCTGCTGCCATAGGTCGGATGACTTGGCGAAAGATCCTTCAAACCAAACTGCGCTAGCAAGCTTGCCTATTGTGACGGTGCCGCACTCTGCCTGCTCCTCCTCTGTCACCTGCGGCCTCACATCAAAGGTCTTGAGCCACAAACCAAAGTGCGGAGGAGTCCGGAGGAAGGCCTCACACGTGACGGTAAATGTTGAGATGAGGAGAATGGAGTCTGGGGCCAGATCGTGAAAGTCTAGCCCATAGTAGAACATGAGCCCCCGGACGAAGGGGTTAAGCGCGAACCCTAACCCATGGAGGAAGTGGGACACAAACACTACCCTCTCGCTAGATTTGGGGGTAGGAACGACCTGCCCCTGTGCAGGAAGCCGATGAAGGATTTCCGGGGTCAGATACCTCGCTGCGCGGAGCTTCGCAATATCCTCCTTTGTGACAGAAGAAGCCACCCATCGGCCTCGACAGCTGGATCCAGACATGATTAGGGCTGGTGGCGATGGGAACCCGAGGATTGGAAGAAGCAAGCACAAAGGAAGAAGACGAGTCTGGGACCCTATATAAAGACCCCAAATACTAAGCGTATCCACCTGGGTATCGAAACTTACCTATCTCCAGAGAGTTGTACCCAGGGGACGGTTGGGTTACCCATGCTTGCATTAATGAGAATCCCCTAAATAAGGGAACACGATCTCTGCCTTGGCAAGACGTGCCAATAAAACCGCGTCCCGAGACGTGGGGCGACGTGCTAGCCAACGGTTCGAAATAGTAACCGGGCAGGCGTGATGTGATGCCATAAACAGTTATCAACAAATTAGACTCGTGGGATATTGTATTTTCTGCAATTATATACACAGGTCCGAATATATCTACTACATCCGAAGACTATTGCGGAGTTCGGAGGGAGGGAACCCGCCTTGCAATGTCGAAGACAATCTGCGCGCCAGACTCCTCATCATTGAAGCCAGGTTCAAGGGTTACTGAGGGAGTCCTGGACTAAGGGGTCCTCGGGCGTCCGACCTGTTATTCATTGGGCCGGACTGATGGGCTGTGAAGATACAAAGGCCGAAGACTATACCCGTGTGGGATGGGACTTTCCTTGGCGTGGAAGGCAAGCTAGGCGACCAGCTGTGAAGATTCCTTCTTATGTAACCGACTCCATGTAACCGTAGATCTCTCCGGTGTCTATATAAACCAGAGAGCATAGTCCGGATAGGGGACATTCATTACTATATTCACATAGGCTAGACTTCTAGGGTTTAGCCATTACGATCTCGTGGTAGATCAACTCTTGTAACACTCATATTCATCAAGATCAATCAAGCAGGAAGTAGGGTATTACCTCCATAGAGAGGGCCCATGTAACGCCCCCGATGCGGCTATATCTCCCACGTGTCGAGGCACGACTTAGAGGCATAACCGCATTGAAAGCAATGTCGCAAGTGAGGTAATCTTCACACAACCCATGTAATAAATAAGGGAAAGAGATACATAGTTGGCTTACAGGCGCCACTTCACACAATACATAAATAAACATCCATCATTCAGAGTACACTCAAGGTCCGACTACGGAACCAAAATAAAAGAAGATACCCCAAATGCTACACAGATCCCCGAATCGTCCCAACTGGGCACCACTACTGATCATCAGGAAAAGACACATAGTAACGACCACGTTCCTCGTCGAACTCCCACTTGAGCTCGGTTGAGTCACCTGCACTGGCCTCGTCGGAACCTGCAACTGTTTTGGAAGTATCTGTGAGTCACGGGGACTCAGCAATCTCACACCCGCGAGATCAAGACTATTTAAGCTTATAGGAAGGACAGAGTAGTAAAGTGGAGCTGCAGCAAGCGACTAGCATATATGGTGGCTATTTCGCAAAAGAGAG
>LR880968.1:744528581-744551693 GCA_904067115.1 Aegilops sharonensis | reverse complement strand
ACTTCAAAACCTTGTCAAGGTATGTATTCATTGAAAAAACTTATCAAGCATCTTGATCTATCTCTATAGATCTTGATGCTCAATATGTAAGCAGCTTCACCGAAGTCTTTCTTTGAAAAACTCCTTCAAAAACTCCTTTATGCTTTTACAGAAAATTCTACATTATTTCTGATCAACAATATGTCATTCACATATATTTATCAGAAATGTTGTAGTGCTCCCACTCACTTTCTTGTAAATACAGGCTTCACCGCAAGTCTGTATAAAATTATATGCTCTAATCAACTCATCAAAGCGTATATTCCAACTCCGAGATGCTTCCACCAGTCCATAGATGGATCGCTGGAGCTTGCACATTTTGTTAGCACCTTTAGGATCGACAAATCCTTCTGGTTGTGTCATATAGAACTCTTCTTTAAGAAATCCATTAAGGAATGTAGTTTTGACATCCATTTGCCAGATTTCATAAAATGTGGCAATTTGCTAACATGATCCGGACAGACTTAAGCATCGCTACGAATGAGAAAATCTCATCGTAGTCAACACCTTGAACTTTGTCAAAACCTTTTTCGACAAGTCTAGCTTTGTAGATAGTAACACTACTATCAGCGTCCGTCTTCCTCTTTGAAGATCCATCTATTTTCTATGGCTTGCCGATCATCGGGCAAGTCAACCAAAATCCACACTTTGTTCTCATACATGGATCCCATCTCAGATTTCATGGCCTCAAGCCATTTTGCGGAATCTGGGCTTATCATCGCTTCCTCATAGTTCGTAGGTTCGTCATGGTCAAGTAACATGACCTCCAGAACAGGATTACCGCACCATTCTGGTGCGAATCTCACTCTGGTTTACCTACGAGGTTCGGTAGTAACTTGATCTGAAGTTACATGATCATCATCATTAGATTCCTCACTAATTGGTGTAGGAGTCACAAGAACAAATTTTTGTGATGAACTACTTTCCAATAAGGGAGCAGGTACAGTTACCTCATCAAGTTCTACTTTCCTCCCACTCATTTCTTTCGAGAGAAACTCCTTCTCTAGAAAGGATCCATTCTTAGCAACGAATGTCTTGCCTTCGGATCTGTGATAGAAGGTGTACCCAACTGTCTCCTTTGGGTATCCTATGAAGACACATTTATCCGATTTGGGTTTGAGCTTATTAGGATGAAACTTTTTCACATAAGCATTGCAACCTCAAACTTTAAGAAACAACAACTTTGGTTTCTTGCCAAACCACAGTTCATATCATCTCAACGGGTTTAGATGGTGCCCTATTTAACGTGAATGCAGCTGCCTCTAGAGCATAACCCCAAATCAATAGCGGTAAATCAGTAAGAGACATCATAGATCACACCATATCTAGTAAAGTACGATTACGACGTTCGGACACACCATTATGCTGTGGTGTTCCGGGTGGCGTGAGTTGCGAAACTATTCCGCATTGTTTCAAATGTGGACCAAACTCGTAACTCAAATATTCTCCTCCACGATCAGATCGTAGAAACTTTATTTTCTTGTTATGATGATTTTCAACTTCACTCTGAAATTCTTTGAACTTTTCAAATGTTTCGGACTTATGTTTCATTAAGTAGATATACCCATATCTGCTTAAATCATCTGTGAAGGTGAGAAAATAACGATACCCGTCGCCAGCCTCAACATTCATTGGACTACATACATCAGTATGTATGATCTCCAACAAATCAGTTGCTCGCTCCATAGTTCCGGAGAACAACGTTTTAGTCATCTTGGCATCTTGCCCATGAGGCACGGTTGGCAAGTACCAAGTGATTCATAATCAAGTGATTCCAAAAGTCCATCAGTATGGAGTTTCTTCATGCGCTTTACACCAATATGACCCAAACGACAGTGCCACAAATAAGTTGCACTATCATTATCAACTCTGCATATTTTGGCTTCAACATTGTGAATATGTGTATCACTACTTTCAAGATTCAACAAAAATAGACCACTCTTCAAGGGTGCATGACTGAGGGAGTCCTGGACTAGGGGGTGTCCGGATAGCCGAACTATCATCTTCGGCCGGACTCCTAGACTATGAAGATACAAGATTGAAGACTTCGTCCCGTGTCCGGATGGGACTTTCCTTGGCGTGGAAGGCAAGCTTGGCGATACGGATATGTAGATTTCCTACCATTGTAACCGACTCTGTGTAACCCTAACCCTATTCGGTGTCTATATAAACCGAAGGGTTTTAGTCCGTAGGACAGAACAACAATCATACCATAGGCTAGCTTCTAGGGTTTAGCCTCTCTGATCTCGTGGTAGATCAACTCTTGTACTACCCATATCATCAATATTAATCAAGCAGGAGTAGGGTATTACCTCCATCGAGAGGGCCCGAACCTGGGTAAAAACATCGTGTCCCTTGTCTCCTATTACCATCCGCCTAGACGCACAGTTCGGGACCCCCTACCCGAGATCCGCCGGTTTTGACACCAACATTGGTGCTTTCATTGAGAGTTCCTCTGTGTCGTCACCGATAGGCCCGATGGCTCCTTCGATCATCAACAACGACGCAGTCCAGGGTGAGACTTTTCTCCCCGGACAGATCTTCGTATTCGGCGGCTTTGCACTGTGGGCCAATTCGCTTGGCCATCTGGAGAAGATCGAAAGCTACGCCCCTGGCCATCAGGTCAGATTTGGAAGCTTGAACTATACGGCAGATGTCCGCGGAGATTTGATCTTCGATGGATTCGAGCCACAGCCGAGCGTGTCGCACTGTCTCGATGGGTATGATATAGCTCTGCCGCCGAACAGTGCCCTGGAGGCCGCACCAGTGCCCGCTCCGACCCTTAATCCGGAGCCGGTTCCCCCGATCGAGGACGAGTGGTTGGACAGCGCCTCGGGGGCTACCATCTCAACGACGATTGACCCAAACTCCATCCCTGTCCTTTGCGAAGACCGTGACTCCAAGGTGTCGGACTCCTCTCCGGACTCCGAACCCTCCGCTCCCCTGCCAATCGAATCCGATTGGGCGCCGGTCATGGAGTTCACCGTCACGGACATCTTTTAGCACTCGCCCTTTGGCGACATCCTGAATTCACTAAAGTCTCTCTCTTTATCCGGAGAGCCCTGGCCGGACTACGGTCAGGAAGGCTGGGATGCGAACGATGAAGAAATTCAACGCCCACCCACCACCCACTTTGTAGCCACTGTCGATGATTTAACCGACATGCTCGACTTCGACTCCGAAGACATCGACGGTATGGACGATGCTGGAGACAACCAAGAACCAGCGCCTATAGGGCACTAGAAGGCCACCTCGTCATACGACATATACATGGTGGACATCCCAAAAGATGGGAACGGCGATGGAACAACGGAGGATGACCCCTCCAAGAAACAACCCAAGCGCCGACTTCAGCGGCGCCGCTCTAAATCCCGCCACAGTAAAAACGACGATTCCGGCACGGGAGACAATAATACCCCGGACAGTGCCGAAGACGACCCCCTCCAGCAGGACTCAGCGCAGGAGGAGGGAGAAGCAAGTACGCACGACAGTGCGGCAGAAAGAGAGGTAGAGGACGATCATTATGCGCCTCCCTCCGAAGATGAGGCAAGCCTCGACGACGACGAATTTGTCATGCCTGAGGATCCCGCCGAACAGGAGCGTTTCAAACGCAGGCTTATGGCCACGGCAAGCAGCCTCAAGAAAAAGCAGCAACAGTTCAGAGCTGACCAAGACCTGCTAGCTGACAGATGGACTGAAGTCCTTGCAGCCGAAGAGTATGAACTCGAACGCCCCTCCAAAAGCTACCCCAAACGCAGGCCGTTGCCTCGATCACAGGAGGAAGCACCCACGTCACCAGCGCACGACATGGCAGACCGGCCACCCCGTGGCCGCGACAGAGAGGCCTCTCGGCCCTCCGCTCAAGCCACGCCCCGACGCCGCTCAAAAAGTACCAAGGCACGGGAAAACGCGCCAGACTTGTGAGATATATTGGAGGATAAGGCAAAGCATACAAGATCGATCTATAGATCGCGTGGACGCCCAACGACTCGGGATGATTAACGTCACGTGGATACAGCAAATCCGGCCGGGCCGAACACAATAGACAAAGCTCATATGAGCTACATCATGATATAGCCCAATACAGAGGCGCCACACACCCACTATGCTTCACAGATGAAGTAATGGATCATCAAATCCCTGAGGGCTTCAAACCCGTAAACATCGAATCATACGATGGTACCATAGATCCTGCAGTCTGGATCGAGGACTATCTCCTCCATATCCACATGGCCTGCGGTGATGATCTACATGCCATCAAATACCTCCCACTCAAGCTTAAAGGACCAGCTCGGCATTGGCTTAACAGCTTGCCAGCAGAATCAATTGGTTGTTGGGAGGACCTGGAAGCCGCATTCCTTGATAACTTCCAGGGCACATATGTGTGACCACCAGACGCCGATGACCTTAGCCATATAATTCAGTAGCCAGAAGAATCGGCCAGACAATTCTGGACGCGGTTCCTAACAAAGAAAAATCAGATCGTTGACTGTCCGGATGCAGAGGCGCTAGCAGCCTTCAAACACAACATCCGCGACGAGTGGCTAGCCCGGCACCTAGGACAGGAAAAGCCAAAATCCATGGCAGCCCTCACACACTCATGACCCGCTTTTGCGCGGGAGAGGACAGCTGGCTAGCTCGAAGCAACAACTTGGCCAAACACCCTGGTAGTTCGGATACCAAGGACAACAATGGCAGGTCGCGTCGCAACAAGCATAAACGCCGCATTAACGGTGATAATGCTAAAGATACGGCAGTAAATGCCGGATTCAGAGGCTCTAAACCCGGTCAGGGGAAGAAGCCATTCAAAAGAAATATGCAGGGCCCGTCCAACTTGGACCGAATACTCGATCGCTTGTGCCAGATACATGGCACCCCCGAAAAACCAGCCAACCACACCAACAGGGATTGTTGGATCTTTAAACAGGCAAGCAAGTTAAATGCCGAACTCAATGACAAGGGGCTGCATAGCGATGACGAAGAAGAGCCCCGGCCGCCGAACAGTAGAGGACAAAAGGGGTTTCCCACACAAGTTCGGACGGTGAACATGATATACGCAACCCACATACCCAAAAGGAAGCGGAAGCGTGCGCTAAGGGACGTATACGCGATGGAGCCAGTCGCCCCGAAGTTCAACCCATGGTCCTCCTGCCCGATCACCTTTGATCGAAGGGACCACCCCACTAGCATCCCTCACAGCGGATTCGCCGCATTGGTTCTTGACCCAATCATTGACGGATTTCACCTCACTAGAGTCCTGATGGACGGCGGTAGCAGCCTGAACCTGCTTTATCAGGATACAGTGCGCAAAATGGGCATAGACCCCTCAAGGATTAAACCCACAAAGACGACCTTTAAAGGCGTCATACCAGGTGTAGAGGCCAATTGTACATGATCAGTTACACTCGAAGTGGTCTTCGAATCCCCGGATAACTTCCGAAGCGAAGAGTTAATCTTCGACATAGTCCCGTTTCGCAGCGGCTATCACGCACTGCTCGGACGAACAGCATTCGCAAAATTCAATGCGGTGCCGCACTACGCATACCTCAAGCTCAAGATGCCAGGCCCTCGAGGCGTAATCACGGTCAATGGAAACACCGAACGCTCTCTCCGAACGGGGGAGCATACGGTCGCCCTTGCGGCAGAAGTGCATAACAGCCTCCTAAGGCAATTCTCCACTCCGGCCAAGAAACAATCGGACACTGTCAAGCGCGCCCGGAGTAACCTACAACAAGAACGCCTGGCACGATCCGAGCACGCATAGCAATCCGGCACCAACCCCAGCCCTCGCGAAGTTGCGAAGCCAGTACTAGGCGTACATAACTACTATCTGGAGATACCATGGGCATAAGGGGAGGGGCACGATCACGGCATGCCCAGAATGCGGCTCAACCGCACCAGGGGCTCCCGATTGTGTCATTCTTTTTCTTTTTTATTTTTTCTTACTTTCAGGACTCTGTTCTCCAGAAGCCCTGTCCGGCGTTCGCGCCGAACTCACGATGCAACAGCCAGGGAAGCAGAAAACTGCATCGAGTGTCCAGGTGGTCTCTACTACGAGCATTATACCTGTTTTACATACCATCCCGCAGCTTACCCCTGGAGGGCGACATGTTAAGTAGTCCCATCCCTTGCTTATCGCACTATTTGTATCGTTCTGCTTTCATTGCAGTTCCTTTTTGAATAAACAATACATAGCTTTTGCCTATTATTGCACTCCTTTCTTTATCTATATATATGTTCATTTCATGACATGTAGCACCCGTACACTTTGGTACGGCCAATACACCAGGGGCTTAAGTTCCCCAGAATATGGTGTTAGAAGTCCGAACACTTTCACAAGTGCGGCACCCCGAACTTATAGCATTATATGCATCGGCTCCGAATCATGTCTTGGGTCAATAGTTGGGTTTGCCCGGCTCCCATGTTTTGGTACCTTATGTTCCGTTATATCAGCTAAGGTAGCGCTGGGAGAACCACTGCAATTGTGCCCCGGTTGAGCTGGGTTGAGCACCTCAGTGGAGAAAGCTAAAACTGACCATCATGATAGCGCGAGAGCTGGTCGCTGTTCGAGAGGTTTTTTCGGGTCCCTAAAGACTTATGCCGCTTAGAGCGAGGAGTCGGCATTGTCCGGCCAAGGCGTGGATAGCGCCCCGAACTCGGTCTTCCGAATACTAGGGGCTTCGCCGAAATTTAAAATTATAGAATTCTATGGCTAAGTGAGAGTGTTCAAGCATTATGAGTCTGGTTGCCTTGTTCGTTGCGTTGAGCGCTTCCCTTGATGGACCCAAGAATGGGAACAAGAGCGCTCAAGTTTATCCCGAACACCCCAGCACTCGTGGCATGGGGGCTGAAGCCAATGACTTGCCATCTCTCAAATTTGATAAACGGCCGCACAGAAGGTAATATTTTAAATTAACAAGCGTTGCTTAGCGCATATGAACAAGCTTTCAGCGTACATGATAACACATGCGAGTCTATTAAAAAATTACATCCTTGGAGCATGCCTCCGCTATACGGCGGGCACCCTTCAGGACACCCTCATAGTACATTTCGGGCGTGCGATACTCCTTGCCCTTCGGTGGCCCGTCCGTCACAAGCTTCTCCGCATCCAGCTTGCCCCAGTGCACTTTAGCACGGGCAAGGGCCCGACGGGCACCTTCAATGCAGACGGAGCGCTTGATGACTTCAATCCATGGACAGGCGTCCACCAGCCGCTGCACTAGCCCAAAGTAGCTCCCAGGCATGGCTTCCAATGGCCACAACCGAACTATAAGGCCCTTCATGGCCTGTTCGGCGACCTTGTGGAGCTCGACCAGCTGCTTCAGCTAGTCGCTTAGGGGCACCGGATGTCCGGCCTCAGCATACTGAGACCAGAATACCTTCTCCGTCGATCTCCCCTCCTTGGCGCGGTAGAACGCGGCAGCATCAGACACACTACGGGGCAGATCTGCGAATGCTCCTGGAGAGCTCCGAATCCGGGTAAGTAATAGGTAATTCACTTTCACATGCTTGCTTTGCATAAAGAATGCCTTACCCGCTGCTATCTTCTTTAATGAATCAATTTTTTGGAGGGCTTTCTGGGCTTCGGCCTTAGCGGCTTTGGCACTCTCAAGAGCCGAGGCGAGCTCGGACTCTCGAGTCTTCGAGTCATGCTCCAAACTCTCGTGTTTTTCCATGAGAGCCTGGAGCTCTTGCCGCACCTCCGCCACCCGCTCCTCCTGCTTCTCTCGCTCGGTGCGCTCCGCGGCCGCTTTGCTTTCGGCCGCGGACACTGCTTCCTTCAGGGTCGCCACCTCGTTCGTGGCCCCTACAATACCCACGTTATTCCTGTCGTTTTTTGCAACCGAATCCTTTTTATAAGGTATTTATTTACTAAGGTATTACTTACCTTCTTTGTCCTCGAGCTGCTTCTTGGCAAGGCCGAGCTCGTTCTCGGACCGCTCGAGGCTCTGCTTCAATGCATTGACCTCCGCAGTCAGTGCGGCAGAGGTCAGCAGCGCAACCTGCGTTCCCATATTGACATACTTATGTTAGACTCCTGCGTATATCTTTTTAGATCCTTAGTCCGGCTTTTCTTTCCGAACACCAAACTAAGCATCAGGGGCTACTGTCTATGCGGTAATATTTTTACATATTCTAAACTTACCTCAAAGCCTGTTAGAAGGCTGGTACAGGCTTCAGTCAGCCCGCTCATAATAGTGCGGTGCTCCTCCTCGATGGAGGCTCTGTTAAGCGCCTCCAGTAAGCTATCCGGTGCCTCCAGTTGGACGGAGGACACCAGCGTCTTACCCTTCCTATGAAGGGGCCGCTTGCTGGACTTCGGAACTGCTGAAGGTTCCGGTATGGAGTTCGGACAAGGGTCGGGCTTAGAGCCCCTGGGGGTCTCGCTCCCCTCGCGCTTGGAATCCGGGAGGCTGCCTTGCGGCGCCTCCTGCGCCACCTCCTCTTGACCAGGCCCCCCTTGGGGCCCCACCTCGGCGTCGTCAGCAGCATGAGGTGAGGAGGCGGTCAGAAGTGAAGTACTCTCCACTTCCGATGAATTCAGGGACCCGCTCGACGAAGTGGCGAGCTCGTCCTTGGGCGGGCTGCATGATTGTTTGGCATTAGAGAACACTATGCAATGAAAAAAACATGGGTATCCGGACACTTACGATCTCGCCAGAGGCTTGGTCCTTGTTGGCCACTCCTCCTCGTCGCTGTCGGCGTTGGCGGAGAAGTCCGGAGGAAGGGTTCTTCCCTTCTTCGAACCTCCGGCCTCCCCAGTTGGGGCGGCCTTCCTTTTCTTCTCTCTCCCCGTTGGGGGAGAGGCTTCTTTTTCCTCCTCCTCTTCCTCAGAGGAGGATTCCGCCTCAGGGTTGTCGGGCAATGAGTCCGACAGCCCCTGGCGCCGGGAGCTCCTTCAAGTTCCCGTGGCCTCCTTCTTGGCCTTCTTCTCCGGCACCATGTGAGGTGCCGGAACCAGCAGCCCCGCCAATCGGGCGTCCGCTGGGTCTTCTGGCAAAGGGTCCGGACAGTTAATCTGTCCAGATTTCACCAACCAGTCCTGTCAAAGGTTAGGGAGCTTTAGATCCCGCATAGAGTCAAACTATGAAAAGAGAGTCCCATAAAGGGTAAAATAACTTACCTCGCTGGCTTGACGCTGCGAGCCGAATCCGCGATCTCCGGTAGCGGATGTGGGAGCCTCGGCACCCTTGAACAGCACCTTCCAGGCATCTTCGTACGTAGTGTCGAAGAGCCTTTTCAGAGTTGGGTGCTGCGCCGGATCGAATTCCCACAATTTGAAGGCCCGTTGTTGGCATGGGAGAATCCGGCGGATGAGCATCACCTGGATTACGTTGACAAGCCTGAGATTCTTGTCCACCAGGCTTCGGACGCAGGTTTGGAGTCCGGATAGCTCATCCGAATCCCCCCAAGTCTGGCCCGTCTCTTTCCATGACGTGAGCCGTGTGGGGAAGCCAGATCGGAATTCGGGGGCCGCCGCCCATTGAGAGTCGCGCGGCTCGGTGATGTAGAACCACCCCCATTGCCACCCCTTTACGGTCTCCACAAAGGAGCCCTCAAGCCATAGGACTTTGGCCATCTTGCCAACCATGGCGCCTCCGCACTCCGCTTGGCGGCCGCCCACTACCTTCGGCCTGACATTGAAGGTCTTCAGCCATAAGCTGGAGTGGGGCTGGATGCAGAGGAAGGCCTCACACACGACGATAAACGCCGAGATGTTGAGGATGAAATTCGGGGCCAGATCATGGAAATCTAGGCCGTAGTAGAACATGAGCCCCCGGACAAATGGGTGAAGTGGAAACCCTAGTCCGCGGAGGAAGTGGGGGAGGAACACCACCCTCTCATGGGGCCTGGGGGTGGGGATGAGCTGCCCCTTGTCGGGCAGCCGATGTGCGATGTTGTCGGACAAGTATCCGGCCTTCCGCAGCTTTTTTACTTGGCCCTCCGTGACGGAGGAGACCATCCACCTGCCTCCCGCTCCGGACATGGCTGGAGATGGTTGAGGAAGGATGTGCGGACTTGGGCGCTGGAGCTCAGAGTGCGCGGAAATGGATGAGCAAGGGAGGAGGAAGGCGTAGGTGAAAAGGGTGGATCCTTATCCCCTTATATGGACGGACGAAGCTATGCGTCCCCCACCAGCCTAATAAAACTCGCTTATCTCCCAAGCGCCGCAATCAATGGCGCGGTTGGGTTACCCACGTCCATATTGATGAGAATCCCAGAATAAGGGGGCACGATCTATGCTTTGATAAGACGTGCCAAGGAAACCGCCTCGCTGAACGAGCTGAGGTGGGACAGTAAAAAAAACAATTCGAATAAAGGCCTGGCCGTGGTGTGATGTCACGCCGCGGAATACGTCAGCACATCTATGCAAAAAGTTATTCTCTCTACGGTGGTATGTGGAACTTGTTTTGCAGAGCCGGACACTATCCTTGTGTTCAAAACCTTCTATGAAGTATTCGGAGGAGGAACCTTCCTTGCAATGCCGAAGACAATATGCGTGCCGGACTCGTCGTCATTGAAGCCTGGTTCACGGGCTACTGAGGGAGTCCTGGACTAGGGGGTGTCCGGATAGCCGAACTATCATCTTCGGCCGGACTCCTAGACTATGAAGATACAAGATTGAAGACTTCGTCCCGTGTCCGGATGGGACTTTCCTTGGCGTGGAAGGCAAGCTTGGCGATACAGATATGTAGATTTCCTACCATTGTAACCGAATCTGTGTAACCCTAACCCTATTCGGTGTCTATATAAACCGAAGGGTTTTAGTCCGTAGGACAGAACAACAATCATACCATAGGCTAGCTTCTAGGTTTTAGCCTCTCTGATCTCGTGGTAGATCAACTCTTGTACTACCCATATCATCAATATTAATCAAGAAGGAGTAGGGTATTACCTCCATCGAGAGGGCCCGAACCTGGGTAAAAACATCGTGTCCCTTGTCTCCTGTTACCATCCGCCTAGACGCATAGTTCGGGACCCCCTACCCGAGATCCGCCGATTTTGACACCGACAATGACCATAAAAGATATTACTCATATAAATAGAACAACCATTATTCTCAGATTTAAATGAATAACCGTCTCGCATCAAACAATATCCAGATATAATGTTCATGCTCAACGCTGGCACCAAATAACAATTATTCAGGCCTAAAACTAATCCCGAAGGTAGATGTAGAGGTAGCGTGCCGATGACAATTACATCGACTTTCAAACCATTTCCCACGCGCATCATCACCTCGTCCTTAGCCAGTCTTCGCTTAATTCGTAGTCCCTATTTCGAGTTGCAAATATTAGCAACAGAACTAGTATCAAATATCCAGGTGCTACTACGAGCTCTGGTAAGGTACACATCAATAACATGTATATCACATATACCTTTGTTCACCTTGCCATCCTTCTTATCTGCCAAATACTTGGGGCAGTTCCGCTTCCAGTGACCAGTCTGCTTGAAGTAGAAGCATTCAGTCTCAGGCTTAGGTCCAGGACTTGGGTTTCTTCTCTTAAGAAGCAACTTGTTTGCTGTTCTTCTTGAAGTTCCCCTTCTTCTTCCCTTTACCCTTTTTCTTGAAACTGGTGGTCTTATTGACCATAAACACTTGATGCTCCTTCTTGATTTCTACCTCCGCAGCCTTTAGCATTGTGAAGAGCTCGGGAATTGTCTTATCCATCCCTTGCATATTATAGTTCATCACGAAGCTCTTGTAGCTTGGTGGCAGTGATTGAAGAATTCTGTCAATGACACTATCATCCGGAAGATTAACTCCCAGTTGAATCAAGTGATTGTTATACCCAGACATTTTGAGTATATGTTCACTGACCGAACTATTCTCCTCCATCTTGCAGCTGTAGAACTTATTGGAGACTTCGTATCTCTCAATCCGGGCATTTGCTTGAAATATTTACTTCAACTCCAGGAACATCTCATATGCTCCATGACGTTCAAAACGTCGTTGAAGCTCCGGTTCTAAGCCGTAAAGCATGGCACACTAAACTATCGAGTAGTCATCAGCTTTGCTCTACCAGACGTTCTTAACGTCGTCAGTTGCATCTGCAGCAGTCCTGGCACCCAGCGGTGCTTCCAAGACTTAATTCTTATGTGCAGCAATGAGGATAATCCTCAAGTTACGGACCCAGTCCGCATAATTGCTACTATCATCTTTCAACTTAGTTTTCTCTAGGAACATATATAAAACACAGGGAAGCAACAATGCGAGCTATTGATCTACAACATTATTTGCAAAATACTATCAGGACTAAGTTCATGATAAATTAAAGTTCAATTAATCATGTTACTTAAGAACTCCCACTTAGATAGACATCCCTCTAATCATGTAAGTGATCACGTGATCCATATCAACTAAACCATAGCCGATCATCACGTAAGATGGAGTAGTTTTCAATGGTGAACATCACTATGTTGATCATATCTACTATATGGTTCACGCTCGACCTTTCGGTCTCAGTGTTCCGAGGCCATATCTGCATATGCTAGGCTCGTCAAGTTTAACCCGAGTATTCTGCGTGTGCAAAACTGGCTTGCACCCGTTGTAGATGAACATAGAGCTTATCACACTCGATCATCACGTGGTGTCTCGGCACGACGAACTTTGGCAACGGTGCATACTCAGGGAGAACACTTTTATCTTGAAATTTAGTGAGAGATCATTTTATAATGCTACCATCAATCAAAGAAAAATAAGATGCATAAAGGATAAACATCACATATAATCAATATAAGTGATATGATATGGCCATCATCATCTTGTGCTTGTGATCTCCATCTCCGAAGAATCGTCATGATCACCATCGTCACCGACGCGACACCTTGATCTCCATCATAGCATCGTTGTCGTCTCGCCAACTATTGCTTCTACGACTATCGCTACCGCTTAGTGATAAAGTAAAGCATTACAAGGCGATTGCATTGCATACAATAAAGCGACAACCATATGGCTCCTGCCAGTTGCCGATAACTCGGGTACAAAACATGATCATCTCATACAATAAAATATGGCATCATGTCTTGACCATATCACATCACAAAACACTAAAAAAATACACTTCCATTATGATACGTGTTTGTCACAGTAGGTCGCGTTTTTTGTCATGCATGTACATCCATGACAAATTTATGACAGAATCAAGATAGTCATACCTGTGCTGTCGTAGAAGTGTTCCATGACATTACCAAAATTATCATCACGGAAGTGTCCACTTCCATGACGATAAATCCCGCGTCACAGAAGTGCTTTCGTCAAGGGTGACCGACACGTGGCATCCATCGTAACGGAACGCCGTTAAGCTATCGGGTCGGATTTTGGATCCGATAACCCGTTAACAGCCACGACGAATGCCGATTTTCCACGTGTAAAATTCTCATTGGCTGACGGATCCACGCGTCAGCTCCGTGTTGGCACAAGTGTCACTCATCCAACGGTCGAGATGGGCCTACGATATGTTGACACGTGGACCGTCCCAACAGTGGCCCACAAAGTTTAAATGGGTCGGCCCAACCAAAGGCCCATAAGATTTAGCGGACCATAATGGACCGGCCCAGCTAAAGGCCCACAAAATTTAGCGGACCGCAATGGGCCGTCCAGCTAAAGGCCCACAAGATTTTGCAGACCATAATGGGCCGGCCCAGCTAAAGGCCCACAAGATTTTGCGGACCATAATGGGCTGGCCTAGCTAAAGGCCCACAAGATTCTGCAGACCATAATGGGCCGGCCCAGCTAAAGGCCCAACATTCTCTGTCAAATCGGCCCGTCAATGGCCTGTCCTAAACTTGCCATCAACACGGCCCATGGTCACTTCTGGCCCGTTAACAATCCGCTAAGTAATTGGGCCGAATCACGGCCCGGTGTATTTCCGGCCTGTTAAAGGTTCGACTTCATTTGGGCCCATTTACAGGCCATCAAAACTTTCGTCCCATAAACGACCGTGAAGGATTTGGGTCATATTCGGCCTTGTCTGACATTCGGCCTGTTAGAGGCCCACTACAGATTTGGGCCACTTTCTTCCTGTTGTCATTTTCGGTCTGTTAACGCCGGACGTAAACCATGGGCCATATGTGGCCCAACGTCATATCGGGCCCATTAATGGCCCATATAAAAATGACGATAATCTAGCCCGACCGAAGTTCCGGCCTATTAAAGGCCCATGTATTAGGTCGGCGCATTTACGGCCCGTCCAAATTTCGGCCTGTCAAAGATCCGCGTCGTAAATTGTCACGCCCAATATGCGACCCTATCCAAAAGGAACTCGAAGGTCCCACCAGGGATAGACCCGCATATTGAAACGCTTTTGCAAGGTGGATATCATTACATCAACATTACATAATAGATGGGGATACATACATAAGGCATACAATGCGACACGAATACAACATCATCTTACATAAGATCAACATCCGACTACGGATGAAACATAAACAGAAACTCAAACGACATCCACCCTGCTAGCCCAGGCTGCCGACCTGGAACCTATCCCCTGATCGAAGAAGAAGCAGAAGAAGAACTCCAATACAAGCAAACATCGCTCTCGCGTCATGATCATCGCAAACCTGTACCTGCAACTGGTGTTGTAGTAATCTGTGAGCCACGAGGACTCAGCAATCCCATTACCATGGGTATCAAGACTAGCAAAGCTTAATGGGAAAGGAAGGGGTAAAGTGGTGAGGTTGCAGCAATGACTAAGCATGATATGGTGGCTAACTTACGCAAATGAGAGCGAGAAGAGAAAGAAAGGAACGGTCGTCAACTAGTAATGATCAAGAAGTGATCCTGAACTCCTACTTACGTCAGACATAACCCAGAAACCATGTTCTCCTCTCGATCAACCCCGAAAAGAGACACTCACGGTTACGCACACGGTTGGTGTATTTTAGAAGAGTTTGCTTCATGTTTACTACAACCGGATATTAACAAATTCCCATCTGCCACATAACCGCGGGCACGGCTCTCGAAAGTTTATACCATGCAGGGGTGTCCCAACTTAGCCCATGATAAGCTCTCGCGATCAACGAAGGATATTCCTTCTCCCCGGGATGACCCGATCATTCTATCGGAATCCCGGCTACAAGACATTTTGACAGCAATAAAACAAGACCAGCAAGACCTCCCGGCGTGCCGACACCCTGATAGTAGCCGCGCGCATATCGTCTCAGGCCACGACCGGATGAGCAGTCCGTACAACTAAAACCAAACCCCAAGTTTCCTTGAGGGGGCGCTGCAAAGCACTCTAGTTTGGACCAACACTTAGACAAGCAATGGCCCGGGGGGTTGAATAAAGATGACCCTTGGGTTAATTACTCCCAAGGGAAATGTAGGTGGTGGTGAGGCAAATGGTAAAACCAATGTTGGGCCTTGCTGGAGGAGTCTTATTCAAAGCGAACTGTCAAGGGGGTCCCATAAATCACCCGACCGCGTTAGGGACGCAAAAATCCGGGAACATAATACCGATATGACTGAAACTAGGGCGGCAAGAGTGGAACAAAACACCAGGCATAAGGCCGAGCCTTCCACCCTTTACCAAGTATATAGATGCATTAATAATATAAGATATATTGTGATATCCCAACAAGTAAACATGTTCCAACAAGGAACAACATCTCCATGTTCCAACAAGGAACAACATCTCCATGTTCCAACAAGGAACAAACTTCATCTTCACCTGCAACTAACAACTCTATAAGAGGGCTGAGCAAAGCGGTAACATAGCCAAACAACGGTTTGCATAGGAAAGGTGTCAAAGGTTAGAGGCTGACATGGCAATTTGGGATGGCTTGAGCAGCAAGTGATAGGTAGCGCAACATAGCGAAAGAACGAAGCAACTAGCATAGCAATGATAGTAATGAGATCCAGGGTAGCAGTCATCTTGCCTGAAATCCCGCTAGGAAGAAGAACACGTCCACGAAGAAGACGAACGGATGAAGCCGAACCAAGCGTAGACGAACGAATCCTCACGATCGCAACGAAACAGGAACTAACAAGAAGAAGTACACAACATAGTAAACACACCACACATGAACAAGACACGATGCACAAACAAGCATGATGCATGACAAGCTACATGAAGCTACTCATGGCAAAAGATGAAGCATACAAGAGCAACACATCAAAGCAAGTTTAAATGAGGCCGGAGACAACATAGAACAACTCCGGTAAGTCCTCATATGCATATTTCGAAATTGGTCCAGATCTGAATAAACCTTATGTTCAAGTTTTTAAACAGAAATTTAAGATGCACCACGATGATCTACACGAGATTCTAGTCAAGTTACATATAAAGTTCATTAGATTCGGAGCTACGACCTAGAAGATATGAGTAAAACAAGTTAAACATGGCATTGATGCAAAATGCATACAAACATCACACAAACATATCAAAACAATGATGCAACATGATAATATGAAACTACATGCAAAATCAAGAAAGTTTTATATAGAGCACACTCAAAATGGAGGAACGGTTCAACACATACACTCTATACAAGTTTAAAGGACAAGCTGTCCAAAACAGCAACTAGGCATATTGCAAGCATCAAAACAACATGCTACAACACCTCAATATGAAAACAAAAGGGATGGTCATGATGTACAGGTAAAGCATGACAAAACATGAACACTGAGCTATCTCCAGAAATCACTAGAACATGCTCAAAAGGACATGGCAAAATTGCAAATAATAGCAGTTTCAGACTTATCAGGAAATAACATCAGGTTGCAATGTTTAGAACTATCAAACAACATGTTACAGGAACTCAACATGGAAAACAAAGGCATGGCATGAATCTACTAAATGCATAGAACAAATGTCCTTTAGTGACCATAAGTCAAAAAGGATCAAAAAATATGATGGAACCCATGTAAACATGACAAGTTATATTACAGATTCATACATGGCAGGAACAACAATAAGTAGGCATGTTGGTGAGCTTGAACCACTCACCACAGAGCAATACATGGCATGACAAGGCAACTCACAGTAATAAGACATGTTTATGAAGCTAAGCATGGCAAGATCAAGTTCATAGGGTGCATGGATCGCTAACAACAACCTTGGCAAAATTGAATAACATGTAAACAATCTGCCAGGAAACATTTTATAGCAATAGTAGAGCTCGATTGACTCAAGCTATGGCACTCCATAATTGCAAACAAGGGCATGGATGGATAGAGAATAACCATATGTTCAAAAAATCCTTACTTAAGTATCTCAAAAAAAGCATGGATCTCTCGGTAGCATCAAGTTTACATGGCATAAAAATAACAGCAGAACAGGGGCTGAAATCAGCAACATTATGAAGCCTAGTTTGCATGCTTGTGCTAGTCACCACAGAGATCAGAAAAATACATGGCATACACCCCTGTAAAGATGGCATGGCATATTACAAAACACATGTAGGACTCAAGTTCATAGGGTGCACACATCAATCATGGAAAAAATGACAAAAGTGCATGTTCTGATAAGAATCTGAAACTAACATCACATAGCCCTCTTCTAACAGCATTTCGGGCATCAAGATGAGCTCAAATGAATATGACGCAATGGAACGAAATTATGTACTCGTCGAGGCGAACAATTTTACATATTACACGCACGTAACGGAGCAGTGAGAATGAAGTTATGATGCAATGAAGGAGGCATAAAAATATGCATAATCCGGGGACTTAGCAGAAAACGGAGGGGGGGGGAGTCAACCTCGTCGCGGATCCGCCGGAGAGCTCGCCGGAGAGGAGAGGAGGCGGCCGGAGGACGAGGGAGAGCCCGGGAGGAGCGCGGGAGGGCCAGCGGAGGGACGCTCCGGCCGGATCCGGCGCGGCGGCGACGGAGGCAGCGGGCGGCCGGGGCGGCCGGGCAGAGGCGGCCGGCGCAGCTCCGGTCGGCGCTCGGCCGGCGAGGACGCGCGACGGCACGGCGAGGGAAGGGCGGCGCCGGGCAGAGGCGAAGGCGGAGGGCGGCGAGGCACGGGGGCGCGGGACGCCGGCGGGGGCGCTTGGCGCGGGCGGCGGAGGTCGCCGGCGCCGGGCGGTGAGGGAGCCGGCGGCGGGGTCGGGCACGGAGGCGAGGCGGAGGCGGCGCGGGTTGACCCGGGCCCCAGATGGGCTCGGGCGGGCCGCGGATGGGCCTGCAGGGCTGGCGGCGGCGCACGGTGGGAGGCGGCGGTGGGGTGACGTGGCAGCGTGGGATTGGGCGTGGGCGGCTGAGCGGACATGTCCGGCCGGCGGGTGGACGTGTCCGTCGGTGGGAGGAGGAAGAAGCTAGGGTTTCGGGGGATTCATCCGCGAATTTCGGGGGGGGGGGAGGTGCATATTTATAGGTAGAGGGAGCTAGGAGAGTCCAAATGAGGTGCGGTTTTCGGCCACGCGATCGTGATCGAACGACCGAGAGCATGGAGGGGAGTTTGCTGGGTTTTGGGCCACTTTGAAAGGGGTGTTGGGCTGCAAAGAGAAGGGGGCTTTTACGGTTACCCGGTTAACCGTTGGAGTATCAAACGACCTCCAAATGGCACGAAACTTGACAGGCGGTCTACCGGTGGTATACCAAGGCCGCTTGACAAACCTCGGTCCAGTCCGAGAACGTTTAACACCCGCACACGAAAAGAGGTAAAGGGGGGCGCCGGGGGACACAGGAGTGCCGGATTGCAAAACGGACAACGGGGAAAATGCTCGGATGCATGATAAGAAAACGTATGCAAAATGACATGCACATGACGACATGATATGAAATGCATATGATGACATGGCAAAGTGCAACACGCAAGCACTTGACATGGCAACGACGGCGAATAACTGGCAGACACCTGGGGCATCGAATCCGGGGCGTTACAACACTCCTCCACTAACAAGAGATCTCGTCCCGAGATCTTAGGACCGAGACGGAAGAGAAAAAGGGATGAGGTGAAACAAGAACTCAAGAGAAGAAGCAAAGAATCGAGAGCACTCGAGAAAAAGAGAGGAACGATGAGAATCACGAGAATCGAAAGCTCACTGAATCAGATAGACTATGAAACCACTCGTTCTTACCGGAGTGGTTAGAATGAGAAAAGAAACGGATAAGACTGAAAGGATTTAGGTAGCACTCCGGCTGAAAATGGAAGGATTAGAACATGAACTGGAGAGGATGGAACGATACTTGATGAAGACATGACACAAAACCTCCGGAAAGAATTGAAATAGAAATGAAAAGAACTTAGAAGGAAGGATTGAATGGAGTTGTTGAGAAAATCAACAACGAAAGAATAAGCTTGTTGTGGACTTATGGAAAACATCTCANTGAGGTGAAACAAGAACTCAAGAGAAGAAGCAAAGAATCGAGAGCACTCGAGAAAAAGAGAGGAACGATGAGAATCACGAGAATCGAAAGCTCACTGAATCAGATAGACTATGAAACCACTCGTTCTTACCGGAGTGGTTAGAATGAGAAAAGAAACGGATAAGACTGAAAGGATTTAGGTAGCACTCCGGCTGAAAATGGAAGGATTAGAACATGAACTGGAGAGGATGGAACGATACTTGATGAAGACATGACACAAAACCTCCGGAAAGAATTGAAATAGAAATGAAAAGAACTTAGAAGGAAGGATTGAATGGAGTTGTTGAGAAAATCAACAACGAAAGAATAAGCTTGTTGTGGACTTATGGAAAACATCTCAAAATTATAAGGTGATAACCGACCACAAGCGGAAAAGATTAAATAGCTGAGAATGACGAAAATGCAAAACTTCACTTCAGAAGAAAATGAAGAATTATTTGCTCTTCAAGACGCGAGAAGAAAAGATACTTGAACTCCACCAACAAAAACTTGATGAACTCTTTGGAGAATGAATTAAATCATGAAGAACCACCATGAAAAACTCCGGTAACAAAAGGATGATGAGATAGAATGAAGGAAAAAAGAATAAGATGAGCCTTGCGATGATTTAGATGGAGGTTCCGACGAGATGGCCGAGGAAATAATTGAATTCCGGAAAGGAAAAGATGAAAAGACTTGGAAATAGAATTTATTCCTCAAGAGCAAACTCCGAAGAAAAAGTTTAATCACTTGGATGGAATTAGAATAAGATTTATTGTATGCTTATCCTTCATCAAATTAAATTGATGCCAAGCAATGGATTTTGCATACTACTTATTCTTCTTGAAAAAGGATTGAGAAGGGATAACACAAAACTTGAGAAGGTCTTCATGAACCACCGGTAGGATTGAAAGAACGAATGGATTGATACGATAACAAAGGAAAAAGAATCTGAATGAACCACCGTAAGAATTCGAAAATGACTGATCAAAGAGAATGAATCACCGGGCAGAATTAGAAGAACCAATATGCTAGAGGGGATTTAGATGCAAAAGAACACATATATCATGAGGTGATTAAAGAACACTTGAACGAAGCACCGGGATAATTGGATAATGGTAGCTGAAATGTGAGGACAAATAATTCTTCTGGAATGATGACCTCCGGTGAAAAAAACAGGAAAAACAACTTCTGACATACTCCGGATGGGTGAGAAAAGGAATATCTGACCAACGGAATAATTCGAGAGGATAGCATGAAGCTAGAACCACGAATCTTCGGGAGAACGGGCAAGATTTAACAGAAATCTTCTTCTTTGGTCTTCAAATGATGACGAGAAACACCACCAAAATTACTGAGATACTCCGGAAGAATGAAAAACAGAGAGGTTGAGCCAACAATGAAATGATTTGAAATCGATCTTGGAAAAGGCATGTGACTGATGAAATTCATTCTTACGTCAAACTTCGAAATGAATTAAGAATGGGTCCGAAATAATTAGAAGAGTCAGGTAAGATCCTGGGAAAAGACCTGTGGGTTAGGGCCCACTAAAGAGAAAAACACCGTTGGAAAGGGATGTTGAACAGATAGATGATGCACCGGAATAATTGAAATATTTGAATGAGGTGACAACCTCGAATTAATTAGAACACAGACGAATCTCCTGATATTTCTTCCGAACTCCGGAATGATAAACTGGCGAGAGGCGAACGAGCAAAGAGAACACTTCGAAGGAAAAGAATATGATTAATCTAAAAATGGAATTGAATCCAACGGAGAAGAAAATGAGATGAAGAATGTCCATCGAGACGAGAATTCACCGGTTGAAATGATTGAGGGAAGACTGAAGAGACTCCGTACGAATGAAATTGATGGTCGAAAGAGACTCAAACTCCGGGAAGAAAAGGGTGGGAGGGCGGGAAAACAAAGGCAACTTGGAAGGGGAAACCGACGAATATCTTGAAGAGAAAACACCGGTTGAAGAAAGCAAAGGCTTCACACGAGTAGGATGGATACTCGATTACGGACTCCGGTTGCGAGATGAAAAAGGGCGGGCGGATGGGAAAAAAACAAGGACAACTTCGGACAGGAAAACCAACGACGTCGGACGAAGAACTGAGGATTGAACTTGGCAAAGATGAAGATGGTCGAGTTGACTTGACGAGAAATGCACCGGACAAAAGAGGATGGACAACTCGCGAAACTAACCACGTGATCCTAAAGAAAAATTTGAACGGGAAGAGGAGTAATTCAAAACACCTACGTCAAGATTCCTCACCAGAGCGACGAAGGGGCTGAGGAGAAAAAAGAATTCCTACTCTCCGATATAACTAGACTCCGAAAACAGTTTTCTTCTAGACTCAACAACGGCCAAACTACACGATCAATCAAGGGGGCTCCTAGGGTCGGTCGAGGCTCTGATACCAACTTGTCACGCCCAATATGCGACCCTATCCAAAAGGAACTCGAAGGTCCCACCAGGGATAGACCCGCATATTGAAACGCTTTTGCAAGGTGGATATCATTACATCAACATTACATAATAGATGAGGATACATACATAAGGCATACAATGCCACACGAATACAACATCATCTTACATAAGATCAACATCCGACTACGGATGAAACATAAACAGAAACTCAAACGACATCCACCCTGCTAGCCCAGGCTGCCGACCTGGAACCTATCCCCTGATCGAAGAAGAAGCAGAAGAAGAACTCCAATACGAGCAAACATCGCTCTTGCGTCATGATCATCGCAAACCTGTACCTGCAACTGGTGTTGTAGTAATCTGTGAGCCACGAGGACTCAGCAATCCCATTACCATGGGTATCAAGACTAGCAAAGCTTAATGGGAAAGGAAGGGGTAAAGTGGTGAGGTTGCAGCAACGACTAAGCATGATATGGTGGCTAACTTACGCAAATGAGAGCGAGAAGAGAAAGAAAGGAACGGTCGTCAACTAGTAATGATCAAGAAGTGATCCTGAACTCCTACTTACGTCAGACATAACCCAGAAACCATGTTCTCCTCTCGATCAACCCCGAAAAGAGACACTCACGGTTACACACACGGTTGGTGTATTTTAGAAGAGTTTGCTTCATGTTTACTACAACCGGATATTAACAAATTCCCATCTGCCACATAACCGCGGGCACGGCTCTCGAAAGTTTATACCCTGCAGGGGTGTCCCAACTTAGCCCATGATAAGCTCTCGCGATCAACGAAGGATATTCCTTCTCCCCAGGAAGACCCGATCAGTCTCGGAATCCCGGCTACAAGACATTTCGACAGCAATAAAACAAGACCAGCAAGACCTCCCGGCGTGCCGACACCCTGATAGTAGCCGCGCGTATCTCGTCTCAGGCCACGACCGGATGAGCAGTCCGTACAACTAAAACCAAACCCCAAGTTTCCTTGAGGGGGCGCTGCAAAACACTCTAGTTTGGACCAACACTTAGACAAGCATTGGCCCGGGGGGCTGAATAAAGATGACCCTTGGGTTAATTACTCCCAAGGGAAATGTAGGTGGTGGTGAGGCAAATGGTAAAACCAATGTTGGGCCTTGCTGGAGGAGTCTTATTCAAAGCGAACTGTCAAGGGGGTCCCATAAATCACCCGACCGCGTTAGGGACGCAAAAATCCGGGAACATAATACCGATATGACGGAAACTAGGGCGGCAAGAGTGGAACAAAACACCAGGCATAAGGCCGAGCCTTCCACCCTTTACCAAGTATATAGATGCATTAATAATATAAGATATATTGTGA
>LR880968.1:744471051-744491335 GCA_904067115.1 Aegilops sharonensis | reverse complement strand
GGTGGCATCGGATTACCGTGGAACATGCGGTTGCCCGGTTGAACGATTCTGCCCTTGGCGACATCGACCAACTCGGCGCCCACGAAGTGCAGAAGAGTGCAAGGAACGTCGGCGGTGCCCTGCGAAAACATGTACAGGGCGTCAGGGATGCCCAGTCAAAGGCAAGGAGATGAAGTCATCGGCCGAGAGGCTTAGTTACCGTGATGCCGTCGAGCTCGGCTAATGTCGAGGCACGGCCAACGGAGGGCGTGCAACTAACGGAGGGGGCGCTTCCTGGCGAGGTGCCGGCCGGCGTACACCCGGGTGCATTAAGCTCCAATGCCCGTGCCGGCACCGGAGGCACGAATATCGCCTCCGCCGGAGACACCAATGGAGCCGCCGCCGGAGACACCAATGGCGCCGCCGGAGAAACCAATGGCGCCGCCTGCGCGCTGTGCGAGTTGCTGCCGTGAAGCTGGGAACCGGGGGAGGCCCCTATTGGCCGCCCGCAATCCACGTCGTCAGCCCATGAATCAACGTAGGCACCATGGCGTTGAGCTTCGTTCCCAGTTGTTGTTCCACTTGCTCTTGGACAAGCTCCAGAATCCGCGCCACTTGTGCCTTGAGTGCTTCAACCTCGCGCGTCTGGCTTTCCGAGCGGTATAGTATGATCCCCATTTTGTGGACAAGCCTTTGTCGGCCACACGACTAGCTGACGTCGGCTTAGTGAGCTTATCCTTGCTTTTCATTATGTTCAACGCCCTATTTAAAGGGGTGTCGAAAGGGGAGCTCTAAGACGACCCCGCGCTACTGCTTTCAGTTTCCTGCGAAAGGAACGTGAACCATTTAGAAATATTGGGGATTAATTAGAGTGCAACCATATGGAGATAATTACGCAGGGGTGTATTCCTTACCAGAACAAGCTCAAGCGCCCTGGTCTTCGGATCCGTGGTAAGCTCCTTTGTTATCGGGTCCTCCTTGTACCGGGCCCTGACATAGTTCCTGGTCTGCTTGTTACCGCTGTATTTCTCGAAGCGGGGCGGTAGGCCTTGCTCGGCACGCTCCGCATCCTCCTTGTCCCATATAGGCTCCGCCACTCTGTAACCGCCGGGACCGAGTTTGTGTTCCCCTAAGTTCAACTCCCGCATTTCTTTCCTCCACTGACTTGATTCGGAGGTTGCACTGGTCGAGCACTTGATCGTGAACTCCTTGTACTCATCTTCGCTCATCAAAGGATATTTTGCCTTGATCTTCTCATAACTATCACCTTTATCAATCATTTTCTTCACCACGCTTCTCCAAGTAGACAGGGCCGTGCTCATCTTCGTGAGGGCGGCACTGTTCACTTTATTCCCTGAGAGGCGTGTGTTTTCAAATTCGGCGGGGAACTTGTATCGTCCGTGCAGCTTCGTGAAGAGGAGGTTGCACAAATTCCCTCGGTCCTTATGCCTAAGGTTCTCGGTGTTGATCGAGACGGTGCTCCGGAGAATGCACCCGAGCTGAACCGAGTACCCCTTGACTATATGTTTGGGCTCCGTTGGATTCCCGTCGGAGTCCACTTGAGTGAATCCCTCCTTGACGGTGCGGAGCGCATTCGGACGCCGGTCCTTCCTTTGCTTCTTCGATTGGCTGCCATCTGTGTGTGCGCCGCCATCATCAGTGGTGGCATCCTCGGCGGCACCATCAGTGGTGTCATCCCCGACGCCACTAGGGGTTGTGTAATCAGGATCGGTGTCTTCCGCGGCGTCCTCATAGCGGTGAGATTGTTCCTCCATCTCCTGGGACAGCTCCCAGAATTGCTTGCCGCCCGAACCACCGGCCTCATCGTTGTGGCCCATGTTTCGCTCTAAATAGGAAAAAAGTTTGGTCAAAAAGTTGGTTATTGTCAAGGAACAAGATCATGGTCTCATCATTTAGGGTTTGTCGACACCGAGGCACCCTAAAAGCCTAACCTTTCATCATTTAGGGTTTGTCGACGCCGAGGCACCCTAAAAGCCTAAGCGTACATCATTTAGGTTCTCATCGACACCGAGGCATCCGGGGCAGCCAAGTTAAGTTTTCATCATTTAGGGTTTATCGATGCCGAGGCACCCTAGGTTGGGCCTAATCACTTGGCACTAATCACTTGGCTCTATTGCCACCTATGGTTTAATACAGCAAGAATAAAGGGGCAGTTGATCCTACTTAATTAAGTACTAAGATACCCCGGCCCATGCATTAGTAGCAAGTACCTCATATGTCCGATTTTTAGCAAAATCGTGCTAAAATTCGCGGAAAATTTCAGCATGACCTTTGCTGAAAATAGGACATATGGAGTACCCGAATTTGCTGGAACGGAAGTTAATCGACATTCCGGCAAACTCAAGGGCCTCTCGGGGTACCTGCAAAATCATCACGACACGAAGGGCCTCTCAAGGGCCTCAAGCAGCAGCGGCGTCTCCCAGGACCCCATTTTTTGCTAAATTTCTTTGAGCAACAATCAGAACAGAAAATTCAGCATATTTCTATACAACAACATTGTAAAGATGAAGAACAGTTCTACAGCAGCCCATTTATATACTATAGCATCTTTGGTCATACCAATTTCTGAAACAATTCAAAGATGAAGAAATTAACTATGTATAGTTTATTCTTTTTGTACCAGGAACTATTTTAGTTTATTATTTATTGTACCAGGGAGGAATATAACAATCTTTTTTGGTATATATCCTAGTTATACTACTCCAGGAAAGGAGGATCATCATACACATATATATGTGCATAAAAATCATAAAAATTCAAAATCACTTGAAACCTGATCACTCGGACCACACCACATGCCACAGCATACATAGTACATAGAGTTGACAACAGAACCCACCCACTAGCCCGACTGGTCAGCACGCAGCACACACACCAGGAGGTCCTGGGTTCGATTCCCAGGCTCCCAATATTTTTTTATGCATTTTAAATGTTGTTTTTTATATTTATTTGTGTTTAAATATGTTCAAACTTGTTTAAATCATAACAGTAATATTTTTTTATAAAAACAGTAATAATTTTTTTAAAAATATGTTCAAATTTCTTACTTGAAAATATCATCGGCGGCGGCGGTGGAGCGGGGGAGGGTGCGGGGATCGAGATCGAGATGGAGGGGGAATCGAGATCGAGATGGAGGGGGATCGAGATCAAGTGTCCTCATGAATTTAAAAAGTGCCCATGAAATTTAAAAATATTCATGATATCAAAAAGTGCCCATGAAATACAATCGAGAAATGAAGACTACGATTTAAATACAATCGATCTTAGCTAGCTATCTGTTCACAATCTTCTTGCCCTTCTTTTTCGCAAATCTTCTGTGGAACGGACGTCCTTTAGGTAGGGTGGTCCTACTTCTTCTTGTGGTGTGTGCTGCTACTTCATCATCGTCGTCATGTTCGATCTTCGGGTCGCCGTACTTGTCGAAGTCTTGCTCATTGGCTACTCCATCCATTCCGATGAACTTCCTTTTGCCTCTCCTCACGACAACACGACTGGGCTTTGGCGGGTTGGTAATGAAGAAGCATTGGTCCACTTGGGAAGCCAGTACTCATGGCTCATTTTTCGCGGTGACGTTTGCGCCCGCGGTCTTGGATTTGGCTTCGGGTATAACCATGGTGGTGAAATATCGGTCTTCTTTTAGGAAGCTCTTGGCCCATCTGACACGGAACATCGGCACCTTCTCTCTAGCGTAGCTCAGCTCCCAGATCTCCTCGATCCTTCCGTAGTATCTGTCCTTGTCCTTACCGGTGTAGGATTCCATCGTTACCCCGGAGTTCTGATAACCATCGCTCTTCATGTCCTTGTCCTCGGTGTAGAATGTGTAGCCGTTGATATCGTACGCCTCATAGGTCATCAGGTTGTGCTCGGCGCCCTGTGACAAGGCGAATATGAGTTGTTCTTCCGCGGAAGAATCTTCATGTAAAGGGTACGACAGAAGCTTCTGCTTGAACCAATGCGTGAAACATGAGTTGTGCTCTTTGAGTATATCTCCGTCCGTCCTCTGTTGGCCTTAGTCATTGTACGTCTTCTCAATAAAGGTTTTGTGATCTACCACCCAAGGACCGACCACGTCTATGTGTTGTAGCGCGACTAGGTTTGCTCTTTCAAAGTCGGCGAGTCGACCCTCGAAGT
Source organism: Aegilops sharonensis (assembly GCA_904067115.1). Lineage (NCBI taxonomy): Eukaryota > Viridiplantae > Streptophyta > Magnoliopsida > Poales > Poaceae > Aegilops > Aegilops sharonensis. The sequence goes on along the minus strand of LR880968.1, from coordinate 744,487,204 downwards.
CGACATGCATTTCACGGCGACCCTCACGGTGACCCCATCCAGCGAGCCTGCCGAGGTGCCTGTTGACGGGCAGACCAACGGGGTTCTCGATGCCTAGATAATTCGTGCATTAGGAGATGCACTCTTCTGTCAGAAAGCCCCTGGCTATACTTCCCTCTGGACGTGACATGTTCCGAACGTATCCTTTGATACCATTCATCCTTTCGAATGGCATCATGTTGTGCAGGAACGTCGGTCCGAGTTGGATGATATCCTCCACGATATGGACCAGCAGATGCACCATAATGTCGAAGAATGCGGGCGGGAAGTACATCTCAAGCTCGCATAGTATCACCACGATCTCTTCCTGTAGCCTTCTGAGTTGCCTCACGCCAATCGACTTCCGAGAGATGACATTGAAAAAGTTGCATAGGCCAAATAGCATTTCACGGACGTGCGCGTCCATGATCCCACGGATTGCAACTGGAAGTATCTGCGTCATCAGCACGTGACAGTCGAGAGACTTCATCCCGCTGAACTTCTGCTTCGCTGGGTCTAGGTATCTGCTTATCTTCCCCGCTTAACCGTAAGGAAGTTTTACTCCTAGGAGGCAGGTGAAAAACTGCTCGATCTCCTCCTGACTTAGAGTGAAGCACGCGGGAGGGTAGTAATTTCCGGTCTTCTTGGCCTTTTTGCCTTTGCGACGACTTTCTGTGTCCTGCTTCGCCTCATCATCATCATCATCATCATCATCATCATCACCATCATTAGCGTGAAGCTCCTGCCTGATGCCCATTGATTTCAAGTCTGCCCTTGCTTTCGGCCCATCTTTGGTCCTCTATGGCATGTTGAGCAGGGTACCAAGCAGACTCTCGCACACGTTCTTCGTGATATGCATGACATCAAGGCTGTGAGGCACACGGTGGATCTTCCAGTACGGCAAGTCCCAGAAAACAGACCTCGTTTTCCATACCTTCAGCAGTGGCTCTGGCGCCTTTCGCTTCTTTCCCGGCTCTGGCGCCTTTTGCTTCTTTCCCGACAGTGGGCAGTCTTTCCAATTTTTCAACAACTCGTCTATTTCCTCGCCGCTCCTCGTACACGGGCGTTTTCGGGGTTCGGTTTCACCATCGAACAGATCCTTGCGTTTCCTCCATGGGTCATCATTGCGAAGCCACCTTTGATGCCCCATGAGCATGGTTTTCGAAGACCCAGGATCTCTATCTAGCTGGCGATATGTTGTGTCATCCATGCACCTTACGCATCCAGAAAATCTGTGGACTACCTGCCCCGCGAGATATCCGTAACCGAGATAGTCGTGCACCGTCGTGAGCAGTGCGGCTCTCATAGGGAAATATTCTTTCTCTGCGGCGTCCCACGTATTCGCTGGCGTTTTCCACAGCGTGTCTAGCTCCTCCTTCAGCAGCCCCAGATACAGATTGATGTCGTTCCCTGGTTGTTTCGGCCCTTCAATTAGCATACTCATGTGAATGTACTTCCTCTTCATGCACAACCAGGGGGAAGGTTGTACATCCACACAAACACATGCCAGGTGCTATGTGTGCTTCTCTGGCTGCCAAACGGATTGACTCCATCGGTGCTCGCGCCCAGCACGATGTTCCTTGGATCCTTCCCAAATTCTGGGTATTCGAAGTTCAACGCTTGCCACTGGCTCGCATCCTTAGGGTGACTCAGCATCTTGTTTTTTTATTTATCTCCGGATCATTTCCGTCATCTTCCCACTTCTTCTCCTCCCTATCCGCGTGCCAACGCAGGAGCTTTGCTACCTTAGGGTCCGCGAAATACCGCTGCAGACGAGGAGTGATCGGGAAGTACCACACCAATTTTCGAGGAGCTTTCTTCCTCTTCTTGTATCGAGCGACGCCGCACACCGGACATATGGTAGACTCCGCGTGCTCGTCCCGATAAATGATGCAATTGTTCATGCACACATGGTATTTCACGTGCGGTAAATTCAAAGGACACACAATTTTCTTCGCCTCCTCGAAACTGGTCGGGCACTTGTTCCCCTTGGGAAGACGTTCGTGCCAGAATGACATGTTCTCGTCGAAGCATGCGTCGGTCATTTTGTGTTTTACCTTCATCTCCAGAGCCATGAGCGTTACTTTCAGGCGGGTATCCTCGGGCCTGCATCCTTCATACAATGGAGTAACCGCGTCTATCTCTAGTTGATCCAGCTTGGCTTTCTCTCGGGCGGCAGCTCTTGCGTTATCCGTCTGCTTGCGAAGCAGCTCTTGAATATGAGGGTCCTGCACCCAGCCTCCATCGTCGTCTGCTCCGGCATCTTCATCTTCGTGATCATGCCCTTCGTTTTGATCTTCCTCATCATCATGTACGCCATCTTCTACATGATGATTGTGTACATCATCATGCCCTTCCTCATTTCTTGCCCGACCCCCATGGACGACTTCATAGTCATCTTCATCACCTTGCCACTGATAGCCATCCATGAAACCACACAAGAACAGGTGGTCCCACACCTTCCCGGAATCTGGATCCGCAATAAGGCTCTTCAGCTTGCATCTTCGACACGAACATCTTATCTCCGTCTCGTTCTTTTGAAGCATCTCGGTCTTCGCGGAGCTCAAAAACCTATTCACAATGCCTTCGGTCATCGTGCGGACCATGGTCGCCTGCGGGGTAGAGCAAAACGATATTTTAAAACCAAGAAAAAATTTGGCATGACCTTCCCTAAAAATAGGACCAAAATGAATGCATAGTGCCAAAATTCTCGCCGAAACGGAAATGAATCAACATTCCGGCAAATTATTGGCAACTATCGCATTTCAAATACCGGTACCTGCAAACACAAACATATATGCAACACCACAAACACAAGCAACACCACAAACATACATAGATCTAGCTAGGCCACAAAAAGTGCATGTGCACGTTGTTGGAGCGAGCTAGGGAGAAAAAAAGTAGATATACATCATGAAGATAGCTTTCCCCTTACTTACCTATCAAAAAAAGGTAATTTCACCACTTAATTTTGATGAATCTATGGTGGAAATGAGGTGAGGAGGAGGAGGCAGCCGAGACAAGCTTGGAGGAGGAGGTGGAGAGAATGAAGTGGGGAAAGTGAGTGGGTAGGTGGGCTGTCCAAAATATATTGTTGGTCCCAGGTTACTAATGGCGCACCACCACAAAATGCGCCATTAGTAACCCTGGTTACTAATGGCGCACCGGCAGGTGGTGCGCCATTAGTACTTTTTGCAAAAAAAAAAACATATGTATACTAATGGCGCACTGTGGAAAAGTGCGCCATTAGTAGTTTAAACTAGTAATGGCGCACTTTGGCATAGTGCGCCATTAGTAGGTTTGCAAAAAAGTAAAAAATATATATATACTAATGGCGCACTGTCTTGGTCATGCGCCATTACTAGTTCTAACTAGTAATGGCGCACTTTGCCATCCTGCGCCATTAGTTTGTATGGAAAAATGAAAAAAAAATCAATAGTAGTGGCGCACCGTGAGCACGGTGCGCCATTAATGTCTTCCACACTAATGGCGCACGAGCAACCGGTGCGCCATTAGTATATAGTAGTGGCGCACTATTTACCTGGTGCGCCATTAGAATCAGTCCTATCTATAGCCCTTTTCCTAGTAGTGTTAGGCGCCCACAACGTATGAATGCTTCTCGGAGGCGGTTGAGACTGGCGTCTTAGTGAAGTTACAAACCTACCTCGTTTTAGACCTTTGGACATCGAGCCGATAGGCTACATGGGCCAGAGTCAGGACAGTAATTTCCTACCAACAAAACATTAGTCTCGCGTGGTTTCGGGTGACCAGAGGCCTATTTTGCGCTTCGTTCAATATTTGGGAGCAGAAGCATTAACGTTTTCGGTTCTCTTTAATTGAACTTTCAGGATTTGTCAAACTTCACAAATCTTTACTCTTGAAAATCCTAAAGCTACGATTATTTTGGAATGGAGGGGGTACATTTGAATATACATTTTACACGAGTATATATTAAAAAAATATGCAACTTACCTCAGTTCATGCATGGTTCCAGATATAATCTCCTTGGTTGCAAAAAAAAGTTAGATATGCGTATGAATATATATAGCATGTTTAAACTCACAACAAAGATTGATGCCCCCTTTTACATCTGATTTAAAAATGCCATTATCTCGGGTTCAAATAGATGAATGCACTTCCTATGAATTCGAATCTTCGAAACCCCCTTTATGTTGAATTCGACATGTATTCTATTTCATAGCTAGCAATTTGGAATGTATCCATGCAAGTGACAAATGTATAAAGTGCTTCACACTAACAACATGGAGTGAACTAATTAATGTTTATATATGAATTGCAAAAGCATACATTGCCTGTATTTCAAACCGCTCTCACTCTATGGATCGATAATATGAAATAAACACATGACATGCTAGAATTCAATAGAGTATGGGTGTCTGATAGACTGATTTTCGTCCATACGCAATTTGCAAAATTCATGATCTCATCCAAAAATAATAATGCCATTTATATTTTAATTTAATGCGTAGAACCGCCTTTTACACGTAGATGCACTATGCCTCGCCCCGTTCTCACAGACGCGTTATATATCTCTCTATCTAACGCATAAGTGCACACACTTTATATGCATCGGCATTTCTCTTTCACACATGCTCACAATCTCTCTCAGGGTGTCGGGGTGTCTCACGCACATGCTCTCTCTGTTTCTCTCTCTCTCTCTCTCTTTCTGACTACTATGTACCACTCTTTTCACTAATCTCAGTTGGAAAACACTATTTCTCTCACATGAATATATACACATGCACGGTCTCTACTAGCCCTCTATACGCACATATATGTGCCTACGTGTCTCCCGCACACACATTATCTTTAGGCCTCTCTCACACACATTGCCCCCCCACCCCCGAAACACCTCTCTCTTAGTAGTTGGCAGATATGATTTCATCATATCGTCATTCGGTAGGGTATCCCTGGTTGTTAGTCTGTATGGTAATACGAGGCAAAGTTTTACCCTAGTTCGGATCGGACCCTTGCAGTTGAAGAAAGAGCCTACTCCTGGTACTGTATATTTGTGATAGGCGTGTGTACAAAGTACACGTGAATACCAGGCATTGTGCGTGTGTGTATACTATCGACGAACTAGCCCCCAAGCTTGTATAACATACTAAGGGCCTAGGGTTACAAATCATATATAGTCGGCTTATCACCAGTGGGGATAGAGTCCTTCGCGACTCTGGTAGCTTCGTGTTGTACGCTGAGTCCTCCACATGAGTCTTCGTATAACATGTATCGGTCCAACCTATATGTGGTGCAGGATGGAACCGACCCATGAGTCTTGATGTTGACCCACCACAACTAGAAATGATATTCCCACCACACCACACACGCAATGGGCCACTAAGAAAATAAGCATATACAATAGTATACCGATATCTAGCTCACGATACGTGTCCATATTTTGTTGATGACACTGACGGACTTTGCATTTGATGCGTGCTCCGTATTTTGTTGACGACACTTACGGTCATTGTATTTGAAGTGAAAGCATGATATGGTCACTGGACTTCAGAATAAGCTCATCACGGTTACCACATACATTTTGTCATGCTAACTAACATGTGGTTGGATGGTTAGAGGATAATGGTTTCTCGATCCCACCAAGGTTAAAGTCCCGGTGCTCGCATTTATCTTGTGTTAATTTCAGTATTTTCCGGCGACGTACGTTCAGAGGGAGGAGACGTTCCACTCGAGTACGAGGCACCTATGGTGACTTCATAAAATCTCAAGATCATATATGCTGGCCCACTCTCTCGAAGGTGCTCATATGGGTAGGGTTCGCGTGTGTGCGCTTATAGCGGTGAGTGCTTGCGCGTATGTATGAGCCCTTGCGTCTATACCGTGTTAAACAAATACATGTCATGATTATACGGTCACTGGCTCACCCGTACAACTCCGTATCATGTTGATGACACATCAATTGACTAGTCAAATGTTCCACGCGGTGCGACTAGTGTTGCACCATCGGGGCGCGTAACCGTGGGGCCCACCTGTCAGCCCGTATATGAAAGAAATAAATGGTAGTTTGAGTCTGTACTGTGTTAATAAAATAGGAGTACATTTTAGGGTGATCACACGGTCACTGGCTCACCATACAGCTCCGTAATTTGTTGATAACACGATCAATTGACCAGTCAAACGGTCCACATTCAGCAACACACATTACCATAGGGCCCACCCGTCAGCGCGTATATGAAGGATAGAAATGGTAATAAATTAGTGGTCGGTGGGTATTCGAAGTCATGAAACCTCTGGTTGGCAGTCACCGGCGGTTGGGGGCGTTCATTGGGCGGTGGGGTGGGGATCCCCGGAGAAAAACCTCGGCGCGGGGGGGGGGGGCTAGAGGGATGGCCGGTGCGGCGGTGGGGAGTGGTTTCAGGGAGGGCGGGTCGGCCGTGGTCAGCGGGGGCTGGCGGTTCGGCCGATGGTGGCTGGCGGCTCAGAGGGGGTGGAGTTTGATGATAAACTGGAGGCCCTTGATTTCGTATCAAATGGCTAGAAAATCTAATGACCAGAGATGAAAAAGTCAGTCGACTGACGTGTAGCCTCACCCCGCACGTACAGATGCACACACGCAAGACACGCACGCATGTAGGCGTGCAACACTGACACGTACACATAACGTACACACGCACGCATGCTGGCATGCAACACTGACACGTAAACATAACGTACACACGCATGCATGCTGGCGTGCAACACTGACACGTACACATGCACTCACGAACACACTCACGTACGCACCCATGCATGCAACACTGAAACGTACCCTTGCATGCATGCAACACTTGCACGCCTGCATGCACACGGCACACGACGTAAGACACACGCTCAACCTATACGTGCATGCACCCTTTGTTATGGACATGGATTGTTACGGGTATTAATCAATCTTATCTGTGATAAGCAGAATATTGATGTTTGCAGCGGTCTTTATGAATCACAACGTATCGAACGGGCTATCAACATAGTAGGCTTATCTACATGAAAAAGATGACGTCATACTCAATGAACAATCATCGGTTTATGAAATGCCCGCTTCTGACCGCCCTGGCCCACCAAAGGTTCCTCTGCTGTGCGCTGCCTGCGTTGGGTCACTGACATGCATGCCATGCACCCAAAGAGCCCACACGTCAGTGGAAGAACGGCGTGGTGTCCTAGGTCAGAGTCGAGGGCACCACTGGCGGCACGCCCGGCTGAACACGCCTCCGTGCCGCATTCAAACGCCTCCATGAAACCCGCCCATGTGGAAGCCAAGAAACCCACTCTGGACACACGTCCGTTCATGACCGAGCCGGCGTTAAACGCAACACCGGCCGAGCTCCTCCTGTCCGCCGTCTATTGAATCTCCTATTTAAACGAGGCTGTAACGACCAAACCTCGAAGGATTTGAGTCTCTGTGCTTACCGTGCTAGTCCCTGGATCGAACTCGCTAGCACACACAGTATGGATGAATACCAGAATATCAAGTGCATCATTTATTCCAACGTATGATCCAGAATATATAAAATAAAACAATCTGCATAGCACTTGGCTAGTTTATTCAATCAAACAGCTGAAAGTAGCAGAAAATAACGATGAGTCCCATCATAGCCCACTGGCGATGCTGAGTGCAGACTCGCGACCCTAACGGTACCTTACTCTTCGTCTGAATATCCTGCAACATGAGACGTTGCAGCCATATAGGTCAATACTTGGAATGTATTGGCAAGTTACACCGGAGTTATAATATGGCAGAGCTTCATGTATATGCATGGTACAACAAAGGAAGGCTCGAGGGTTTATTTTTGCAGAAAGCTGATTTTATCCTCATAACTACCTAATAGTCAAATTTTTATTTAGTTCTTTATTACTACAATTAAATGCACAAGGTTGAGTTGGCAAAATCAACTCCAACCTACCCATTATTAAGTTGCCCACAAATATTATTAAGTGTCACATCTGTCAAGATCATCCAACAACTGTAATGGCATAGTGGCTCAGATTTACCCATAACCAGGGGCACGGCTAATCATGATTAGTTTTAATACTCTGCAGAGTTTTGTACGCTTTACCCACTGGACCCAATCCGAAGATTGAGATAAAGTCTTTCAGAAGAGGTTCCCTTAACCACCTGACGGCCACATCCCACCTACATATGCTACATCTGTCGACACTGTCTGGGCCAGGGTTCCAACAACTGATCAACTAAGCCAGAGCCCATATAGCCAGTGGCCGCACATGGAAGTTACTAGTCACTAAGTCTGTCTGATCTTTTTGAACCTGGCGGCATTCCACTTAGGGTGCACTCTCATGAGCGCATGGCCTTAGAAAAGGCGCAAGACCCCATGATGCCTTCCCTCAACACCAAGCAATACCACTTCCGCCCAGAGGTGAATTAAATCCTTAATTACTACTCATTTTAGTTATATATATAATCCTCACATAAACTCAATGAATACACGAACCACCCCCGTCTACAAAGCATAGCAAACTACAACTACCACGATTTGTAAAAGACGAGGAGATAGCTCAACAGCATAGCCAACATATGTAATACTCCTATACATGCATATATTCATAGTGTGATATAACTACATGCATAGAAAATAATAGGTAAAGGATGATCAACATGTAACTTGCCTTGGTTCTGATTCAGAAAGTCACACTCCTGACAATAGCTCGCGTCGCACTCCGGACAATCTACACGTTTCACACAATTCAACAAATCAATCACCGGAACACGAATAGAACCAAAATAAAACCAACAGCAAGAAAATGATTTTTAAAACTCAACAACAGAAGCTTAACAGCATCTAAATTGCACTACGGTCACAATGCAAAAAGAATCACTCGATTCCGATAAACGGTTTGAAAGTTACGGCCTCCGGAAGATTTAATTCAAATTCAAACGAATTCAAATTTGAAAAGTGCAAACATGTGCAAAGTTGGTACTGTGATAAAGTGTTGATTTTTTTGAGTGCATAGGAAAAAGAACTACCTAAATTGGACTTATATAATAAAAGATATAGCTAGTTGAATTTTGGATGAAAATCTGTGAAAACAAAAGAAACAGAAATCTCCTGGTTCCTGTGCGGCACTGTAGCTGCGCCTGTAGCAGTCTGCCACGTGTCCGTTTGTGATTGGCCAAAGGCCCCTGTGCGCGTGCGTGCTCACCAGAAGCAGAGGACGCCGGCGGTGGTGCTCCTCCAGCGACTCTCCGGCGAGGGGGAAGTGACAGATGGGTGTGGCGGTGAGTGGCGGTGTCGGACGGCGGTGGGGTGTCCTCTGTTAGGCGACGGCGGCTCGCGAACTCCGGCGTGCTCCAGCGCTTCTGCTCGGCGTCGGGCTGCGGCTCCGGTGGCTCTCTGCCTAGGTAAGAGTGTCAGAAGGTTTCGGTGATGAGTGGAGGGTCGAGGGAGGCAACTGGCGCGGCTCCGGTGTTCTTACGACGACGGAATCGACCGAAGAAACGGCGGTGGTAGAGGAGCTTCTCCCGAGATCCAAAACGCGCTGCAGAGGCGTGCGGTCGACGAGGGGTGGCGAAAGGCGAGTGGTAAGGTTCTTCGGGGTCCTGGGCTCGCACGTGATGTCCCTGACTCGCACGGGGTCGACCAGGCGCCGGATCGATCCGGGTCGGCCTCGGCGTGCGCGCGGCGGCGCGTTCGGCTCGGTGAAGGGGATGAACAGGGGCGCGTGGGGTCCACGGGTCAGGGGCTGAAGCAATGCGGGTCGGGCGAGCGGCGTACCGCTTCACTGCGGCTTAGGTGGGCTGCGGCTGTGCGGGGTTAGGTGGGCCGCGGTGGCTGCAGTGGTGTGGGCGGCGCTGCTGGGCCGTGGCGGCGAGCTGGGCCGTGCAGTGCGCTGCGGCGCTGCGCTGCGTTTTTTTTGTTTTAAAACAAAAACTACAGCATCAAAACTAAAAATAAATAAAATAAAATACACAATATAAATTCTAAATAAAAATACCTAGACACACAGTAAAAATAGCTCTACAGCTATAAACTACAGGAACACTAGTTCCAACTCTATTGCAATTTTGTAAAATAATTTTGATGCAATAGGCCACTCAAACAGCAATAAAACAAACAAATAAAATATTTTGAAGATCACAAAAATTACCAGAACATATCATATGAACTGGAAATAATATTCTGCACATTATGAACATTTTTAAAATAGGGGAGAAGTCATGTTATCTCCACTCTAAATTGCCTTTAGTTGCATAATGATTCGAATATTGCAGAAAGACAAATAATGCAATAAAAATATGATATGCATATGAATGATCTATTAACATCCTAATTTAGGAAAATTGGGATGTTACAAACCTACCCCCCTTAAGATGAATCTCGCCCTCGAGATTCGGCTGGCTAGCAAATAGGTGTGGGTGATCCTGCCTGAGATCTTCCTCTCGTTCCCAGGTAGCTTCCTCCTCTATATGATGATCCCACTGAACCTTGCATAACTTGATTGTCTTGGTGCGAGTAACTCTCTCTACTGTCTCCAAAATCTTAACTGGTTTCTCCTCATATGTTAAATCACTCTCCAACTGAATTGCCTCAAGTGGCATTGTGTCCCTCAATGGAACATCCATCATCTCTGCATGGCACTTCTTCAACTGAGATACATGAAACACATCATGAACTCCTGACAAGGATTCTGGCAACTCCAGCTGATAAGCTACCTCTCCTCTACGTTCCAAGATCTTGTAAGGTCCCACAAAACGTGGTGCTAACTTACCCTTGATTCCAAACCTTTTAATTCCACGAAGTGGTGAAACTCTAAGATATGCACGGTCTCCTACCTCATATGTCACCTCCTTACGTTTTGCATCTGCATAACTCTTCTGCCTGGACTGTGCTATCTTCAGCCTGTCACGAATCAACTTGACCTTCTCCTCAGCATCTCTGATCAAGTCTGGTCCAAAGAACTGACGCTCTCCAACCTCATCCCACATCAACGGTGTCCTGCACTTTCTGCCATACAATACCTCAAATGGTGCCATCTTCAGACTAGCCTGATAACTGTTATTATGTGAAAACTCTGCATAAGGTAAATTATCATCCCAACTGGACCCATAGTCCAAAGCAAAAGCTCTCAACATATCCTCCAAAATCTGATTTACCCTCTCTGTCTGCCCATCTGTCTGTGGATGGAAAGTTGTACTGAACTCCAGCCTGGTGCCCAAGGATTCATGCAACTGACGCCAAAATTTGGATGTGAACTGAGTACCTCTATCAGACACTACCTTCCTTGGAACTCCATGCAGACAAACAATTTTAGACATATAGATCTTTGCTAGCTGAGCACTGGTATAAGTAGTCTTTACCGGGATGAAGTGAGCAACTTTAGTCAAACGATCAACAACTACCCAAATAGAATCATAACCTGACCGTGTCCTGGGTAGACCTGTAATGAAATCCATACCACTCTCATCCCACTTCCAATCAGGTATAGGCAATGGCTGTAACAAACCTGCTGGTCTCTGATGTTTTGCTTTAACTCTCTGGCACACATCACATGTTGCAATATACCCAGCAATTTCCCTCTTCAGGCTAGGCCACCAAAATCTTTCCCTCAAATCCAAATACATCTTAGTATTACCTGGGTGAATAGAATAAGGTGAATCATGCGCCTCCTGAAAAATCAACTTCCTGATATCTGCATCTTGAGGTACACAAATACGCTTCTCAAACCATATGGCTCCATGTTCATCCTCATGGAAACCTTATGCCTTACCTTTAACCATATTCTCTTTTATCTCAGCAATCTCCTTATCATCCTTTTGAGCTTCTCTGATCTTGTCAAGCAAAGTAGGCTTTACCTCCAGTGTTGCTAAATATCCCTTAGGAACCATCTCCAATCTGAGATTCCTGAACTGTTCACATAACTCGGGTGGCATATTATCAATACTAACTGCATTAGCATGGCTCCTACGACTCAATGCATCAGCAACAACATTAGCCTTACCAGGATGATACTGCACATTCAAATCATAATCCTTAATAAGGTCCAACCATCTCCTCTGCCCGAGGTTCAAATCCTTCTGAGTAAAAATATACTTCAAGCTTTTATGATCAGTAAATATATCACAATGATTACCAATAAGATATGGCCTCCAAGTTTTCAATGCATGCACAACTGAGGCTAACTCCAAATCATGTGTGGGATAATTATTCTCATGATTCTTAAGCTGACGTGAAGCATATGCAACAACTTTACCTTCCTGCATCAAAACACTCCCAAGTCCTTGACGAGAAGCATCACAATATACCTAGAAGTCCTTGCGTATATCCGGCAGAGTTAAGACTGGTGTTGTAACCAAACGCTGCTTCAATTCCTGAAAGCTGGCTTCACATTCATCAGTCCAAACAAACTTCTTCTACTTCTTCAACAATTCATTCATAGGCTTTGCAATTTTCAAAAAGTTCTCAATAAACCTCCTGTAATAACCTGCAAGGCCCAAAAAGCTGCGAATCTCCCCAACTGTCGTGGGTGTCTCCCACTCCGTAACTGCAGCAACCTTAGATGGATCAACTGCAACTCCATTACCTGACACAACATGTCCAAGGAAAGCTACCTCTTCCAGCCAAAACTCACATTTGCTGAACTTGGCATACAACTGATGTTCCCTCAATTTCTCCAATACCAAACGCAAATGCACCTCATGCTCTTGCTTATTCTTGGAGAATACCAATATATCATCAATGAAAACAACCACAAATTTATCCAAGAACTCCATAAACACCTTGTTCATCATATTCATGAAATATGCAGGAGCATTAGTCAATCCAAATGACATAACAGTATATTCATACAACCCATACCTCGTAGTAAAAGCAGTCTTTGGAATATCTTGCTCACGAATCTTCAATTGATGATAACCAGAACGAAGATCAATCTTAGAAAACACATTAGCTCCTTCCAACTGGTCAAACAGATCATTTATCATAGGCAAAGGATACTTATTCTTAATGGTTACCTCATCCAGAGAACGATAATCAACACACATCCTCAAGGTTCCATCCTTCTTCTCCACAAACAAAACTGGATCTCCCCAAGGTGATGAACTTGGGCGAATAAATCCTTGTGCCTGCAATTCTCTTATCTGCTTCTTCAATTCCTCCAACTCTTGAGGAGGCATTCTATACGGTCTCTTTGCAATAGGTCCAGTGCCTGGTATTAAATCAATGAGAAACTCAATATCTCTATCTGGTGGCATACCTGGCAACTCCTCTGGAAACACATCTGGATAATCCCTCACAACTGGCACCTCTTCCAGGCTACCCCCCTTAAGAGAGTTCACCTGCACCTGATTACGCTTATACTTACACAGATATTTGATTCTCTTCCCTCCTGGTGCACTAAGAGTAATAGATCGACTGGCACAATCAATTCGACCTTTATATAACTGCAACCAATCCATACCCAAAATAATATCCAGACCTTGTGACTTTAATATAATCAAATCCGTAGGAAACTCATGCTTCCCAATAGACAAAGTCAACTGATGACAACCAACACCTGCTATCATCTCAGCTCCTGGGGAACTCACTCTAATAGGCATACTAAGTGTTTTGGTTGGCAATCCATGTTTATCAACAAATACCCTCGAAATAAATGAATGCGATGCACCAGTATCAAAAAGAACAAGCGCAGGTACCGAGTTAATCAAGAACTTACCAATCACTGCATCAGGTTCATTGTAAACCTCCTCCACATTAACATGATTTACATGACCCTTTTGGAAGGGGTTTGGCTTGCTGGATCCTGAGTTCTTCGCCCCCGGGCAATCTTTGGCATAGTGCCCCATAGCCTTACACCTGAAGCACTGCACTTGACTCAAATCCCTTGGCGCACGTGTAACCTGGTGGTTCTGGTTATTGTTCCCTCCATTGCCATTACCATTACCATTACCTCTGCCATTGCCATTGTTACTCTTGTGCCCATTATGATGATGGTGGCCATTATGGTTGTGGCCATTCCCTCCATGATGATTATGATCATTACCTCCATGATGATTATGTCCATTACCTCCATTACCATGATATGAAGTGCGTGGCTTCCGCTGTGGTCCTGAATTATACCTGTTATTGTTGTTGTACTTCATCTTGCGATTCTCTATGGCCTGTTGCTTTCCCTCCAACACAATGGCCTTATCAATTAGGTCCTGACAATTCCTAAAAGTGGCCACTGTCAACTGAAGGCTCAAATCATCATTTAGGCCCTCCAAGAATTTCTCCTGCCTAGCTGCATCAGTGTTAACATCATTAGGAGCATAACGTGCAAGATTATTAAATTCCTCCACATACGCATTAACGGTGCGACCTCCCTGGCGCAAACTGCGGAACTCCTTCTTTTTCAGACTCATAGCACCAGCAGACACATGTGCAACACGAAAAGCATCCTGAAACCGAGGCCATGTGATAGTAGCAATGGGATAAGTGACCAAGTAATTGTCCCACCAAGCTGCAGCAGGACCCTCCAACAAATGTGAGGCAAACCTCACCCTCTCTGCATCTGTGCATCCAACCGTCTCCAGGTTCCTATTGACTGCACGCAGCCAATCATCAGCCACAATAGGTTCAGGGGAACTGGAGAACCTCTGAGGATTCAACCTCAAGAACCTGGTAAGCATATCCACCGGTGGAGGTGGCGGTGGATTGTTGTTGTTATTGTTGTTGTTCTGGTTCTGGACAAGCAACTAGATCAACTGAGCTTGTCCCTCAAGCAACTATTGCATGTATGGCGGTACATCATTGTCATTGTTGTCTCCTCCTGCAGCATTACGCCTATTATCACGCCTCGGCGGCATCTGGTGGGCAAGCATAGAAGAGTTATAGATATAATAGGGCCAAAGACTATGTATATATAAATATATTCTACCCATATGCATAATATGATCAAGCCAACAAAACACAACAACGAATAACACCAACAAACAAACAAACAACAAACAACAAACAATATGATAATATTATATATATAGTCAAATAATTTCGACACTAAGCAATTTAACAAACAACTACCAATCAAGCAAACAATCTAGTATCTTCATACCACGAAAGTTGGCATAATCAGATACGCTAACACGATAACGTTGCAATATAAAACAAACATGAATGGTGGTCTCAGCACTAGTTCCTACTTAACTGTTCAAGATACTTGAGGGGGTTAACTAATAAACAGTAAGAAGTATAGCTAGTTTATAAAATAATTTTCAGTCCTATGGCTTTTCTAATCCATTTTCCAGGGTCACGTGCTACAGTCAACACACTGCTCTGATACCATCTGTAACGACCAAACCTCAAAGGATTTGAGTCTCTGTGCTTACCGTGCTAGTCCCTGGATCGAACTCGCTAGCACACACAGTATGGATGAATACCAGAATAGCAAGTGCATCATTTATTACAACGTATGATCTAGAATGTATAAAATAAAACAATCTGCATAGCACTTGGCTAGCTTATTCAGTCAAACAGCGGAAAGTAGCAGAAAATAACGATGAGTCCCATCATAGCCCACTGGCGATGCTGAGTGCAGACTCGCGACCCTAACGGTACCTTACTCTTCGTCTGAATATCCTGCAACATGAGACGTTGCAGCCATATAGGTCAATACTTGGAATGTATTGGCAAGTTACACAGGAGTAATAATATACCAGACCTACATGTATATGCATAGTACAACAAAGGAAGGCTCGAGGGTTTATTTTTGCAGAAAGCTGATTTTATCCTCATAACTACCTAATAGTCAAATTTTTATTTAGTTCTTTATTACTACAATTAAATGCACAAGGTTGA
Source organism: Aegilops sharonensis (assembly GCA_904067115.1). Classification (NCBI taxonomy): domain Eukaryota; kingdom Viridiplantae; phylum Streptophyta; class Magnoliopsida; order Poales; family Poaceae; genus Aegilops; species Aegilops sharonensis. Next base: position 744,471,383 of record LR880968.1, on the reverse strand, counting down.
GTTGGCAAAATCAACTCCAACCTACCCATTATTAAGTTGCCCACAAATATTATTAAGTGTCACATCTGTCAAGATCATCCAACAACTGTAATGGCATAGTGGCTCAGATTTACCCATAACCGGGGGCACGGCTAATCATGATTAGTTTTAATACTCTGCAGAGTTTTGTACGCTTTACCCACTGGACCCAATCCGAAGATTGAGACAAAGTCTTTTAGAAGAGGTTCCCTTAACCACCTGACGGCCACATCCCACCTACATATGCTACATCTGTCGACACTGTCTGGGCCAGGGTTCCAACAACTGATCAACTAAGCCAGAGCCCATATAGC